>CM056055.1:115766236-116382055 GCA_029574335.1 Rana kukunoris | reverse complement strand
AACAAAGCAGTTGTCATATGATATGACAGATTTTACTATTACATGTTAAGGGCCCTTTCACTAGGGGCAGATCAGTATTGATCCGCCTCCGTGTGTCCGTTTGCTCAGCGGGGATCGCTCCGTAAATCCCCGCTAAACCGTCGGATGACAGGGCGGTCCTCACACACTGTGCAGAGAACACCCTGTTTTTTCTCCACTCTCTTCCGTCTTCAAAAGCGGATGTTTGCGGAGGCGGACAATTAAGGGTGTCAGCGGATGTTCATCCGCTGACACCTACTATCCCATAGGGATACATGTATGTCCGTATTTCATCCGAAAATGGATGGATGAAATACGGACATACGGTCCGCACATCTGAAAGGGGCCTTAAGCTGCAAAATTGTGTGACAGCAGTTGGTAATGTAATCACAGATGTTTTGTTTTTTTCTCATTCAAGTTTTTTATTTTCATTAAAAAAAAAGTAATTACAATATAATCATTGTATAATAGTCATTACAATATAATTCACAGAGGAATCATACGAATGTTCCAGATGCTGTTAGTGACTTCTGTATCAATTAAGAACTATCAATATAGAAAAATAAAATATAAATATGTGACTTTGACTGAGTCCATATCATTTCATATTAAAAACATTACTAATCTAAGAAAAGTTAGAGCCCCACTCCCCCTACACATGTCAAGGTGCTCTGAAGGAAGGATGGCGATGGATGGCAGAAGGATGACCATTCTTTGTAGGCCTCAAGATGGCGGCGGCATGAGATTGCGGCTTTGAGCCGGCTGTGACCTGGATATCTGCACTATCAGCCGCCTGGGCTCAGAGATTTAGGCTGGGGCAGAGGCAGGAGATGTTCAGGGATAAGTAGGACTGTGAGGCGGGCTCACCAAGGTGCGCTGGAGGAAGGATAGCGATGGATGGTCATTCTACATTGGCCTCAAGATGGCGGCCAGTCACAGCCTGGATATCTGCCCTATCAGCCGCCCGGGCTCGGAGATTTAGGCTGGGGCAGAGGCAGGAGATGTCCAGGGATAAGTAGGACTGTGAGGCGGGCTCACCAAGGTGCGCTGAAAGAAGGATGGCGATGGATGGCAGAAGGATGTAGGCCTCAAGATGGCGGCGGGCTGCAGATGTGCGGAGGCGGCTGTGACCTAAATATCTGCACTATCAGCCGCCCGGGCTCGGAGATTTAGGCTGAGGCAGAGGCAGGAGATGTTCAGGGATGTTCAGGGATAAGTAGGACTGTGAGGCAGGCTCACCAAGGTGCGCTGGAGGAAGGATGCGATTGATCGCCAGTTCTCACACAAAGATGTGCGGCGGCCATCAACAGCACGGCCTGGATATCTGCCCTATCAGCCGTCCGGGCTTGGAGATTTAAGCTGGGGCAGATGCAGGAGATGTCCAGGGATAAGCAGGGTTGTGAGGCAGGCTCACCAAGGTGCACTGGAGGAAGGATGGCGGTGGATGGCTTTAGGATAACCGGAGCTCCTGACAGTTTGTAATGTAATCACCGGAGTTGTTTGTATTCAGGCATGAAGGGGTTAATTTTTTGAATTTTAACATTTGGTAATGTAATCACAGGAGTTGTTTGTGTTCAGGCATGAAGGAGTTACATTTTTGAATTTTGACAGTTGGTAATATGATCACAGGAGTTGTTTGTGTTCAGGCATGAATGAGTTAAATTTTGACAGTTGGTAATGTAATCTCAGGTGTTGTTTGTGTTCAGGCATGAAGGAGTTACATTTTGACAGTTGGTAATGTAATCTCAGGAGTTGTTTGTGTTCAGGCATGAATGAGTTACATTTTGACAGTTGGTAATATAATCACAGGAGTTGTTTGTGTTCAGGCATGAAGGAGTTAAATTTTGACAGTTGGTAATGTAATCACAGGACTTGTTTGTGTTCGGGCATGAAGGAGTTAAATTTTGACAGTTGGTAATGAAATCACAGGAGTTGTTTGTGTTCAGGCATGAAGGAGTTACATTTTTGAATTTTGTCAGTTGGTAATGTGATCACAGGAGTTGTTTGTGTTCAGGCATGAATGAGTTACATTTTGACAGTTGGTAATGTAATCACAGGAGTTGTTTGTGTTCAGGCATGAAGGAGTTAAATTTTGACAGTTGGTAATGTGATCACAGGAGTTGTTTGTGTCCAGGCATGAAGGAGTTACATTTTGACAGTTGGTAATGTAATCACAGGAGTTGTTTGTGTTCAGGCATGAAGGAGTTAAATTTTGACAGTTGGTAATGTGATCACAGGAGTTGTTTGTGTTCAGGCATGAAGGAGTTAAATTTTGACAGTTGGTAGTGTAATCTCAGTTGTTTGTGTTCAGGCATGAAGGAGTTAAATTTTGACAGTTGGTAATGTGATCACAGGAGTTGTTTTTGTTCAGGCATGAAGGAGTTAAATTTTGACAGTTGGTAATGTGATCACAGGAGTTTTTTGTGTTCAGGCATGAAGGAGTTAAATTTTGACAGTTGGTAATGTAATCTCAGGAGTTGTTTGTGTTCAGGCATGAATGAGTTACATTTTGACAGTTGGTAATGTAATCACAGGAGTTGTTTGTGTTCAGGCATGAAGGAGTTAAATTTTGACAGTTGGTAATGTGATCACAGGAGTTGTTTGTGTTCAGGCATGAAGGATTTACATTTTTGAATTTTGTCAGTTGGTAATGTGATCACAGGAGTTGTTTGTGTTCAGGCATGAAGGAGTTACATTTTGACAGTTGGTAATGTATCACAGGAGTTGTTTGTGTTCAGGCATGAAGTTTAAATATTTGACAGTTGGTAATGTGATCACAGGAGTTGTTTGTGTTCAGCATGAAGGAGTTAATTTTGACAGTTGGTAATGTAATCTCAGGAGTTGTTTGTGTTCAGGCATGAAGGAGTTACATTTTGACATGTGGTAATGCGTGATCACAGAGTTGTTTGTGTGTTCAGGCATGAAGGAGTTAAATTTTGACAGTTGGTAATGTAATCTCATTAGTTTTGTGTGTCACAGCATGAAGGAGTTAAAATTTTGACAGTTGGTAATGTGATCACAGGAGTTTTTTGTGTTCAGGCATGAAGGAGTTAAATTTTGACAGTTGGTAATGTAATCTCAGGAATTGTTTGTGTTCAGGCATGAAGGAGTTAAATTTTGACAGTTGGTGATGTGATCACAGGAGTTGTTTGTGTTCAGGCATGAAGGAGTTAAATTTTGACAGTTGGTAATGTAATCTCAGGAGTTGTTTGTGTTCAGGCATGAAGGAGTTAAATTTTGAATTTTGACAGTTGGTGATGTCATCACCACAGCTGGTATATCTGGCTGCTGGAGGAACTCTGCTCAGTGGGGGTGGGGCACAGGAGGGTGGGAGGGGGGGGAGTACAGTCCTTGAGAACTTGGGAGGAGAGCAGACACACAAGGAGCCAGCTCGTTAGCATACTCCAGATTTCTTCTAGAATTTTGGATTTCTGCATAGCTTAGCTATATTTTTGAACTCTTTCTGTATTTCCCTTGATATTTACCATCATTTAAGGAGGGAAATGCCTGGGTTTAGGGGTGAAACCCAGCCTTCAGGGGTTGTAGACCAGATGTCACAGCCCCCTGATACACCAGTAACACCGGTGTTATATAACCACCTAGACATGGAAATACAATGGTCTTCTGATGTTGACATCGATATCCATGAATTTCCATGGGAAGAGTATGACCCAGTGAACAACAACAACGACTGGGACATGCTATCTGAGCTCGTGGATTTCCATGAGTCTCAGTTTGCTCGGGCCAATCCAGAAACAACTGATTGGTTTGAGAGCAACATCTGTAATCTGGTAGGAGAACAGGACATCCCAGATGTGGAAGATAATACCAACACCCAATCTCACACAGCCCAGCCCAGCAAAACAAGCGCTGGAGCTACCTCCTACCCAATAATATGACTGTTCATGGGCACAGCTTGCCCCAGTGAACAATGAAGAGCTCTGGGATGTGATTTCTGAGCTTGTGAATGGCTATGAGTCAACTAGCCAGCCATCTAGCTCAGAAAAGGAGCAGGTCTCAGCTATGATTGGAGTGTCCTCCCTGACCTGCTAGCAAAGATAATGGACACTCACAATGTGGACAAATGGACCCAACAACTCCTCTCCACAGCCCAGCACAGCAAACCCAGTGCTGGACCTATCTCCTAACCAATATGATTTTTCATCTGCACTGTCTGACCCAGTGAAGAATGACAGTGTCTGGGACATGATTTCAGAACCTATGATTGGCTATGATTTAACAAGCCAGCTAGCCAGCTCAGAAAAGGGGCAAGTCCCAGCCCTCCAAGAAATAAGTAATTGGATTGAGAGCTTTTTCTCTGACTCCAGCCCAGCAAACCATCACCCAACAGCAAACCCAATGCTGGAGCCACTTTCTACTGGGCGTCAGAATCTACCAGCAGATACCAACAACATCCAACATATACCTCTGTGTATTCCTCCATCACAAGCAGGTACAACTCAGGATTTATTATGACAGTTCTTTAGCTTTAAATTTAGAAAGTGACATGCAGAGTTTCCTAGGTAAATACAGGCTAATGCCAGGACCAGCCATTCCTACAGCCAGTCACCATCATTCACAACATAAGACCTAAGTCTAGCTAAGTCTAGGAAATTATATAGAAAAATCTTTTTTCTTCCTGTTTTGTTGCTGGGCACTAATATTTATTAATATTAATATTGTCACATTAAAAATAAGTGAAATGGTAGGTTCATAGGGAAAGCCAATTTTTATTTATTGTTTACAAAACAAACACAAATTTAATAAAAAATAAAATAAACATGAAAATAAAAGTAAAAATGTAAATAAAAATTCAATGTCAATGAGGCATTAGGGCCTGTTCACACATATGCATTGTAAAACTCCATGTTGCATTTTTTTCAAAACGCATGTTGCATTTTTAGCATGTTTTTGATGCACTGGCATTTTTTTAGCGCAGTGCATTTTTAGTGCGCTCCCATAGACTTCATTGGAAGGTGTGTTTTTGGTGTGTTTTTCAAACTGTACACTAAAGATGCTACAAGAAGGACATTGCAAAAGTGCAGACCACTGGGCCACAAAACACAGAGCACAGATGTAAACACTTAGACCCTGTACACACGAGGAGACATGTCCAATGAAAACGGTCCGCGGACCGTTTTCATCGGACATGTCTCCAGGGATATTTTGGTCTGATGTGTGTACACACCATCAGACCAAAATCCCAGTGGACAGAGAATGCGGTGACGTGACGGTGATGTGGCGGTGACGGTGACGCGGCGACGTGCTCAAACCAGGAAGTTCAATGCTTCCACGCATGCGTCGAATCAATTTGACGCATTCGCGGGATTTCTGTCCAATGGTTGGGTGTACTAACCATCGGACATGTCCGACGGACAGGTTTCCAGCGGACAAGTTATAAGCATGCTTAGACACTTTTGTCCGCTGGAAAACTGTCCGCTAGGCCGTACACACGATCGGACATGTCCACTGAAACTGGTCTGCGGACCAGTTTCAGCGGACATGTTTCGTTGTGTGTGTACGCGGCCTTAGATAGGATTTAAAGGGGATTGTTTTTTATATTAACAATCTTTTATTAACTATTGCACCCATGCCCCCATAGGGGTTGCTGGATGTAGTGATTTACCTGTCACCCTGCCCACCCACCCTATCTCTCAGACATTTAGACCTAATGTACACAGGACATTTTACAACTTCTCCTGAACGATTTAACTTGACAGATAGTAACCGATGTTTAAAAACGTCTGTTTTGGTGCGTTTACATGCAGTGATATATACGCCCAACAGTTTACGCATCGCTTACAATATTAAAAGGGTGACAATACAGTTATAATACATTAAAATATACAAGGATTAAGAGGCCCTGCTCAGAAGAGCTTACAATCTAATAAGGGTGGGACAGGTGGTACAAAAGGTGTAAATGTGGGGAATGAGCTGTGGAAGTGGTAAAAAGATTAGTTGGAGACGTGATAGGCTTCCCCTGAAGAGAAGAGATTAGGGCTGATACTAGTTCAGCCAGGTCTCAGTAAACTGCCGTTTGTGGGACCCTCGGCCCCCTTTGGTGTAGAAATAGTTCAGTTTGCCAATTGGCTTCAGTTCATCTACCAATCCCAAAAAGCTCTCTTCAGGCCCTGCCAGCCAGCTGGCTGCAATGACCTCTTTCCACTGCCCTTTCCAAAGTCCTCTCTTCTGGTTCTGCACCCCCCATTTTAAACTCTCCTTCTAGTATCTTCTAGAAAAAAGAGGGAGGTGACAGTGATGCTACCTGTGAGTCACCCAGCCCGAGTCTGGAGCACTCCTAGACAGCCCAGGCCTAGCCACCATTTAGGCCTGCCTAAATTTTCCTACTCTGCTAGAAAAATCCTCACTCTAGCACCAACCTGACTAGAAAGGGTGTACATTATTTTTTTCTCCAAGAAATTAGAAAGAAAGAGCATTTCATAGGGCATTCGCAATGAGTAATATAAGACTCGGGTATAGTAACGGATCATTAGTATAATAAAGGCATAGGTCTTCCCAGCTACAGATACATTAACAAACATATCAGTCTATAGCTAGCCCCCAGGACAGGGATAAGATGGCATCAATTTCTTTAGAAATGAAGCGTCTCCTTCTAGAATGAAGGGGACTATTTTTATGGGCTTTTGATGCGCTGGAAGGTGCATATTAATGCAGCGAAAGTGCACATGTGTAAACCAGGCCTTAGTTTTAGCTTCTCAGGCACAGTACATTTTTAAAAACAGAACAGTACCTTCTGATCTTCTCAGCAATGTAGAGTCCTTGAAATGTCCTGTGCAATAGAGATAAGGGGAGGGAGTCTGTAGGAGAGATGCCTAGGGTGGAAATCCTGCTCCCTCCATATATACAGGAGGAGTGTTGTCACCCCCAGGACAGGAACTTACTGGGGGGATCAGAAGGTGAAAATAAAAGAAACAAGGCCAGAGAAAAGGAACTAATGCAGTCACTACATCTAAAAAGACTGATATGATGCAATATATATATATTTTATTTTAAGCTTTAGATAGACTTTAAGTATTAATATCTTTATAAGACAGTCTGTAAGTTGTGACTTCACCAGGTATAACCTCATTCTTCTTTTTTCCCTAGGACTACGTGATGTGGCTTTCTCCAAGAACAAGAAAGGACAAGTGAAACCACCAATGAATGCCTACATGATCTGGGCCCGAATTCACCGTCCAGTTCTGACCAGAGCCAATCCCAACACCAAATTTGCTGTCATAAGTTCTATGCTTGGTGAGGAATGGAGCAAAATGTCCGAGGAGCAGAAACAGCCCTATTTTGATGAGGCGCAGCGGATTAAAAGACAACACAACGAAGAGTTTCCAAGTAAGTAGTCCAGACACAATTCTCAGTCCTCAGGGCCCTAAGCCCCTCATTACAGGAGTCTGTAGGGTGTGCCGATTGTGTCTGACTGATAATAGAGAATTCTGCTTTTCCACACCATTTTTTTCTCCATCTGTATTATACACAATAATAATCTATTGCCTCTTTGTTTAGATTGGGAATATCGACCCGATATCAAGAAAAGGAAGATATCCTATTCGGCACACGACACCATGCCAGGCTCTTCCAGGGATCCACCAGCAGTCTCAGCCTATTCAATGCCACAAAATTGGCCATCACATTCAGGAATGGTTCCTCAACCCAACCCACCAACAGGTAAGTCATAAGTGTGTTCTGAGTGAATGGAGCCTGACACTACACAATTGTATCAGGCGGCGTACACACGTACGAGAATCTCGACGGGTGGAACACATCGTTCTGCCCGTCGAGGCTCTCGGCCGGCCGTCGAAATCGGCGACCCACCCGTCGGGAATGGCAACCAGCCATTCATCCAGGCGGGCCGTCGAGAAAATAGAGAGCCTGCTCTCTATTCGCTCGACCGGATTCCCGACGGGCGGGGCGAGCCAGGAGCGTACACACGGCCGAGGTTCTCGCTGGAATGCAGCTCCCAGCGAGGTTCTCGCTGGTTTCTAGCGAGAACCTCGGTCGTGTGTACGCCGCCTCTATGTCAGCAATTAAAGAGAACCTATCCTAGTTCAAAAGTACCTAGGATAACAATGCTGAAGTGCAGACAATCTGTGATAGCTGCAGGCAGTTGTGTTGATCTTTGAACCCAATGTTTCGATAGTTTTATGTGCCCCGCGCCCTCTAGATATATATGGAGACGTCTCCTCTGCTGGTGCACAAAAGGCTTAGCTGAAAGGCAGGGTTGAATAAAATACCTACACTGGAGTTTCACTGGACAGAGACGACCCAATGTGGAATCCAAACCTGCTCCATTTCACACAAAACAGAAAATAAAGTGTTTTCTAAGTATGTCTCCTTTATACCCCTTTCACATTGGGTCACTTTGCAGGCGCTATAATGCTAAAAATACTAGTGTCTGCAAAGCGACCTGAAACAGCCGCTGCTGTCTCTCCAGTGTGCTAGCAGCATCTTTGGAGCGGTGTGTATACCGCTCCTCCATGGCTCCTGCCCATTGAAATCAATGGGCACCGCGGCTATCCCACCGGCAGAGCACCTCTGCAGAGATGATTTGCGATGGTTTTAACCCTTTCTCTGTTGCTAGTGGGGGTAAAATTGCCCCACTAGTGGCCGAATAGTGCTGCGAAATTGACGGTAAAGCACCGCTAAAAATAGCGGCGATTTACCGCCGACTTGACCTGGCCCCCTACTTGCGGACTTCCCCCCCGCCCCAGTGTGAAAGGGCTCCATAAAGTGGTTGTAAAGACTCAAGGTATTTCACCTTAATGCATTCTAAACATGAGGGTAAAAGCCTTCTCTGTGCAGCAGCCCCCCTAATACTTACCTGAGCCCGATCTTCCTCCAGCCCTTTGAATGAGAGCCTTGGCTCTTTGGGGACTATCCCTCTTCATTGGCTGAGATAGCAGCGAGAGCCATTGGCTTCCGCTGCTGTCAATAATAACCAATGAGCCAATCAGGAGAAAGAGAGGCAGGGCCAAGCAGTGACTGTGTGTGTGTTAATAGACAAACAGAGCAGTGGCTCAGGAGTGAGTCTGCCTGGGTGCCCCATGGCAAGCCGTTTGCTCTGGGGGCACTCGGCAGGAGGGAGGGTCCAGGAGCACCAGTGGGGCACCCAAGAAGAAGAGGATTGGGGATACTCTGTGAGTATAACATGTTTATTATTTTAATGTAAAAAAATCCAAAGCTTTAATATCACTTTATATGTGTACATGCATGCAGCAAGTAAAGCTGTAGATGGAGCTATTTTATTACCAATCTGCAGATTGCTTCCTACATGTATGTTCTAATGTGCATTGTACAATAATGCCAAATCTATAGATCTGCACATCTGCAGATATAGGTATTACCCTAGGTAATTCATAGTCATGAGTATTGGATAATCCCTATTCCTCTGTGCAAAGTACAATGCAAACCCAATCTGTAGGGTGTGCCGATTGTGTCTGACTGATAATAGAGAATTCTGCTTTTCCACTCCAGTTTTTTCTCCATCTGTATTATACACAATAATAACTTTTTGCCTCTTTGTTTAGATTGGGAATATGGACCTGATATCAAGAAAATGAAGATATCTTCTTTGGCACATGAAACCATGCCAGGCTCTTCCAAGGATCCACCAGCGACCTCAGCCTATTCAATGACACAAAATTGGCCATCGCATTCAGGAATGGTTTGTCAACCCGACCCACCAACAGGTAAGTCATAATACACACGTCTGTTTTTCATGACGTGAAAAATGCAATTTTTTTTAATTGGTCATTAAAAATGATTGTGTGCAGACTCAAGAGCATTTTTCTCGACGTGGAAAAATGGGCATTAAAAATGTAGAACATGCTTTATTTTTTCTTGTCATTTTTCACGTTATCGTTTTTCACGTCATCGTTTTTCATGTTGTGAAAAACGGTCGTGTGTAGGCTTTAACATCGGGGGAAAAAACGTGCATGCTCAGAAGAAAGTTATGAAAAGGGAAATTTGCATAATCAGCCCAAAGGGTGGCGCCAATCTAATGGAACTTCCCCTTTATAGTGCCGTTGTATGTGTTGTATGTCACCCCACTTTGCACAAGCATTTTTTTTTTCATGATCGTGTGTATGCAAGGTCGGCTTGACAAGAATCACGTTGAGAAAAACTTAGTTTTTTTCCATGACTTGAAAAATGGTCGTGTGTACGCGGCTTAAGGCCTGATTCACACCTATGCAGGTTGCAGTTTGCATATTCCAAGCACATTTTGCATTTTTCAATATACATTTTTTGATCCATTGAAGTCTATGGAACCAAAAACCAGAAAAATACCTTTATAAGACAGTCTGTAAGTTGTGACTGCCCCAGTTATAACCTCATTCTTCTTTTTTCTAGGACTATCTGATGTGGCTTTCTCCAAGAACAAGAAAGGAAATGTGAAACGCCCAATGAATGCCTACATGATCTGGGCACGAATTCACCGTCCAGTTCTGACCAGTGCCAATCCCGACACCAAATTTGTCGTCATAAGTTCTATGCTTGGTGAGGAATGGAGCAAAATGTCCGAGGAGCAGAAACAGCCCTATTATGATGAGGCGCAGCGGATTCAAAGACATCACGCCAAAGAATTTCCAAGTAAGTAGTCCAGACACAATTCTCAGTCCTCAGGGCCCTAAGCCCCTCATTACAAGATTCATATGTATGGATTAAATCTGAAATTTACTATTAGTACAGACAGGTCAGTTCATGTATCTGATGGATTGGCCCATGCATACAGTAACATGTTACATATGTAAATCCCAGAATGGAATAAATCTTTGTTATAATAGCACAGTACAGTGCTGCCACATTTGTACAATCATTTTTTATGGCTCCCTATGAAATTTGTACATTTCCCTGTGTGATTAACTAACAAGAAAAGGCATCTTAACCCCTTCCCGACCAGCCGCTGCAGTTATACTGCGGCATGATTGCTCTCTTGGGCGAGCCGTCGTAGCTGTATGTCGGCTCTTTAAGATGCCGTCGCAGGCGCGCGGGACCGCAGCATGTCCCCAGAGCCTATACGCGTGCCCGACGGGCACAATGACCGCCGGGCACCCGCAATCACTCATGACAGAGCGAGAACTGGGATCTGTAAACAAATCTTGGTTCTCTCAGGGGAGAGGAAACAGATTGTGTGTTCCTACCAAGTAGGAACAACGATCTGTCTTCTCCTCTAGTCAGCCACACCCCCCCACAGTTAGAACACACTCAGGGAACACATTTAACCCCTTGATCACCCCCTAGTGTTAACCCATTTCCCTGACAGTGACATTTATACAGTAATCAGTGGCTATTTTTAGCCCTGATCGCTATATAAATGTCAGTGGTCCCGAAAAAGTGTCAAATGTGTCCAATCTGTCGCAATGTTGCAGTCCCGATAAAAATCGCAGATCACCGCCATTACTAGTAAAAAAAAACATAATAATAAAAATGCCATAAATCTATCCCCTATATAGTAGACACTACTTTTGCGCAAACCAATCAATATATACGCCTATTGTGATTTGTTTTAACAAGAATATGTAGAAAAATACATATCGGCCTAAACTGAAGGGGGTAAACTGAGGATGTGTAAACTAAGGTCTTTTGAGGATGAAGTGGATAAAGCAAATCTTCATCTAAAACACATTTTACTACTTTTAGCATAGCAGGACTGGGCCTGTTCACCTAAGGGGTGTTTAGGGGTTCCATGTAGGGTGATCACCCCCTTCACTGGCAGAGCTATAAGGCTGCTTACACTGGTGGCTGTGTTTTTACTGCCCCCTCCAACTGCCTTTCCCCCTCTCCCACCAAAGCTCCAAAAGCATCAGCTATGAGTGTACACATGATGGTGGTGTTAATTTTATGGGCTAAAACAGGTGGTGGGGAAGCAACAAAATGCCTCACCTCCTGTCAAACATCCCTTGACATGTGATCAACTGTAAATTACCTTTCAAAGGGGAAAACTCATGTAAACAAGCCTCAACAGTTGCTACTAGCATAGATGAGCCTTAGGTGGTTGTAAAAGCTCAAGATTTTTCACCTTCATGCATTTTAGGTATGAAGGTAAAAACCTTGTCCGTGCAGCAGCCCCCCAATACTTACCTGAGTCCAATCTTCTTCCAGTGCTTTGCACGAAAGCCTTGGCTCTCTGGTGACTATGCCTCATCATTGGCTGAAATATCAGCAGAGGAGACACACAGAGCAGTGGCCTGGGAGCGAGGCTGTCTGGGTGCCCCCTAGTAAGCTGCTTGCTATGGGGGCACTCGGCAGGAGGGAGGGGCCAGGAGTGCTAGCGGGGTACAAAAAAAGAGGATTGTAGCTACTCTGTGCAAAATCACTACACAGAGCAAGTAAGTATTACATGTTTATTATTTTAATGTAAAAGATCCAAAGCTTTAATATCACTTTATATGTGTCCATACATGCAGCAAGTAAAGCTGAAGATGAAGCCATTTTGCTACCAATCTGCAGATTGCTTCCTACATGTATGTTCTAATGTGCATTGTACAATAATGCCAAATCTATAGATCTGCAGATATACAGGGAGTGCAGAATTATTAGGCGAGTTGTATTTTGACCACATCATCCTCTTTATGCATGTTGTCTTACTCCAAGCTGTATAGGCTCGAAAGCCTACTACCAATTAAGCATATTAGGTGATGTGCATCTCTGTAATGAGAAGGGGTGTGGTCTAATGACATCAACACCCTATATCAGGTGTGCATAATTATTGGGCAACTTCCTTTCCTTTGGCAAAATGGGTCAAAAGAAGGACTTGACAGGCTCAGAAAAGTCAAAAATAGTGAGATATCTTGCAGAGGGATGCAGCACTCTTAAAATTGCAAAGCTTCTGAAGCGTGATCATCGAACAATCAAGCGTTTCATTCAAAATAGTCAACAGGGTCGCAAGAAGCGTGTGGAAAAACCAAGGCGCAAAATAACTGCCCATGAACTGAGAAAAGTCAAGCGTGCAGCTGCCAAGGTGCCACTTGCCACCAGTTTGGCCATATTTCAGAGCTGCAACATCACTGGAGTGCCCAAAAGCACAAGGTGTGCAATACTCAGAGACATGGCCAAGGTAAGAAAGGCTGAAAGACTACCACCACTGAACAAGACACACAAGCTGAAATGTCAAGACTGGGCCAAGAAATATCTCAAGACTGATTTTTCTAAGGTTTTATGGACTGATGAAATGAGAGTGAGTCTTGATGGGCCAGATGGAAGGGCCCGTGGCTGGATTGGTAAAGGGCAGAGAGCTCCAGTCCGACTCAGACGCCAGCAAGGTGGAGGTGGAGTACTGGTTTGTGCTGGTATCATCAAAGATGAGCTTGTGGGGCCTTTTCGGGTTGAAGATGGAGTCGCTCAACTCCCAGTTCTACTGCCAGTTTCTGGAAGACCCCTTCTTCAAGCAGTGGTACAGGAAGAAGTCTGCATCCTTCAAGAAAAACATGATTTTCATGCAGGACAATGCTCCATCACACGTGTCCAAGTACTCCACAGCGTGGCTGGCAAGAAAGGGTATAAAAGAAGAAAAACTAATGACATGGCCTCCTTGTTCACCTGATCTGAACCCCATTGAGAACCTGTGGTCCATCATCAAATGTGCGATTTACAAGGAGGGAAAACAGTACACCTCTCTGAACAGTGTCTGGGAGGCTGTGGTTGCTGCTGCACGCAATGTTGATGGTGAACAGATCAAAACACTGACAGAATCCATGGATGGCAGGCTGCATGAGTGTCCTTGCAAAGAAAGGTGGCTATATTGGTCACTGATTTGTTTTTTTTAGTTTTTGAATGTCAGAAATGTATATTTGTGAATGTTGAGATGTTATATTGGTTTCACTGGTAAAAATAAATAATTGAAATGGGTATATATTTGTTTTTTGTTAAGTTGCCTAATAATTATGCACAGTAATAGTCACCTGCACGCACAGATATCCCCCTAAAATAGCTAAAACTAAAAACAAACTAAAAACTACTTCCAAAAATATTCAGCTTTGATATTAATGATTTTTTTGGGTTCATTGAGAACATGGTTGTTGTTCAATAATACAATTAATCCTCAAAAATACAACTTGCCTAATAATTCTGCACTCCCTGTAGGTATTATCTGAGATCATTCATAATTATAAGAATTGGATAATCCCAATTCCTCTGTGCAAAGTACAATGCCAACCCAATCTGTAGGGTGTGCTGATTGTGTCTGACTGATAATAGTTGATTTTGCTTTTCTACGCCAGTTTTTTCTCCATTTGTATTATACACAATAATAATCTTTTGCCTCTTTGTTTAGATTGGGAATATCGACCTGACATCAAGAAAAGAAAGTCATCCTATTCGGCACATGACACTATGCCAGGCTCTTCCAGGGATCCACCAGCGACCTCAGCCTATTCAATGCCACAAAATTGGCCATCATATTCAGGAATAGCTCCTCAACCCAACCCACCAACAGGTAAGTCATAAGTGTGTACTGAGTGAATGGAGCCTGACACCACACAATCATACCATATCGTATCCTACTATGCTAGCAACTAAACTATCCTAGTTCAAAAGTGCCTAGGATAACAATGCTGAAGTGCAGACAATCTGTGATAGCTGCGGACAGTTGTGTTAATCTTTAAATTGGTTCCTTAACCAGGCTTTAGCTGGCCATACATTATAGTCAATTCTAACTAAGCCTAAACCTACTTCCACCCTCATTTTAAGATTATTCTTTCTACCCTGTGAAAGAAAAGAGGTCTATACTTACCTATTCTGAAGTCCCCCCAGTCCGGTCACATGATCGGGTCCCAGCATTGACTTTCAGTGTAGAGAGGCAGAGACAATGGCTGCAGAGCCTGCATGATGACGTCACCCATAGGCTTACTATGGGGCATCTATTGTCAGTTATTGTCAGCTGTCCCTCCTCTACAAAGAAGCCAACGATGGGACTCGATCACGTGACCAGAGTGGCTTCAGAATAGGCAAGTACAGACATCTTTTTCTCTACAGGTTAGATAGAATAGTCTTAGAGTAGGGGTGGGCGTAGGTTTAGGCTTAAGCCTGGTGCACATTAAAAAAATGGTGCTGATGTGTTCTGACAGGGGGACGTTTCCAGCCCCATCCCCCCACCCCCCGCCAGAACACTCTGGCTAAGAGCACTGATTGGGAGCCAGTCGGCTGCTAGTTTTCCAGAATGCACGTCCGACAGACCGTCATACACACAGGCCGAATGTGGGCGTTTTGTATTTGAACCGGCTGATATCTCCCGACATACGGCTCATGTGTACCCGGCTTAAGTTAGAAATTGACTGGAATTCCACTTTAAAGGCCATCTTTCGGAGCTTTAAAAAAATTAAATAAAAAGCCCCAACCAGTTAAAGAAAATCAAAATGTTAAAATGATTGCCTTTAACCTGCAGCACTTATTTTTTGCCAAAAGATGTCCAGTTGAGTTCTTACTGCAGAGGCGGCAGACAGGGGTGTACACATCCTGGTGGTATCAGTTTCTAGGGGCTTCAACAGGTTATGGGGAGGTAACTAAATGCCTCCTCACCTCCTATCAAACATCCTCTGAAAAGTGATCCACCACGGATTGCACTTCATTTAAAAGAGCACTAACATTTGCTCTGAGCTTTTTAGCTGTACATTGTACAATAATTCCAAATCAATAGATCTTCACATCTGCAGATATAGGTATTACTTGAGATAATTCATAGTCATAAGTATTGGATAATCCCAATTCCTCTGTGCAAAGTACAATGCAAACCCAATCTGTAGGATGTGCCGATTGTGTCTGAATGATAATAGATTATTGTGCTTTTCCACACCAGTTTTTTCTCCATCTGTATTATACATGATAATAATCTTTTGCCTCTTTGTTTAGATTGGGAATATGGACCTGAACCTAAGAAAAGGAAGACCTCCTCTTCGGCATATAGCACCATGCCAGGCTCTTCTAGGAATCCACCACGGGCCTAATTCTAATTAATGTCTCATATTAGAATTATTACCAACAGGTAAGTCATAAGTGTGTACGGAGTGAATGGGAGAACTACACAATTGTATCATACTATGCCAGCAATTAAAGAGGATCTATCCTAGTTAATCTGGTCAGTTCACTTGGTACAATTGGTTCCTTAACCAGGCAGATCAAAATATAAAAGTTCAGCTTTGGGCATTTTTTTCTTATAAGGGCCTCAGCCAGGTAAAATGAAAATCAAAAGGCTTCAATGTTTGCCTTTAACATGAAGCATTTTCCCTGTAGTACATCTTGTCCTGGATATTTTACAGATAGGCAACTCCTATCCTCATATTGATTAGTGGTTAATTAATACTACAATTGTACTTTTATGGTAACAACGGGCATAGCAGAGGGAGGCTAATTCTTTCTAATTTTACCAAAGGGCGGTGGGCATGGCGGTGATTGTTGAGGGATGTCACCCTGATGCCTTTTATTTATAGTGTATTTGTTCTGCCCACTGCTGAGAAGAATAAAAAAGCCTGCATGTCACGCCAAATGACTTCAGAAAAAGTATACTAAAAAAAAAAAAAAAAACACTGACAGCTTTTGGGGAGCGAGGAGGGGAGGAGGTACCCCCGGAGGGAAAGCCTAAAGTTAGACTTTAAAGATGAACTTTTTTTTTACCAGAAATGAATCGAATGATCAATCCCAGCATACATCATACCTCTGTACCATATTGCTGTGTTGTCTGCAGATCCCCTGATATTCTGGGGTTAGTTGTGGCTTTTTACCATGTGACCAGGGCAGGACTTAGGGTGGTGGGGGCCCCTGGGCTTGAGTGTTGAAGGGTCCCCCTGGAGCGAGGGGGGGGATCATAGTTGTCGAGCGCGGGGGTGCGCATTAAAGTTGTTGAGCGGGGGGGCCAATTGTAGTTGTTGAGCTGGGGGTGCGCATTAAAGTTGTTGAGCAGGGGGGGCATTAAACTTGTTGAGCGGGGGGAGCGAATTGAAGTTGTTGAGCGGGGGGGCATTAAAGTTGTTGAGTGGGGGGGTGCGCATTGAAGTTGTTGAGCGGTGGGGTGGCAAATTGGAGTTGTTGAGCGGGGGGGCATTAAAGTTGTTGAGCGGGGGGGATGCGCATTAAAGTTCTTGAGCGGTGGGGTGACTCTCATCTGTGCACGGAATGTGTCAGCTCTCTTCAGGGGGCCTCTAGGCCCCTGGGGACCCCCAGACCCCTAAAAAAAACATTTATAAGAAATAAACAAATATAAACAAAAATAAAAAAATAAACATTTATAAAAAAAAAAGGGGGGGGTTGCCACATGGGGCCCTGGAGACCTCTGGGCCCTTTAATAATAATAATAATAATAATAAATATATATATATATATATATATATATATATATATATATATATAATAAACATATTTTTTTTATAAAAAATAAATAAAGAGAAGTAGGGGTTGCTGTCCGGGGCCCTGGGGGCCTCCGGGCCCCTGGGGACCTCTAGACCCCTAAAAAAATTAAAAAAAATAAACATTTAGAAAAAATACATAAAAAAGGGAGGTTGCCATCCGGGGGCCCTGGGGACCTCTGGGCCTTTTAAAAAAAATAAAAAAAAAAATAAAAAAATAAAAATAAAAAACAAAAATAAAAAAATAAACATTTATAAAGAAAATAAAAGGGGGGGTTGCCACCTGGGGCCCTGGGGACCTCTGAGCCCTTTAATAAAAATAATATATATATATATATATATATATATATATATATATATATATATATATATAAAAAATGTATTTTTTTTTATAAAAAAGGGGGGGGGGGTTGCCATCCAGGGGCCCTGGAGACCTCTGGGCCCTTTAATAATAATAATAATAATAATAATATATATACATATATAAATATAAATATATATATATAACTAAATATATAAAAAAAACATATTTTTTTATAAAAAATAAATGAAAAAAAGTAGGGGTTGCTGTCCAGGGTCCTGGAGGCCTCCGGGCCCCTGGGGACCTCCTGACCCCTATTAGGCGGGGCCCATGGGCTTGAGCCCAGTCAAGCCCAATGGTAAGTCCAGCACTGATTACACCCATACTCCCCCCCAGCAGGAATATTACACCCATACTCCCCCCCAGCAGGAATATTACACCCCATACTCCCCCCCAGCAGGATTATTACACCCCATACTCCACCTCAGCAGGATTATTACACCCATACTCCCCCCAGCAGGAATATTACACCCATACTCCCCCCAGCAGGAATATTACACCCCATACTCCACCCAGCAGGAATATTACACCCCATACTCCCCCCCAGCAGGAATATTACACCCATACTCCCCCCCAGCAGGAAAATTACACCCCATACTCCACCCAGCAGGAATATTACACCCCATACTCCCCCCCAGCAGGATTATTACACCCCATACTCCCCCCCAGCAGGATTATTACACCCCATACTCCACCTCAGCAGGATTATTACACCCATACTCCCCCCAGCAGGAATATTACACCCATACTCCCCCCAGCAGGAATATTACACCCCATACTCCACCCAGCAGGAATATTACACCCCATACTCCCCCCCAGCAGGAATATTACACCCATACTCCCCCCCAGCAGGAAAATTACACCCCATACTCCACCCAGCAGGAATATTACACCCCATAATCCACCCAGCAGGAATATTACACCCCATACTCCCCCCCCAGCAGGAATATTACACCCATACTCCCCCCCCAGCAGGAATATTACACCCCCTCAATTGTCTAGATCAGGGGTCTCCAAACATTCTAACCAAAGGGGGAGTTTATTGTCCTTCAGACTCCTGGATTGCCGGACTTTGGCCAGCGGGAGTGAAAATTTTCCTGGCATCAGTGGGAGTAAACATCTGGTATCAGGGGGAGAAATAGTGCCCCATTGCGGGTATCATAGGGAGGAATATTGCCCCATTAGTGGTGTCAGTGGGAGAAATGGTGCTCCATTGTCAGTGTCAGATGGCAGAATAATGTCTCATATCAGTGGGAGGGAGAGTGCTCCAAGAGCCGGGTAAAGACAAGCAAAGGGCCGCATCCGGCCCTCGTGCCGCAGTTTGGAGACCACTGGTCTAGATGTACATTAAAGTTCCAAATACAAAAATCCTTCATTGCTGCAGACCTCAGCACACACCATGTGTAATGCAACCACTTATAGACCACAATAAATATATACAGCTTCTCATAAAACTACTGTAAGTACACCCCTCTGTGTGTGGGAGATCACATACAGCATCTCTCGCATTCATGTAAATCTTTTCCTGGATCTTTTTATGTGACAACACTGAAGAAATTACACTTTGTATCTCCAATGTTGAGTAGTGAGTGTACAGCTTGTATAACAAATAACTCAACACACAGCCATTATTGTGGCAGAGCCGGTTCACACTGGGACGACTCAGCCGCCTGACAAGTCACATCCCATTCTATTCACCAGAACCGTTCTAATAGGAGCCACGCAAGTCGCTCCGACTTAGAAAAAGGTTCTTGTACGACTTCAGGGGAGATTTGGGGCGACTTGCATTAACTTCTATACAGAAGTCATTTTGCTAATCGCCTATGAAGTCGTCTTCAGGACGACTTGCCGAGTCGCCCCTTAAGTCGTGCCGCCCCCTGTGTGAACCGGCTCTGAATCTGAAGAATTTTATACGGGACAGTCAATGAAAGAAAAGTGTAGAACTCTTGTCATTTGGAAGCTCAACCAGGCAAAAGTTAAAGGCGTATCAAAAAACTGAGCACATTGCCTGAAACTAGAAAAAAATACCTAAGTTTTGATGTGTATGACAAGTAGATCTTGTGGGCGTGAGAGCAATTTATAGAGAAGGAACCAAGATAATTGTTTTAAAGCTCTGGGCTGTAGCGATGACATCATCCATTCTAACCAGAGCTATGACTAAGCATTGTCTATCAATGTGAAACGCGTCAGCTGTATTATCCCACCGTTTGCTGTTTTGGTTCTTGTAGATACTTTAGTTTTACATCCATTGGAGTGCGGCTGCTCATAATATTTTTTCTTCCATTTATCCACTCTAACCAGCCCCAGAGACATTGGGCCAGATTCAGGTACACGTAAATTTGCGCAGCGCATTTGAAATACTCTACGCTGCCGTATTTTACCTGGCTCTAAATCAAATTCTGGTAGATTTTTGCCCATACGATACGGCGGCGTAGTCTATTTCGCGCCGCGTAATCGAAATACGCGATTAGGGGGCGTGAAGCATTTAAATTAGGCACGTCCCCACGGCGATCGAACTGCGCATGCTCCGTTCAGAAATTTCCCGCCGTGCATTGCGCGAAATAACGTCGATACGTCATTCGTTGTTTGAGTAGCGTCGTTTACGGACATTCCTATTCCCGGACGTTTTACGTCAAAAATAAAAAAAAACGACGGAAAACGTTGAGATTCGATGCGGGAACGACGGCCATACTTAACATGGGCTGTCTAATATTAGACCAGCAAAAAGCTGGTATAGTTTTACGCAGCAAAAAGATGACTAAAGATGCCGTAAGAGATTGCGATAGACGTAATTTCTTGGATAGTCGGAAAAAGCTCATTAGCATACCCCGACGCGGAAAACGACAGGAACTCCACCCAGTGGCCGCAATTTTATTGCAGCGTAGATCCGAAGGCGTACGAACACGTAATCCAGTCGAATTGAAGCCCGTATTTTCATGGTTTCAGGTTTCAGACTAGCTAGAAAACGCGCGTAATTTGAAAGTACTCCAGTCTAACACCAGTTAGACAGGAGTTACGGCTCTCTGAATCTGGCCCATTCTGTTTCAATCGCTAAAGTTTCCTGAAATGATCACTAAATGTAAACAGCTTTTTCACAAAAACTGTAAAAAGATAGCAAACTGAAAAGATATAGCCGGATAGCTGAATATTTTGTGAACTTTTTAAAGTTTGTTTGGTGTCTGTAGGTGAAAGTATGAAGGAGCTGAAACCTTTGGGAGCGGAAGGAGATTTTAAGGATTTGAAGCATGCTCTCATTGACTTCAATGTTAAAAAAAAAAAAAAAAAAAAATTAAAAAAGCTTAATGTTTTATAAAGTATAAAAAAGTAGTACAAAAAAAAAATCGAAGAAGTCCCATCATTAGCTTAAGAGTTGAACATTTTAAAAAGTTAAATATACAGAAGTTACGCAGAGACAAAAAACATACAGAAAAATAAAAAACGAACAACAATAAGGGGAATGCTTTCCCACTAATAATAATAATAGTGTGTGACTGTGGGGGAGGGGACATTAGAGTGTAAGCTCCTCTGTACAGAGACTAATGTGACTGTGGGGGAGGGGACATTAGAGTGCAGTCTTCTCTGTACAGAGACTGATGTGACTGTAGGGGGAGGGGACATTAGAGTGTAAGCTCCTCTGGTACAGAGACTGATGTGATTGGCTCAGTGATCTCTGTACAACACTGCGGTAATGTCAGAGCTATATAAATGTATAATAACAACAACAACAACAACAACAACTAGAAAATACATTTCCTGCAGAAAATGCGTGGGAATGCTGAATTGCTAAAACTAACTGAATGAATAGCTTAAATCCGTAAGAAAAAGTTGAAGTGAGATTCAGCAATCCCACTAATTAGCATATTTTTAAAAGTGATTACCTTTTGCAGGCGTTGCCCCATAACATTTTCCCATAACATTTCTACCATCAAAACTGCTTTCATCAAAATGCCTCCATCAAATTTCCCCCATCAAAACTGCCCCATCAAATTTCTCCCATCAAAAACTGCCCCCCCCCCATCAAAAACTGGCCCCAATCCTATGGCCCCATCAAAAACTGCCCCAATCCTATGGCCCCATCAAAAACTGCCCCAATCCTATGGCCCCATCAAAAACTGCCCCAATCCTATGGCCCCATCAAAAACAGGACCCATTAAAAAGTGTCACATGCTCTCATTGACTTCAATGTAAAAAAAAAAAAAAAAAAAGTGTTACAAAGCTTAATATTTTAAAAAGTATGAATAGTAGAAAAAAAGTTGAAGAAGTCCCATCATTAGCTGAACATTTTAAAAGTTGATTCCAAAGTAACACATGTATAGGAATGGAAATAGATATTGATTAGGAGGTTACCCCCCCCCCCCATAGAGGCTGGGTGTTTAATAATAAGAAACAGAAGCACTGCAGATTACTCCCCCATACATGAAAATTAAAGAGGAGTTCCACCCAAATTTGGAACTTCCTCTTGTTCCAATCCTTACCCCCTTACATGCCACATTTGGCATGTAATTTTTTTTGGGGGGAGTGGGGGCTTCAGTAGGAGTGGGACTTCCTGTCCCACCTCCTGCTTCCGCCGAGGGGCTGGTTAGGCGATTAAGCCTTAATCGCCTACACCAGGCCCTTCCTGTAGGCGATCCCATGGGACACTGACAGGTCCCATGCGATCGCCTCTCCAATCAGCGGCAAGCCGCGCCGCGCGTGCATGCGCAGTGCGGCTCGCGCATGCGTAGTGGGTGCCCGGCCGTGAAGCCGAAGGCTGTCACGGCTGGGTGCCCACAGTCGGGATGGAGACGCCGGCTGGGGAGGGGGGGAGAGGAGCGGAGCCCCGGTTGGCGCGTCGCTGGAACGCAGGAGCAGGTAAGTGAGTGTTTATTAAAAGCTAGCAGCTACACTTTTTGTAGCTGCTGACTTTTAATAAACACATTTTTTGGCTGGAACACCCCTTTAAGAATCCGTTCCCTTTCTGACTCCATTCATTTTAGTGGGTCGGCATAACTGCCAGGCAACCAGAATTTTTATAGGAAGGCCACCATTAGTGATCCCTGTGTCCCTGTCATGTCGGGTTTATTTATTGTCCCTGGCATTGGAATTTCAAACTTTTCTCTGTCTAATTTGATGTATAAAAAATATATATAATGTAGGTGAAAGCAATAAACCTGATTCTTCTTTTTTTATTGCAGATGTACGCAGTATTTACTGCAGAGACAGCGAACAGGGCAGGACTGCCCTAATGAGTGAGACAGAATATGAATGTAACACGGAGACTTCCGCCACCTGCAAGGTGCAGGCCAAGACTACCGCCGCCTGCGAGGTGCAGGCCGAGACTACCGCCGCCTGCGAGGTGCAGGCCGAGACTACCGCCGCCTGCGAGGTGCAGGCCGAGACTACCGCCGCCTGTGAGGTGCAGGCCGAGACTACCGCCGCCTGCGAGGTGCAGGCCGAGACTACAGCCGCCTGCGAGGTGCAGGCCGAGACTACAGCCGCCTACGAGGTGCAGGCCGAGACTACAGCCGTCTGCGAGGTGCAGGCCGAGACTACAGCCACCTGCGAGGTGCAGGCCGAGACTACAGCCGCCTGCGAGGTGCAGGCCGAGACTACAGCCACCTGCGAGGTGCAGGCCGAAACTACAGCCGCCTGCCAAGGTGCAGGCCGAGACTACAGCCGCCTGCCAAGGTGCAGGCCGAGACTACAGCCGCCTGCGAGGTGCAGGCCGAGACTACAGCCGCCTGCGAGGTTCAGGCCGAGACTTCAGCAGCATATGACGAAGATGTGGGCAAGGTTACCACAAAGGATAGACACATACTAGTGGTAGGGGATTCAGTTATTGGAAGAATACAGAGGGCAATCCGTCACAAAGACCATTATCGCCAAACAGTATGTTGTTTACCGGGCGCTCGGGTTCGGAACATTGCAGATTGCAGAAAGTTAGAGAAAGATGGAGCGCCCTACAAAATGATTTCAGGGACTTGGGGGCCATATTGAAGAACAGGTCCGCCAAGGCAATATTTTCGGAAAAACTGCCTGCACCTCGAGTCACACCACAGAGACAGCAGGAGCTTATGGTACTTAACAAGTGGCTGAGGAACTGGTGCAGGGAGGAGGGGTTTGGCTTCATGGCGAACTGGACTGACTTTTCAGGCCGTTACCATCATTATAGTAGTGACGGATTGCACTTAAATGAGAGGGGTGCAGCTTTCTTGGGAAGGAAGATGGCCAAAATGTTGGAAGAAAATTTAAACTAGGCGATGAGAAGAGGACTATTTGCTAATGAATATGAGAGAGAGGATCTTCATTTCAAGCCACCATGACAAGAATCCACTACGTCATCAATCTCCTAAAAGATTCTCATAAGCAGCTTCTGAATCACCAACTATCAACGTACCTGGACAAACAAGACAATTGGCTGTTCCTAGAAGAAGACTAAACCAAAAAGTCTTTAAGGTTTGACAATACATCGCCCAAACATCTGAAAAGTTGGTGGTAAACAGCCTGCTAGGCCCGAGGGGAACCGAACCAAGTCCTCCAAAAGTTGCCAAGAGTGTAAATGTAGAGATTAAGCTTTAAGGTTAATCAAAAATATAACACTCTAAAGGGAAAGATAGAACAAAGGGAGAGTATGGAAGAGGGAGAGAGGGAGGAAAGGGGGGAGAAGGGAAGGTTGGAGAAAGAAGGGGGGTGAGGGTTTGGGGGGACCCCCACACTCCTTCCCTACCCGCAACCTTCCATCCCCTCTACTTTCCTCCCTCTCTGCCTCTTCCATACTCCCCTTCCCCTTGTTCTACCTTTCCCTTTAGAATGTGATATTTTTGATTAACCTTAAAGCTTAATGTCTACATTTACACTCTTGGCAACTTTTGGATATGAGGGGGCTTTTGGAGGACTTGGTTTGGTTCCCCCCGGGCCTAGCAGGATGTTTACCATCAACTTTTCAAGCACATTTTTACAGGTGATATGTTTGATCTATGTATTGTCGATCGACATAAAGAAATTGATTATGTTGTGAAATTTGAAGGCCAGTATATTTTTGAGGCGTGTGTTGGACCGGCAAAGGGGAGGTTGGAGGCCGGTATATTTTTGAGGTGTGTGTTGGACTGGCTATAAGAGGAAGTTGGAGACCGGTATATTTTTGAGGCGTGTGTTGGACCGGCTAAAGGGAGGTTGGAGGCCGGTATGTTTTTAAGGCGTGTGTTGAACCAGTATGTTTTTGAGGCATGTGTTGGACCGGCTAAGAGGAGGTTAAAGGCCGGTATATTTTTGAGGCGTGTGTTGGACCGGCTAAGGGGAGGTTGGAGGCCGGTATGTTTTTGAGGCGCGTGTTGGACTGGCTATAAAGTAGAGGTTGGAACTCTTTTAGTCTTCAGAGGTCGGAGAAGTCTTTCCAGCTTTCTTTAGAGTTTTCATCTCTCCAGCAAAGAAAGCCTAACTGCCAGTGAGGTCCTTCATGGAGAAGTCCAAGGCCTTACTCACACGGGAGGTATGATTCTGTACCCATGTGTGGGGGCTGCATTAACCCCAAAAAGGACATCCATGTGGGTGCAGTTGCGTGGACGCACCCGTGCACCGGCACCCACACAGATGTCACATTGGGTACAGTCACTGCACCCCAGTTGACAGCAATGGGACTGCCTACACGGGATGCTGGGAACACCTGTGCATCCCCATTCCGGTAAACACGGCCCTCCCATGGGGTGCGGATTCATACCCCCCGTGTGAATGAGGCCTATGAGTGAATGGAATATTTAGCTCCATTGTGTTAGGAGAACACTGTAACCCTCTTTATTTTTATTTGGGCGTGCTTTATTATAGGAGTGCTATAGATTGTAGTTTAGGATAAGTTTGGATTTCTTCTGAAGGCACTTTGAGTAAACATAAATAATTTACCCTGCTCAGCGGGGGCGGGCCCAAGAGAACAGAGGCCGCATATGGGCAGCACAGAGGCTCAGTGGTGAGCCTTGCAGCACTGGGGTCCTTGTTTCAGATTCTGACCAGGACACTATCTGCATGGAGTTTGCATGTTCTCCCTGTGCTTGCATGGGTTTCCTCCGAGTACTCCGGTTTCCTCCCACACTACAAAGACATGCTACCTTTGCGTTGGTGGTGCAGTGGTAAGCATAGCTGCCTTCCAAGCAGCTGAACCGGGTTCGATTCCCGGCCAACGCAATCTCCAATACTTGGAGTCCTTAGAGAGAAAAGCGCTATACAAGGTCAATGCGAAGTATAGATTAGCGGTGGAATAAAGAATGAAGAGAACGTGTGGAATGTTCGAGGAAGAAAACATTCCCCCATAATCTATAGAAGGAGAACACAGCAACTGATAGAAGACGCTTAGCTTAGGCTGCGATCACACCTAGGTGTTCCGGATCGCGGGCGGAATTACCGCAATTTCCCGAATTGCCGCAAAACATGTGACAAGCTTGTGATCCCGTTACTTTCAATGGCCCCCCAATCACGGGAGAATATTGTCACCCGACAAATCACACAAACAAAATGACGGGACGCCTGTTTTCTAAAAGCAGTCATGCGATTTGTCAGGCGACAATCGTGGCAAAAATCACGCCTTGATTGGGGCGATATTAAAAGTAAGGGGATCGCATACTCCACCCAGCAGGAATATTACACCCATACTCCCCCCCAGCAGGAATATTACACCCAGACTCCCCCCCCAGCAGGAATATTACACCCAGACTCCCCCCCAGCAGGAATATTACACCCAGACTCCACCTAGCAGCAATATTACACCCATACTCCCCCCAGCAGGAATATTATACCCCATACTCCCTCCCAGCAGGAATATTACACCCCATACTCCCTCCCAGCAGGAATATTACACCCCATACTCCCCCCAGCAGGAATATTACACCCCATACTCCCCTCCAGTAGGAATATTACACCCATATCCCCCCAGTAGGAATATTACACCCATACCCCCCCCAGCAGGAATATTATACCCTCCCAGCAGGAATATTACACCCATACCCCCCAGCAGGAATATTACCCCCATATCCCCCCAGCAGGAATATTACCCCCATACTCCCCCCAGCAGGAATATTACACCCAGGGCAGGACTTAGGGTGGTGGGGGCCCCTGGGCTTGAGTGTTAAAAGGGGCCCCCTGGAGCGAGGGGGGGAATGCGCATTAAAGTTGTTGAGCGGGGGGGGCCAATTGTAGTTGTTGAGCGGGGGATGCGCATTGAAGTTGTTGAGCGGGAGCGGGGGGGCGAAATTGAAGTTGTTGAGCGGGGGGGCATTAAAGTTGTTGAGTGGGGGGGGGTGTGCGCATTAAAGTTCTTGAGCAATGGGGGTGGCAAATTGAAGTTGTTGAGCTGGGGGGTGCGCATTAAAGTTGTTGAGCGGGGGGGTGACTCTCATCTGTGCACGGAATGTGTCAGCTCTCTTCCCTTCAGCAGACATCCCCACACCGCTCCGGTTCGTCCTGGGGGAGGTTTTGCAGTTGTTGAAATAAAAAAAGTGGGGGTTGCTTTCCGGGGGACCTCCAGACCCCTAAAAAAAACATGTATAAAAAATACATAAAAAAGAGAGGTTGCCATCTGGGGGCCCTGGGGACCTCTGGGCCGTTTAATAAAAAATAAACAAATATAAACAAAAATAAAAAAATAAACATTTATAAAAAAAAAAAAAATATTAATAATAATAATAATAAATACAATCATATATATATATATATATATATATATATATATATATATATATATATATATATATATATATATATATATATAAACATATTTTGTTTATAAAAAATTATTAAAAAAAGTAGGGATTGCTGTCCGGGGCCCTGGGGGCCTGCGGGCCCCTGGGGACCTCCAGACCTCTAAAAAAATAAAAAAAATAAAAACATTTAGAAAAAATACATAAAAAAGGGACCTCTGAGCCTTTTAATAAAAAATTAAAAAATATAAACAAAAATAAACATTTATAAAGAAAATAAAAGGGGGGGGGGGGGTGCCACATGGGGCCCTGGGGACCTCTGAGCTCTTTAATAAATAAAAAAAAATATATATATATATATATATATATATATATATATATATATATATATATATATATATATATATATATATATAAAAAAAATGTATTTTTTTTTATTAAAAAAAGGGGGGGTTGCCATTCAGGGACCCTGGAGACCTCTGGGCCCTTTAATAATAATAGTAATAATAATATATATATACACATTGTGGGAGATTAGCTCGTGGGGATCACTTTTCTGAAACACAGTCTGTAAACAGGCACTTTCTTTTTAAGTCTGGCAGCTGCCAAGTTTATTTTACAAAAGGTTTGCAGGTTAAATCAAACAAAACAGTAAACTTAAATCCTTGCCGTCCGGCGCTAACTAAACATCAGGGTCTCCTATCTATACAGTGTGGGGCTGGTCCCCACCACCCATAAAATAAACAACAACGCAAACCTTTTTCTTGCAATGTCTTTAGAGCTCCTCACACTCAGGTTCCCTCCTCAGTGTCCCAAAACCAGAGAGCTCCCTTCTGATCTCTTCCTGGTTGTTTTTAAGGTCCACCTGACATTGAACTCCAGTGGACCCAAATATCCGGACCGGAACACTAGAGGCCGTAAAACCCGGCCCGGATTCCGGTTCAGCTTCTCAAAATAGACTGTATGCGTGGTGAAATATACCTATGGTCAAGTATCTCACCTCGCATACCGTCACATATCCTCCCCCTCTGCTCAAGCCCCTGCGGCTGAGCACTTGCCCCAACCATACAGTGCACCCGGGAGAGAGCATCTGCATTATTTTGGAGTTTTCCTGGCCTATGCTCCACCGTAAATTTAAAAGGCTGTAAAGCCAGGAACCACCTTGTCACCCGAGCATTTTTCTCCCTGTTATCACACATCCACTTCAAGGGAGCATGGTCTGTGACCAGCTTAAATGACCTCCCCAGTAGGTAATACCTCAGGGAGTCTAAAGCCCACTTAATGGCGAGACACTCCTTTTCTACGATGGCATAATTTTTCTCGTGCTTATTCAGCTTCCGGCTCAGGTATACCACTGGGTGCTCCTCACCATCCCTGTTCTGTGAGAGTACGG
Organism: Rana kukunoris; assembly: GCA_029574335.1. Lineage (NCBI taxonomy): Eukaryota > Metazoa > Chordata > Amphibia > Anura > Ranidae > Rana > Rana kukunoris. Next base: position 116,353,273 of record CM056055.1, on the reverse strand, counting down.
CCCCTAGGCCCACCTCAGAGGCGTCCGTCTGTACAACAAACTCCTGGCTAAAGTCCGGGGTTACTAGTACGGGTACCATACAAAGAGCCTGTTTCAACTTCTGAAATGCCTTCTCGGCTTCGGGGTTCCACTTGACCATGACCGACCCCCTACCCTTCGTCAAATCGGTCAAGGGGGCAGCAACGGTGGCAAAATTGGGTATGAAACGTCTGTAATACCCCGTAATGCCCAGGAAGGCCCTCACTTGTTTTTTATTGACTGGTTGGGGCCATTTCTGAATTGCCTCAATTTTATTGGTCTGCGGCTTGACCACTCCCCGGCCAATAATGTACCCAAGGTATCTGGCCTCCTCCAGGCCTATGGCACATTTTTTTGGATTGGCCGTGAGACGTGCTTCCCTAAGGGAATCTACCACCGCTTGTACGCGGGGCAGGTGCGATTCCCAATCTGGGCTGTGGATGACCACATCGTCCAAGTACGCCGCTGCATACGAGCGATGTGGTCTCAAAGTTTTGTCCATCATTCGCTGGAATGATGCAGGGGCTCCATGCAGACCAAACGGCATCCGCTTATACTGAAACGAGCCCTCAGGAGTGGAAAAGGCAGTCTTCTCCTTTGCTGATTCAGTAAGCGGTATTTGCCAATAACCTTTCGTTAGATCCAGGGTCGTTATGTAGCGAGCCTGTCCCAACCTGTCCACAAGTTCGTCGACCCGGGGCATCGGGTAGGCGTCAAACTTGGACACACTGTTAAGTTTTCTAAAGTCATTACAAAACCTGATACTGCCATCAGGTTTTGGGACCAGCACTATGGGACTTGACCACTCACTGTGGGACTCTTCGATCACATCCAACTCTAACATTTGTTTTATTTCCTCCGCAACCGCCTCTCGCCGGGCCTCTGGAATTCTATAGGGTTTTACATTTACCCGAACCCCTGGTTCCGTCACTATGTCATGTTGGATCGTGTTGGTCAGTCCGGGTAAGGGGGAGAAAAAGTCTCTATTTTTCTGCACAAATGCCCTAACGTCATTTTGTTGTGCTACGGACAGGGAATCCGTGATGGGAACGTCAGGTATCACGGGTATCCAGTCTGTTGGAGGTGAGGACGTGGCCAGTAAAGTCTCTCGGTCCTTCCAGGGCTTTAAGAGATTTACATGGTAAATTTGGTGGGGTTTCCTTTTGCCTGGCTGGTAGACTTTGTAGTTTACCTCCCCCACCCTTTCGACAACCTCAAAGGGACCCTGCCACTTAGCTAAAAACTTACTTTCTACTGTGGGAACCAGTACCAGCACTCTGTCCCCCGGGCTGAAAGTACGGACCTTGGCACCCCGGTTATAGACACTCCTTTGGGCCTCCTGGGCTCGCTCCATATGTTCCCGTACTAGGGGCAGGACGGCTGCGATTCGGTCCTGCATCAAGGAGACATGTTCTATGATGCTCCTATATGGGCTGACCTCTCCTTCCCATGTTTCTTTTGCAATATCTAACAGGCCCCTGGGATGCCTACCATACAAGAGCTCAAAGGGGGAATAGCCTGTGGAGGCCTGTGGAAACTCTCGTATGGCAAACATGAGATATGGTAGCAAATAATCCCAGTTTCTCCCATCCTTGTCAACCACCTTTTTCAACATACTCTTCAATGTTTTATTAAACCTTTCGACCAGACCATCTGTCTGGGGGTGGTAGACAGAAGTACGGAGATGGGAGATTTTATACAATCTACACAATTCCTTGGTAACCCTAGACATGAAAGGGGTGCCCTGATCGGTCAAGATCTCTTTCGGGATCCCGACTCGACTAAACACCTGGACCAATTCCTTGGCAATAGCCTTAGCGGAGGTGTTACGCAAGGGTATGGCCTCAGGATAGCGAGTCGCATAGTCCAGGATCACCAGAATATGCTGGTGACCTCGGGCAGATTTCACCACCGGCCCGACCAGGTCCATGCCAACCCTCTCAAAGGGAACCTCAATTATTGGTAGAGGGACAAGGGGGCTGCGAAAATGGGGCGACGGTGCTGACATTTGGCACTCGGGGCACGATTCGCAATACTCCTTGACCTCTGCATGCAACCCGGGCCAGAAAAATCTTTGGGTGATTCTCACCTTGGTTTTTTTCGACCCCGAGATGTCCCCCCATTACATGGCCATGAGCCAGGTCTAGCACCACCCTGCGAAAGGGTTTGGGAACCAGCAGCTGTTTCTACCTCTTCCTCTCCGTGTTTTATCACTTGATATAATAAATTGTTTTTAATCGCCATGTAGGGGAAGGACACCACCCAATTAGGATCCACCGGTTCCCCATCCAACACCTTAACATTTTCCCTGGCACTCATGAGGGTGGGCTCTCGCAGCTGCTCGGTACAGAAATCCTCCCTCCTGACCTCCAAGTCGGGTACCACATTTTGGCTACTCTCGATGTCAGGGTCAGGCGTGATTTCCTGTTCGTTACCCTCAGGCTGGGTGCTAGCTTCCAAGTCTTCCGGTTCCCCGACCATGGCAGGGAAAGGAAGAGGATCTCCGGCTTCCTCGATCCCACCAATAGCCTGCCTTTCCCTTTTGAAAAACGGGTCTGGTGAGAGTTCCCTTGTTTCCCCAGCAGGGGGAACTCTATCTACTAGCCTCCCTTTATTCTCCCATAACTTCCAAAAATGGGTAAAGTCTCTCCCTACTAAAGCTTCATGGAGCAGTGAGGGTACCACCCCCACTGAATGTGTTACCCTGCCCCAGGGGGTATCAACCTCAACCACTGCTGTCTGGTAGTCCCGAGTGTCCCCATGGATACAAATTACCCCAATACTACTGGGGTGTAGTTTTTTGGGGTCTACACAAGCACTCCTAACTAGGGTCACCACGTTACCAGAGTCTAGTAGTGCTGTGAGAGGCTTGCCATCCACTAAAATAACGCACATCTGTTTTTCAAGGTGACTCTGATCTAGCGCAACACATGCGACCTGTGCAAACAGAGAAATGTGTCTTTTCCTATCAGCATAATCACATTGCATAGGTTCATCATTTAGAGGGCAGTTTGCAGCAATATGGCCCAATGCATGGCATCGAAAACACCGTATTTGCCCCACCCCCAGTCCTCTTAACGGTCCCAAAGACCTTCCTGGCTTCTGTGGCCAGTCTCCAGGTCTAGGACCCACAGTCTCATCTGCTGTAACAACAGTCTTATCCACTCTCCCCAAGCTCTTGAACCCCGGAACAGTCTTACCCAAACCGCTGGGAGATCTTGCACCTCTAGACACACCGAAGTGGGGCGTAGGTGGGTTTACCAAGTCCTCGGTAGCACTGTACTTTTCCACTAGGTCCACCATTTGGGCTGCAGTGTTGGGGTCTCCCTGTCCGACCCACCGCCTCAGGGCAGCAGGAAGCGCACGTAGGTACCGGTCCATTACCACACGCTCCACAATCTGCGGGCTGGTCAGGGTCTCTGGCTGCAACCACTTCCTGGTGAGGTGGACCAGATCAAACATTTGTGATCGGGGTGGCTTGTTGCTGGAGTAGGACCACTGATGCACGCGCTGGGCCCGAACTGCCATGGTGACACCCAAGCGTGCGAGTATCTCTGATTTGAGAGTCTCATAGTCCTGTGCCTTGTCTGATTCTAGGTCAAAATAGGCCTTTTGGGGTTCTCCAGTTAGGAATGGGGCCAATAGTCCCGCCCACTGCTCTTTTGGCCATCCTTCGCGGACAGCGACTCTCTCGAAAGTCGCCATGTATGCCTCAACATCATCCGCTGGTGTCATCTTTTGCAGGTGGTAGGAGGCCCGTAGTATCTTTGGTTCTGCTGCCACAGGAGGTGCGGACCCCTTTTTCAGTTCCACCAGAGCTTCGGCAAACTGTCGGTTCATCTCCTGTTGCGCAGCCTGCTGTGCTGCAGCGGCCTCTGCGACTTGGCGGTTGGTTTCCCGCTGGGCTGCATTGGCCTGTAGCAGGGCTTTTAACATTTCCTCCATCTTCAGAAAAGTTGCCCGCTGAATCCACCACGTGTGGGAGATTAGCTCGTGGGGATCACTTTTCTGAAACACAGTCTGTAAACAGGCACTTTCTTTTTAAGTCTGGCAGCTGCCAGGTTTATTTTACAAAAGGTTTGCAGGTTAAATCAAACAAAACAGTAAACTTAAATCCTTGCCGTCCGGCGCTAACTAAACATCAGGGTCTCCTATCTATACAGTGTGGGGCTGGTCCCCACCACCCATAAAATAAACAACAACGCAAACCTTTTTCTTGCAATGTCTTTAGAGCTCCTCACACTCAGGTTCCCTCCTCAGTGTCCCAAAACCAGACAGCTCTCTTCTGATCTCTTCCTAGTTGTTTTTAAGGTCCACCTGACATTGAACTCCAGTGGACCCAAATATCCGGACCGGAACACTAGAGGCCGTAAAACCCGGCCCGGATTCCGGTTCAGCTTCTCAAAATAGACCGTATGCGTGGTGAAATATACCTATGGTCAAGTATCTCACCTCGCATACCGTCACAACATATATAAATATTATATATATATATATATATATATATATATATATATATATATATATATATATATATATATATATATATATATATATATATATATAATATATATAATATATATATAAAACTAAATATATAAAAAAACTTTTATAATATTTGTTTATAAAAAATAAATGAAAAAAAGTAGGGGTTGCTGTCCAGGGCCCTGGAGGCCTCTGGGCCCCTGGGGACCTCCGGACCCCTAAAAAAAATATATATATTTTTTAGAGGGGCCCCCTATTAGGCGGGGCCCATGGGCTTGAGCCCAGTCAAGCCCAATGGTAAGTCCGGCCCTGCTCCTCACACAGCTAATGTGTTGCAAGAAATATTTCCTTTAGAAGTATAGCAAAGCAGAAAAAGTAAACATTTTGAAACCAAAATTAATGTAGGTTTCAAAATACATTCACAGTAAGCAAATACTTTATGACAGGTTTGCTTTTAAAATATAACTTCAAGTGGATGCAATAGCATTTTAAATTTAATACAGTTTATTTGAAATGCAGGGGCAAAAAACATTAACTAGAGCACACATAACAAACCACAACTGCTGTACTACATTCTATGGGTTATATACTCCATGTCAGGAGAGGCCATCCGGCTCCCACCTCGGGGAAGAGAGAGTAATACTTTATGCTGCTCAGGCCAATAAGGCCATCCAAATCTTTAATTGAGAGATTTCATGCTAATCCTTGACCTCAAACTGTGCATATCTGCCTTCCACATCATAGCACATTACTCCACTGAGCTGTTTCTCTTATTTCCCTCAAAGCAATGATAACAGCTGAATTTGTTGGCTTGAACTGGGTCAATACTTTACTTTACTTTTTTGTGGGTATCGGTTTTTGTATATACATTTTTTCGATTTATTTATTTATTCATTTTATTTCTGATGGTTGAACTTAATGGACTTGTGTCCTTTTCCAACCTGACAAACTATGTAACTATGAAATCCAGGCCAGTGGTAATCAGATGGTGGCCTAGGGTCCCCATATTCCCATCAATGATACTTTCCAAGCCCCACTTAAAAAAATGATTTTATTAAAAAATTACAGGCATACCCCACTTTTAAGTACACAATGGGACCAGAGCATGTATGTAAAATGAAAATGTACTTAAAGAAGGATTTGCCCCCTTAATGACCAGGCATTTTTTTGGGATACGGCACTGCGGCGCTTTAACTGACGCGTTTGTGCGATTCTGTACCCAAACAAAATAGGATTCCCTTTTTTCCCACAAATAAAGCTTTCTTTTGGCGGTATTTGATCATCTCTACGGTTTTTATTTCTTGCACTATTTTGAAAAAAATCATATTTTTTTAAACTTTTTGCTATAATACAGATCTAAAAAAAATATAAAAACAAATGTATTCATCAGTTTAGGTCAATATGTATTCTTTTACATATTTTTGGTAAAAGAAATTGCAATAGGCGTATATTGATTGGTTTACGGAAAAAGTTATTGCGTGAGATAGATTTAGGGATTTTGTCTTGTTTTTACTGGTAATGGTGGCGATCTGCAATTTTTAGTGGGACTGCTACATTGCGGTGGACAAATCTGCACCCAAATTAGACTTTTTTGGGGACAAGTGACATTATTACATTGATTAGTGCTATAAAAATGCACTGAAGGGGTTCACACTAGGGGGCGATCAAGGGGTTAAATGTGTTCCCTCTAACTGTAGGGGGGATGGGCTGCCAGATACAGAGATAGCTGTTCCCGATCACTGGGATGTCCCCTGTAAGAACGTGGATCCGCCTTGTTTACAATGGCAGATACCTCTGTATACAGCAATTGCGGGCAGCCGGCGGACATCAAGTCCACCAAACCCGTGGGCGCGCTCCTGTGGTTACGTCGGTTCGCGCAGGAGAGCCGACCTGCTGCAGTATAAGTACGGCGGCTGGACGGCAAGTGGTTAAAGTGAAGCAACAGGTCATGTTTTCAGGCTTTCCATTATTTTGCACAGGTGATTTGATCAGTTTCACTGCCTTAGGCCCTGTACACACCATTAAATAAATCTGTTCAAATCGGTCTGACAGACCGAGTTGATCAGATTTGTCTGCTGGGCTATTTTGGTTTGATCGCTGTACACACGATCAAACCAAAATCCCCGCCGGCAGACAGCGCGGTGACGTGGCGGTGAGGTTGACGCCGCCACGTCACCGCACCAGGATGTAAAACACTTCCGCGCATGCGTCAAATCCATTCGACGCATGCGTGGGCAGATATGTCTGCTGGTTAGCGTACTAACCAGCAGACATATCGGACGGACGGATTCCCAGCAGACAGATTTTAAAGCATGCTTTAAAATCTGTCTGCTGGAAAAATCTGTCTGTCCGCCCGTACACACGATCGAATTTGTCTGCTGAAACGGTCTGTTAGACCGTTTCCAGCAGATAGATTCGATCGTGTGTACGCAGCCTTAGTAATCACCACAGCCATTTCATCTGAGGGAAATCCTGAAAACTTGACCCGTTGGTGTGCCTTGAGGACTGTAGTTGAAAAACACTGACCTAGACAAGCTGGCCGATCCCAAAGTTGGATATGTTGTAGTCCAGTGTCCCCTCTCGGTATTTCCCAAGTTTTGGTTCTTTTTACCCCACTACTGCCAGTTCTTTCTGACCTATGCACGCCAGTTTGTTTTTATCACTTCTACCAACTCGTTTTTTATCTATACCCATCACATTTTTACTTATCACCCAGGTAGACATAATTATATAACATATATTATACAATTAGTCACTATGTTATAAACCTGATGTTATATTACTTTATATACCCAATTTTACAATTTTCTATAGGATGGCATTTTTCTGTATGACTCACACCATTTTTCTTTATCCATGGGGATCCAGTCCCTGGATTGCCTTTCCTTAGTGGTCATTAGTGTTGAGCGGAATACGCCATATTCGATTTCGCGATATTGCGCGAATATATAGAAGAATATTCGCGAATATTCGCTAATATCGAATATTCGTGATATTTTATCCAAAAAAATGTTTGCAAAATTTCGCTAATGCGAAAATGATTGCGAAATTCTCATAAACGGAGATCATTTCCTGTATTACTAAACTAATATGCACTAAACACTAACTCTACACTAACTCTACTTAAAAGAAAGGAGAATAAGGGGGCAAAAGAAGGGCGGAGAAGATAATCGCGCAATAGGAATATTGCGCGATTATCTTCTCCGCCCTTCTTTTGCATCAGAGCCAATCAGAATAACTTGAATATTCGGCAAAAGGAATATCGCGCAATATTCCTTTTGCCGAATATTCAAGTTATTCTGATTGGCTCTGATGCAAAAGAAGGGCGGAGAAGATAATCGCGCAATATTCCGTTTGTCGAAAATTTGAGTTATTCTGATTGGCTCTGATGCAAAAGAAGGGCGCATCAGAGCCAATCAGAATAACTCGAATATTCGGCAAAAGGAATATTGCGCGATTATCTTCTCCGCCCTTCTTTTGCATCAGAGCCAATCAGAATAACTCGAATATTCGGCAAAAGGAATATCGTGCAATATTCCTTTTGCCGAATATTCGAGTTATTCTGATTGGCTCTGATGCAAAAGAAGGGCGGAGAAGATAATCGCGCAATATTCCTTTTGCCGAATATTCGAGTTATTCTGATTGGCTCTGATGCGCCCTTCTTTTGCATCAGAGCCAATCAGAATAACTCGAATATTCGGCAAAAGGAATATCGCGCAATATTCCTTTTGCCGAATATTCAAGTTATTCTGATTGGCTCTGATGCAAAAGAAGGGCGGAGAAGATAATCGCGCAATATTCCGTTTGTCGAAAATTTGAGTTATTCTGATTGGCTCTGATGCAAAAGAAGGGCGCATCAGAGCCAATCAGAATAACTCGAATATTCGGCAAAAGGAATATTGCGCGATTATCTTCTCCGCCCTTCTTTTGCATCAGAGCCAATCAGAATAACTCGAATATTCGGCAAAAGGAATATCGTGCAATATTCCTTTTGCCGAATATTCGAGTTATTCTGATTGGCTCTGATGCAAAAGAAGGGCGGAGAAGATAATCGCGCAATATTCCTTTTGCCGAATATTCGAGTTATTCTGATTGGCTCTGATGCGCCCTTCTTTTGCATCAGAGCCAATCAGAATAACTCGAATATTCGGCAAAAGGAATATCGCGCAATATTCCTTTTGCCGAATATTCGAGTTATTCTGATTGGCTCTGATGCGATAGCCCGCTCCAGGCAGACATCACAGAGAAATAATATCAGGATCCGCCCTGATTTCTGATTGACAGCTGGCTCAGATTATCAGCACACTGCTAAGAGCCTGAGCCAGCAGCTCCCCCCCCCCCCCCACAGAGTCCAGCACTCCAGTGAGAATAGACCTGGGAACTAAGTGATCAATGGTCTATGATAGCTCAGTTCTCAGGGTAGAGCTATCGGCTAAATCTGGGTCACAGGAGTACAGTGCACACATGTGACCCACAGAAGTATGGCCAAAAGGGCTTTGGCCATACTTCTTTAATTTATTGACTGCATGTACCCTGCCCTATCATTACTTTTGCTATTTTGACCTAGTTCTCAACAGCCAGGTCATTACACCATGCTACAGAGAGACTGGAGCAAAGCTGTATGGTATGACAGAAAAGTCATTATTGCTCATGCTACCTTAGGGAGACACACAGCAGGCAGGAGCAGGAGCAGGCGCGATTATCCACAGTCCAGCCCCTAATGGGGGTCTTTTGGGGCAAGGGACACTTATAGGTGGGTACCCTGATCTTATAATTGTGAATGATATTGGGAAAATAAAGGATAATCCAAGTATTAATACACTCCAAACTTATTTAAACATACAGCATATACTGTGCAATCTCCACAGGATTAGCTCACACAGGGCGTGTAAGCAAGTCGGTACCGCACAATTTTGGGTTACGTTGTATCAGTGGGTATGGTGAACTAAAAAGCTGGGAGTGTCTATAGTGGTATATATTTTAAATCTTTATCTGTTCCAAAATAGGAACTGGTTTTTAACATTTTTGTATTCAATGAAATCACATGTATTTTATTTATTTTTATCTCTTTTCCTAAGATGTTTAAGCACTGTTAAATCCCACTTCTCACATTGAAAACTATTTCCAAACACATTTTACTGATGAGATGCTTGCTATTACCCACCTACGCTTTGTCTATAGTAGTTCTATGCATTCAGTTTTTCATTTAGTCCTGCTTTCATTCTTTCTTTTAGTTTAGCGAAAATGTTACCAATGAAAGTGCATTCAAGATTCCGAACATGCTTTTCTATCTTTTTTGACCTGGTTATTTGCATACTAGAATTTTAGTGAAATGTGTTTTTATTAATCTGTACACAGCTATTCATTTAGTGTAATCAGTGGAGTATGAGACGTAAATTTTACTTCAAAAATAGAAATTGCCAATGTGTAACATGTTATTTATTTGGTCTTGTGGATACTGCCACCTTGTGGTAAATTATCGAATATCTAGTACTTTTTTTTAGAAAGTTTTTGTAGGAAAATCTGTGAGTGTTGTTTGGCTAGTTACCATATTTTTCAGATTAAAGCCAGGGATACTATATGACAAGATGGTGCAACAGATAGGGTTTAATTATATCAACAAGTTTGCAATATTAGCACAGTTGTCTTCATACATAAACACCACCACGTCTAAATGCACAATTTTTTTGTATGACTCCCAGCTATAAGACTTACCGTATGTCTGACCACTCCTGATAACTGAATATATATTCTTCTGAGTTTCTTATAAACTGTCTAATACAAAACCTTAACCTACTGTAGTTCTAAGCAACTAAAAATGTGCCACAATAAATGAGGATAAATCAATGCTAACAAAGGGTAGCACATAGTAAAAATTATCAACAAATGGTGCATCACATTAATATAAAAATTAAAACACATTAGCAAATCGTCAAATGTGATTATAGAAAAAAGCAATACATTACAAACAAATGACGTGTCCATAAAATAGTATCTTTGTCCAATATACACTGCCAAAGGCATATAAATACACTGCCAAAATGATTGTGACCTCCACCTTACCCAGTAGGCAAACTCTTAAGCCCCATACACACAAGGGGCCAGATTCTCAGCGGCGATACGCCGGAGTATCTCAGATACCCCGTCGTATCGCCTTTTTTTTTGCCTCGTATCTATGCGCGTGATGCTTAGCATCACTTTTGCATAGATACGCTGCAACATCCGACAAGTGTAAAACCATTACACTTGTGGATTGTAGGTGTAATGACAACTCCGGCCACTAGGTGGCCTTTACGTTGTTTTCTTATTTGTCTATGCAAATGAGGCTAGTACGCCGATTCCCGATCGCTTTTACGCCGCCCCGTCGTCGCGTACGTCGTTTTCGTCCGCGTAAGGTTACCCCAGCTTCTATGTGGAGTAACCTTACGAAGTTCCGTCGGATGCCGTCGGGTGCCGTCGGATGCCATGTTAAGTATGGCGTCAGGTCAGCGTCGTCGTTTTACTAACTTGTTCGCGAATAGGGAGTTGCGTAAATGACGCTCATGTCATTTTGACGTCGGTTTCAACAACGCTTTCCGACGTGAGCTGGAGCATGCGCACTGGGCTTTTTCCCCCGGCCGGCGCATGCGCAGTTCGTTCGACGCGGGGGCGCGCTTCATTTAAATACAAGCCGCCTCATTTGAATTACGCGGGCTTACGCTGGGCCATTTTCGCTACGCCAACGCAAACGACGGAGTAAATGCTTAGGGAATACGGCACTTGCTCTAGTACGATGCGGCGGCCTAGTGTATATGGCTTACGCTACGCCGGCGAATTTCTTAGAGAATCTGGCCCTATCAGTTTTCCTGACGGTTTTCTCTTCAGGTTTACCAAAACCATCTAATATGAGGTCAAACCTCAAGAGTTTCAATTTGTATGCAATCAGGCAGGCCCTTGTACTACATGAAAACAAAGATTTAGAGCTGCGCCTTGTCACCCGGACTCGATACAATCAAAAAAAGAGTCCATATATCAGTCATGTGGAGATAAACAATCCTTCAGACATGAGAGAAGTAGTAGGTTGGCTCCAAGACAAATCTCCGCTGGTCTTTAATCAGGATGGACATATAATAAACACCACTGTGCTCGAACTTGGCTTTTCAATGTGGCCCACCACCAGAAGTATAAGCAGCTTACCAGAGGAATGGCTGTAATCAACAGTCGGCTGTGACCCAGCCGCGGCCTTTGGAGAACCAGGACGAATCCCAAATCCTAGGGCAGTGTTTACACCGGGGCTCCACTCAGCAACTCCACTCACATGGGAGATGAGTTAGACAGGCATATAAAATACAAAGTTGCCGGACGGCAAACAGATCAGCAAGGACCCTCTTCCAGAGCGTAATGACGTCACCGCACGTCTACCCAGACGCGTTTCGTCGTAGGACTTTGTCAATGGGATAGGGCGTTGCGGTGAGTCAACACTTAAATAGGCCTGGACCTCGCCGTGAGGTGTAGATCCAGAGCTGCAGACGCCATCTTGGAAAGGGGCAAGATGCCAGTTCTTAACCCAATCCAAAACTGTTGCTAATATAAAAAACTTAAAAGACATTTCCTAAGAGATACAGCAGGCGAAGTCCTTATCTTGTAATCCCACAGGAGAAAAAAAAAAAAAAGAAGCAGAAAAAACTTTACTTTGATGTCATAGATACAGGAAATAGATAGCGAGTGCCTACCACATCATTCACATTGTCTATACCTATTCCTCGTTGCGGCGACATCTAGTGGATCTTTTAAAGAAATACAGCGATGTCAACGCATTGGAAAAGGAAGGGGACAACGGAAGGAAACCAGCCAAGACAGATAATTATGACTTGGCCTGACCTAAACCATATGATACTGATAATGATCGATAGCTGCCGATCAAGCGTATTTGATGGAATATAAGGGAAAAAAACTATAAAAGTGAAAATACAAAATAAAAGGGGATATGAACCCAAGAGTCCCCCAACTTGGGTGAACATTATACCTACAGTGAGCAGGAGTGCAAAAAAACTAGACATTAATATTAATGTGATTGTAAACCCTCAGGGTTTTGATTGAAAGTCTATATATAGTCACATTTAAGTGACCATGCATCGTAGTTTCGATTAGACACTACTGTGCAAGTGTGAACACCAAATAATATATACTAGTGAAGTGTTGGTGATTAGAAAAAATATATTTATTAAGAGGACTCGTTGTTAATGAGCCTCTAGTGAAATTAAAAGACATGATCCTCGAAAAAAAGAAGAATTTAATATTAATTTTTAATTTTAATTACTAACATTTTCTCGGACAAGTGTGGAAAATGTTAAAAATAAGGTGTGGAAAATGTTTAAAAAATATATAAGAAAAATATACAGTGATTACCTAAGTGCAAACAATTTATTATGCCTAGTGTTCATTATACCGGGCTCACCATTAAAAGGGCCCGGTATAGGGAAAAAATGGGAGAAGGGGGGGGGGGAATTATGTAATCAAATACAATGATTCTGAACATGTGTGGAAACTGTTAAACTGTGAAATGATTTTTGTATAAATGGCCCAGAAGAGACAATCTCCTGCCCAGAGACTATTCGAACAGGCTCTCATTCCCTTGGCGTCAGCAGTACATACGACCACACCCCACCGCTAAGTTCCAGTACAATATTAAGCATTATTAATAAACGCGTTAACGTCAGTTTCGATGTTTAACCCATATGGTGTATAGCATTTTAAACGGTATATCATCCAACTCATTTCCATTCTTGAAATGGTCCTTACTAGATGACTCCCCCTCCAATTGGGTTTGAATTTATCTATCCCCACAAACAAAGTTTTTGATGGATCTTTATTGTGTTTGAGGAGGTAGTGTTTCGAAACCGAATGGTTTCTGAATCCACTTATGATGTTGGTTATGTGTTCATTAATGCGGACCTGTAAGGCCCGTTTGGTCCGTCCCACATATTGCAGGCCACAAGGGCACTGGCAACATATAGACAACCCCTGTGGACGTACACGTAATGCATGGTTTTATGGTATGTTCCTGACCTGTCACCGTAGTAGAGACGAAATTGGTAATCCGCCTATCTTGACAGGAATTCAAGGCACATACCCTGCATTTCCTACATCTATAATACCCTGTTAGTTGGTCAAAGAAACCCCTACTCCCTGTGGGGGGATTTAGGGTATTGATCACTACCTGGGTCCTAAGGGGTTGAGCTCCCCTAAAGATAACTCTTGGGTTATCTGGGAGAACATCTTTCAAGACATTGTCATTCAATGCTAGATGCCAATGCTTTTTGATGAGTTGCTTAATGCTTTTATGTTGTACCGAGTATGTGGTAACAAAAGGCACCCCCAATGGGAATTGGTCGCCCTGTACCAGGGCCTTGTCTGCCAGGAGGCTTTCTCTGTCAGTATTAAGCACTTCTTCCATAGTTACTTTCAGAGTTTCTGCAAGATAGCCCTTTTCTAGAAATCTCCCTGTCAGGATCTGGGCTTGATTTCTGAAGTCTGTAGTGTCACACTACAGTTCCTCCTAAGCCTTAGGTACTGGCTCTTGGGAACCCCAGTGATCCACGGTCTATAATGGCAGCTGTCGGTGGGTATAAAGGAGTTTCTATCTGTCTCCTTAAAAAAGGTTGAGGTAGTAAACCTATCCCCTACTATTTTGATGTTCAGATCTAGATAATGAACCTCGGTCTGGCTAGCCTCAAACTTAAGGGCTATACCTCTATCATTCCTGTTTAGAGAGGCCATGAAAGATGTTAACTCCTGGTAATCACCAGCCCATAGGAGGAGGATGTCATCAATATACCTAGCCCACAAGGTAATGTAGGGCATATGGTTAGACATGGATGACATCCTCCTCCCACTTAGCCATAAATAGGTTGGCCAGACTTGGGGCATACTTAGCCCCCATGGCCACTCCCGTATCTTGACGATAGAAACTTCCTTCAAACCAAAAATAGTTCGAGGCGGCAGCAAATCTAAGTAAGGACATGATGAACTCTATTTGTTTAACTTGCAGCCCCCGACTGTAGTTGGAGGTAATATAACACGGCCTCAAACCCAAGGTGGTGGGGAATGATAGTATATAGAGAATTTACATCAATGGTGACCAACCACATGTCCCTTGTGGGGGAATAGTTAGACAATAAATTAATAATGTGTTTGGAATCCCTTATATAGGAGGGGATCTGTTTCACAAGTGGCTGTAAATAAAAATCGATATACCTACCCACCCGGGACGTGATAGAATCAATCCCACTGACTATGGGACGTCCCGGGGGGTGTGTGGGATTTTTGTGCAACTTAGGTAAATAATAAATTGTGGGAGTACGTGACGCTTTAGGTATCAGGTGTACTCTTTCTTTGGGTGATAGAATCCCCTCATGGAGGCCTCTATCCACCAGTAATTTCAGGGTTTTCGTGTAGTGAGCACGAGGATCCCCTGGTAGCATAGTATATGTGTTGGTATCATCAACAATATGATGTAATTCCCGTAGGTAATCTGCTTTATCTAAAACAACTATCCCCCCACCCTTATCAGCTGGCCTTATTACCAGTTCTTTGTTTTTACACAGAGAATCAAGACCCTCATGCAGGGTCTTGCTGAGCCTCGCCTTTTTGACCTCTAACGTTTCAAGATCTCTAATAAGTACATCTCTAAACACTTTCAATGAGGGGGCAAGGGATCCTGGGGGATTGAAGAGGGATGCATTAGATAACCCCAGAATGGAGATACTGGTTAGTAGTAACAGCCCTGTTCTGCGAAATTCCCATCATGTATCGTTTTATATGCAGTTTTCTAACGAATTTGTGTATGTCCATAAATGTGTGGAACTTATCAAGGTTAGTAGGGGGAACAAATTTAAGGCCTTTGTCGAGAATCAATTTCTCCGCTTCGGTCAAGATTTGGGCACTTAAATTGAAAATTCCCTTTCCTGCTACAGCCTTGCTCTCTTTAATTGCTCTGCTCCCGCCTCCCCCCTCTGGTCCCTCGTCTCTTTCTCCTTGCCTTTTTTGCCCTTGGGTGGGTTTGTGAAAACCCCAGCTATTTGACCCATTGGGTATTGGGGGGGCCTAAGGGATTGGGACCTCGGGCATTGTTAATGTACGTTGGGGGAGGGGGAATCCGTTGCGAAGCTTCTGGAAATGGGAAATATTCCGGTCCTTCCTCGTATAATGGGAGAAAGGAGTTGGACACTGGAATGTTATAATCCCAACCAGAGTTTGCTTCCGTTCTATATGGCGAGGGGGGGTGAGTATCAAAATCATACCCTTGTCCCTGACCCCAACCATTTGAATAGTCAACGTAGGTTCCCTTCCCTCTCAATGTCCCCTGCGTCCCCTTGTACTACATGGTTTTGGTAAACCTGAAGAGAAAACCGTCAGGAAAACTGATAGTGTGTATGGGGCTTTACCTTCTAAAATAGACCTTTAAATCAAAAGGATATTCAGACCATGTCCCCTGTAAAGCCAAGACAGGGCCAACATCATAGATGGATTCTGCTCACTCAATACACAGATCTCCCAGAATGATAATGAACTAAAAAAAGACAAAAGGAAACCATAGTGCTCTCCATAACATCCAAAAATTGGATTATAAATATAAAAGTTATACTATTGTGTTTAAAAATAATTAGGCTCATCTATTGACTGCAGGAAAACATCTCAAGTTCTGGGCAGTATGAACTCTGACCACTCACAGAGACACATTGTGTGATCACCTCCATGCAGTTGGAGGAAGCACCCCCCATATGCCTCTCATGACTTCACAAGTGATAAAACTAGTTGAGGGTTAGGGGAGCAAGGAGATTGCAATTACCACCCCCCCCCCCCCCAAGCCACCAGAGAAATGGAGTGGCTGTGTGAGTTGAAAGGAGAGAGAGAAAGAACACTGTATGTTGCGGGGATGTGTGCCACCAGAGGAAAGCCTCACCCACCATCCGGGAAAACAAAGAAAGTAATACTTTTGCTGTGCAGCCTGGGAAATGACATAGCCTACTAGGATGAGCAAAAACTTGCATGACTAGTGTAGTTCAAATAGACCAACCTTCTCCTGACCCCATTTTTACCCTCCCACTTTAGATTAACCTCCCAACCTTGTTCCCATTAACGAGAGCGACACAGATATTGGAGTAAAATTGGTCACAACAGCCATTTTTATTTTTAACCACAAATTAAATATGTTAACCAAATTTAAATAATTTCAAATAAAATCCAACTTTATTCATTAACAATATTTTACCAAACACTTTTATTATTAACACCAGTCTCTTGGCCTTTTTGACAGTAACCCCATTAACGTTTTCCTTTTTTACCACAGCACTGCTGTACCATTACCATACCCAGCCTCCAGCCGACTCCAGCTCGGAGACACACACTTTTTAACCTGCAGTGTACCATAACCGTATTACAGCAGACACCGTTCCACTGAAAATAACCCCATTTTCCATTCCATCTGTTAACTGTCACCATCAAAGACCAAGGACACCGCCACAGCTGTCATGACAACCCATTCACCGACCTGAAAGAAAAGAAAACAAACGCACAACACCAAACACATAACAAAACGGGGAGGGTGGGTGGGAAAACCTGCCTCCCTGTGTAAAATCCTCCCGACTTGTGCCACGTGCGTCCTCCTGCCCCCGTATATATAGGGCTCCTCCACCCAACTCTCCACAGCCTACGGACACTCACCTGAAAGCACCTCCTTCCCAATTAATCCTCTGTTAGCCATCCTCCAAAGACTGTACCTGGTGATACAGAGTATTTTGTAACTACAAGTCCCATCAAGACTAGTGATGAGCGGAATACGCCATATTCGATTTCGCAATATTTCGCGATATTTCGAAGAATATTTGCGAATATTCGTTAATATCGAATATTCGTGATATTTTATAAAAAAAAAAAAAATTGCGAAATTTCTCATATTTTTTTTTTTTTTATATCACGAAAAAAAAAATGCGAAATTTCGCTAATGCGAATGCGAAATTGATTGCGAAATTGATTGCGAAAAAATACGAATATTCGAATTAGCGAATATTCGCCGCGATATTCGAGTTATTCGCGAATACTTGAATATGCAATATTCGTAGCGAATATTCGCAATGCAAATATTCGTGAGCAACACTACTAATCAAGACCACAGATATGCAGGAAAGGAAAAAAAAGAAAGTTTAAAAAGTACAAAAAATTTCCACTTTCATGTAAGTGTTTCAAACCGCTCATTGCCTACAGTATTACACTATGTGCTTGTTCTGTTCCGGGGTCTGTCTGACCGTCCGTGGGTCATTATCTTCAAGCACTTCACGTCTTCTCCTTTTGATTGGTGGATTTAGTGTTTTTTGCCCTGTGATGTCGCGTACACACGATCACTTTTTATGATGTTAAAAAGCTGTGTTTTATCTCACAAAACATTTTTCAAACTTCATTTTAGAAAACGACGTTGCCTACACACCATCGTTTTCTGAAAATGGTCTTGCAAAGCGCGGTTACGTACACCACGTTCGACGGCACTCTGTTCCATTGAAGCTCCCGTCTCATAACTTGCTTCTGAGCATGCGCGGGTTTAAAAACATTGGGGTAGATTCACATACACGTAATATTCCGCTGCGTAATCGAAATACTCTACGCTGCCGTATTTTACCAGGCTCTACACCGAATCCTGGTAGATTTTTGCCCGTACGCTACGGCGGCGTAGTCTATTTCTCGCCGCAAAATCGAAATACGCGATTGGGAGGCGTGAAGCATTTAAATTAAGCGCGTCCCCACGGCGATCGAACTGCGCATGCTCCGTTCTGTAATTTTTCCCGGTTGCATTGCGCAAAAATTCAAGTCGTCTTACGTCATTCGTTGTTGTTGAGTAGCGGCGTTTACGAACAGTCCTATTCCCGGACGACTTACGTTAAAAATAAAATAATAAAAGACGTTCAGAAAACGTGAAATTCGACGCGGGAAAGACGGCCATACTTAACATGGGCTGTCTAATATTAGAGCAGCAAAAAGCTGGTATAGTGTTACGCAAATAAAAGATGACTAAAGGTGCCGTAAGAGATTGCGATTTGAAGATCGTAATTTCGGGATCGTCGGCAAAAGCTCATTTGCATATACCCCGACGCGGAGGAAAACGACGGGAAGTCCACCCAGTGGCCGCAAATTTTATTTGCAGTGTAGATCCGAAGGGGGACGTAAAACACTCAATCCAGTCGAATTGAAGCCCGCAGCCGTCTATTCATGGTTTGAGGTTTTCGACTAGCTAGAAAATGCGCGTAATTTGAAATTACTCCAGTCTAACACCAGTCGTTTTGCCCACACACGATAACTTTTTATGACACAAAAAACGACATTAAGAAAAACCACATAAAAAAATTGAAGCAAGAATTTTTTTTGGGTAGTTTTTCAGAAGACATAAAACAACGTTTTGCCCACCCACGATCATTTTAAATGACGTTTTTTAAAACGTCACTTTAATTCATCACAAAAAACGACCATGTGTATGCGGCATGAAGATCTGGTCCTGCATTGATACATCTATCATGTACATTCAGCTTTGTTGACCCTTTGGGCATTTGCTCTTCAGGGTTCTACACTTCCGGTAAGCCTCTGCATAATTGGTGTGCATCAAGTCCAACTGTGGAAATATCGTATGGTTTTGTTGATCTAGGAATTATTTACCTAGTCGTATACATCAATCAAGCTTTTCTTCTATATACACTAATATATTTTTGTTGGACTTTCATTTTTGATATTTATTGATAAGTCTTTTATAACACACACTTGGTGATTTTTATTTTTGGTTTACATCTTGTTTGTTTTTTTTTCATCGGATTTATAGTGTTTAAACCTCATCATTATTTAGCACTACAATTTATATGTTTTGTTTGAAAAAAAAACAGCATGGGTTCCCCCCTTAGTCCATTACCAGGCCCTTTGGGCATGGGCGTCCGCTAAACTTTTTCCAGGGGGGGTCATAATTTTACGGTCACCTTTCCTATATCTGGCACCCCCCCTTCACTGATCATACCTGTATGCACTCAGCTTCCCCCCTCATCTGTATATATGCCAGCCCCCCCTGTACACAGGCTCCTCCCTTCACTTGTACTCACAGCCCCCACTTGTAAGGTCACGGTGGTCTTCCTTCTCCCAAGTCCTGTTTCCACATGTCCATTTGAAAATACATTACAGGTATCAAAGCAAACATGTGGGCGCACATACAGAAATCGGCCAGAGGTGGCAGTAAAAAGCTCTGTAAGCTCTGTGACACTGATCTTGCAACAGCTGTGGAGCCGACTGCACAAACACAGAGAGAGTCAGCACAGCCACAGATGCGAGTATGGCAGACCCTTGCTGATTCCAGGGGGGGTCACTCGCCCCCCCCTTAACCCTATGAGCGGACACCCATGCCTTTGGGTCTGGTATAAATATTAAGGGGAACCCCGAACCAAAAAAAAAAGCATGGGGGTACCCCCAAACTACATATCAGCCCTTCAGGTCTGGTATGGATTTTAAGGGGTACCCCGCACCAAAATTTTAAAATAAATGGTGTGGGGTTCCCCCCAAAAATCCATACCAGACCCTTATCCGACCTGGCAGGCCATAGGGCGTCATGCCCACAACCCTTGCATGGTGGTTGTGGGGGGTCTGCGGGCAGGGGGCTTATCGGAATCTGGAAGCCCCCTTTAACAAAGGGGACCCCCAGATCTCAGTCCCCCATGTGAATTGGTAAGGGGTACACTGTACCCCTACCATTTCACAAAGAAAAAGTGTGAACATGTAAAAAATGACAGAAGAAGGCTTTTTACGTGACGTGGACGGATGACCCCGCCCCCTCTAATGCGGGGTCACACATCACAGATGGCCCCGCCCTCAGTTATAAAACAACTGTTAAACAGCTTGCGTGTCATTAGGCTGGTGCCTCCGGTGCAGGCAAGATCATGCTTTGTTGCTCGCTGGAGAGCATCGCTGGAGAATGGATTACCGTGGGACATTCAGAATGGATTACACCGCTGGACAGACTGGATTACATCTCTGGAATGTTTTTTTTCATTTTCAATTTTTTTATTTTTAATAAAGGACTTGTCCCAAGCCGTCTTTTGTCATTTTTAACATTTTCACAGTTTTTCTTTGTGAAATGATAGGGGTACATCTGTACTCCTTACCAATTCACATAGGGGTGGCGGGATCTGGGGGTCCCCCTTGTTAAAGGGGGCTTCCAGATTCTGATAAGCCCCCCGCCCACAGACCCCCACAACCACCGGGCCAGGGTTGTGGGGATGAGGCTCTTGTCCCCATCAACATGGGGACATCCTCCCCATGTTGAGGGCACGTGGCCTGGTACGGTTCATGAGGGGGGCGCTCTCTCGTTCCCCCCTCTTTTCCTGCAGCCTGCCAGGTTGCGTGTTTGGATAAGGATCTGATATGGATTTTTGGGGGGAACCCCACTCCATTTAAAAAAAATGGCACAGGGTTCCCCTTAATTTCCATACCAGAGATGAAGGGCCTGATATGGAATTTGGGGTGGACCCCCACGCTTTTTTTTATTTTTGTTTTGGTTCGGGGTTCCCCTTAATATTCATACCAGACCCAAAGGGCCTGGTAATGGACTAAGGGGAGAACCCATGCTGTTTTTTTTTTTCAATTACTATTGTCTGTATTGCCGGGACGTGACAATTCATTATAGCCGCGATCAGTTTTAAATTACTTTTTTTCATTTAGAAATGTCATTTTGTGCAGGGACTTTTTTTAAGCACGAGAAACATGCACCACTTTACAGGCATACTATAGACACCACCCAGGTATAACATTTAAAGGAATATTTCACTTTTATTGTTTCACTTTAAGCATTATTAAAATCACTGCTCCTGAAAAACTCCAGTTTTTAAAACTTTTTTTTGCATTGATACATGTCCCCTGGGGAAGGATCCAGGTCCCCAAACACTTTTCATGACAATAACTTGCATATTAACCTTTAAAATTATTACTTTTTATTTTTCCTATAGGCTTTTAAAGGGTGTTCCGTGGCTTTCAAATTTACCGCGAACACCCCAAATTGTTCAAGTCAATGTTCGAGTCAATCTCATGCTTGATCCAAACATAAAGCTCATCTCTAACTTCCTCCTACCAACCATTACCACCTTTCTGTGTCATGTAACGATGTACCACAATACGTCTATTGGAAATGCTTTCATCTTCCTTTCTTCACAGAATGCCAACACCATCTTTGTTCAGGTATTAAATAAATTTTTTCGGCATGTAGAAAAAACTACGGTTTTCCAACTTCATCATGAAAACGACATGCCCACACACCATCGTTTTAAAAAAATGCTCTAGCAAAGCCCGGTGACATACAACACGTATGACGGCACTATAAAGGGGAAGTTCCATGCGGATGACGCCACCACTGAGCTGCTTTAGCTGATTCCGTGTTAGTAAAGGACGATTCACGCTTTTCTGTCTGTTTGATGAATGTGCTTACTCCATTATGAATGGTAGTTTTACCAAAACGAGCGCTCCCGTCTCATAACTTGCTTATGAGAATGCGCGGGTTTTTAACATCCTTTTAGACCACACACGATAATTTTTTACAACCCGAAAAACGACATGTTCAGAAAAAAAATTGTTTTTCAGAACCCGAAAAATGATATGAAGCCCACAAACGATCATTTTAAATTACATTTTTTTAAAACAACGTTTTTTTCATACCGAAAAATGATCGTGTGTACGCGCCATAAGTCACTTAAAGTGCACTTCACTGGTGAATTGCATATTTTGGACCCCAAAACAGTCCACAAAATATCTTACTACAAATTGGTAAATGAGAAAAAATACTTGTAACGGTCACCACCGTTTATGATCTTCCATCAACCCAAGACAAGACAGCTTATCCGACACCCCGACAAACCAGCCAACAGGACCCGATCCATTCCCCCTAGAGTCACCGAGACACACACAGCTCTGGTTACTGGTTTTAAATGAATGAATGCACAAACTCTTTAATCGTTAGCTCTCCTATATACTGTCAGGGCATTAGAGCTGCCCGTTCGCGGCCGTTTACCGCGCCGCGCGCCTATACCGCGCACGCGCGCGGCGCTGCATGCGGATGCGCGCGGCGCGGCGCGCGCGCACGGGGGCGCACGGACACGCTCTCCATCCGGCCAATCAGTGGCTTAGGCGGGCTATTTAAGCCAGCCTCTTCCTCCTGTCTGGTTGCTGGCTTGTCACAGCTTCTAAGTGAACCTGATACCTACGACCTTTGGATCCCTATCCCTTTGACTTTGGCTATTGTTACCGGACTGCTGCTGTCTCCTGCTCTTGACCTTTGGCTTGAACTCTCGGACTTCCTGATCTCTGCAACCCTCCTGACCACGGCCTTTTTCCGGATTTATCTTCTGCTTGTTCCCAGCTCCAGCTATCCGGACTTCCGGACTATCTCCGTGTGCTTCCCCAGCTGACCCCAGTGACCCGCTCCGGATCAGTCTCTGCTCCACGGATCCAGTCTTCGTCCACCTGTCGGTACCGGTGCCTACTGGTGCGTCCGTCCCCCTGTACCCACTCCAGAGGGCGGATCGCGCTAGGTCGCAAAGGGAGCCGCCCTCAGCATCTTGGCTTGGTGAGTTTATCTTTAACTACCGTGATAGTACAAGCCAGCCAGATGTCCGAGGCCGACAGGGCGCGCTCTCCCTTTGAGACTCTTTGCCTACAAGTCTCAGCACTAACCGACGCGGTACAGAAGTTGCAGGACGGATACGTACAAATGGGATGGTCGCCTCCAACAAATGGCTGTCACGCCTGGACCCACGGCCCCTCCCGCGGCTCCAGCTATGGGGGCATCCACCTCCCAGTCTTCTCCAGGACCAGCAATGGTTGTTACTCACCCAGAGCCTCGCGTCCCAACACCTGAGCGATTCTCTGGCGACCGCAAGAAATTTCGGGCGTTCAAAAATGCCTGCTCACTGTACCTGGCCCTGCAACCTAGAACTTTCTGTTCGGAAGCCGTGAAAGTAGGCTTTGTGATTTCTTTGCTCGTGGACGAGCCACAGGCTTGGGCACACAGCCTGCTGGAACAGAAGAGCCCAATACTGGACACTTTAGACACCTTCTTTAAAAACATGTCTGAACTGTATGATGACCCCCTATGTTCGGCCACGGCCGAAGCTACTCTCTACCAGCTGAATCAAGGGAGGAGACCAGTGGAGGACTTTATTGCGGAATTCCGAAAGTGGTCTGCTGACACAGGGTGGAATGAGGCCCTCAAGGACGAACTAGCTAGAATTGATCCACCTGCCACTTTGGAAGCTTTGATTCAATCTACCCAACTTGACAGACGCCTACGTGAGCGACGTTCAGAACGCTGTCAAGCCACTCGTCCCAGCTGGACCCCACCAAGGTTCCCTCCAGCTCCTCCGCCTCTCCCGGTTTCGCCGCCCTTTTTCTCGCTTCAGGATCCTGAGCCCATGCAACTCGTTGTGTATGGTCGGGCTCCCCTCACGCGCTGAAGAGAGGCAGCGTAGACGCCAGTCACATCTGTGCCTGTACTGCGGTGGAGCAGGCCACTTCCTCCGCACTTGTCCATTAGAGCCCAGTAAGTCTAGACCATCATCCACCTTCAATTACCACATTACCAACTTACCTCAGACTTATGTTATCCTCTTTCTCTCCCTACAGCTCCTGGAGGGGGCGACCCGGCTACCGGCCATCGTTGACTCTGGGGCCTGCAGCTGCTTCATGGACTCCGCCCTGGCCCAGAAGCTGCAGATCCCTTGTCGTCCTAAGGACCTCCCCTTACAGATCCATCTGGCAGACGGCTCACTCCCCCGCTCAGGACTTGTTACCCACGAAACCCTACCTAATCCTGCGTCTCGGATACCGGACAACAAGAGTACCTGTGCCTAGACCTTATCCCGTCTCCTCTGGCCCCCATCATCTTGGGGCTTCCATGGCTACAAGTGCACCAACCCAGTATAGACTGGTGCGAAAAGGAGATCAAATTTCCCTCAGTCTATTGTGCCCAACATTGCCTCATACCTACTAAACCCGCTTGTGCTACCTTGATGACAGCGTCAGAAGACCTCCAACACGTTCCCGCAGTTTACTCAGAATATAGAGACGTGTGTTTGACTTCCTCCGCACCGGTCATACGACTGCCCTATTGACCTGTTGCCTGGTTCTAAGATCCCTTTCGGGAGAATTTTTCCTTTGTCAGAGACTGAATTAGTAGCCCTTAAGGCTTACATCGACGAAAACTTAGAAAATAAATTCATTCGTCCTTCCTCTTCCCCAGCCGGGGCAGGAATCTTCTTCGTCGAAAAAAAAGATGGCTCCCTCAGGCCTTGCATTGATTATCGGGAGTTGAATAAAATAATCATCAAGAACCGGTATCCGTTACCCCTGATCCCGGAACTGTTCCAGCGATTCCGTTCAGCCCAGGTCTTCTCTAAACTCGACCTCCGGGGTGCCTACAACCTTATCCGAATCCGGCCCGGAGACGAGTGGAAGACAGCTTTCAGGTCAAGATTTGGCCACTTGAATACCTGGTGATGCCTTTTCGGTCTCTGTAATGCCCCTGCCCACATTCCAGCACCTGGTAAATGACATCTTCCGCAATTCCTGGATGACTTCCTGGTCGTCTATCTAGATGACATCCTCATCTTCTCAGTATCCCTTGAAGTGCACCGGGTCCACGTTAAACAAGTTCTGGCCATCCTCAGGCAACATAAATTATATCTTAAAGCTGAGAAATGCGAATTTGAAAAGACACCATTCAGTTCTTGGGCTTTATCATCTCGACCAATGGATATCCATGGATCCGCAGAAAGTCAAGGCAGTCCAGGACTGGCCAGCTCCGACGACAAAAAGGGGGTACAGCGGTTTATTGGCTTTGCCAACTTTTACCGAAGATTCATTGCGGCTTTTCATCCACTGTGTCCCCTATTACCAAACAACCCAGCAGGGATGTCGTTTCCACTGGTCCCAGGAAGCACAGGAGGCATTCACAAAGCTCAAGACCTTGTTTTCTTCCGCACCTGTTTCTAAAACACCCAGACCCAACCTTGCCCTTTATCTTGGAGGTGGACGCCTCGGGAATTGCCATCGGAGCAATCTTATCGCAGACACAGGACCTAAATCTCTGCTACACCCTGTAGCTTATGCTTCACGGAAAAAATAAGCTCTCCGGAAAAGAAACTATGACGTCGGTGACCGGGAATTACTGGCCATTAAGTTTGCCTTGGAGGAATGGAGGTATCTCCTGGAAGGTGCCCCTTCACCCATTTTGATTTTTACGGACCATATAAAACCTGGAATACTTGCGATCCGCCAAAACGCCTAAGACCAAGACAAGCTCGCTGGGCCTTGTTCTTCACTCGTTTTCAGTTTCCACATCACTTTCAGACCGGGGTCTAAGAATGGGAAAGCAGAGCGCCTTTCAGAATGTTCACCGAAATCGCACAACGAGCCGAACCCGCTGGAGCCTAGTACCATCCTAACCCCCAAGAACTTTTTATTAATTTCTCCAATTGACTACTGACCTCTCTTAAAAGGGCCTCCGACCAATGCATCGACCAACTGGCACTCTCTCTGGAGAAACAAGACGGTCTAATGTGGTCACGGGGCAAAGTCTTTGTACTACAGAAACAAGGCAATTGGTGTTAAGCACATTCCACGATCACAAGCTGGCAGGCCACTTCGGAGACGGAAGACTGCGGAGTTGATCGGACGCTCTTTCTGGTGGCCGAAATGGAAATTAGACTGTAAGACCTACGTGTCTTCTTGTACTCGCTGCCAGCGTTCTAAGGGTCCGGAACACCAAGTCCTGGGGCCTACTCAAACTCTTTCCTGTTCCGGAAGCCCCTGGACAGATGTTTCAATGGATTTCATTGTAGATCTGCCTCCCTCCGAAGGCTTTACTACGATTCTAGTGGTAATTGACCGACTGTCTAAATTAGCACACTTCCTGCCTATGATTGGTACACCCTCCGCGACTGAGACAGCCAAAATTTTTTTTTAAGGAATTTATAAGACTCCATGGGGCACCCAAGAGCATCGTGTCAGACAGGGGTGTGCAGTTTACTTCTAAGTTCTGGAGGGAGCACTGGGCATCTTTGCTACCAGCGGCAGAGTTTGCCTACAACAATGCGGTTCACTCATCTACTAACCAGACCCCGTTTTGGGCCAACCTCGGATACCATCCTTCCTTCCTTCCGGACTCCATTCCTGAAATATCGGTCCCAGCTGTCCAGGAACGTATAGTTGCCATGCAACAAAACTTCCAGAAACTCCAGGAGACCATGCACCAAGCCCAAAAGAGTTACAAGAAGTTTTTCGACAGGGGGAGGAAGGACTGCCCGAACTTCGAAGTTGGCGAAAAGGTCTGGTTATCGGCCACAAACCTCAAACTACCAATCCCTTCCCGGACACTTGGCCCTAGGTTCATCGGCCCATTTAAAATCAAGCGGAAGATCAACCCTGTGACTTTTGAACTAGAATTACCGGACTCCTACAGGATCCATCCTGTCTTTCATGCATCCCTGCTCAAGCCTTTCATACCAGACACCTTCCTGGAAGAGAAGAACTCCCACCGCCTCGGTGGTGATCGAAGGTGAAAAGGAATTCGAGGTGGAATCCATTCTGAGTTGTCGCAAAGAGGGGGAGGCAACTTCAGTACTTAATCAAGTGGAAAGGTTATCCTCCTGAGGACAATTCCTGGGAGCATTCCAGAAATTTACATGCCCCTCGGCTGATCCGAACTTTCCATCGAGATCACCCGGAGTATGAACAGTTTTGGGCGTCCGGAGCCCGCCCCTTGGGGGGGGCACTGTCAGGGCATTAGAGCTGCCCGTTCGCGGCCGTTTACCGCAAGCGCACGCATGCGCTGCTCGGGGCGCACGCGTGCACGTATTGGCGCGCGCTTGCGCCAGCGCGCGGTATAGGCGCGCGGCGGCGCGGGCGCGCGCGCACGGGGGCGCACGGAAACGCTCTCCATCCGGCCAATCAGTGGCTTAGGTGGGCTATTTAAGCCAGCCTCTTCCTCCTGTCTGGTTGCTGGCTTGTCACAGCTTCTAAGTGAACTGATACCTACGACCTTTGGATCCTGATCCTTTGACCTTTGGCTATTTGTTACCGGACCGCTGCTGTCCTCTCACTCTTGACCTTTGGCTTGAACTCTCGGACTTCCTGATCTCTGCAACCCTCCTGACCACGGCCTGTTTCCCGGTTTATTCTTCTGCTTGTTCCCAGCTCCAGCTATCCGGACTTCCGGACTATCTCCGTGTGCTTCCCCAGCTGACCCCAGTGACCCGCTTCCGGATCAGTCTCTGCTCCACGGATCCAGTCTTCGTCCACCTGTCGGTACCGGTGCCTCCTGGTGCGTCCGTCCCCCTGTTCCCACTCCAGAGGGCGGATCGCGCTGGTTCGCAAAGGGAGCCGCCCTCAGCATCTTGGCCTTGGTGAGTTTATCTTTAACTACCGTGATATATACAGTACAAGGCATGTTTCAGTAATCACAGGAACAATCAAACTCTCCACCCCCAACATCACACCGTGGGGGGGCTTCAATCACATTCTTTTAGATAATGGCATCCAGTTGAGCTAATCATTAGTCATCCCCCAGATGTCCCATCTCCGCAATTAGAGGGGGTAATTACTACAGCTTGACAAGTCACATTCCTTTACTAAACATAATTGACATGCTAATTCCCTAACCCTGAAAGGAGACATCTGACCTTTAGACTGCTAACTCACATATATATATATATATTGCTATATTGTGCGACGCGTTTCCTAAGCGTTCAAGCTGCGGTGGTGAGGGCAGTCGTGCTCCTTTTCAAGCTTGAAAAAGGAGCGCGACTGCCTCACCACCGCAGCTCGAACGCTTAGGAAACGCGTCGCACAATATAGCAACATCACCAGTGCCATCCTGCTGCTGAAACACTCCTACTCCACCTGCCTGGCTCACAAGCCATCTTCACCACCGCCGCCAGCTTCATCACCTTATAGCGGTGAAGGACAGCTCTACAGCGCAGTGCCCAGCAGCCGAAGACCACAAGTGATGACCACTTTTAAAGAATATGTACAATGCCAGTTTTTAACTCCTAAAATGTGAGTTGCCTGTACTCTTTTACTTATTAAATTGTTTTAACAAAATCTGCACTTAGAGGCGCCTCTTTCCTTGTCTTTTATCAACTTGATGCTGACCCATCAACCTGATCAATTTGTTTCACTTTCTCCATACCGTATTTATCGGCATATAACACTCACCCCAATTTAAGAGGGACGTTTCGGATTTTTTTTTTCTTAAATAAACCACTTTGAAGCAAAATAATGGTTAGTGAGCATCAATGCAGCGTGATTAGTGCCCATCTTCAGTTTCAGTGCAGCATCATCTGTGCCCCTCTGCAGCCTGATCTGTGCCCCTCTGCAGCCTTGCTCCTCACTGCAGCTTGATTAGCGCCCATCTGCAGCCTATAGATTTACCAAAATGCAGCCTGTTCAGTGCCCATCTGCAGTCTCATCTTTGCCATCAATGTCTGATTATCCCTGCTGTCTCAGAGGGAAGAGGAGGAGTGAACGCCGCTGAATTACATAGAGCCGCAATCTCCTTCCTGTGTACCTGGCGTCCGTCACTCACAGCCACACATCCTGCCCCTGCTCATATGATAGACAGTACAGTGGCCCAATGCTGGGCCAGGAGTTGTGGCTGTGCATGACGGAGCGCCGGGTACACAGGAAGGAGATTGCGGCTTTATGTAACTCAGCGGCACTCGCTCCTCTTCCCTCAAAGACAGCAGGGATCGGCAGATAACACGCACCCAAGATTTTTCCCCGATAAATACGCTATTTGAATGTTGCCTAAGCAATGACAGAGCCTGTTACAGCACAGAGAGCTTCATGCTTACCTTTGCTTTGCTAATATGAAGAAGATAGCCTAGTTGTGTCTTCATCTGCAAAGATGAGTGACCTAAACAGTCCACAAAGTAATTTGGCTACCCTTGGCTAATGGTCAAGATGGACTCATGCAGTTGACAATCTGAGATATGTGGAAGTTTTTAGAAATAGTGTTATTGCCTGCCAGCACAGATCTAATTGTCTGTGTTATGCCAATAACCACCACATTCCTTTCTCACTGACTCTGACATCCAAATCCTAGTTTCAGTTTTTTACTACATTTCTGAACTGTGTTATATTTGCTATTTCATTAAAGGTGTGATTTTCACTGCATAGAAAAATGGAAAAAGCCAGAAACACTGTAATCCTTTAGGGTGTATTTTATTGGTTGCATTGGAGTGACAATAAAATGATAGCTTCTGACGAAACGCGTCAACACTATCATTTTGCGTGGAGCGCGCTGCTACCATTCAACTCTTCATGACATGATTTTAACTGCACTTTCTGTCTCTGTCTAATTTATGGTTCCTGACAACAGTACACATATGCTGAGAGTAATTTTGCTGGAAGATGCCTCTGATACACTGGATCTGGATTAGGTTACCTAGAAATGTGATCCATAGGTTACCTAAAATTAGACTTTTCATTTATTTTACTGTTGCCGATTGTTATTTTTTGAAATTTTTGTTTTTCTGTATAATTTGTCTCTAATGCTCTAAACAAGAATCCTCTCTCTGTGTAGAATGCTACTACAGTATATTTTACCCTCTGTCAAATTCCGATTAGGCATAAAAGTGTGTATTATAAATGTTTCTAAAAGGTCAGACTTTTTTTTTACAGCAGTAACTGTGAACAATGTCTGTTTCTGTTAAAACATGTGGTGGCAGCTCTGAAGGTAAAGGATGGTCTGCAGAGAGAGAGAGAGAATGACCCAATTTGGGGAGAATTTCTCTTTCAACTGGACAACCTCCCATATTAACGACCTTAGAGTTAGAATCACATCCTCCTATATCATACTATACACCACTAGCCTGATTGCATATGCCCTAAGTACCCTAAATGATAACATCCAGGACAGGATACCAATATACTGAATCACAAAGAAATAATCACAAAATAACTTCAACTAGCTCTTCACCCATTAGGAAATCCCCTCTAACATGTTTCACCCATGTAGAAATTAAGGCTTTACTACTTTTAAGCCCTACACAGGTGAAACATGTTAGAGGAGATTTCCTGATAGGTGTAGAGCCAATGAAAGCCATCCTGATATTGAAGTAATAACAGTTATCTTCTTCTGTTGTCAATGGTTGCTAAGAGAGCAGCAGATGCCAGCACCAAGCACGTCCTTAGTAACTAGTGACATCAAGGGGGATGGCCATGTAAACAAATTGGCTGGGGCTAGTTCAAAATAAATGGTGTGGGTTTTCTGCTATAATTCACACTAGACCCTTTAAGTCTTGTATGGATTTTAAGGGGAGAACCCCACACAATAATCAAGAAAAAAAAGTGGATCCCACCCAAAAATCTACACTGGATCATTATTCAAGCATGCAGCCTGTCAGTCCAGGAAAGCGGATCCCTCCTTGATCCATATCAGGCCATATTCCCTCAACTTAGGAGGGGTGTCTTGCTATGTTGATAAGGACAAGGGCCTCTTCCCCACAACCCTGGCTGGTTGTAGGGGTCTGCAGGTGGGAAATTATCTGAATATGGAATCTTCCTTTAATAATAAGGAGGTCCCCACATACCACTCCATAGTAAATAAGTAAATGGTACATAGTACCTTTTGTAAAAAAAAAAAATGTACACAGTAAATAAACATACCCTTTTGACAAGTCCTTTAATAATAAAAAAAAAGATAGACCAAAAAAAGGTGTCATGATGTATTTCCACTATCAATCACATCTACCAGAAAAAAACTGCTGACACAACTCTCTCCTAACAAATGCTTGGTCGCAAATGATAGATCCAGTAAATGACAGCTGAGTATAAAGAAAGGGGCAGGGTCTCCTGGGTGATGTCATTGACCAAATATAGACTTGGCTATATTTGTTTGAAGACATCTCAGGGCCAGTGTCTGAGGGCCCCTTATTGTTAAAGGGGCCTCCAGATTCTGCCAGCCCTGCCTGCAGACCTCCACAAACTTTGGGCAACTTCGGGTGTGTAGTGTGGAGTTTTGAGGGACACCACACTTTTTTTTTGTGAGGTTCTTACTTAAAATCCATATCAGACTTAAAGGGCCTCGTATAGAATTTGGGGAGGCCCTATTTGTTTATTTTTGTGTCCGCTTTGACATCCATACCAGAACTTTATCCTGCATAAGGGTCTGGTATGTATTTTTAGAAGGAACCCCATGTTTTATTTTTGCAGGGGTCCCCCAATTTACATCTACAGTATATCAAACTCTCATCTAGAATGGAATCTGGAAAAGATGAAGGGAATCCCTAACCGTTTGTTTACAAAGAGAAGTTTGGGGCCAGGAGCTGTCATTTGTCAGCATGTTTTCCTTGTAAATGTCAGTATCGCTGTAGTAGGTTGTACACATCTAACAGATACACCACAGGTGCCCCAGCCATGTTATTTTAAGAAATGTTGTATTTTTAATGTTGTCCTTTAGGCATAATACAATTACAGCCCTGCTATGTTACCCATAGCAATGCCCATCACCCATGCCATTTGTTTTACAACACTTTGCCTATTAGACTAGAAAATGTCCATTATTGAGTTTTAACTTTTGGCTCCAAATAACTGCACCTGGGTCTGGAATGAACTTCTGTAATGTTTTCTGAACCTGCCTAAAACCAAACCCAGGCATGTTTGCATCATCTTTAGTATATAATGTCACAGGTTTAATCCCAAGATCCAGCATGGTTCTTAGACCCCTTTGACACTGGGACCACCCGTGAGTTTGCCTTAAAGTGCTGCTCATTTTAACAACGCTTTACCGCTGTTTAAGCTGTGCTTTCTGGCTGCTAGCAGAGTGCTTTTCACCCAAAAAAAAGTTAAAAACTCCTGTATTGCGGCGCTTCTGCAGCGCTTTTCAGGCACTTCTGAAGCACTGCCCATTCATTGCAAACCACCCCAAGGATGGTGCTTGCAGGACTTTTTCTAGTGTCCCACAAGCACACCGCCCTGGTGTAAAAGCACCTATTGCAATGAATGGGAGGCAGTTTTTAGGCGCTTTACATGCACTATTTCTAGCGCTAAAACGCCTGAAAACTGCCTTAGTGTGAAAGGGGTCTAAGGCCTCGTACACACCATAGGTTAAACAAAGGACAACGGTCTGATGGACCGTTTTCATTGGTTAAAACCGATTAAGTGTGGGCCCCATAGGTTATTTAACCATCGGTTAAAAAAAAGCCAACTTGCTTTAACCACTTTAGCCCCAGACCATATTGCTGCCCAATGACCAGAGCACTTTTTGTGATTCCGCAGTGCGTTGCTTTAACTGACAATTGCGCGGCCGTGCGACGTAGCTCCCAAACAAAATTGGCGTCCTTTTTTTCCCATAGAGCTTTCTTTTGGTCGTATTTGATCACCTCTGCGGTTTTTATTTTTTGCGCTATAAACAAAAATAGAGCGACTATTTTGAAAAAAATGCAATTAGCATTTATTGATTGGTTTGCGCAAAAGTTATAGCGTTTACAAAATAGGGGGTAGTTTTATGTTTTTTTTTTTTTTTTACTAGTAATGGCGGCGATCAGGGTTTTTTGTTTTTTGTGTTTATGGCGGACATTTCGGACACTTTTGACACATTTTTGGGACCATTGGCATTTTTTTTAGCAATTAATGCTATAAAAATGCATTGGATTACTATAAAAATGCCATTGGCAGTGAAGGGGTTAACACTAGGGCGCGGGGAAGATGTTAAGTGTATTCCTGGGTGTGTTCCAACTGTATAGGGGGGTGACCTCACTAGGGGAAATCACTGATCTTCTGTTCATACATTGTATGAACAGAAAATTCAGTGTTTCCCCCGCTGACAGGAACGAGAGCTATGTGTTTACACAAATAGCTCCCGTTCCTTGCTCTGTAACGAGCGATCGCGCGTGCCCGGCAGCGATCGTACCAGCCGGGCACGTGCGCGGGACTCGGGGGCGAGCGGGGACGCACACGTGCTGCCGCCGGTGGTGCGCACGCGCCCCCTAGTGGCTGAAATGTAGATGACGTAGAGCTACATGCTCTCGCCCAGGAGAGCCGACCTGCCGCCGTAGAATGAGGGCGGCTGATCGGCAAGTGGTTAAATTTAACCGATGGATTCCTAACTGATAGATCAAAACTGATCGTTAGTAGGCACGACCATCGGTTAAAAATCCACTCATGCTCAGAATTAATTTGACGCATGCTTGGAAGCATTGAACTTCATTTTTTTTCAGCACGTCGTCGTGTTTTACGTCACCACGTTCTAACACGATCGTTTTTTTAACCAATGGTGTGTAGCCACATCAGACCATCAGTCAGCTTCATCGGTTAACCGATGAAAATGGTCCATCAGACCGTTCTCATCGGATGGACTGATCGTGTGTACAAGGCTTTAGAGTCCTTAGACATACAGAGGTTACTTTACTAAAGCAAACAAGCTATTCACTTTAAAGGGAAACATCATTTCTGTTTTTTAGATGATGGAAGTAAGCAGAGCTTCATCTCATTCGCCAAGCGGGAGGGATTCCCTTGCACAGTACAACTTCCCTTGTAAAGTGAACCATCTATTTGTCTTTAGTAAATTTTCTCCATGGTGTTCTTTTACACATAGCTGATAACACACAATAATAGATTTATTCTATTCCTTAGACAGGAATAAACTAGAGATTAATTAAAAGCACACAGACACCTCTTCCTCCTCCTTCTGCATATACCTTCATACACAAGCTCCCTACAATTCCCTCTAGGCTAATATAATTTAGTAATACAAGCTGACGTACAAGGATTTTTCCCCTTGTATGAAACTGGCACAAAAAGCAAATGCAGCAATGTTTAAGAAATCTCTGTGGAGGTGTCATCACCAATAGCACAAAAGATGTGATATGGAGATGTCAAGAATTTACACGTGAGGTTTTATAATTAACTATGTGCACCTTGTAATGTTATTTTATTTACTTGGTATTAATATGTTTAATTACTATGATTTGGCCAGGCTCCTAGTAACAAATGATAGACAGCCGATTGACTGATTAGATTATGTTCTGTTGAAGTACTCTTGGTGTGGTCCCAGGTATCTCATGAGAGGCCAAGTACAGTATGTTCAAGTGAATTGGCTGTTTTAAGACCCCTGTCCAGAATATAATACATCTCCCAGCTGCCCAGAAAAAGAAGATTAAACCTGATCAATATCTGGGATCATTAAAAGAAAAATGTGCCGAGGTCAATAAATCTGTGTCAGTCGTATATTTTCTTGCCAGCTCATTCTAGTAAAACTGTGACCTTTCATGTAAAACATGAATGATCATTTTAACTACTTCCCTGCCAACCATGTTAACTAGAGTGAAACAATAGTTTTGATGAAGTCTGAAGTTTAAAAATCGAGTTCATAGAGCAGTGGAATGTAGTAACTCCAAGCAGTCAATCATAGGCCATTTATAACTTTGTTGGGGTTTTTGTGACTTTACACGTTGGGTGTTTATTAATCTATTGTGGCCAATTTGTTAGCTGTTAGGGCCCTTTTCACATTACTGATCCGCCTCCATGTGTCTGTAAGCTCAGTGGGGATCGCTCCGTATATCCCCGCTGAGCCGGCGGATGACAGGGCGGTCTCCGCACACTGTGCAAGGACCGCCCTGTCTTTTCTCCGCTCTCCCCTATGGGGAATCGCAGACGGAAGAAAAAATAGGACATTCTTCCATCTGCAAAATCGGATGTTTGCGGAGGCGGGTGATTACGCCTATTCACGTCCGCAGAATGGCACGGACAGGCAGATGGACGTATTTATACGTCAGTGCCTACTAGCGGGCCGGGGGTCCGATCGGGACCCCTTCCACTGCGTGCCGCGAGCGGCTTACCTCCGGGAGCGATCCGACTCCTGGGGGCGGCGGTTCGTTTCTGTCCGCCCCCTCGTGATCGCTCCCAGCCAATCCCGTGCGCCGCCGCTGTGTCACTTCCTCTGCCTGTAAAATGTAAACACAGGCAGAGCTAGTGATGCAAAGCTCATCTCGGCTGTATTTTCAAACCGCCGAGATGAGAGAATAGACACAGTGAGTCCACCAACACTACACTGACACCACACACATAGGCACATTTAACCCCTTGCGATCACCCCCCCCCTCACCCCCTGTCACACTGTCACTGTAGTGATCACTGCATTTAGTGTCAGTGTGACAGGCAGTGTGACAGGCAGTTAGTGTTAGGTCCAGGGTAGCCCCGTACCCCCCCAATAAAGTTTTAACCCCTTGATCACCGCCCTAGTTAACCCTTTCACCCCCCTATTGCCAGCGTCACTAAGCGATCATTTTTCTGATCGCTGTATTAGTGTCGCTGTTGCCGCTAGGTAGCTAATTTTTTTATTGAGATTTTTTTTTTACTAAAGACATGTGGCTGAATTAATTTTGGCCTAAATGTTTGACTAAAATTTAGTTTATTCAGTTTTTCTTATAACAAAAAGTAAAAAATATTGTTTCTTTATCGTACATCACGGGACACAGAGCGCATAGCCATTACACTTGGGTTATATGGGTACCTTCAGGTGTGGACACTGGTGTAATCAATTTCACAGGAAGTTTCCTCCCTATATAACCCCCTCCCACTGGGAGTGCTTCAGTTTTTTCGCCAGTGTCTTAGGTGTTGGTCACGTCTAGCTGTCCCTCGGAGGTCTCGGGACCCAGGATAGCTAGCCGGATCCGTCCGAAGTGCTTCAAAGCCAAGGTGTACGGTACCCGGGCCCTGCTGGAGTGGGGTTTTTGCCTATAATGCCTCTCCTTGGAGGGCTGGATTCTGGGCTCCAGTGCCTTAGTCTCTTCCAAGAACTAAACGCTACTGATGCCAGGATGCTATATAGGTCCAGGGGTGTGGGTTCCTTAACACAGGACCCCGGTC
The DNA here is from genome assembly GCA_029574335.1 of Rana kukunoris. Lineage (NCBI taxonomy): Eukaryota > Metazoa > Chordata > Amphibia > Anura > Ranidae > Rana > Rana kukunoris. The sequence continues at coordinate 116,316,853 of CM056055.1, read as the reverse complement.
CCTGAAGGTCCAAGTTTTACAATACCACGGGATGGGGGAAGGCTGGGCCTCTTGCATTTTGCAATACCCTGCGGCGTGGAGCAGGTAAGAGGGAACCTGCGGGACTTGGTTCGACAGTAGGTATCCCCCTGGGGGGTTCTGGGTTGGCTAATGGTATGCTTGTGAATCAGCCACTATCTCCACTATGTCTTTTGAGGCAGGATGGGATGTACTAATGTTTACCCAGATAACATGTAGATATATATATGCTTTTAAAGATATGTATTTTGCTACTCCCCCCAGATTTGCCTGTTAGCATGATACTGCAGGCCCCACGTGTATAGAGAGGAAGTGCTGACCAAAACTCCTGTTTCCTAGGAAGCCTAGGGGGACAGCTTCCTCTGTGTGCACTACAAAGATTAGTGGCTTACCGGGTGTCTGTGTTACTAGCGCTGGTCCAGGCTTCTCCTCTGCTCTCTGCTTCTCCATGTGGTTTCAGCGTGGGGGGGGCGTGCCAGCAGCGTCAGGTCTCAGATAAAGCAAAAAAGCATTTCCTGGCTGGTCATTCCCTCCTGAGAGCAGTGGAGAGTGAGGACATAGAGCGCGCAGCTGAGCCAGTTCTGGCTAACAGTGACACCCAGTGGTGGTTTGTGGATCTTCAGGTCTGGACTTAAAAGTCACACTGACCAGAAAAAAAAAAAAGAAAAAAAGTTTTTTTTTCTTAAAGGGACTCAGCCTTAGATCTGGCAGTATCTGAGTCGGTGCAACCTTGGACTCCAGCTAACGGGCATTGGTGTGGCAATACTCACAGGACTTTCCTCGGTATTGCCGCCTTCTCAGGCGTATGAAAATTTAGTTTTTTTTTTTACCATAGCCTGTCCTTATTAATGTTTCACTTCTAGCTACAACAGTTGGGTGTTGGCAGTAGGGGTGTCTCAAGGTTGTGCAATGGCTCCCAAGGGATCAGGACCAGCTAAGGCTGCAAAAGGTGCCAAAAAAGTAAAGGGGTCTCCAACGGGGTCAGAGGATTTGGGCCAGGCTCCAGCGGTCCCACCCTCACCAGATAGACCACCGAACAGCATCGTGCAGGAGCCATTGAGGGTGCTAGGGGCAGAGGCGGCCCCCAATCAACCCATTCCCGTTTATGTTACGGAAGAAATGCTAGAATCCACCCTGGGTGGGCTAGAGAAAAGGTCAACTGCTTTAATTGCCCGCTCTTAGCCGGGTGTCAAACGGGATAGATCCCCGTCACCTAGAACGGTGTGTTCGGATGCAGAGGTCCTCTCTTCGGAGGAATTGGACCCACAGGGGGATCAAGCGGACCTGAGTCCTGACGGGTCAGACATTGAAGATTCCACTATAGATGAAATTTTTTCGGCTTCTCAAGCAGAGAGTTTGTGGATCCAGTCTCTGACGGATATGGTTCGCACTGCTTTTAAACTTCCAGTGTCAGAACAATTAGCCCCCGCGGTATCCTCTTTAGGTTCCTTGAAGGCACATTGAGTGGTGCGTCTTTCCCGGTTCACCCCCTTCTGGAGAGCGTGATTTTTCAGGATTGGGCTCGACCTGATAGGATTTTTATCCCTCCTAAAAGGTTCACCATTCTCTATCCTATGGAAGAAGAATTTGCAAAGAAATGGGCACTCCCTACCGTGGACGCAGCCATTTCCTGCGTAAATAAATCCCTGACCTGTCCGGTGGAAAATGTCCAGGTGTTTAAAGATCCAGTCGACAAAAAATTGGAGACCCTACTGAAGGCTTCTTTTCCACAGTAGGTGCCGTGGTTCAGCCAGCAGTGGCAGCCATTGGCGTTTGTCAGGCTTTAAAGGATCAGACTAAACAGATATTAAGGGGACATACCGGGCTCAGCAAGCTTGTGAATTGGCTGACCTCCCAAGAGCTCTCTGCTTTGCAGTAGATGCTATTAAGGACTCCGTTCAACAGGCGTCCCGTTTATCTCTGCTGTTGGTTCATATGCGTCGCCTTTTGTGGCTAAAAAACTGGTCAGCCAGAGAGGCACCCTGCAAAAACTTTTAGCAAGCCCTTTCATTTTTGGGAGAACTATTCCTGAAGACCCAGATAAATATATCCAGACCTATATCAACCCATAAAAAAATCCCAAAAGTCCCTCACTTATTTCCACCCAAACGACAGGCCTTCGCAGGCTCATTCAGCTTCAACCCCCCACAACTCCCCCCTTCAACCTCCCCCCCGGCGTTCAGCCCCTATTCATAGCCTACAAGCCACACCACCCCCGACCAGGCCATCTCCAAGCCCTACAAGCCAATAAACTCCTCCCCCAAATTCATACCACTCCGCCTCAACCATCTAGGGTGGGGGAAGGCTTCGGTTTTTCTCCGAAGTGTAAAGGCCAGAATTCCTTCCTCCAGCCAGAATTTACCTCAGGGTATTACCCCTTAACCCTACTATAAGCTTCCCCCCCCCACTCAAATCATTTCCTCAAGTCTCTCCCCCCAAGTCTTCCAAAGAACCCCTCCCATTAAAGGGCCTCTCTTGTAAAAGCATTATCATCACCTACCTCCAAGGGGTAAATTAAAGAAAACCACCCATGGGGGTGGGGGCTGGAACTCCCACCCTTTTCATAATACCAAAGCCCTGGCGACACAATTCCACCCTCTGGACCTCAAACCGCCTAAATCGCTTTCTATACATTCTACCCATTCATAGTCCATACCACCTCGGTGGCAGCCAGCCTACATCAAGACGACTTGCTAGCATCTATACAACATAAAAGATGCGTATCTCCCTATTCACAATTATGTTAGCCCCCCTTGCCTCCGTCAAAACACAAAGCATTTTCCCTCAAACATTGGACACGATCCCTTATCTGGTTATCGACAGCTCAGCTTCAACCTCAATCAGGCAGTAGGTCGCACAGTTCCATCTCAGGAATTCGGTGGATTCAATACCCTAAAAATCGGTATGTAAACCCACAAACAGTGGGAATTCTAGGCCACTCGGCTAGTTACACTGCCAGAGGATCAGTCTTCACCAAAAGCAGAGATCATCCCCTCAAGCCCATCACCTTGATCAATAACCTATCAAACTTCCCCTTCCTCTTTCAGAAATCCGACAAGAGGGGGGAATATTTCGCCTCATGATTGCCAACTACCATAGATCCACTACCCCCCCTCACCACCCTCACACAACCTTCCTCCCCAACAACATCCATTCCCCTCTCAGGCATTAACTCTCGAACTATCCACACCTCTTGGTTTCTCCCTCATAATTATTTCGGCGCAGCCTGTCAACCTTCTTCCCCAAAATCACAAGGGAATTCCTACTACCCCCTTCCCCCCATACTGGAAGTTTTCACTTCCACGGATGCCAGCCTGTCAGGTTGGGGGGCAGTTCTAGAAGAAACAACCCCCAACCCCAGCATTCGGAGGCAGAAAAACTTATCCCATCAATCTTCCCATCCAGAGCCTTGACTCCCCCTGCTTCACCCCCCTATCCCCCCTCCCATCCTTTAGATACCACCCGACACGCCCCCATTCATACATCACCCACCCGGGGTGGCGAAGAGCCCAGCACCAATAAAACACCATTTCCCCTCTCCCCGGCCGAAGCCATCCAACCCTCATAATCTCGGCGGTGTTATCCCCCCATAGAGACAATTCTCAAAAGGGATTTACCAGTCCTCAACAACCCTTTCCCTGTAGTGTTTCTCAACCCCCCCCCAAGTGGTCTCAATTCCCCCCCAAGGTATACCCCCAGAGATTCAACCAAATTCCATGCTCCACAACAAAAAGTTGGACAAATTCATAATGCCGAGCCAGGGAACCCCCCCTACGGGACCTATTGCCCTTGGTTTGTCCTTGCACCAGTTTTTCTCTTCTGTATGCTTTCCTCCACTGCAGATGATTCCCCGCCTTCTACGGAGGATCCTGGAGAGCGCAGGCCTTGATCCTGGTGGCCCCAGCCTGGCCCAGGAGTTGCTTTGTAACGCACTCATCGTGAAGATGTCAGTCGGGGCGCCGTGGCCGCTCCCCCTGCGCCCAGATCTGCTGTCTCAGGGCCCAATCTGCCATCCTGCTTCACAGCAGCTAAATTTGACGGCTTGGCGGCTGAATCCCTAATTCTTAAGGGCAGAGGCCTCTCAGATCAGGTCATATCTACGTTGATTCAGGCTAGGAAACCGGTCCTCCAGAAATATTTATTACAGAGTCTGGAGAACCTATGTGGAGTGGTGCGAGTCTCTCAAAAATGGCATCCTCGAAAGTTTTTTTATTAACAGGATCTTGCGATTCCTCCAGGTTGGCGTTGACAAAGGGTTGGCTCTTAGTACTCTAAAGGGGCAGGTGACGGCCTTATCAATATGGTTTCAAAGACCCTTGGCCACCCATTCGCTTATGAAAACCTTCTTGCAGGGGGTCCTGCATGTGACTCCCCTATTAGAGCTCCCCTCTGCCCCTGGAATTTAAATCTGGTCTTGTCAGCTTTACAAAGGCAGCCGTTTGAACCTCTGACAGAAATCCCTCTGGTGCTACTAACCTGAAAGTTGGTTTTCTGGTGGCTATGGCTTCAGCCAGAGGGTTTCCGAGCTAGGCAGCCTTGTCATGCAGGGAGCCATACCTTATTCTGCATAAGGACAGAGTGGTTCTGCGGCATCAACCTTCTTTCCTTCCTAAGGTCATATCCAGTTTTCACTTGAATCAGGACCTAGTCCTACCCATCCTTCTTTCCTACTCCCCAGTCCAGAGAGGAAAGACGGCTTCATACTTTGGGACGTGGTTCGAGCCATGAGGGTCTATCTCAAGGCTACAGAGAAGATTCGGAAAACAGATGTGCTTTTTGTTCTTCCGGATGGCCCCAAAAGGGTCAGCCGGCTGCCAAGTCTTCCTTGGCTAGGTGGATAAGCAGCTGATTTTTCAGGGCCTATGGTCTGAAGCGCGTTCCACCTCCCTTATCAGTTTAAAGCCCATTCTACGAGGGCCATGAGTGCCTCCTGGGCGGCACACCATCAGATCTCTATGGCACAGGTTTGCAAGGCGGCAACCTGGTCTTCCGTACATACGTTTTACTACATTTTATAAGTTGGACGTTGCAAAGGGTACGGACGCAGCTTTTGGGCAGGCGGTCCTACGGGCAGCAGTATAGAATCCTCTGGCCCAGTTCACTTTTGGTCACTTTTGTTTTTCTGTTGGTGGAGCTATTTTTTCTCCTGACAATGTTTTTATTTGGCTATTCTTGGCCTTACGGTCTCCCTCCCTTCATAGAGCATTGCTTTAGGACATCCCAAGTGTAATGGCTATGCGCTCTGTGTCCCGTGATGTACGATAAAGAAAAAAGGATTTTTAATAAACAGCTTACCTGTAAAATCCTTTTCTTGAAGTACATCACGGGACACAGAGCTCCCACCCCTCTTTTGGGGAACATTGTGTAACCTCGGAGGAATTGCTTGCTACAAAACTGAAGCACTCCCAGTGGGAGGGGGTTATATAGGGAGGAAACTTCCTGTGAAATTGATTACACCAGTGTCCACACCTGAAGGTACCCATATAACCCAAGTGTAATGGCTATGCGCTCTGTGTCCCGTGATGTACTTCAAGAAAAGGATTTTACAGGTAAGCTGTTTATTAAAAATCCTTTTTTTTTTTCAAAAATGTCGCTCTATTTTTGTTTATAGCGCAAAAAAATAAAAATCGCAGAGGCGATCAAATACCACCAAGAAAGCTCTATTTGTGGGAAGAAAAGGACACAAATTTGGTTTGGGAGCCACGTCGCACGACCGCGCAATTGTCTGTTAAAGTGACGCAGTGCCGAATTGTAAAAACGCCTCTGGGCATTTAGCAGCATATTGGTCCGGGGCTTAAGTGGTTAATAGATCAGTTGCGTAGATGTTTAGATAGATAATTAGTATATTTGTAACTGTTAACTTAATATCATATTAACCCTTGTCCAGGTCAGGCTGCTCACCTAATGATCCTAATAATTTCTTAAAGTATATCTAAACCCACAAAAAACTATTTCAGTTTACCTTTGATCTCATATATGCATTTGTTGTTTTTCAGACGTGTTTGCCTTTATATTTACCTGGTAATCCTGTGATTAAGACACTTCCTGTCTATGGGTGGCTATGGTCACTTTTAGGGTTGCACCGATACAACTTTTTGAAGACAGAGTACAAGTACCGATACTTTTTTTTTTCAAGTACTCGCCGATACCAATTATGGATACCTTTTTTAAATGTCATGTGACAATGGCTCTAATATGCAGCACTATGGGGCACTGATAGGTGGCACTGATGGGCACTAATGGGGTAGCACTGATGAGGAGGCACTAATATGCAGCACTGATGGTCACTGATAGGTAGCACTAATGAGGTGGCACTGAAGGGCACTGGGGGGGGGGGGGGACTGATGAGGAGGCACTAATATGCCGCACTGATGGGCATTGATGAGGAGTGGACTGTGTCAGTAGTTTTTATTTGTATTTCTTTTACAGTTACATTTTTTACAATGTATTTTTTGTATTTATTTTAAAAAAATGTGTTGTTATTATTTTTTTACAATGCTTTCTTTTTTGGGGGGGGGGGGTGGAGGGTGCCAGTGTTGTTGTTTTTTAAATGTATTTTTACAATTTAATCCTTACATCTTTATTTATTATAATTCTTTATTTTATTTCTTTATCGGCCCTATTGGGGGGGGGGGGGTACTTTTTGGTGAAATATCGGTGGTCTACACAGACCCCTGACTTCTCCCCTTTGAGACAGAGAAAAGGACTGAGGACACAGATTCCCCAATCCCTTTTTCTACAGCCTCAGCTGCACTGAAGATTAATGGAGAGGAGAGAGACTCCTCTCCATTCATAAACTCAAGTGTTTACAGTTTACGATGATCAGTTATGAGTGCATTCAGAAAAGGAAAGAGTCAATAAATTACAGATTTACCAGCTCCTTCCTCCGCTCTCCCTCCTGACAGATCCTGGACAAGGGGGACCGGAGGAGGACCGTGAGAAAGTGAGGAGCACAAGGGGGAGCCAAATGAGGACCTGGGAAGCCGGGGGAGGTCCCTGAAAACCTAGGGAGGACACAGGGCATGATTGGTGAAGCGGTGGAAAGAGGTACAAATACCAATCTCCCTGTATAGCTTTTAATAAAGCATTTGACAGCCATGGGAGGGAGAGGAGGAGAAGCGGTTGTCAGCTGCTTTATTGAAAGCTATGCAGGGAGATCGGTGCTTGTACCTCCCCTTAGCGCTGCACCAATCACCTGTGAAGCTGCCTGCCCCCCCCCCCCCCCCCCCCCCCGCTGGCCTCCTGCAAATCTCATATCCTGCAGCTGTAATGTTCTTTCTGCTGACTGGGCCTGCAAAGTTGTTCCTTATAGACTTCCATAGGGCCATCTCCCAAGTGGGCACAGAGGATCATTGGTTACTGTAGCTCAGGGGTTGGAGGGAAGTAACAAGCAATTTAATGGCATGCTTAAAAACAGCTGTTTGGCAGTGAGGGCTTACCAACCACCAGCAAATGTGTATGGCTAGCAATACTTTTGAAGGTACTCTGTGTTTCCAAGTTCCTGCAGTAATGTTTTGAACCACTTGCTTAGTGGCCACGTATACCTCCTTCCTGCCCAGGCGAAATTTCAGCTTTCAGCACTGCGTCGCTTTAAATTAAAATTGCGCGGTCGTGCGACGTGCCTCGCAAACAAAATTGACGTCCTTTTTTCCTCACAAATAGAGCTTTCTTTTGGTGGTATTTGATCACCTCTGCGGTTTTTATTTTTTGCGCTATAAACAAAAAAGTGCGACAATTTAAAAAAAAACATAATATTTTTTACTTTTTGCTATAATAAAAATCCCATTTAAAAAAAAAAAAAAAAAAATTCTCAGTTTAGGCCGATATGTATTCTACATATTTTTGGTAAAAGAATAAATCGCAATAAGTGTAAAGGAATTGGTTTGCGCAAATGTTAAAGTGGCTACAAAATAAGGGATAGAATTCTGACAATTTTTTTTTTTTTACAAGTAATACAGCGATCTGCGAATTTTGTCAGGACTGCGATATTGCGACGGACACATCGGACACTTTTGACACATTTTTGGGACCATTCACATTTATACAGCGACCAGTGCTATAAAAACGCACTAATTACTGTATAAATGTGACTGGCAGGGAAGGGGTTAACACTAGGGGGTGAGGAAGGGGTTAAATGTGTATCCTGGGTGTGTTCTAACTGTGTGGGGGGAGGGGACTGACTGGGGGAGGTGACCAATGCTGTGTCCCTATGTACAAAGGACACAGCATCAGTCACCTCTCCCTGACAGGACGTGGAGCTCTGTGTTTACACACAGAGCTCCACGTCCCTGCTCTAAAACTGCCGATCGCATGTACCCGACGAACATCGCGACCGCCAGGCACACGCGTCGGTATCTCGGGGACGCGCCGGGTGCGCGCGTGCGCCGCCATCGGCGCGCGCGCACCCCCCAGTGGCCGGAGAAGACGATGCCATCAAATGACGGTGGCTGGGATATTCAGATCCCATTTGTCACCATTATTTGACGATAAACAGGGATTCAAGTGGTTAAGCTAATATTGTACAAATATGACCCCAAAATATGCTCTTCTGTTTCTAGGTATACTATTTGAAAAGATCAAATGATGACTAAAAATAAAAAATCTTCGTGAACACCAGATCTTTGAGAGTGCATAGCTGAACATAACATCAGCACCGGGCAATGACAAAGTCTGCCTGACCCTTTATTAATACAGATGTCATTTTAATGGGGCTCCGACTGTAATGACACAGTGTGTGACCCTCTACTGAACCCAGCAGGAAGAGACAACTGATGGATTCTAATTTGCAAGGCATGTCACCCTAGAGGGATTATACTTAAGATCATACTTGTAAGTCACAGATACCAAATCTCTGTTGGATCACATTTTCAATGATCAGAGATAAAGTGTACCTGCTAAGGAGACAATATACAAGAGAAAATAACCAGCACTGGTCGTCAAGATGCTATTTATAAAATCAAATGACTTTAATTATCAGCAGACTTTTCAGCATATTATGTATATTGTAATACCAAAAAACATTTATAAATATGAAGAATACAAGTGTCCATCTAATCAAATAGTCAGACTCTTGCTGCCACTTTAACCATTTAAGCCCCAGACCATTTTGCTGGTCAAAGACCAGGTCACTTTTTGCTATTCGGCACTGCACCGCTTTAACTGACAATTGCGCGGTCGTGCGACATGGCTCCCAAACAAAATTGATGTCCTTTTTTTCCCTCAAATAGAGCTTTCTTTTGGTGGTATTTGATCACTGTGGTTTTTATTTTTTGCGCTATAAACAAAAATAGAGTGACAACTTACTTTTTGCTATAATAAATATCCCTAAAAAATATATATAAAAAAATGTTTTTCCTCAGTTTAGGCCGATACGTAATTATCTACATATTTTTGATAATAAAAATCGCATCAAATGTTTATTGATCGGTTTGCGCAAAAGTTATAGCGTCTACAAAATAGGGGATAGTTTTAAGGCATTTTAATTAATATATATATTTTTTTACTAGTAATGGCAGTGATCAGCGATTTTTATCATGACTGCGACATTATGGCGGACACATCGTACACACTTGACAAATTTTTGGAACCATTGCACTGATTACTGTGAAAATGACACTGACAGTGAAGTGGCTAACCACTAGGTGGCGCAGAAGGGGTTAAGTGTGCCTAGGGATGTGTTCTAACTGTAGGGGAGATGGGCTATGTGTGACACTACAGTGATCACAGCTTCCGAATGCAGGAAGCTGTGTACACTGTCCTGTCACTAGTGAGACTGGGAAAAAGCTTGTTTACATAAGCATTTCCCCCTTCTTCTTCACCGTGACACGATCGCGGGTATGCCCACGGACATCGAGTCCACGGGACACACAGTCGGAGTCACGAAGTTTGCGGTGGGCGCGTGCGTCCACAATTCCGCCTCTTAAAGGGGACGTATATATACGTCCTTTTGTCTGCCCGTGCCGTTCTGCCGACGTATATCTGCGTGTGGCGGTCGGCAAAGAGTTAAATAATAAGCGAGTGGCTTTCTAAGTGCAGTGATATATATGCCATTGTAGGCTGATTATTTATAAAGCCAATCAAACATAAAACAAATACAGGAAGACTGTAATCAGATGTAGTTTCCTATTAAGATGGAGAGACACATTTATTACCTTTCAAAACGGTATAGTATTACAGTAATTGCTTATTACCGTCATAGATACTGTAATTAATTTATTGGTTTTATTATGGGACGTGGCCTGACTGTCAAGTGTGGATGGAGGTTTCTGAACCTACCATGTTTCTGAACCTACCTAAATCTGCAACATCGCCTGGCGTCACTTATATGGACCAGGTGACAAATAAAGGTAGCATAGCCACATTTCTTGATATTATAACTAGTGTTGAGCGGAATACGCCATATTTCGATTTTGCAATATTTCACAAATATATAGAAGAATATTCATGAAATATTCGTTAATATCGAATATTCGTGATATTCATGAATAACAGCACTTGCTCCTAAAATTTCGCCAGAGTAACGTAAATGAGAAACGTTACTCCAGAGTAAAGATGCTCCCATCTACCTGAATCTGGCCCATTGAATCTCACCCAAACCCCCTTCACTAGTTGCTTCTGCACACACTTGCTAAACTTCTTAACTGCTATGATGACCAGGATGCCATACTGCATGCTGCAAGGATGAAGGTACCCATCCATTATGAAAACATAGCACTCTCCTACTAAAGCGTTTGCCATGTTTTTTTCTGCTTAACTAAGAATATAAAAAGGAAGCAAGGCGCAAATTTTTACTCACTTCTAGGAATACACACCATTTGATGGAATCCTGCACTAGACCGATCTGCAACAAGAAGCTTTGAGCAAACACCTATTTGCAGTTATACTTGTTGGCTGACTTAACTCCTCTACTATCGCTCTGAGGTCTTGACTTGATAAGATTCCTTCTGTGTTTGTTTGTTTGTTGCTTCTGACACTTTGCTTATTTTCTGTATACTTTTTGTGCCTTGTGTTACTAGAGTGCCTGTGCTGCTTCCCCTTTTTAATTGCACTTTTTGCTGTCCCATATGGCATACAATTTATCGGTTAGGCCCCTTTCAGACGGACAGCTGTTTTGCCGCAGCTAAAAGCATGTTTATGTTTTGCTGGAATTCAAGACTCCAGGCACAGCGATTAGCTGCATTTGTACAGTGCTTTTAGCTGTGGTTGCGTTTAGCCGCGGCACGATATTGAACGGGGATCCCGACTTGGATCCCTGCCAATATCAAGCACTGCGTTTGGTATGAATCTTGAGGTAGAACTCCACGCCAAATTTCAACTAAAAAACTGGCATGGGTTCCCCCTACAGGAGCATACCAGGCCCTTGGGTCTGCTATGGATTTTAAGCAGCCCGGCCGGTCAGGAAAGGAGTGGGGACAAGCGAGCGCCCCCCCCCTCCTTAACCGTGCCAGGCCGCATGCCCTCAACATGGGGTGGTAGGTGCTTTGGGGCAGGGGGCGCCCTGTGGCCCCCCCACCCCAAAGCACCTTGTCCCTATGTTGATGAGGACAGGGCCTCTTCCCGACAACCCTGGCCATTGGTTGTCGGGGTCTGCGGGAAGGAAGCTTATCGGAATCTGGGAGCCCCCTTTAATAAGGGGGCCCCCAGATGCCGGCCCCCACCCTAGGTGAATGAGTATGGGGTATATTGTACCCCTAGCCATTCACCTGGTGGAATAAAAAATTTAAAAAAACACACGACACAGAGTAAAGTAATTTATTAGTCCGCTCCGGGGGCCCCCCTCTTTTCTTTAGCTCTTTTACGAGGGGGGCTGCTTCTTCGATGCCTTCTTGGGGGGGATGTGCCTCTCTTAGCCGCCGTCTGGTTCTCGTCCGCCGGCAGGGGGGGGGGGGCGCTTTTATAAAAGTGCCCCCCCCTTGCGGGCTTCCTCCGATGTCTTCGGCGGGGGTGACCGGGCTTTTGTCGCTGTCTGCGGCTGCTTCTTCTTCTTCCTCTCCTTCTTCTGTCGCCGTCTGCTTCTTCTTCTTCCTCTCCTTCTTCTTTTTCTTCTGTCGCCATCTGCTGCTTCTTCTTCTTCTTCTCCCGATGTTGACACGTTGCTTCCTCCTGCTGCAATGGCTGGTGCGCGGCTCGCACAGATTTATATAGCCCTCTTATGACGTCACGGTCCCAGCATGCTCCGGCACATCCCCCACCAAGAAGACATCGAAGAAGCAGCCCCCCCTCGTAAAAGAGCTAAAGAAAAGAGGGGGGGCCCGGAGCTGACTAATAAATCACTTTACTCTGTGTCGTGTGTTTTTTTACATTTTTTATTCTGCCAGGTGAATGGCTAGGGGTACGATGTACTCCATACCCATTCACCTAGGGTGGGGGGCCGGCCTCTGGGGGCCCCCTTATTAAAGAGAGCTCCCAGATTCCGATAAGCTCCCTTCCTGCAGACCCCGACAACAAACGGCCAGGGTTGTTAAGAAGAGGCCCTGTCATGGGGACAGGGTGCTTTGGGGTGGGGGGGGCACAATTTTTTTAATAGTAATGGCGGCAATCAGAGACTCTCTGCCAATCACCGCCTGCCTCAAAGCCTATCAAGTCTTACTCTCCGGGCCCCGGCTACTACTGGGTGGGGGAGTGGAGGAAGATCACTCCGCCAGGGAAAGGAAGGAGATAAGCAGGCAGGCGGCTGGCCGGGGCTTGAGCCAAGGCAGAAGAACATGCAAGCGGAGATGAATGGGCATGCCCCCTGAAACTGAAGAAATATTCCCTCCGCTCTGACCAGCACATTATCCTCAAAAAGGGGCTCAGATAATAGAAAAAATACACCCCCTAAGCAAGTAGGTGCGGTGGAGCAGGGGCGTGCAATTCAGATTTTTTTTTTTAAATCCTGCACTGACCGTATTTGAAATTGCCCCAGCCCCTGTTCAAATCCAATCCGGGGACAAAACTGGGGACAGACTTAGTCCAGGGACCGTGTCCTCAATCCAGGGACTGTCCCCATGAGATTAAAGATGATATTATTTTCTTAACTAATACAAAGCTCTGGGCCTGGATGGGATCACCATTGAGTTTTATAAAAACAATTAAATATATTAACACCCTTCCTGCCCAGTGACTGGGTCTCTTCCACAGTCTTTTATGGAGGCTCTGATTATGCTTATACCTAAACATTCTATATTTTTTTTATTTTTTTTTGTATCTCTATTGGTTGAACTAGGTGGACTTGTGTCTTTTTCAACCTGACAATTATGTAACTATATGAACATAGCAAAAATGCACAAAATTTGATTCCTATAGGCCTATCTCCCTTCTGGTCCAAAAATGTTGGCCAAGGTTTTGTCTACTTATTTGGGCTCTGTTACTCCTTCAATTATTCATGTAGATGAAAAAGTAAGACCATAAGCATTTGTGAAAACATACAGTGTTCACACAACAATGGAGACCATATTTATACAGTCGGTAACTCTGCTTTATCATAACCCTAATGCTTGGGTGTGCACAAATGGGTTGATCTTTGAAACATTTCCTTTTGCAATGTGAAACATAGAAGGGTTGTTTCCTGTCCACTCTATTGTATGCTTAGCTACTAAACCACCAGCTGATTGGCAGAAAAGGTGAGCTAATATGTGGATGATATGATGCTTCCCCTGTCAAATTTTGGGTCCTTTTCTACATATGTCCCTGGGTATTATTATTAACTCAGATTCCATTCGACTATATTTACTATTAATTTACAAAAGGCCCCTCAAAATTTAGCATATCCCTTATTGTGGGTTGAAACCTTTACATATTTGGCATTACAATGATCAGAGACCCAAATGAGTTTATTCCCTACAAAACTGAAATTCTATTATTAGGTATTTAAAAAAAATTGCATACTCTAGACTGGAAATATCGTATGCCTTTGTGGAGAAATTTAAACCTGCCAGTACCTTATAAATTTATAGATATAGGGCCAGATTCAGGTAGATGGGCGAATCTTTATTCTGACGTAACGTTGCTCATTTACGTTACTCCGCCGAAACTTTAGGAGAAAGTACTGTATTCACAAAGCACTTGCTCCTAAAGTTGCGGGGCGTAGCGAAAATGGGCCGGCGGAATTCAAATTGGGCGGGTAGGGGGGCGTGTAGTATTTAAACTAGGCGCGATCCCGCGGCGAACAAACTGCGCATGCGCCGGCCGTCAATGTATCCCAGTGCGCATGCTCCACATTAGGACGGTGTTTTCTACGTGAACGTCAATGACGTCAATCCCCATTCACGGACGAGTTACGCAAACGACGTGAAACTTTTTCTATTCGACGTGGGAACGATGGCCATACTTAACATAGGATTCTCCACCTAGGGGGCATGTTTTTCTTTATGCCGTGTATCTCTTACGGAAACGTCGTTAAGTCACTGCGTCGGGCCCGCGTACGATCGTGAATTGGCGTATCTCGCTGATTTACATATTCTTGGCGTAAATCAGCGGGAACGCCCCTAGCGGCCATTTTAAAATTGCAGTTCCGATACGACGGCGAAATACAATTACGCCGCTCGTATCTGAACTCAATCCCGGCGTTTGAATACAGAAAACAGATACGACGGCGTAGGTTTGAAATTACGTGGCTTATCTACAGATAAGCCGCGTAACTTCTACCTGAATATGGCTCATAGTAGACTAAAAATCTGTTGGATTATGTTTTTTTGGTCAATTATACAAATTGAATTATTTTGTGTTTCTACTGGGTACTCCTCCCATGTCCAAAATTAACACAGCAGAAGGTTTACTGGTTTCTCCCATATATATACAGTATATATATTTGTTATAATGTTGTTTTTCATTTATACTCGTCAATGCACATCATGCTTCCAATTGTATTTGTGTTCTATTGCTGTTATGATCCTTAGCTCTACATTTCCTGAAGTATAACTTTACTCTTAGCCTTATTACCCTATAACTTGCTGTATCCTTAATGCACATCTTGTAAAGTTATGTTTAGCCGTACCATTTACCTTGATGCTCAATAAAAGCATTTTTTCTTAAATAAATAATGTTTTTTCCCTTTACCAGTCATGCGTGCCCAATGTATTTTGCACCAGGAAAGCAAACTTCAAAATAAATGTACTTACTGTATGTTGCTTTCAATGTTAACCACTTCCATACCAGGCACTTACGCACCTTCCCGCCCAAGCCAATTTTCAGCTTTCAGCACTGTCACACTTTGAATGACAATTGCGCGGTCATGCTACACTGTACCCAAACAAAATTGGCGTCCTTTTTTCCCCACATCCACCGATGAGGTGGCACTGATGGGCACTGATAGGCGGCGCTGGTATGCGGCACTGATGGGCACTCATAGGTGGCACTGATGGGCACTCATAGGAGGCACTGATAGGCACTCATAGGTGGCACTGATGGGCACTCATAGGTGGCACTGATGGGCACTCATAGGCAGCACTGATGGGCACTCATAGGCAGCACTGATGGGCACTCATAGGTGGCACTGATGGGCACCCATAGGCGGCACTGATGGGCACTCATGGGCAGCACTGGGAACTCATAGGCGGCACAGAATGGCACACATGGGTGGCACTTATGGGTGGCACTGATGGGTACTTATGGGTGGCACAGATGGGCACTGATAGGTGGGCACTGGGCATGGATTGGCACTGAGGGGTGGCACTGATAGACACTGTGGGGTGGCACTGATGGACACTGAGGGTTGGCACTGATGAATCTATGTTGCCAGTCAGTGCCCATGTGTGGGCACTGACTGGCACCCTTCTTCTTTTTTTTACTGGCATGTTTTTGTTTTAAAAAAAATCCAAATTTTTTTTTTTTGCCCCTTTTATTTTATTTTATTTTACTTTTGCTCTGCCAGTGTGGGCACTCCCTGGTGGTCTAGTGTGGGCATCCGAGGGGGGGCTGCGCTGATAAACAATCAGCGTGAACCCCCCCTGTCAGGAGAGCCGCCGATCGGCTCTCCTCTACTCGCGTCTGTCAGACGCGAGTGAGGAAGAGCCATCTACGGCTCTTCCTGTTTACATCGTGATCAGCCGTGATTGGACACTCCTGATCACGTGGTAGCGAGCCTCCGTCGGAGACTCGTTACCAAGATCGGTGATGCAGGGTGTCAGACTGACACCCCGCATCAGCGATCGCCGTGCTGCGCGCCCCCCACTGGCGCGCGGCATGAAATCGTGCAGGACGTTTGAGCAAGTCTAGTGACGATTTCATAACCACTTCCCGGCCGTAAATCTGCTATTGGCCGGGCGGGAAGTGGTTAATCAGCATATTTTTTATAGTAAGTAAATTTAAAATGTAGGTAATATTTCCATTTTTTAGTATAATATATAAAGTTAATTTCTTTCAAAGCAAAGGCACTATCAATCTTTATCAGTTGGCAGTGTCTAAACATTTGTAGGATTGCACCTTCTAAACGTTGACACTAGATGGCAGGCAAGTTATTTTTATTGGACGCAAATGGGAGAGTTATTCTGCTTTAACTGAAGATTTGAAGATGTGCTGCATGTTGCTGCTATGTAACCTACACAGACAAATAGTGTAACACAACAGATGCATTTTTTAATTGTTTGTACTACATTGCTTTATTCTATCTTTTATTCTAACCATATTGCATAGTTTGTGCTCCATTATTTTTAAAAAGAAATAAAAATGTGTAATGCATGTCATGTAGTCACATAATTCCTTCTTATACCTGTGCTATGGGTCTATAAATGAACTTTTAAGGGGGCTTTGAGAAAAAAAAAAAATAACATTGCTTAAAGTATTCATTGAGACTTTAGCTGTTGCGATTACAAAATTCATACAAAACTTGTTTAACCATGCCGAGAAACTTATACTTACCATTTTGGCTGATTTTAATTTTATCAGGAAAATTGTTATTGTGAAAAGGACTTTATTGTATAGGTGTTGTGGAAGGCAATTATTTAGTGTTCTCATTTAAATATATATATATATTTTTAAATATCAATAGATCGCAGTACAGATAATATAGAGAGAGATAAGTACCATTGTGTTGAGTTAGGTATAATACAAGTAAGGAAATTACTAACTATACGTCTTGATATTGCTAATCTGTGGAATTGGAATCAAAACAAAGCAATAAGACTATACCTAATCGAACTGTTCGAATGTCAAATTTATTAACATAAATTCAGTCTAGAAAAAATATACTTCCAGTAGTTCCTCAAGAGTTAGAACCTAGTCCTATTACTAGTGATAAATAATGTTATCATAACACAAAGGAGGTTACCTCAATGAATAGGTAATCTAGTAAGGCGGGGGGAGAGAAGCATAGAAAGGAGCATGAAAAGATAGGAAAGAGAAGGAGGAGAGGAAAATGGGTTTCCTGAAGGTGGAACCCTGCGCCAAATGAAAAAAATGGCATGGGGTTCCCGCCACAAACCCATACCAGACACTTATCCGAGCGTGCAACCTGGCAGGCCGCAGGAAAAGAGGGGGGGCGAGATAGCGCCCCTCCTGAAACGTACCAGGCCACGTGACCTCAACATGGGGAGGATGTCCCCATGTTCATGGGGACACGGGGCCTCATCCCCACAACCCTTGCCCGGTGGTTGTGGGGGTCTGCGGGTGGGGGGCTTATCGGAATCTGGAAGCCCCCTTTAACAAAGGGGTCCCCCCAGATCACGGCGCCACTATGTGAATTGCTAATGGGGTACATGTTGAGGGCATGTGGCTTGGTACGGTTCAGGAAGGGGGGCGCTCTCTCTTCCCCCTCTTTTTCTGCGGCCTGCCAGGTTGCGTGCTCGGATAAGGGTCTGGTATGGATTTTTGGGGTGGAACCCCACACCCTATTTTTTTTATTTGGTGCAGGGTTTTCCTTAATATCCATACCAGATCTGAAAGGCCTGGTAATGGAATTTTGGGGGGACCCTAACGCAATGACTTTCAATTAATTTTATCTGTATTGCCGGGACCCGACAATTCATTATAGCCGTGAGTAGTTTTAAATTACTTTTTTTCCTCGAAATGTCATTTTGTGCAGAGACTGTTATAAACACGGGAAACATGTGCTACTTACAGGCATACTATAGACACCCCCAGGTATGAAATTTAAAGGAATAGTTTCACTTTAAGCATTGTTGAAATCACTGCTCCTGAAAAAAATGCAGTTTTCAAAACTTTTTTTGCATTGATACTAGGGATCCCCCTGGGTTCGGTTCGCACCAGAACCTGCGAACAGACCAAAAGTTTGTGTGAACTTTAGAACCCTGTTAAAGTCTATGGGACTCGAACGTTTGAAATCTAAAGTACTAATTTTAAAGGCTAATATGCAAGTTATTGTCCTAAAAAGTGTTTGAGGACCCGGGTCCTGCCCCAGGGGAGTGTTTGGGGACATGTATCAATGCAACATAAAGTTTTAAAAAACGGCTGTTTTTTCAGGAGCAGTGATTTTAATAATGCTTAAAGTGAAACAATAAAATTGAAATATTCCTTTACATTTCGTACCTAGGGGTGTGTATAGTATGCCTGTAAAGTAGCGCTTGTTTCCTGTGCTTAGAACTGTCCCTGCACAAAATGTAATTTCTGAAGGAAAAAAGTCATTTAAAATCACTCACCTTAGGGTCTGGTATGGATATTAAGGGGAACTCTGCGTCAACGCTGCGTCAAATTAAAATAAAATTATGTGGGTTTCCCCTAATTATCCATTCCAGACCCTTCAGGTCTGGTATGGATTTTAAGGGGAACTCCACCCCAAATTTAAAAAAAAATGCAGAGGACCCCCACACATTTTTTTTTATGAATGACTTTTCTCTGTATTCCCGGGAGCCGACAATTCATTATAGCCGCGAGTGATTTAAAATTACTTTTTTTCCTTCAGAAATTACACTTTGTGCAGGGACAGTTCTAAGCATGGGAAACAAGCGCTACTTTGCAGGCCTACTATACATCCCCCCCCCCCCAGGTACGAACTATTTCACTTTTATTGTTTCACTTAAAGGAATTATTAAAATCACTGCTGCCAAAAAAACTGCAGTTTTTAAAACTTTTTTTGCATTGATACATGTCCCCTGGGGCAGGACCCGGGTCCCCAAACACTTTTTTATTACAATAACTTGCATATTAGCCTTTAAAATGAGCACTTTAGATTTCAAACGTTTGAGTCCCATAGACTTTAACAGGGTTCTAAAGTTCACACGAACTTGCCGCGAACACCCCAAATAGTTCGCTGTTCGGCGAACAGGCAATGTTCGAGTCGAACATGAGTTCTACTCGAACTCGAAGCTCATCCCTAATTGATACATGTCCCCTGGGGCAGGACCCAGGTCCCCAAACACTTTTTATGACAATAACTTGCATATTAACCTTTCAAATTAGCACTTTTGATTTTTCATGTTATTGTACCATAGACTTTAATGGTGTTCGCGTGTTCAGACGATTTTTTTGCCTGCTTGCATGTTCTGCTGCAAATCAAATTGGAGGGGGGGGGGGGGGTGTTCGGCTCATCCCTACTTTATGTCATTTATTATTTGCCAGTATTTTGTAGCTAATAAGGATTTAGAAGGAATTTCTTGTATTTTCATGATCTTCATAACAATTTTTGCATTCTCCTTATATCCCAGTGCAAGTCAAGCAAACAGAAAAAACAGAAAAAGTTACATTTATAATGGCCAACCACAGGCAGTACTAATACACTTCCTGTCCTACGGTGGCAATAATGCTCAGTATGGTTGTCATCCTAGGACATATTAATGGCAGTATTACTGGGTTAAAATAAAGGAAAGAAAGTAAAAAAAGGAACTAATGCAGCCACCACATCTAAGGACCAGTAAGCTGCAATACTATTAATTTTTGTTCTTGGGTTTAGATATGCTTTAAAGGTCCTTGAAATTTGCAAGCAACCAGGTCTCAATCCTTCATCTATTGTTCTTGTGCCACTGTCAATGTTGGTAAAGGATCATGGCAGGTCTTAGCACTCATGGAAGTGGTGAAAAGATAAGTGATGTTTGGAGTAATTTTTACCTGTCTATAGCCAGCCTAATGCCGCGAACATACGGTCATTTTTTGTGATGAAATAAAACGTCATTTAAAATGATCGTGTGTGGGCAAAACGTTATTTTATGTTTTCTGAAAAACGACCAAAAAAAAATTCGAACATGCTTAAATTTTTTGTGTCGTTTTTCAGAATGTCGTTTTTTGTGTCATTTAAAATGATCGTGTGTGGGCAAGACGACGTTTAAAACAACGTTTTTAAACCCGCGCATGCTCAAAAGCAAGTTATGAGATGGGAGCTTCAAGGGAACAGAGTGCCTTCGAACGTGGTCTACGTAACCGCGCTTTGCAAGAGCATTTTCAGAAAACGATGGTGTGTAGGCAACGTCGTTTTTTAAAATGAATTTTTAAAACCGTGTTTTCTTTCGTGAAATTAAACAACGTTTTTTTACATCAAAAAAAGTGATCGTGTTTACGCGGCATTAGATTGTTTTTTAAATTGTAGCATGATGATTTGCATTCCTTGTATCCTCTTAATGGTAATTTTTTTTTTGTTAACTTCAATTATACTGCTGTAGAGATACATACACATTGTGGCAAACGAATATCGCTCCTATAACATTTTGTGACCAAAGAAATTATGTCAGTGTTATTCACAGCTGCATATTATAAATCACTAAACTTCCTTCCTGTATATAACACACGGATAGGAACAGAATATCCTGTAAGAGTCCATTAAAAAATGTGATCTTCATACAAGATTCATGCAGGGATATTAATGAAACGTGCAAATAAGAGTCCTATGTAATCTGAAGCTAAACCATTTTTCACATACCAGTAGCATATTTATAAAGCCCTTTTTCACTGACCTGGATTTATAGGCAAATATTTGCCCAAATTATTCATTGTGTTTATTGTAAATATGTCACCAGATGTTCAACCTGAAGAGAATATGTGGTGCATATTTACAAGTTGGTGAATCAATGGCAAATCGTTACAGAATGTTAATGGCAGAGGGTGTACTGAGAGCCTGAAGATTTTAGGAAGAACCAAAGTTACACACATCTTCAATGAATGTGACTTTAGCAAACATTCACCGGTGGTAAATCAATTATTATCGTTTAAAACATATGCATCAAAATAAAAGATTGCTTATTTTACAACTACACCCCATAGTCATTAAAGTGGAGTTCCACCCATTTTTTTTTATGTTTGTCTGTGCTGCGTCCCCTAATCTCATAGTGTTCAGAATGGACAATTTTTATTTATTTTGTTGCTTGTAAATACCTTTATTTTGTAGTCCTTCATTACTTCCTTCTCCTTATTAGCCTAGGCTATTAAGTCACAAGGCTATTTGCAAGGGTTTCTGGGATAGGCATCATGTTTCCCAGTAGTCCTTGCAAACCTGACTGAAACCTATTACATTGCTTGTGCAGCACTGAGCATGTGCGAGATATGCAAAGCTGAAATCCAGGAAGTCATACAGTCTGGCTTCATGATGCCCGCACCTAAGATGGCCACGGTCTATTTCTAGATTATAAACTATTATCTAAATGCTGTAACAGCCTAACAAAACGGACCTTAGTTTACAGGCTAACTTTACTAAAATACATTAAGCTTGTGTATTACAGGGGTATTTATATTTTAAAAGTGAAATTGTGGGTGGAACTCCCCTTTAAGAAAGAAACAACACCACCTGCAAGCCGAGGGGATTGGAAATTCTTCCTTGTTTCTCTCATTTCTTCCATCAAGGAGGTACAAGTGCAATGGGATTGTGATCTATGACATCCAAGAAATTAGGCATCCCCCATTATGTAAGAAAAAAAAATCTGCTTTTAATAAAGAGTCTTTAGTAAACAAGGTTGTCTGAATGTAGGCCTCGTTCACACAGGCATACTACATAGCATGCACCTGTGCAAGGACAGTGTTTGTCCACATGGGAATGCACAGATGATCCTTGCATCGCCATACAGGCAGTCCCATTCATTTCAATTGAGCCACAGCGGCTGCACAAGCACAACCGCTGCTCTCAATTTGACAGCTGAGTAAGTGCAGGAGCACGGCCCCGAATGCAGAAAGTTGCAGAAATGATGGGATACAAGGATGACATCACCTCAGATTTCCAAGAAGCCACTTTTCCACAAAAATGTAGGATATTAAAGCCATTCTTTTTAACTTCTTAACTTTTTTAAGTACAGAAACTACTTATTGATCCTCTGCATGGAATTGAAATCTTATACAATGGTATCAGCCTTCATAGTTTTCTTCTGTGGACAACAGAACACCCCCTTTATATGGGGGAGAGCGTTTGTAGTCCAAATCCGAGAACAGACCAGCTCAGGCCGATATATGTTGACAGAACGGCACCGCTGGGCAAACCACCGTACCTCTACGGCGGCTCCTTTAAGAGCTGTAGCAGGCGCCCGTGTGCCCACTGCACACCGAGGGGACCCGCTCTGGCTCTCTTGCCTGTGATCGTGGGTGACCGGTAGCAATCGCAGATACAAGAGTCAGAACCGGGATTTGTGTGTGTGTAAACAGGAAAAGAGAGACAGATCGTCTGTTCCTACTAAGCAGAAACAAAGATCTGTCTCTTTCTCTAGTCATTTCTATCCCCTCACAGTTAGAAACACACATTTGACCCCTTGATCACCCCTAGTGTTAACCCCTTCCCTGCCAGTGATATTTACACAGTAATCAGTGCATTTTTATAGCACCGATCGCTGTATAAATGTCAATGGTCCCAAAAAAATGTCAAAAGTGTCCGATTTGTAATGTCGCAGTCCTGAAAAAATTCACCGATCGCCACCATTACTAGAAAAAAAATTCCATAAATCTATTCCCTATTTTGTAGACGCTATAACTTTTGCGCAAACCAATCAATATACGCTTTTTGTGTTTTTTTTGGTTTTGGTTTTTACCACAAAACTATCGGATAGAGTTGGGGACTTTTTTTTATTTTTTATTGTTTTTACTAGTAATGGCGGCAAACTGAAACTTTTAGCAGGACTGCTGCGGACACATCTGACCCAAAATTACACTTTTTAGGGACCAGTGGTTATAAAAATGCACTGAACAATGTAAACATGACAATAACAGTGAAGGGGTTAACATTAGGGGGCAATCAAGGGGTTAACTGTGTTTCCTAGGTGTGTTCTAACTGCAGGGGGGATGGGCTACCTGGGACATGACAGAGATCACTCACCCTGATGTCTGGGAACAGTAGATCTCTGTCATGCCATCTGTCAGAAAGGGGATCTGCCTTTTTTTTACAAAGGCAGATCCTTATTGTGCCTCTGTACTAGGCGATTGCGGGTTGCCGACGGACAGCGAGTCCATCTAACATGCAGGCTTGCTCCTGCAGCGTGCGCTAGAACATGCCGGCGGTGGCGCGCGCCCGCCCGCAAATGCGTCTGCGCAAGTCGACGTACAATGATGCCGATACGCCCAGGAGAGCCAACTTGCCACAGTAAAACTGCGGTGGCTGGTCCTATAAGTGGACACTCCAGGGCACTAAGGCAATGCAGCTCTGGTGCAAATGTGTCACACTACACCACAATGCACATTATCACATTGCCATGTTTTGTAGTGCACTACATCAGAAAAAAAACATTCAGTGCAAGTTTTTTAGTCCATTCTTGTGCATTGGCAGCCCATTTAAAATTAATAGGCTGCCCTGACAAAAAGCAAGTTAATGCGTGACCCTACACACATTAATGTGCAGGCCCTCACTTGTTGTTTCAATAACATTTATCTGCATCAATATTTTACAGTTATTTAGAAGCAAATGTAACGTTATCTAATATTCACTGTTTTTAAAACAGAGAATAGCCCTGATTCATCAGGCAGTAACAGCACTTAAGTTTTGTGATGATATTTCTTGAGAGCATCTTTTAGCATTCCTTGAGTGGACTTGCAGCTTGATTAATTAATTAGAGACGATGTAACAAGACTTTAAACCGTTAACCCTATAACATTGGCAAATCTGAACTAGGCAAATCCAATAATTTCACCAATTCACCCTGTTTATCTACATTTCCAGTAGAAAACACATGAAAATTGTTATATACCCATTACAACTAAATACAATGACCACAATGTCTATCAAATATAAAATAGGAAACTGAAAATGCATTTAAACATATAATGTGTTTAGACTGTGATTTTCTTCCACCTTGTAACATTCTTTATAAGCTCCTAGATCTTTCCTTTTCCACTTCATTTATGCAGGGGCGGATCCAGGGCGGGCAATGGGGAAATTGTCCCCTCGAGAATGTGGGTGAGAGTAGGCCGCTCCGCGGGTGACAGCGCAGGAGGCTCTGCGAGTCCGCGGGCGTGCAGCTCCGCATGCGACATAGTGGGCGCTCGGGCAGTGAGTGGAGAGTGGGAGGGCGGGTGAGAGGGGGGGTACCTTGGCGGCTCGGTGTGAGCGCTGCTGGCCAATCAGGGAGCTGGCAGGCACGGGAGCAAAGAGATTACATCATCTCCCGGTGCCCGCCCTGCATCGTTGCTGTTCTGCCCTCCCTGTGACTGTGTAGGCAGCCGTGGGCAGCAGAGAAAGTACATCATCTCTCTGCTGCCTGACTTTGGGACAGAGCACCTTAGCAGGAAAGTGACACAGGAGGTGACAATCTGCAACGTATGGCAAGTGACAATCTGCATCTGGTGGCAGGCAACTTGGCAAGTGACAATCCGCATCTGGTGGCAGGTGACGTGGCAAGTGACAATCCGCATCTAGTGGCAGGTGACGTGGCAAGTGACAATCCACAACGTGTGGCAGGTGACGTGGCAAGTGACAATCCACAATGTGTGGCAGGTGACATGGCAAGTGACAATCAGCAATGTGTGGCAGGTGACATGGCAAGTGACAATCTGCAACGTAGCCAGGTGAAGTGGCAAGTGATGATCCACATTTGACGGCAGGCGACGTGGCAAGTGACACACTCGGGGCTCCCACTGATTCTGCATTATGGTTGAACTATTGAACTTAGAGTTGAACTATTTCATTTTATATTACAATGTAATAATAGTAATAATGTGCTTCAATCAGCCTTAATAACCATGGTGTCATGATGATTGGAGTGCCAATACCAGTCAAATTCCCTGATAAATTGCCCCCAAAAAAACATATTTTCTGGCAGTGCCCCTGCAGACTCTGGATCCGCCCCTGCCTTTATGTTTGTTTGGAATGAACAGTAGTTAGTTGCAGTCATGGGCACTGTTCAAATCCCATTGCTCATATTTTGTATTCCATCTCTGGAGCAAGCAAGGGAGGTTGCTCCATTTATCACTCCAACCTCATTTTCTGACATGCTGAAACCATATTTGTATCCCTGACTTGGACCCCAAAATAACTGCTTCTACCGCACCAAATTCTACCACTGACCCTTTTAGTTGTTAAGAAAGAAGTTGGTGTAATTGAATGTAATCAATAAAAAATCAAACATTATTTACTGTAAATGTATTCAGAATTATTTCAATGATTTTATCCATCAACTGGAAAAAAAAAATACCATTCTCATGATGCAAGTGTGATTTTTTTCAAATGTCAGTAAATGTTCAGCAATCCTGGTACCTAAACAAAATATATAAAAAAAAATCCCTCCAACTAAAGTCTCTGCATACTTACCTCTCCAACAGGTACAGCAGGTGGTGAATGCAAAATGCTGTATCTTGGCCTAGGCACCCCCATAAAGCAGCCACACTGCTGCCAGTATGATAGGGATGGTGCAGACACAAGGGGCACTGACATGGTCACCTATACTGTACCTGTCAGTTAGGTAGTAGGACTCTCCTGCAATCTTTTGCTTGTGTCAGTAGTACATTTGAGGGATCTTAATTTCATTTCTGTTAATTGCTGATGAGAACAATAAACAGATAGATTTATTTGTTCCTGCCCCCAATCCTTCTTTTGGTCACTGCCTGGACCACATACCTTCATCACTGTGCTATATGTTTTCTGCTGCACCACTGGCATGGTTATATCCTCTTAGTCCTCCATAAATTTAGCAGAAATGTGTGCTTACAGTAGAACTATAGGCAACACTTTATCCCATTTTGGATAGAGTAAGGGATGGTTATAGCCCCTGTTAATACATTTTTGCCATCCGTTCATTTCTCTTTATTTCCTGCCCCATAGCCAAACAGGAAGTGAGAGTACATTTCTGCAGATTAAGGGAATCCTCCCCCTAAGGCCCTCAGAACTAGTGGAACATTTCAGGGCAAGTCTTAAACAGGAAGGGGTGTGACCTTGATGGGAAGGGTGGGTTGTATTTAAATTAGGGGGTGCACGAGTTTAGTCCGGCCTAGGGCAGCACAAAACCTAAATACACCAGGAGTATTGGATGCTCGGTTTCCATGCGTAGTTTCATTTGTGATGTTAAATCACTACAGGGGATAAGGAAAACCATTAAGGCAGCTGAGGTCCAGACATCCAAATGCACACAAGTGCTGAGTAATGTAAAGATTCTGCTGGAGGCTGTAGCACTTAAAGACAGAGGGGTTCGGACTTGCTTCCCACCAGAAAGGTTCAAGATTCAAGAGCTCCTATTGCAGGTAGGTTTTAATATATATTTTTCTTTTTTTAAAGATTCACTTTAACTATCTTTCTTAAAAGGAACCTGCAAGACAGAAATATGGGATCTGTTGTTGTTGACTTGTTATTTTGATTAGTAACCTTCGGACAAGGTAGAAAAGACTGTGCTGACATTGTTGTCATGAGAGATAATAATAATAAAGTCTCTGAGCAAATAGCTTTACTTGACCCATAACTATGGTATGTTTGTAAGTATCATTCTTAAAAGAAAAACATTCTGACATAAGGCCCCTTTCAGACGATCAGACCGTTTAGGTCCGCCTGTCAGTTTTGACGTCTGATTGAACTGCCGCTTCATGCAGTCCTATGGAGCAGAGACATGTCCTCTGACATCCGATCCACCAAAATCAGACGGATGGGGATATATCCCCATCCGTCCATGGCGGATCAGATCGGATCAGATCGGGTGAGATCTGATGAAAACAGACATGCTGTCCGTTTTCATCAGATCATCCCATAGGAGACAGCGGCGCTGCCCAAGCCCCTCCCCATGCAGTGAGCAGTGAGGGACTTGTCATCTGCTGGCTCAGCAGAGAGATCTCCCGCTGAGCCGGCAGGAGCTGGCGGACGCCGTAGTGACGGAGTCCGCCTGTGTGGTAGAGGGCTAAAACTATTTACAGGCATACCCCGCTTTAAGTACACTCACTTTACATACACTCACGAGTAAGGACATACCCGTGAGTGTATGTAAAGTGACCCCCAAGCTAAAGCTGCAGCTGAGTAATCTGTGCACGGATAGTTCAGATTCCCCGCTACTTGGAAACGCACTCTCTGACCCCCCCCTACAGTCTCTGAAAACCCTCTATAGCCCCTGACATCCCCCACTACAGACCCTGACGCCCCAGAAGTGATAAAAGGTATTGCTTCACTTTAAGTACATTTTCGTTTTACACACATGCTCTGGTCCCATTGTGTACTTAAAAGTGGGGTATGCCTGTATTAACTTGCTTACTGGGCACATATACCCCCTTCCTGCCCAGGCGAAATTTCAGCTTTGCCACTGTCACGCTTTAAATGGAAATTGTGCGGTCGTGCGACGTGTCTCCCAAACAAAATTGACATCCTTTTTTCCCCACAAATAGAGCTTTCTTTTGGTGGTACTTTATCACCTCTGCAGTTTTTATTTTTTGCGCTATAAACAAAAAAAGCGACAATTTTGAAAAAAAAAAAAAAGAATATTTTTTACTTTTTGCTATAATAAATACCCCAATTAAAAAAAAAAAAAAATATATATATTTTTCTCAGTTTAGGCCAATACGTATTCTTCTACATATTTTGGGGGAAAAAATCGCAATAAGTGTACAGTGATTGGTTTGCGCAAAAGTTATATGATTTGCGATTTTTGTCAGGATATTATGGCGGACACATCGGACACTTTTGACACATTTTTGGGACCATATACATTTATACAACAAACAGTGCTATAAATATGCACTGATTACTGTATAAATGTGACTGACATTGAAGGGGTTAACACTAGGGGGCAAGGAAGGGGTTAAATGTGTACCCTGGGAGTGATTCTTACTGTGGGGGGAAGGGACTGACTGAGGAGGTGACCGATGCTGTACACAGCATCGGTCTCCTCTCCCTGACACAGAGATCCACGTCCCTGCTCTGTCACTGCCGATCGTAGGCACATGGCGGACATCGTGGCCGCCAGGCAGACGCATCGGCATCTCAGTGACGCGCTGGCAGCGCGCGCCCCCCCAGTGGCCTGAGGACCCGAGGCCATAAAAAGATGGCCTCCCAGCATATTTTGACTATGGCCTGGGTCTGAAGACATTAAACAAATATTATTCTCAAAAAGCTGGTGTCACAAGGGGGTCAATTTGCTTAAATTGGAGAGTGCAAAATCTGGTGCAGCTGTGTATGGTAGCCAATTAGCTTCTAATTTCAGCTTCTTCAATTAAGCTTTGACAAAAACAAATCTGGAGCCCAGGTTCACACTGGGTACGATTTAGTTCGATTTGAGATGCGATTTCACATGTGAAATCGCATCTCAAATCGGCGGCAATTGACCGGCAATGACACCGTCCTAATCGGTGCGACGCCGCATCTGCGGCGCTGCACCGATTTTCAAAAAGTAGTTCCTGTGCACAGATGTCTCCTAAATTGCGCCGAAATCGGGACTGCCAGAGTGAGTGAAATCGCGCGATTTCACTCCCGCAGCCCAGTGTGAACCAGGGCGGAAGCTGATTGGTTTCTATGCAAAGCTGCACCAGATTTTGCACTCTCCAGTTTTAGTAAATCTACTCCAAGGTGTCTGAAAATATTATTTTATCCCAATGTTATGCTAACATGCACTCTGGGAGTTTCTTGGCCCCCATCCTTGCTGCATGCAAACTCCTACATGACAACATGTTTAATTTTTTGTTTTTCACCTGACCCTACACATGTTTTTCTTAACAAATGCAGAGATATGAGCGCTGCGCTGGGAGATATGGGGTGTGCTAGAGTCCTTGGCTTTGCCTCAAAGTAGTCATTTGTGTTCCCACACAGATTTAGGGCCCTCCTAGGCATGTGGTAGCAGCTTTCAAAGAATAGTGCCTGCCATTTAATAAATATGCCAGTCTGATGAGTATTTCTTGCCTACAGGTTCACTTTAAATCATATTCATGCAGTGGGACAGTACTATTAAATAATTTTATGTTCATACACTTCATTAAAGAGCTATCTACACTATATCTCAGTACTGCTAAATGCACACAGCAGGCCTGTTGCTATACGATGCTGATTTTCAGTATAGAGCATCAACTTTGATCTGTGAAGAGGGTTTAAAACTCTCTAGGTGGTCCTCATTAATGATCCACTCTGATCTCTTACTATGCCACTTGTAAAGACCACTAGAATTCATTATTGCTCTGATCAGATACAAAGCACATCCCCTGGGAATTGTGCGGAAGAGATTCAAAGAGGAAGGACCAAAGTGTACTAATAGCAGTGACATGGCTAAGGAGACAGTCTCTCATCGTGCTGAAGAGTACGACTCAATAAAACGTGAGGGGTCAGTTTCTTAAAAAGGATCAACAGAACAATAATTAACCTGCTGGACATTACTTTCTGTTGAGCTGTCAGAGAATGTTGGAAAAAGCAAAATATCATCTGAAATGTTAAAGCATATTATAAAGTTTATAAATCATTTTATCCTAACACAATCACAGTAAAAGCCTAAAGCTTCCAATTCGTTATATTATGCTATATTATGGTCTACAGTACATCAGGGTAAGTGTAAGTAAGTATGAAATGTGTGTAAATAATAAAGCTGATAGTTAGTGTTTTTTTTTTAAATCAGCACCAGAAATGGCCCTTGCATGAATGAAGAGTGTCTGGTTGCAGCTGTGTTCCTTCAAACGCTTATTCCTCTGTCCGCTGGATACCTGGGCAGCAGTGATCTTCTGGTACTGCAAGTGTTAAAATGAGCCGCTGCACCTGTCACAGGGACTTGTGAAAAGTGTTACCTATAAACACACTTTTCAACCCTGTGCTCCATTCATAGAAGCTGTATTATTGGTCCCCACAATGAAATGTGCTCTATGAATAGAGGAGGATATTTCAATCATCTTCCCATTCTCTATTTATAGAGCACGCTTCATTTTGTGAACCAATAATTAGTGATGAGCGGAATACGCCATATTCGATTTCGCGATATTTCGCGAATATTTCTAAGAATATTCGCGAATATTCGTTAATATCGAATATTCGTGATATTTTTAAAAAAAAAAAAAAAAGCGAAATTTCGCTATTTTTTTTGGATAAAATATCACGAATATTCGATATTTACGAATATTCGCTATATTTTATATAAAAAAAAAATTGCGAAGTTTCGCATATGCGAAATTTCGCTAGTGCGAATGCGAAATTGATTGCGAAATTAATTGCGACATTTGAAAAAATACGAATATTCGAAATAGCAATATTAGCAATTCGAATATGCAATATTTTTAGCGAATATTCGCAATGCGAATATTCGTGAGCAACACTACTAATAATGCAGCTTCTATGAATGGAGCAGGGAGACAAAAAGGGTGGGCATAGTCAGCACTTTTGATGAGTCCCTGTGACAGGTGCAGACTTTCATATTAACCCCCACAGCAGGAAATCATTGCACACAGGGCACTCTTTATTCATGTAAGTACTGTCCCTGATGCTAAATCACTAAACTTCCGTCTTAACCCTTCATTTACTATAGTATTCCAAAATTTGATTTCCCAACTCAGGTGTGCCTTAAAGGATTAGTCTTTTGGATATTTATTTTATATACAGTGGAACCTCTGCGGTTCAACTCTGCGGTTGGCTGAGAGCACTGATTAGGACTCAGTCGGCTGCTGGTTTTCCAGACTGACTGACATACACACGGACTAATGTTTTTTAACCAATCGCTGTCTCCCGACATTCGGCCTGTGTGTACCCGGCTTAACGGCTTGAGACCCGCGCTATAGACGATAGACGTCCACAGCGCCGGTCTCAAGTGTCGAGTGGACGTCTTTGGACGTCCTGTTATGTGCATTACCCGCACGCACCGCAGGGGGGCGCACAGCGGGTTAACACTGTGCCGGCGCATCGCTGAGGAGCCGATGCATGTGCCTGGCGGCCGCAATGTCCGCCAGGTACATGCGATCGGCGGTGACAGCAGGGACGTGGAGCTCTGTGTGTAAACACAGAGCTCCACATCCTGTCAGGGAGAGAGGAGACCGATCTGTGTCCCTTGTACGTAGGGACACAACATCGGTCACCTCCCCCAGTCAGTCCTCTCCCCCCACACAGTTAGAACACACCCAGGGAATACATTTAACCCCTTCCTCACCCCCTAGTGTTAACCCCATTCCCTGCCAGTCATTTTTTTACAGTAATTAGTGCATTTTTATAGCACTGATCGCTGTATAAATGTGAATGGTCCCAAAATTGTGTCAAAAGTGTCCGATATGTCCGTCGCAATATCACAGGCCTGACAAAAAAAAATTACTAGTAAAAAATAAAAAATAAATCATAAATCTATGCCCTATATTGTAGGCGCTATAACTTTTGCTCAAACTAATCAATATACGCTTATTGCGATTTTTTTAACCAAAATATGTAGAAGAATACATATTGGCCTAAACCGAGGAAAAAAATATAAAAAAAAAAAAAAATATTGGGATATTATTATAACAAAAAGTAAAAAATATTGTGTTTTTTTTTTCAAAATTTTGTGTCTTTTTTTGCTTATAGCGCAAAAAATAAAAATCGCAGAGATGATCAAATACCACCAAAAGAAAGCTCTATTTGGGGGAAAAAATGATAAAAAAAATTCATTTGGGTACAGTTCTGTATGACCGCGCAATTGTCATTCAAAATGCGTCAGGGCTGAAAGCTGAAAATTGGTCTGGAGATCAAGACTGGATTAAATCGCTGGAATTTTTATTGTTTTTTAACAAAGGACTTGTTTTTGTGAAATGGTAGGGGTACAACGAACCCCTTACCAATTCAAATAGGGGGGCAGGATCTGGGGGTCCCCTTTGTTAATGGGGGCTTTCAGATTTGGACAAGCACCCCGCCCGCAGACCCCCACAACCACCGGGCAAGGGTTGTGGGGATGAGGCCCTTGTCCCCATCAACATGTGATATGTAGCCTGGTATGGTTCAGGAGAGGGGTGCTCTCTCGTCCCCCCCCTTTTCCTGTGGCCTGCCAGTTTGGGTGCTCGGATAAGGGTCTGGTATGGATTTTTGGGGGGACCCATACGCTATTTTTTTTGTGCAAGGTTCCCCTTAAAATCCACACCAGACCTGAAGGGCCTGATATGGAATTTGGGGCGACCCCCAAGCATTTTTTTTATTTTGGTTCGGGGTTCCTTGCCGGTTTTGTTCAAAGACTTTTATCTGTATTGCCAGGACCCGACAATTCATTATAGCCGCAAGTTTTAAATTACTTTTTTTCTTTAGAAATGTAATTTTGTGCAGGGACTGTTATAAACATGGGAAACATGCACTACTTTACAGGCATACTATAAACACCCCTCAGGTACGAAATTTAAAGGAATATTTCACTTTTATTGTTTCACTTTAAGCATTATTAAATCACTGCTTCTGAAAAAAATGCAGTTTTTAAAACTTTTTTTGCAATGATATATGTCCCCTGGGGCAGGACCCAGATCCCCACACACTTTTTAGGACAATAACTTGCATATTAACCTTTACAATGAGCACTTTTAAATGTTCATGTTCGTGTCCCATAGACTTTAACTGTGTTTGTGTGTTCAAACTATTTTTGGCTGTTCGCATGTTCTGCTGTGGACCAAACCAAGGGGTGTTTGGCATATCCCTACCTGTAAAATTAGTTTTTCTATTTATGCCCCTGTTCAGAAGATTTTACCTCACTTTCTGTCCCTATGACAATTGGATTTTGAAAAATGTGGGTTGTTGTAAAAACAAAGATTTGTGATAAATCTTCTGTGGAGACACCTTTTTCTCATGATAACTCATAAGGCCCATACACACGGTCTGACTTTTTGACAACAAACTTCAAAATGAGCAGGTTTTCAAAAAAAAAATGGTTTTATCGGACAAATGTTCGCTCTGCAAACGGACAAACTTTTCGGCAACACAAGTCCTACGGTGCAAAAGCTTATCGTGTGTACAGAAGTGCATCGGACTTTAGTCCATAGTACAAACATGCTCAGAACCAATGTTAAAATCAACCAACAATAGCAGAAGTTGACCAAAGGGTGGCAATAAAGATCAGAAAAGATCAGAAAAAACACATGATTTGGGGAAAGTTTGCTGAAAATGTCCTGCCGTGTGTATGCATACCAAGTTCACGGCCAACACCCTTCGAACACAAATCCAAGGAAAAGTTTGTTTGAAGTCCGATCGTGTGTATGAGGCTTAACAGGAGTGAATTTCCCTTCCTAAGGGTAGATTTCCTCTCACTTCCTGTTGTCTCCCTCTGTTTGTAAGTCAGATGTTTGTAACCAGGGGACCGCCTGTATTAATAAAAATTTATTTTTTATATCAGTATGTTTTTGTTACTTTTGGTTGCCTTTTAAAAGTCCCATTTAAAGAGATCTTTTGCAGCTTCCCAGCCTGTTTCCTGCTGCACATGTGCGAGCTTCGCTGTGCCTTATGAATGATCCTATAGTAGGCTACTCTAACCTGGTCACGTTATCTCACCTGTGTGATCCAGCAGCATATGCAGGGGAGAGAAGAGAGCACCAACAACTACAATGACATTACCGCTCCAGGCTTTATCAGCCATCACCAAGCGCTTTTTATCTGCATCTGCTGTTGGCTGACACAGGTAAGATCATATGACTTGACCGAGGCAGGCTGAAAATAGTTAAGTTCACACACTTGACATTTGTTTAAAGTGGATTTTTTTTTGCTGGCACATTTTAAAATATTAGGCTGCGTACACACGTCCGACAACCTCGTCGGGCTAAGCCCATCGTTCCGCCCGGCGAGGTTCACGATGAGCGGTCGGAAAAGCTCATCGAGCCAAAGTCCTCATTGAACAACGAGGAAAAAGAGAGCGTGCTCTCTTTTTTGGCTCGATGAGCTTCCCGACGGGATGCTCGTCGGAAGTGTACACACGACTGAGAACCTCGGCAGAATATTTCTGCCGAGAAGCTCGGTCGTGTGTACGGGGCCTAAGATTTCCTATCATCTGTGCACAGTATTGCCACACAGAGTTAATCCAGCTCTGAGCAATCATCTTTTATTGTTCAGTGAGATAAATCTTGACAAACAAAGACAAACTTTGTCAAGTCCTTTTCTGAAGTCATGTGGTTACTTTTCTGGATTTTGACTGGATGTTAGTGATCAAAGCAGAATTTAGTGTAAGGAATACACAAGAGAAAATGCATGTTGACAAGGGGAGTGTAGAGGTGGACGGGAAATCTGCTGACATTCACGACTCCACCCACCAAGCTCCAGACAACAGACCCACCCAGAGAATCTGCAGTTTTTCAGTTCTTATAACAGACAGAGGGGAGACAGAGGGGAGATATTTGACAGGTAAGGATGCATGCAGGAGGCATGTATATCCTTATAGATCAGCACTATGGCAGTAGTTTAGAAAGGATGAGAGTGGGCTTACATCCACTTTAATTCAATTCTATAAGTTCTCTTCATGGCATCCTTTTTATTGGGGCCTTGCTATTTCATGTTTAAAATATATATATATATATATATATATATATATATATATATATATATATATACTGTTTATATAAAAGGGTGCTACAGCTCAGTGATCTTTGCTCTCTTCCATGTTGCTCAGGTAGATCACCACCTCTCAAAAGTTGCCTAACCCTGACCTAGACTATACCTTTCCTTACAGATCAGGTCCTTTGATGGAAGAAGAGGTCCATTGTATAACTATCAGAACCAAGCTTCACCTCTATTGGTCTGGCGCTATCACACACACATGAGACCTAATTTTCACCCAGTGACTCTGCCAATAATACACAGGTCTGCAATAATCATGTATAGATAGATAGATAGAAACTCAACTTTGACAATGCTGCAGCAACATGCAGCAAAGTGCCATCAACAAGCACCTGTGTGAGTATGGCACAAGGACAGGCTCAGGGGAGCTCAGCTTTTTTTCCCACACGAATGGCTGCTGATAAAGCATGCATACACATGCCACCATTTGAGTAGGTGACAAAGATAATGAGCGACTCAAGGCAGAGCAGCAGGTGGAAGAGAAGGTCTTCCTTTCCTCTCAAGGCCTGCTTTATGCAAACACGATTCTTGCGACGCCACAGAACACACAAGAGGAGAGGGAGGAGGAGGTGGATTCTGTCAGTTTTGAAGGCATTGAAGCAGATAAAGACATACAACAAACCTTAAGAGATAGCTTTCAGTCCCCAGAGACCTTGGGAGTAGTAAGTGACTGGGAGGAGGCAGTTCCTGATACTGTAGTCCTCAGTGACCCCGAGGACTCTGCTTCTCATGCCTCCACGATCTTGCAGTGCATGGGCTACTTTATTCTTCAAAGCATGCAAAAGGACCAGAGAATTTGTGGCATCAAGGAGAAGGATCATTATTGGTTGGCAACACTCCTTGACCACCGTTACCAGGGGAACGTTTCGGAACTCATCCTGCACTCGCAAGGGGAGCACAGGATGAAATATCTTGAGGGCACTTTAAAGAGATGTTTATGTAACACCTTTCCAGACTCTGGTAGGTTACAGTCTCGTGGAAAAAGGTATTTTGTATATAGTCTCATGGAAAAGGTAATTTTGAAATTTCTATTGGTCAAAAAAGTAATACATTTTTTTTTTTTTTTAAATGACTCCTCGGCGACCAGGGCCGTCAGCTTCAACACCCCATCTGCAGCGTCTGCTTCATATGGTGGAAGATTATCTAGGGTCGAAAACAGGCATGGAGAGATTTCCAGTAGAAGATTCACTGTATTTCTGGGTCATAAGAATAGACCATTGACCAGAGCCCAGCAGTATTCAATTGATCTGCTGGGCTGCCCTGCCCTATGTCAGTTTTGCTGCAGGAGGTTCTCTACATGGTACAGATGCACCACGTTACAATTAGACTCCCCAGGCAGGGGACCCTCCAGCCCCAGGCACTATATTTAAAGGAATTTTAAATTTTTATTGTTTCACTTTACATTGGTACATGTCTAACCAGGGCATTTCCGGGCCCCCATACCCTTTATTGACCAATAACTTGCATATAAGCTTTCAAAATGGTGACTTTTGATTTTTTAAGTTTGGGTCCTATAGACTTTAATAGGGTTTGCGGTTTGGGTCCGAATTTTTGTAAGGTTTGGGAGTCCAGGCGCAAACCGACCCGGAGGGTGTTCGGCCCAACTCTACTAGGCATCAGTGGGGCCAGAATGCAGCAAATGTATACTGGCATAAGGTTTTATTTTCTACATTATGTGTATATGTTGGGGGGTTCAGTAGGTAATACGCATTATTTCAGTTCCACTTTACCTTTTTCATTTTGTTTCAATATTTCCCATCATTTGCAGACCAAATCAGATAAATTGAAGTCACCAAAAGATGATTGTGAAATAGTGCTATGAAATGGACACAGTCTTGTAAATTCTTCTGATCAAGCCGGTACATATGTTTTGGCATATATTGGTTATATATGGCGTAGTTTATTCTTCCTCTAAACCATAAAAGCCATTTTAAAATGTTCCGTCTGCTGGCTACTTTACAAAAGTCTCAGCTGGAGGAGAAAGTTAACCAAATAATTGCAGACTTTGGAAATCAGGTTCATCATACATCTTGACCTTGGATTTATTAAAAAACCCATTTCAATTTTAATTGAACTTCTGAAGATCTGTAGTTTTTTTAATTCAGTCTGTGTTCATATCCATTTTGAGCCCTAGAGTCTATTGGTGTTTAGACTGATAGCTTTTTCATTTGTAAATTAAATGAATCAGTATAAGATAAATTTTTACAAACAGACTTGATCTGTGTAATTTTAGAATTGTGACCGTTTTAACCGTTACAGTTTCGATCGATGACTGGTGTAAACAAAAGGAGAATCAGCATGTGTTTTGTGAGAGAAGCACTGGGGCACATCTCAGGCATCTCTGGTATGTATTAAAGCTCCAGGTAAAGATAGTTTGGCTTTAAAAATATGTCTTGGGGGTTAGGCAACTAGAGGGCAAGAAGTGTGAGGCTAAATGCCCGTTCACACTACCACCACTTAGGATCTGACTTGTGTCGCCCCAAGTCGCGCGACATGAAAAATTACATTAAAGTGAAGGAGAGACATCTTAATGCACACTACTGAAGTTTCTGCAATTTTAGAAAAGGTTCCTGTACTACTTCAAGGCGACTGTTAAGTGACTTGTACCCATTGATTTCAATGGAAGTCGCCTCCAAAGTCGGATGAGTGTCTTAACTGAAGCAACTTTACAGGAAGAGAAAATCGTTTTCTCAGGGAAACCCCTCCCTCCCACAGAGCTGATTATTGTTTGATTGGCCACTGGCAAAGTTGCCTGTCCTGGAGGCGACTTGAAGTTGCCTCGAAGTTACCCTGAAGTTGCCCTGAAGTTGCCCTGAAGTTGCCTTGCAAAGTTGTGCCGAGTTTCGTGTCGCTGTAGGGTGAACCGGCACTCTAAGGCCGCGTACACACGAGGGGATATGTCCGCTGAAAATGGTCCGATGGACCGTTTCAGCAGACATCTCCGCTCGTGTGTATGGGCTAGCGGACAGATTTCTCCACCCGACAGATTTCAAAGCATGCTTTGAAATCCATCCGGTGGGAATCTGTCCACCCGACATGTCTGCTGGTTAGTACACTTACCAGCAGACATGTCGTCCCCCACCACCGCCGCGCCGCCGCCGAATAAATTCGGCGCATGCGCGGAAGTGTTTTACTTCCTGGTGCGGTGACGTGGCGATGACGCGGCGGCGTCAACGTCACCGCCGCGTCACCGCGCCGTCCGGCGGCGGGGAATTTGATCCGATGGTGTGTACACGCCATCGGATCAAACTCCCGATCGGACATATCCGATGGAAATGGTCCGCGGACCGTTTTCATCGGATATGTCCGATCGTGTGTACGAGGCCTAAGACTTTATTTTTCCTTTACATTTGTCTATCCTTTGAAATTAATTAGGCTAAAGTTATTGTTGTCCTTTTAAGCAGAAGCTAGCTTCCTTCACACAAACTTTCCTTAACCACTTAACAACCGCTGAACATCAAATGACGTCCTTGAATTGTGCGGTGATATCTGAATGATGCCTGCAGCTACAGGCATCATTTAGATATCACCGTCTTTAGCCGGCGATTCTGTGCACAATAAGAACGTTCAAAGCGTCAGTTCCGCCTCTTGATCGTTCTTATAGGCAGATGGGTGAATGAGATTGGTGATTGTTTTTTTCACAATCTCATGCTTGTAAGCCTGGAGGAGAGATGTGGGGTCTTA
The DNA here is from genome assembly GCA_029574335.1 of Rana kukunoris. Lineage (NCBI taxonomy): Eukaryota > Metazoa > Chordata > Amphibia > Anura > Ranidae > Rana > Rana kukunoris. The sequence continues at coordinate 116,278,407 of CM056055.1, read as the reverse complement.
TTGACCCCACATCTCTCCATAAAGAGGACCTGTCACACTGATTCCTATTACAAGGGATGTTTACATTCCTTGTAATAGGAATAAAAGTGATCAAAAATAATAAAATAGAAAAAAGTGTAAAAATAAAAAAATGAAGTAAAATAAAAATAAAATGAATTATTTTTTTATTTTTTTAAATGCCCCTATCCCCGGTAGCTTGCGCGCAGAAGCGAACACGCATGCAAGTCCTGCCCACATATGTAAACATTGTTCAAACCCCACATGTGAGGTATTGTCGCGTGCGTTAGAGTGTGTGCAATAATTCTAGCACTAGAACTCCTCGGTAGCTCGAAAATAGTAACCTGTAAAAAAAATGAAAGCATCACCTATGGAGATTTTTAAGTACCGAAGTTTGGCGCCATTCCATGAGTATGTGCAATTTTAAAGCGTGACATGTTAGGTATCTATTTACTCGATGTAACATTATATTTCACATTATACAAAAAAATTGGGCTGACTTTACTGTTTTGTTTTGTTTTAATTCATGAAACCGTTTTTTTCCCAAAAAAAGTTGCAATGACCGCCATTTTATTCCCTAGAGTGTCTGCTAAAAAAAATATATAATGTTGGGGGTTCTGATTAATTTTCTAGCAAAAAAAATTAGATTTTTACATGAAGGAGAGAAGTGCCAAAATAGGCCCGGTGGAACTAGATGGATCCAATCTCAGCTGGTTCAGCAGGGATAAGCTGAGATTAGATCCATCTATGGGCAAGCTGGTTGTACTGAAGTTGATCCATTGAATGACTTCAGTACAAGTCTTTCAGATTTTCTGCAAGCAGTCGCTTCCAACAGCTATAGCTGCTAGCAGTGGTCATTAGGTTCTGCCAGCAAGGGAAGGCTTCCCGCACACCCCACCAGCACACACATAGCAACTGTGGAAGGGATTTCCCGATCAACAATGTCTGTGTTGATGGGGGAATCAAGTGATTTTGTATAATCCATGGCTTGCCTTAATCGCAGGATGGGGGAACAGTAGTTTTAAAATCAGACTATGCTGCTGCTGTCCTATAGAGGGAGTGGTGGTGGCAGTGCTGTAAGTACAAGTCTGAACCTGAACTGCAGTGTGATTTTACAATACCTGCATTGACCTTTATTCTGCACTCAGTATAGTAACGGCATCAATACTCTGTAGGTACCCAAAACACTAAATGGGCCAGTTTGGCTGTTTTAGATTGGATAAGGCAAAGGTCATTTAATAGCCTCCAAATTGCCAAACATCTGATGCTTGGGAAAACAGAGAACCTGTCAAAATCATTATAATCCCCTGAATAAGTTTGCATGAGCTCTTCCTTCTCTATTAGCATAAACATAAAAGATCAGCTGCAAATTATGGACCATGCAACTAATAGTCTGCCCCTTAGGTCTGTCAAACCTAAGGGGCAGAGTCTATAGGCATGTTAAGATAATGGGCATATTAGCATAATATCAAAGTAAAGCTATAATGCAAGTTTTATTTGCTATAACCAAGATATTTCTCAGCAATGTGACTGTTTTTATGAACATTAACAATCTTATGTGAAAAAATATTGGTGTCTGCGCTGTGCTAGGGGTATGTGCCACAATGGTGCACGAACCAGGGAGAAGGTCCTAGGAACTAGGTAAAAAATGAACAAGTGTAAACAACATGTGAAAAGTGGATACTGAAACACACAAATAAGAATAACACCATAAAACGTTATGACATCCAGACATCAAATGATTTCACGGAGTGAATAATACAAGGGTGGAATAATGAATAGTCTGTGGTACAAGTCCAAAAAAAAAAAATTCTGTGAGTGAAATGCCCAGAGCAGAAAGAAAACTTCCGACATAGAAATGATGCAGATGGAGGCTTTGGTGCAGACACCCCTGGTGCTCTCTAACCGCCCACCTTCCGGCTATGTACAGATAGCCCAAATATCCACTCCAGCAGAAAAAAAGCACAGCAGTAAGGGATGACGACAAAGGATCTCAATGGCAGATGAGCATGTAAAAACCTGCACAACATAGCATAATCCTGTGATGACACTAGAAATAATGATAAATCACACAGACATGCACTCACTTTGTGATCATGAAAGGTGGGCCTATCTCCCACAAACTCCGAGTTCGTACAGGTCCGGTATCAATGCTCAGGGTCCCCCCAGTCTCTTCTCCAACTCCAAGTGGCCAAAAGGCAGATGGATGGATCTCAAGCAGGTGGCAGATGGATGTGTGAGGAGCGAGAACAGAGGAAGCACATAGAAAAGTACTGCCGTATAAAAGGTTTATTGGATCAATAGAAAAAATAAAACTCACATTTGCAAGGTAAAAACTGGGCACAAATCCATACGAGAAGCGAACTCGTCTCTCAGCCGTCAAACATGCACGCTCTAGTGCTCCTGATGCGTATCGTCATGTCTAACAATCTTATAGCTTAGCGAATTGAGTGTATGCCTAAAAGTGTATGATGTGAGCTTTTGTACCTGAAAATTCTGTACCTAATGCTAGAACACGAAATGCATTAAAAAAAAAAAATGTAACATATATGTTTAGGATAGAACTCCATTAAAAAGCATACTTAACCACAAGGACCAGACCTATTGTTAAAATATTTTTTTTGCTAGAAAATTGATATATTTGTTTTATATAACACCCTAGAGCAGCCATTCTCAACCAGGTTTCCGTGGAACCCTAGGGTTCCTCCAGAGGTGGCTAGGGGTTCCTTGAACTGTGGCTGATTTACCTCCTGTTTGATGGTGCCTACATAGTTCTGAGCCAATTCCACTTGGAGGAGCCAGTGGTATGACACCAATGATCTTCATAGTTCTCTGTAAGGGGGCCATTCTTACCACCACTGTAAAAAAGGGCATTCTTCTCACTGACTACAAAAGTTAGGGACATTGTTCCCACTGACCCCCAATGAATGGATTTTATCAGGGGTTCCCCGATACCTGAACATTATTTTAAGGGTTCCCCTGGGGTAAAAAGTTTGAGAAAAGCTGCCCTAGAGAATAAAATGGCAGTCGTTGCAATACTTTCTGTCATACCGTATTTGCGCAGCGGTCGCACTTTTTTTTTATATTGCGAAAGATGGTATTACATTGAGTAAATTGATACCCAACATGTCACGCTTCAATGTGAATTGGTGTGTGTATTGCGCTAACTCCTAAATAATATTATCTCATACCACTCCTCTCTTGCTCCTAAAATAAATGAAAAATTAAAACTATAAGTGAAGATATGGAGACATGTATACTCTGTGCTCTATTTCAGTGGGTATTCCTCTCCGTGACTATGATTAGATTTATACCCAAACTTACTCCTAGAAAAAATTCAAACTCAAGTTACTGTATATGTACCATATACTGTATCTATAAAGCAGCTAAGCAACAGACTATGGTCAATATTCAAAGTGCCAAATAAAATAAATACAGTGCAAATGAGCTAAACAACAAACTATGATTTACATACAAAGTGCATGTGCCAAATATAACAAGTGCAGATATTGCTGTGTGCTTCTCAATTCGTTTAGTCCATAAATCAAAGTAAAAATGAAAGTGCAAATGCAGTAAAAGTACAATTGATGTACTTTTGTTATTGTTATTATTTGTTATTTTGTTAGTGAGTTTTCGCTCCTTTCAATGATGACGTCCTTTGCCTGTGATTATGTGCTTCTACTTTCACCATACATGTGACTGTAAAATGGCCACTCACCAGATAGACTAGAGCAGTGGTTCTTTACCTTGTTGGAGGTACTGAACCCCACCAGTTTCATATGCTCATTCACCGAACCCTTCTTAATTGGAAAAATTAAGGCAATGGCATGGTGGTTGCGTGTGTTGCACAGTGGCTGTGTGTGATGGCACAGTGGCTGCGTTTGATGTGCACAGTGACTGCGTTTGATGGGGCAAACTGGCAGCACATCGATGGCAATTCATGGGCACACTGGCAGCAATTGATGGGGCAAACTGGCAGCACACTGGCGGCAATTGATGGCACAGTGGCTGCGTGTGATGGGCACAGTGGCTGTGTGTGATGGGCACAGTGGCTGTGTGTGATGGGCACAGTGGCTGCATGTGATGGCACAGTGGGGACAATTGATGGCACAGAGGCTGCATGTGATGGCATAGTGAGGCTGCAATATATATATATATATATATATATATATATATTTTTTTTTTTTTTTTTGCTAGTCAGAGAAGGCTTATTTAAAATAAAACAAAAACATTTTTTTATCTGCCATTTTATATAAATAAAGTGCTGGTCACCTCACCTCAGTCAGCCTCCTCTCCTCCCCCAAATCCAGCCATTTAATTATATGCTCTTAACAGGTTCTACTTACTTTTCAACAAGTTTAGTGGTTTTTTTTAGCACACTGTCTGCTAGGTTCAAATTCCACTAGACTAAAGTCAGGCAGGCTCCTCGAGACTAGTCCTTGCCTCTCTAGCTCATCACAGGCAGTGCCGACACACAGCTCTCGGCGCAGCGCTCCGAGTCCCTCCCTTTTGGTCGTGAGTGAAGTGACGTCACGCCGCTGGAAGGGACCAAGAGACTCCTTCATAGGGGGAGTAAACAGGCTGCAGCAGACAGGAAAGGGAGCTAGGAGGTGACGGTCCCGGATGCAGGAGTGCACTAGGCACACAATTTGTACAGTGTCTTGACCTCCGCCGAACTTGCGAGACTGACTCACCGAACCCCTGGGGTTCGATCGAACCCAGGTTAAGAGCCACTGGACTAGAGTATGCGCTTTGGTTCACACATTTTTTTTACATGCCATGCTTAATGTAATTGCACCCGCTCGTGGAATTTGCAACAAACTTTTATCCTTAAAAATCTCCATAGGCGACGTTTAAAAAATTCTACAGGTTACATGTTTTGAGTTACAGAGGAGGTCTCTAATTATTGTTCTCGCTCTAACGAACGCAGTGATACCTCACATGTGTGGTTTGAACACCGCTTTCATATGTGGGCGCTACTCAGGTAAGCGTTCGCTTCTGCACGCAAGCTCAGCAGGACAGAACACGTTAAAAAGAAAAAATGTAATAAGGGGGCCCCAGGTACCGGCCCCCCACCCTAGGTGAATGAATATGGGGTACATCGTACCCCTACCCATTCACCTGGAGGAAAAGTGTAAAAGAAAATAAACAACACAGGGTTTTAAAATAATTTATTAGTCAGCTTCGGGGGGTCTTCTCCGCTCTCCGGGGGTCTTCTCCACTCTCCGTGGGGGTCTTCTTCCGTCTTTTCCGCTCTCCGCTGTCGTCTTGGCGCTCCCCGGTTCTTCTCCTGCTCTTCTTCGGGGCTGGCCGCCGCTATTTTCCTTTTAGCTCTATTACTAGCGGCGGCCCAGCCCGCTCTTCTTTGCCGTCTTCTGCCTTCTTCTTTTCTTCTTATGTTGACGCGACGCTTCTTCCCACTGTAATGCCGGGTGTCCGTGCGTGATGATTTATATAGGCCTCTTATGACGTCACAGTCCCATCATGCATGATGGCATGATGGGACTGTGACATCATACTACTCTTTGAGTAGAGTTTCCTAAAAAAAACAAATTGTTAAACCAAAAACATCTGAAAAAAATCAAGAATGGCCTTGGGGCAACTTGTTTCACTTGTCCCAATGTTGGAAGATGGGTGCATCTAATTGTATAACAAGATACATATTAACCACTTCAACACTTTCACCCTTTTCCTGTCCAGGCCAATTTTCAGATTTCAACTTTAATATTGCTCGGCCATGCAACACTGTACTTAAATTATATTTGTATAACTTTTTGCAGACAGATAGAGCTTTTGTTTGGTGGTATCTAATCACTTTTTTTTTTTTTTTTCATTTGTTGACTAAAGAAAATAATTGTTTCATAGTTTCTATCTTAAAAATGTGCAAATAAATATTCTTTCTTCATAGATTTAGGCCAAATGTATTTCTTTGGAAAAAAATACTTTTTTTATTATTATTAAATAAAGAAAAAAGCCAAACAATTTTTAACAATTTTTTTATAGTTTCTGTTATACAATTTTGAAAATAAGTAATTTTTCTTCTTCGACAATTGTGCACTAATGACACTGATGGGCACTGATAAAGTTGCACTGATGTGCACTACTGAGACTGCACTGATTTGAACTGATGAGACTGCACTGCCAGGCGCTGATGAGGTAGCACTGGTGGGCATTGACAAACCCCACTGATGGGCACTGATGAGGAGGCACTGATGAAGCTGCACTGCTGGGAACTGATAAGCTTCCCTGATGGCCATTGATAAGCTGCACTAATGAGCACTTATGGGGCTGCACTGATAATCAGGGCAATGGTGAGGCTGCACCGTTGGGAACTAATATGCTGTATTGATGGGCACTGATAAGCTGCACTGATGGACCCTAATGGGGCTAATGATTCCACTGTTGTTTTGTTGTGTGCCATCCATCCTGGGAGCGATCTAGCTGGGACTTGGAGGATCTGCAGCTGGGAGTCTTGGAACAACAGGCTGACCTGGAGACACAGATCTGCAGTGGAATTTGCTGGGCTTGCCTTAGTCAGCAGCTTAATAGTCTCAATATAGCCTTTTTTAAGGTGAGAGGCTTGTGAAAACAAACACTGGTGTTTTTGTGCACAGCTACACTGAGTGATTGTGCAGTGGATTGCAGTTATTATTATTAAGCACTTTGGCACTTTGGGAACATTTATTCAAGCACTTTTATTATTGGAATAGAAAAGGAAAACTGCGCTAACCAAAAATAGATAAATAATGGGATGTGAACACCAGAAGACTGCAATCACGTGTAACAAACACAAATATGATTAAAACGAAAAAAGAACTGCGCCAACTATTTATTTGATAAACCAGTCCACAATATTGGATTGAGAGGTCCAAGGTAGTGAAATGTGATTCAAAACGAACAGCACCCAAGTGCACTTGACTTCAGTGAAGACCACCACCACATGGAAAGCAGCTTACCAGATGACAGATATATTGTGGCAATATATAATGATCCACATATGGAATTCAGCCAGGGTAGACAGATAATGCGAATCCCTCAGATAATGAACCCTCAGGAATGTACCAGTTATTCAATCCGTAGGTCACAATGTAAACAAAAGAGACCAGACCATGGCGTAATAACGCTTAAATAAAATCTAAAATAATTAAAATACTACTCACAATGATCGTGAAGTGCAAGCATAGAAAAAATGCCGGCCGGCACAACAGGAGCCCTTCCTCCTACGTAGAACGCGGTGATATCACTGCATGCCGTCCCAGGCACGTTTCGTCATAAGTCTGACGTTCTCAATGAGAAAGTCAGACTTATGACGAAACTATTGTCATTGTTTATATATCATATTAGCACTTAGTTGTGCACTGAAACTGTTTTAATATTTATTATTTATTACATTATTTATTGACATCTTGTCACATATATTTTTGGACTATTTGTATTTCATTTATATAGGGATCTATTTATCCTAATTTTCATCACTTTTTATGGATGATTATCATTGAATATTTTGTTGGAAGATTTTTGATGATTGACATATATCCAGTCAGTCATTCATTTTTTGATCACATTATCATCACGTTTACTCATCCCCCTCATCACTGTCATTAATGTTTGGTGGGATATTAAGGTTTAAGGAGTGATACACGTTTATAATGGAGTTAGTATTATTTTGATTAATTGTGTTTGTTATTATTGAGCACTATTAATTAGTTAGTAATTTAATACTGTTTTAATTGGCAAGCGCCATTACACCCCCTTTTTTACTAATGGGGCTGCATTGATAATAACGGGACTGATGATCAGGGCACTGTGTATCAGTGCAAATCCTGTACTCACTGTGCCCTTAAGGCTGCGTACACACGATCAGTCAAAACCGATGAAAACGGACTGAAGTTCAGTTTCATCGGTCCAAACCGATCGTGTGTAGGCCCCATCGGTCAGTTGTCCTTCGGTCCAAAAAAAGGAGAACTTGCTTTAAAATTGAACCGATGGACACCTGACCGATCATTAGTATGCAAAGGCATCAGTCAAAAGGCTGTGCATGCTCAGAATCAAGTCGACGCATGCTTGGAAGCATTCTCGTCGGATGGACTGATCGTGTGTACGCGGCCTCACAGTTCAGCTCCTCACATGCTGTCTCTGTGTGAAGGAAGAAAGGCTGATAACCAGCACAGAGCTTCAGTCTGTTTACACTGTGACAACTGTCATTGGACACAGCTGATTACATAGTAAAGCATTGCTGTGATTGGCCCTTTACCTGTGATCCTCTGTGTCCAAGGCACTGGAAAACCATGCTGTAGTCATTTATTGGCTATAGCACTCTGTTAAAGTGGTTCAAATGTGATACAATAGAAAAAGATGGGACCCAGGTTCCAAGCAATTCCAGCCTAGTTTATTTAGTGGTCATGAAAGCCCAAACTATGGGAGGTGGAGCAGGCTTTCTTAAGAACCAAATACTAAGGGAGGTGGGGCTCGGAAAAAAAAGTATCTGAAAGGAAAAAAAAGACTAAAGGCAATGCAAAGGCTCACACTTAAGTTAGTCATTGGAAGTTACTTGGCCACCAGACCCAAGGAACATATGTATAAATATATAAAAAAAAATAGAATGTGTTTATCAACTTTACTATACTAACAATTTAGGTATCAGTGTTTATTGTCTAAATAAAACAAACAATCCAGTTGATTTTTCAGTTTTACTAAACAGGCCAGTAAAGGTCAGTTGGTATAAGGCCTGAAGCAGATGTGCAGTGGACTGTCAATAGGTATGCCAGGACAGGTCACTCCACATGCTTCCCCAAACAAAAAGCAGAGTAGGATGAGGCCTCTGATGTTAAGGCATTGTTACGACCCCTGGGTCTGGACAGGAATGGGTTAAAGAACAGTTGCGCTCCACCACTACACTACAGTACAACATAAGAACTAAAATGGCTAATTTGAGTTCTTGAGATAACTCAAAATGTGTGCCCAGAACATAAGATTTGCCCTAAATCAGGGATCTTCAAACTACGGCCCTCCAGGTGTTCAGGAACTACAATTCCCATCATGCCTAGTCATGTCTGTGAATGACAGAGGTTTACAATGCCTCATGGGATGTGTAGTTCCACAACAGCTGGAGGGCAGTAGTTTGAGGATCCCTGCTCTAAATTGCACTTATCATGTAAATATAACAAACATTTATTTAATGGTATACAGTGCCTTGAAAAGTTATTCATACCCCTTGACATTTTTCACATTTTGTCATGTTATAACCAAAAACGTAAATGTATTTTATTGGGATTTTATGTGACAGACCAGCACAAAGTGGCAAAAATTGTGAAGTGGAAGGAAAATGATAAATGGTTTTAAATAAACAAATAAATATGTGAAAAATGGGTGGTGTGAATTTGTATTCAGCCCCCCCTGAGTCAATACCACCTTTTGCTGCAATTACAGCTGCAAGTCTTTTTGGGGATGTCTCTAACAGCTTTGCACACCTAGAGAGAGTTTGCCCATTCTTCTTTGCAAAATAGCTTTCTTTGCCCGGCCTGTCAGTCATGGAATGAATGGCAGCAAATGAGAGAAGTTCTTTGTTAGGGTTTAAATATATTTTAGGAAAATAAGGTCACTTATTTTGATATCAGCTTAACAAAGCTGATTTACTTAAGAAATTCAGAATGTTCACACAAAAAGAATGAATATTTACTTTCGTTATCCAATGTACAGATGAAAGAAATAAACAAGAATTTGCTTTTCATATGATTGGATATTCAAAGTGAATCTTCACTCTTTTTTGTGTAAACATTCTCAAATCCTTTAGTAAAACAGCTTAAATGTCTGCTTTTAAGGCCGCGTACACACCGAGGGACATGCCTGATGGAAACAGTCCGTGGACCGTTTTCATCGGACATGTCTCCTCTGGATTAACATCCGGCGGTGTGTACACACCATCAGATCAAAATCCCCGCCGGCAGACAGCGCGGTGACGTAGCGGTGACGTTGACCAGGAAGTAAAAAACTTCCACGCATGCGTCGCATCCATACGACGCTTGTGTGGGCAGATATGTCCGCTGGTTAGTGTACTAACCAGCGGACAAATTTTAAAGCATGCTTTAAAATTTGTCCGCTGGTCAGACATGTCCACTAGCCCATACACACGATTGGATTTGTCCGCTGAACTGGTCCGTTGGACCAGTTTCAGCGGACAAATTCGATCGTGTGTACGCGGCCTAACTCTTTTTTTTCCAACCCATATTTTGTTTATTAAAAAACATATATACCATTGAAAAACTTCTGAATACAAAACAAACTACATCCAACAGTAGGAAAGCAATAATACCAAGTTAAACCCAATATTACATATTTAAAACATTACACTTTCTAATATATTGCATAATCTATTGCAAAACAAATCCCATGCAACATAGCTTCCAATTCAGATTGGCTGCTGATATTTCTACTGCCAGTGTGTTGCATGTGGCAAACTTTACTTTAAAAAAAATCTTTATTTATAACTTTTTAATAGCTATTAGATATACATGTTGGTTCGTATAGCTAAAATTACGCTTTAGTTAGTTATACTGTTTGCTTTTATTTTCCCGTAATTTGGTATTTTTTGCAAAGAGAATTTTCACCACATTCACCAAAGTTAACAGCCTATTTGCCTTTAGTATCTTAACTCTACATTTTACAAACCACTAATAATTCACACATGATCTCCAGACTTTACCAAATCCTGTTAACCCATGCATTTTGCTATTGATCATTCTTTACTGCGAACTGGAAGAGAGAGCTGAGCCCGCCCCCCGCTGCACTTGATTGATAGGTACAGGTAGTACCTAGACTCCTCAACCATCATGTTTATTGGATGTACACTAAAACCTAACTATTAACATAATAAACTTGTTTGCACCCTGTTGTGTGTACTCACTACATGTTCTCAAATGTTTTCTTACAACAGTGTAGCTGTTGGATATGGGTCAATGACGCTGATTTGAAATATTGCATTGTAACCATAACGCCAGACTGGTTGTTTGTGCCGATCTGCTGATTTTCTTTATATCCTGTCTATCACATGAAAATTTGTAAAATTTTAAGAAAAATATATCATATATCAAATTGAGACTCGTCAGTTGCTGTAACCAGTAAAGTATTTAACGATGTCACAGAAGTGGGAAACTCAAAACAATGGATTGTTATGCCGCGTACACACGGTCGTTTTTTTGCGATGAAAAAAAACGTAGTTTTTTAAAACGTCATTTAAATTGATCGTGTGTGGGCAAAACGTCGTTTTTTGTCTTCCAAAAAACTACCAAAAAAATTTTCCAACATGCTTGAATTTTTTGTGTCGTTTTTCAAAACGTCGTTTTTTGTTTCACAAAAAGTCACCGTGTGTAGCAAAAACGTCGTTTAAAACGAAGTTTTTCAACCCGCGCATGCCCAGAAGCTAGTTATGAAAAAGAGTGGTGAACGTAACCTCGCTTTTTGTGAAAAAAACGATGGTGTGTATGCAACATCGTCTTTGAAAAGTGACGTTTCAAAAACGTCGTTTTTTACTTCACAGAAAACGTCGTTTTTTTTTCATCACAAAAAATGATCGTGTGTACGCGGCATTATGAGCAGAGCCCTCTTGCCCAAAAGCTCCCACCCCCCATATTGAGGGCATGTAATCTGGTATTGTTCAGGGGGGAGAGCGAGCCCCCCCTTTCGTGACCAGCATGCTCGGATAAGGGTCTGGTATGGATTTTAGGGGGCCCCACATTTCTTTTTTTAATTTGGCGTGGGGTTCCCCCTTAAGATCCCCAAAACACAAGTTGCATGTCACAAGGCGGATCAGTTATGATCAGTTACAATGATCGAACTTGGAAGTGACTTACATTAAAACCAATGGGCTGAAATCAAGTAGTGCAGAAACCTTTTTCAAAGTCGGACTGACTTGTGTCAGACCAGTTAAGTTGGCTTTCATAGGGGACCATTGATTTATACAAGTCATGGGATATGTGCTACCAAAGTCAGAGCGTATGTCGCATCAATGTGAACTGGGCCTTAGTCTTAACTTTTTTTATTAAGGACATCACTGTTGACTTCACTACAATCACAAAGATAGAAGTGCAGTGTTTCAGAGCCATGCAGGATGCCTTCATAAGGCATGTAATCACATGCCTGACATAGGGCTCTTGCACAGATCTGAAACGTTGCACTTCTATGTTTGTAAAGCCATCTTTCCACAATAAAAAAATGTAGATCTGAAGATCTGTGGTGTGCTGGCGAATATTTACACTGTACTGTACAGTGCATCACAAGACACAGACATGAAAACATTGACTGCCCATTACAATTAGTGAACTGCCCTAACTCAATAGTCTTTAGCATGAAAAAAACCCAAAACAGTTTAATTATGTCGTACAAATAGACAAGGGTTGAACTTCATATGAGCTATGAATATGCCCATGCCAGTGTAGAATTTCATCGCAAACATTGTTTGTGTGCTTATAGAAGCATTTAGTTACATTTGGTTATATTCAAAAGACAATCCTTAAGTGCCGGTTCACACTACAGCGACATGAAAGTCGGCATGACTTTGCGAGGCAACTCGAGGCCTCCAGGACAGGCAACTTTGCCAGTGTCCAATCAAACAATAATCAGCTCTGTGGGAAGGAGGGGGTTTGCCTGAGAAAACTATTTTCTCTTCCTGTAAAGTTGCTTCAGTTAAGACACTGATCCGACTTTGGAGGCGACTTCCATTGAAATCAATGGGTACAAGTCTCCTTGAAGTCGCCTTTAAGTAGTTCAGAAAACTTTTCTGAAGTTGGAGCGACTTATGTAGTGTGCAATAAGACAGCTCTCATTCACTGTAATGTAATTTCTCATGTCGCGCGAGTGTGAACGGGCACTACAAGGTTTTGTTTATTTAAAATTTAAAACACGGACAAGAAGCATACATCTTAAAAGACCATGTCAAGTTCAATATTTCTATATAAGCTGATGCCACTTAAACTGGGTCCAAAGAGCCGGGAGTTGCATTCCTGCTATATTGCACACACATTATATAGCACTTTGTTATCTGCTGTGATGGCAACTGTAAGTAATTGTAGTAAATCCTGTATTTAGTACATACCTTTATTATTATTTTACAGGTCTTTATATTTTTCTCTGTTGCCATGCAGACTAAGATAAGGCGAGGAGACTGCATCATATATGTATTTTTTTTTTTAGTTTGCACATAATTCCACTTTGAATAAACTCATACAAGGATCTTAATTAGCATTTTGTAACTTTAAGTACTAATACAAGACGTGGGGAGCAGTATCAAGATTTCAACACGCTATTGCAATAAATAAATATATTTTACTTTATTCACTTACTTTAGGTGTTCCGTGGATTGAGCTGTGTTAAAGATTGACCACTGAGAATAAAAAAAAAAGTTAATGGAGACTTAATGGATGTAGACATCTTACGAGACCCCTTCCTAATATATCAGTTTGTCCTTGTTTAAAAAGGAAATGTCTTTTGACAATACTGAGTAGTGTATTTTACACAGTCCTGTCAGGTCAATCCAGAGTATAAATCCTGAATCAATAGCACTTTTTATTCTCACACTACTGGTGTTGAACATTTTTCTTTTACCTGTAGGAAATATGTGCTGTAATTTAATTATCTGTAGTGATGGAAGAGTCAATGGACCTTGTTGAAATTTGACTCGTATGCTAACCCTTTAAAGTTGAGATCTCACCCCAAATTAACTTTGTTCATTTTATAAGCCATGTTCATTCTAAGGACCATCCATTTCCAGATCATAATAGATTCTCTGTGCACTTTACTGTTTGTTTTTAGAGTGTGTGTGATAAAGATAGCTTATTTAAATCCAGGCCAGGACCACTTTTTGCCTACTACCCCAGTCCACTTCAACTTCCTTAAGCTCCCCTGACCACATCTATTTTTATAAATATACTGATATATTCCTTCATTCTTTAAGCTAGTCATGTGGCATCAAGGGTCCTTGCTTTTCTTCTTGGTAGTGGCAGTACTCCTGACCACAGCAACTATCACTTAATGATAAAATAATGTAATTGTTTATTCAAGTTATTGTGTGTATGTGTGTGTGTGTGTGTGTGTGTGTGTATATATATATATATATATATATATATATACTGTAGAACAAGCCGAGTTTTTCAGCCCTTTTTTTAGGGCTGAAAATACCCCTCTTACTCGAGTCAGGTTACCTGAAATTATTAAGAGGCTGCGGGTGTCCATCGTTTAAAACTCGCGGTCTCCTCCTGGACCCTTCTGTGATAGGCAGAACTGTGTCTGCTAAAAAAAAAACGCCTATCACGAACATTCTCTCATCCTCGGGTTTCCAGCAGACACTGTGTTCAGTGTTCCGCCAATCACGGATGCCTTTTCATCCTCGGACAAGAGGACGTCCATGATTGGCGGAACACTGAACACTGTGTCTGCTGGGAAACTGAGTCAGAGGATGAGAAAACGTCCGTCATAGGCGGAACTGTGTCGGCTGAGAAACGTCTATCATGGAACGGGACCAGGAGGAGACCGCAAATTTTAAACAATGAATGGACGACCGCAGCCTGTCAATTTCAGGTACACTGACAATGGGCACAGTGACGATGGGCACAGTGAGGATGAGCACAGTGAGGATAGGCACAGTGACAATGGGCACAGTGAGGATTGGCACAGTGACAAAGGGCACCATCACGATAGGCACAGTGAGGATTGGCACAGTGAGGTTGCAATGGGCACAGTGAGGTTGGCACAGTGAGGTTGCAATGGGCACAGTGAGGTTGGGCACAGTGAGGTTGCAATGGGCACAGTGAGGCGTGCAAATGGACATTGTTGACCCTCTTTTCCGCTTACAGTAGCTGCTGCATTCTCACCCTAGGCTTATACTCGATTCAATACATTTTCCCATTTTTTTATCGTAAACTTAGGTACCCCGGCTTATACTCGGGTCGGCTTATACTTGCGTATATATGGTGTACATTTATATATATTTTTTTCCATGCGTTACTATTGTGGATCTTATGAGAAATAATATGCTTTTAAAGCGTATATGCAGCTTTTAAATTTGTTTTCAGTAAGTTGTTGTAGGCTTGTATTTATGAAGATACATACATTTTAATGTATAAGTCTGTTACACATAAATTTAAAAAAATGCCAAATGCGCCAGTTTTCAGATTCAACATTGGAAGAATGTGGCCTTGACCATATAAAGAGCATGTTGTATAGATCTATACCTAAAGAGTGCATATTTTTAAAATGAACAGTTGATAGGCCTACTTGCTGTGTCCCTAGCCTACTTATAAATGACATCCCCCAACAGAAAATAAGGGTATGTCTGAACAATAAAAAAAAAGCTTACATTGTTTATGAGTGAAATATAATACTCTCTATCAGTAAGGTTCAATTGCTTTTTCATGTACAACACAGCACTGTAATTTAACATAGGTGCTTAACAAAACATTGTTTCTGACTAGAAAATTGATAATACAAACGTGGGTTTATCTCTACCATACTGCGGTCCATCTTACCTGCATAGAGGATTGGTTCCTGCACAGCAAAATCTCTGTGGAACACATTTTCTCCATTGTGCCTCTCACTGCACTTCCATGGTGTGGAATGTCAATTTTGCCTACTAATGTTATCCCCCTTTTAAGTGATCCCATACAAACATTTACCTTAATTTTCCCCCCTCACCCCAGCAGAATAAAAAGGGCCTGACTTTGTGAACTAAGGACACATTACCATGAACTAAAGGTGCAAAATACTTAAGCAGAACACGAATCCTAGATTGCTGTACCCATTGCAGATTGCTGATATACTATACATACTACGCTCCCTTCCTAAAACAGCCCAGACAGTTTTGCAACAAATTTATTTGGGCCAACAAGCCATCTAGGGATTAAATACAGGACATTACAAAATGTTCCAAACAAAATGGAAGTACTACTGTATGTTCCTTGCAGATATATGGATCTACCATACTGCGGTCCACCTTACCAGGATAGTAGACTGGTACAGACACAACAAAACTAACATTTGTGTTCTGTGGAACAAACTTTCATCAGTGCCTCTTGATGTATTTCCCTGGTGTGGAATGCCAATAACACCTGCTATGTGCCACTGCCTTTAAAGGGTCACTAAAGGAATTTTTTTTTTTCAGCTAAATAGCTTCCCTTACCTTACTGCAGTACTGGTTTCATGTCCTTAGTGTTTGTTTTTGCTTTGAAGTTGCTGTAATCCTGCTCTGTTCTCCACACTTCCTGCTTGTCTGTTTCCTTATAAGCACCATACTGGGAGCTTTCTCACGATGGTTTAAGCTGTCATTACTGTGTGTCTAAAACTTCCCAGAACCAATCAGATTCATTTTAAAAACAAAACACTGCCCTGGATTTGTTTGTTTTTGTTCTGTGTTTCTATTTCTACTTTGCAGAAACATGAAGCCAGTTCAAAAGTGAATCTAACCTGCAGGCACATTATATGATTGATTTTTATCTATTTTTAATCATTTTGAAAAGGAATAGGTTAACTTTTATGTCTCTATACCCTGTAAACATTCATTTCAGCAAAACATAATTTTTCCTTTAGTGACCCTTTAATGTGGGGATTATATCATATCATGCTACATGTCACTGTCTTTAATGTGTGGGGTATATCATATCATCCTATCATTGCTAAATCTCAATCTTAGGTAACTCTTCTTTCTCTCCAGGTTTCCATAACCCAGTAATCACAAAGTAAAATGCCGTGGCAGAGACAAAGCCCTACATTTCAGGAAAACCTTGTGTGGGGACTTTTACACTGACTGCATATCTTTTGGTCCTGCCCCAAACTGGCCCTTTTTTTATGGTCCAGGTACATACTATCTATCTGAAATTCTCTGACTTTGCAATCCCTAAAGTACCAGCATTTTTCCATTCCTCAAATCTTACAAATGATCAGTTATAACTCAAATGGTAAATGCTGTCCATGTCTGTATTATAGCCCTATGAAAACAATATTCCCCATCAATGGTTAAACACTGTTAACAACATTAAAAGATGGAAAATTGGATTAGTTTCTTCAAGGGCACAAACAGGAAATTACAGTCCATCTGGTATTATTGGCGTTTTAATCTCCTCAACCCCATAAACCTTTTTTTTAGGTCCCTTTTCTACCTATCCACATCTCCCTACATTCCCACTTCAAAAGTTGCCTGGATCTGTTACCTTATTTTTCTGATCTATCCTTCTGGCTCATATATATGGACTCACTCATGGAAACATACAGGACACTGGTGTCTACCCCAATACCTATACCTTGTTAAAGTACATTGCAGTCTTATGTTTTCTTATCTTCCTCTTTCAAAAGGTTGAATCTGTTTATTTTGGACACCACCATTCAAAGGGGGTAAGACCACTGATGCCGCATACACACAATCGGAATTTCTGATGAAAAAAGTCAGATGGACTTTTTTCATCGGAAATTCCGATCGTGTGTGGGCCCCATCAAAATTGTTTCCTTCTGTGTTTAGAAATAGAAAATGCTTTATTTTTTTCCGATGGAAAAAAAAAAACGATAGGAAATTCCTATCGTCTGTGTGCAACTCTGATGGAGAAAAAATCCATGCGTGCTCAGAATCAAGTCGACGCATGCTCGGAAGCATTGAAATTCATTTTTCTCGTCTCGTTGTAGTGTTTTACGTCTCCGCGTTTTGGACGGTCAGAATTTGGTCTGACGTGTGTATGAAAGACAGCTTGAACGATAGAATTTTCTGTCGGAATTCCAGATTTTAGGCCATCGGAAATTCCGATCGTGTGTACCGGGCATAAGTATGAGCCAAAGGTTTAGTAGAGTTTTAAATTAAATGGATAATGCTTCTTAACAAGATCCGTTTGAATAATGACATCAGGGGTATTACGGTTGGTCCGACGGAGCAAAAGTTATCTGCCTACGCAGACGATGTTCTGTTCTATGTTTCTGACCCCCTTGTCTCATTGCCCAACATTATGGCAGAGCTAAAGGAATTTGGATCTCTGTCCAACTTTAACCACTTAAGGACCGCCTACTGCACATATACGTTGGCTGAATGGCACGGCTGGGCACATCAACGTATATATACGTTGATTTTAGTACCCAGCCGTGGGTCACAGGCGCGCGCCCGCGGCGCGCGCCCGTCACCCGCTCCGCAGCTCCAGGACCGGGACCACGGGATTCGCGGACCCGATCGCCGCTGCAGTGCGGCGATCCGTCCCTGGAGCTGAAGAACAGGGAGAGCCGTGTGTAAACACGGCTTCCCCGTGCTTCTCTGTGGCCGCAGCATCGATCGCGTCATCCCTGTTATAGGGGGACGCGATCGATGACATCACACCTACAGCCACACCCCCCTACAGTTGTAAACACACACACAGGGAACACTCAAAGTCACAGCGCCCCCTGTGGTTAACTCCCAAACTGCAACTGTCATTTCCACAGTAAACAATGCAATTTAAATGCATTTTTTGCTGTGAAAATGACAATTGTCCCAAAAATGTGTCAAAATTGTCCGAAGTGTTCGCCATAATGTCGCAGTCATGAAAAAAAACGCTGATCGCCGCTATTAGTAGTAAAAAAAAAAAAATTAATAAAAATGCAATAAAACGATCCCTTATTTTGTAAACGCTATAAATTTTGAGAAAACCAACCGATAAACACGTATTGCGATTTTTTTTACCAAAAATATGTAGAAGAATACGTTTCGGCCTAAACTGAGGAAAAAAAAAGTTTTTTTATATATTTTTGGGGGATATTTATTGTAGCAAAAAGTAAAAAATATTGCATTTTTTTTAAAATTGTCGCTCTATTTTTGTTTATATCGCAAAAAATAAAAACCGCAGAGGTTATCAAATACCACCAAAAGAAAGCTCTGTTTGTGGGGAAAAAAGGATGCCAATTTTGTTTGGGGGCCACGACCGCGCAATTGTCAGTTAAAACGACGCAGTGCCGAATCGCAAAAAGGGGCAAGGTCCTTTACCTGCATTTTGGTCCGGGTCTTAAGTGGTTAAAATAAATTATAGCAAGTCTGAGATTCTATTACTGTCAGTCCCCATAAAACTGCATACACAGCTGCAAGCTGCTTTCTCATTTACTTGGTGCCCGTCCTTCCTCAAGTACATGGGGGTATACCTGCCCTCCAGTTGCGCTCTATTGTATGAATGTAACTATGTACCGCTTCTCTCCTCAATCAGAGTGGATTTGAAACAATGGGATAAGGCCGCATTCTCCTGGATGAGCCGAGTCAGTGTGCTTAAGATGAATGTGCTGCCACGTGTCCGTGTCCTGTTCTTCCTGCAGATGGTGCCAATTACTTTGCCTAGAACTTTCTTCTCAACCCGCAACAGTTTGTTTATACAATATATTTGGAGCGGGAAATGCCCCTGGTTGGCCCTTCATATAATACAGCGCCCTAAGAAGAGGGGAGGTATGGGGGTCCAGGTAGTGCGCAGATACTACGAGGCCGTGGCTCTGCAGCGCATTCTGGATTGGTATCATAACGTCCCGTACAAGTTGTGGGTCCCCCTGGACAAGGTCTTGTCGGGCCGAAACCTGTCATATGCCCCATGGGTCCCTCGGAAGTGTAGGGGTCTTTCTGCACTGGTCTCTCCGTTGACTGTTCATGCCTTGGCGATATGGAACAGACTGAATAGACAGGGGGGCTTGCACCATTGACTTCCCCCCTGGCGCCACTAGGAGGCTTCCCTTGGTTCACTCCTGGGGAACACCCCTCCTTTTTTCGGACGTGGGCGGCCGACGGTGAGTCCAGATGTGGTAGATTTGTTCAGGACCAGGGCTTGTTACCACTAGCCACACTACGGACACAATATGGCCCCTTCCCAATGGATGAGTGGCGTTACAGGCAGCTCCAACACTTTATCACCAGCCTACCCCGAGGAGTTTGTTCTCCCACTCTGGCTTCCCCCTTTGAACGCCTGTGTATGCCTACCTCTGCTATCCCCCATGCCATTTCGGTCTTATATGATTTGTTGCAGTCCCTACATACTGAGGGAAAACTGGGATTCATTCGAGAATGGGAGAGGGATCTTCAGCACGTCTTCACTTAGCCTCAATTGAATCACCTGTATAGCCTTACCCACTCGAGCACAGTAGATACCAAAATGCAGGAGAATGGTTATAAGATCATGACCAGATGGTACAGGGTGCCTTCCAAGCTAGCAAAGATCTACTCTTCCCTTTCAGATGTATGCTGGAGGAGGTGTGGTCTCAGGGGCTCGTTCCTTCACGTCTGGTGGGAATGCCCCAAGCTAAGACCTTTTTGGCTGGATGTTCATGCACAGATCAAGTTAATTTTAGATCTGGAGTTGCCGGATTCCCCGTTGGAATCCTTGCTGCACGTCCCCACCACTCCTCTTAGCCATTACCGCAACTCCTTGTTGCCCCATCTGCTTAATGCGGCCCGTAGGCTGATTCCGATCTTTTGGAAGAACCCTCAGGTTTCTACCCGCTCTGATTGGATAGCGATGGAAAATAATATCATGACTGCAGAGGAGTGGATGGCACAATATAAGGACACATATGAGAAGTTCTACTCCATTTGGATACATTATGCAGGCACTACTGGGATGGGAGCCTCAGTTCCTCCATTGGTGGCGGCTCCGTCAGTTTAATGGGGTGGAGCAGGGAGGGAGGCACTATGGAGCCAAATAAGTGTTAACAAACTTTATACAGCTTAAGTTCATATATTGCACTAGCAGGTGTTTTCCCTTCCCCCTTGATGTTATGTTTGTCTACATTTTTGTTATTTTTATTTTATCTTTATATCTTTTTTCTGTTTGTTCAGCTACTCTCAGGTTTCTAGGTATAATGCCCAGGGACACAGTCTGACTCTCATCTCAGATGAAGGGATAGCACCCTCGCCGGGGGTGCATTAATTGGAGGGGGTAGGGTTGATCCACTGTTGCTTGAAGATTACATTAAAAAAAATGGATAATGCTTAGGGCTGAAATACTAAAATCTGGGGTTCCCTAAGTTCTAAATTTACAAATTGCTGGGCTGTTGCAATGTGAGCAGTTCTACTTTTGGATGTATTTTCACTGGACCTTACTGTTCTAGATGTCCAAAGCAAGGAGATTTTTAGTGTCCACGTATTGCAGCGTATTGCTAATACTAGATTGCCTATTGGAATTGCCAGATATCGCTTTTAAATAAGTTCCAGCCAAAGCCTGTTTAAAAACCAACCAACAGCCTTTATAAAGTGATTGTAAAGTCTCTCAGTGTCATTAATACACACAGCTAGGCTTGGCACTGCACCCCACTTCCTCCTCACTGGATTTGACTGTCAGCAGGGGAAGCCACTGGCTCCCACTGATTCTAGTCCCTGTGTTAGAAGGGAGAGAATACTTCAGCCAGGCAAAGGGCTGAATCGATGCAGAAGTCAGGTAAGTGTTTAGAGGGGGAGGGGACACAGTATGTAAACTCCAGTTTCTTTTCTCAACTCCTTTTGACTTCTATGGGGTTTTCTGAGTCCTTATACTTCTCCATATGCTCAGTACCTCTTTAAAAAACTTTTTATCATACTGCAACTGAATAGACTATCTCTTGTGATATATATATATATATATAGATAGATAGATAGATAGATAGATAGATAGATAGATAGATAGATAGATAGATAGATAGATAGATAGATCGATCTATATATATATATATATATATATATATATATGTCTATATATATATATATATATATATATATACATTTCACACATCTTTCTATCAGATAAAAACATAAAATGGAACATGTCCATCAAAACTCTAAACTTAAGCAATGTCATCTAGCTATGTATGCTGCAGTTGGAAGGCTAACACATTTCGGGGAACACGCCTTCTTATTTAGAGCTGATTGTGCTATGGGCAATCTGGCTTGTTCACCCAGTTTAAATGGTGCAAGATAATTAACATAATCATATTGCAGAAATGTCTATATCTTTACCAAACCCTACCTAATCACATCCCAGCCTCTTTTTTTAAACAAATCAATTCTCTCTTTGTTAGTTTTATTTGGGCTAATAAGAGACCTAGGTTACCTCAACGTTAACTGACCTTATGCAAATCACACGCTCCACTAGACCCCATGAGATACTACCAAGCAGCACACCTAGTTAGGCTCATTGACTGGTGTCAGCACATTGATATTCAGCTCTGGCAGTCAATTTAGCAGGTCCAATTCAATTAATTCCTACATAGAGCATCCTGGTGTTGCACCAACTCACCCCTTTCAATTAGATCACATCCGACGATTGGCCCTACTCTGATGCCCTGTACACACGATCACTTTTTGTGATGAAAAAAAATGTCATTTTTTGTCATGAAAAAAAACGACATTTTTCAAACTTCATTTTCAAAAATGACGTTGTGTACACACCATCATTTTTGGAAAATGGTGAACAAAGTGACGGCACTCTAAAGGGGAAGTTCTATTTGCCTTGAGGCTGCTTTTAGCTGGTTACTTGTTAGTAAAAGACGATTCCTGCTTTTTTGTCTGTTACAGCGTGATGAATGTGCGATCTCCATTATGAATGGTAGTTTTACCTCCCGTCTCCTAACTTGCTTCTGGGCATGTGCGGGTTTAAAATGTCATTTTTTACGTAGTTTTGCCCACACACGATCATTTTTTATGACACAAAAAATGACATTTTGAAAAATGACATAAAAAATTCAAGCATGTTCGAATTTTTTTTTGGTCATTTTTCAGAAGACATAAAATGACATTTTGGCCACACACCATCATTTTAAATGACATTTTAAAAAATGTCATTTTTTTTCATCACAAAAAGTGATCGTGTGTACGGGGCATGAGAGTGAGCGCAAAGACCTCTTTCTATGTTGGCCTTGACTTCTGTTGTTCCCTTTTGGGGAACCCACCTTTTTTCACTGGGATTACTGGGTAAACTTTTTTGTTGCATTTCCAGTGCTTCCAAGCACCCCACTTTGTAGACTCTTCTTCTCAATGCCATTTCTTACCAGCCTAATGCAGGCCCCTGGTTCCTTTAAACTAGATTTATAGAGAGCATTGCACGTCATACACTTTCTAAGATCACTCCCCACTCCCAACCATGTTCACCAATGTCCACTGACTTAATTTGAGAAGTTATATTCTGACTCCAGCCCTATAAGGTGCATTCTTTCTCAGATGTTTTTGATCTCACCAAATGTGACTGAAAATTGCCCTCCATTCAGAAATGGGAGTTTGATCTTTTATGCAGAACAATTCAGAGGAATTGTCTGCTCCTCACTCAAATCATCTGTATTGGCTAGGTTGCAAGAAAAAAAATTCAAAATGTTATCTAGGTGATACCAGATGTCATCATCAACCTACCTTTTTTCTTCCTCGAGTCTCAGACATCCAAACAAAAATGTATAAACTAGTTATGTGTCATCTTTTCAATGCCGATAAAACATGCATCCCACTAAAGTAGAAGGACTTGCAATCTCTTCTCTAACACTCTGAGCTACAAAAGTTAAAGAACAAAACAAAATGGAATACCTAATCCTCTCCTCTCATAATAAACATAATGCTTCCTCCAAAATGTGGTTCTATTGGAATCCATTCAAATACCCAAAGGTAAATCATTGTTAGAGTCCAATCCCTGAATAACTTTTCTCTCCATCCTGTTTCCCGGGAAAACCCTTCACGCCTTACTAACCCTCTCTGCTTTTCTCTCTTCTTTTCCCTTCCTATCCCTTCCAACCACCATTTTTTTCTCCTTTTTCTCTCTCACCCAGGATAAAACCTTATGCCTGCTTTTTAACCCCTTGAATATATAGAAAACAAAAATATCTATCCCATCTATTGTATTTATTTTCCATCTAATAAACAAATAACATTAGCAGTTGTATTTTACCAGGCATTGGAATAGCTTTATTTTACTCAAATCATTTTCAGAAGTCACCTAAAATGGACATCTCTTCCTTATATTGTTGTTGTTCCTGTCTACATCTAAGGCCTCGTACACACGATCGGACATATCCGATGAAAACGGTCCGCGGACCATTTCCATCGGATATGTCCGATCGGGAGTTTGATCCGATGGCGTGTACACACCATCGGATCAAATTCCCCGCCGCCGGACGGCGCGGTGACGTGGTGGTGACGTTGACGCCGCCACGTCACCGCCACATCACCGCACCAGGAAGTTGAACACTTCCGCGCATGCGCCGAATCCATTCGGCGGCGGCGCGGCGGCGGTGGGGGACGACATGTCTGCTGGTAAGTGTACTAACCAGCAGACATGTCGGCGGACAGATTCCCACCGGATAGATTTCAAAGCATGCTTTGAAATCTGTCGGGTGGCGAAATCTGTCCGCTAGCCCATACACACGAGCGGAGATGTCTGCTGAAACGGTCCATCGGACCGTTTTCAGCGGACATATCCCCTCGTGTGTACGAGGCCTAACACGTTGGTGTATAATTTGATCTGAATAGTTTGATCTGAATTGTTAATGATTGGCACTGTAATCAGTTTCTGTTTGTATGCAGGTTCTGATTTTTTTAAAGTAAATAATTTAATAGAATATGCATTTTCTTAACATTGGTGTAATAATTATTCCTTTGTTTTTTATCACAACCGTTTTGGATTTTAAGTACTTAAGGACTTGAAATGCTTTAACGCAGAGAATAACAATTTGCACAATTGATAAGTGGAGTTATCAGACATTTAAATTCTCAGGTAAAAGTTCTTAAATGCAAAAAGCCATAATAACCAATTGGAATGCATTATTTTACTGATTTGACTTCAGCAGATTGAATTCAGATTAGTTGCTATGGGTTTCTGTGCTTAAAGTAAGGTTGCACATAGCCTTTATGTTACTGGTCTGTTGCCAGTATATATGACTTGTTACCAAAGTGTGTTATAGTTATAAACATAATTGAGCTATGCTTTTCTTGGCAAGATTCTATAAATCTAAAAATATGCATTTGTTTTGTTTTTCAAAACATGTAAAAACTTGTGTCTACATTCACAAAAAGATACAGTCTGATGTACTCATTGTTAAATGACACTAGGCCTTGTACACACGAGGGAATAAATCCGCTGAACATGGTCCGACGGACCGTTTCAGCCGAAAAATCCGCTCGTGTGTAGGGGCAAACGGACCGTTCTGGCCGGATTCCTCCGGCGGAAAAATTTCAAAGCATGTTTTGAAATTTTTCCGCCGGATAGCTGCCCGTCAGATATGTCCGCTGGTTAGTACGG
Source organism: Rana kukunoris (assembly GCA_029574335.1). Lineage (NCBI taxonomy): Eukaryota > Metazoa > Chordata > Amphibia > Anura > Ranidae > Rana > Rana kukunoris. Next base: position 116,253,193 of record CM056055.1, on the reverse strand, counting down.
CAAACCAGCGGACATATCTGCCCGCACATGCGTCGTATCCTGTGAATGGATCCGACGCATGCGCGCGGAAGTGTTTACTTCCTGGTGCGGTGACGTGGCGGCGTCAACGTCACCACCGCGTCACTGCGCTGTCCGCCGGCGGGGAATTTGATCCGATGGTGTGTACAGCCATCGGATCAAAACATCCCGGCGTAAATATGCGCTGTAAACGGTCCGGGGACCGTTTACAGCGGATAAATCCCATCGTGTGTACAAGGCCTTAGGCCGCGTACACACGATCGGTCCAAACCGATGAAAATGGTCCGACAGACCATTTTCATCGGTTCACAGACTGATGGTCTGATGTGCGTACACACCATCAGTTAAAAAACTGATCGTGTCAGTACGCGGTGACGTAAAACACAACGACGTGCTGAAAAAAATGAAGTTCAATGCTTCCAAGCATGCGTCGACTTGATTCTGAGCATGCGTGGGATTTTGGACCAATGCTTTTGCGTACTAACCATCGGTTTGGACCGATGGTCAGGCGTCCATTGGTCCGATTTTAAAGCAAGTTTTAAAACTTTGGTCCGACGGACGACGGACCGATGGGCCGTACACACGGTCGGTTTGGACCGATGAAACTGGACTTAAAGGAACACTAAAGGTTCGTTTTTTATTAGATCAATTGATTGCTGTAAGCTAGAGCATTCAAATATCACTTACCTCATTTTTCCTTTTGACCTCCAAAATACAGTAATCCAGGTTTGAAAATGCCATTTCCTGTCTCTCCTCTTCTTGCTTTCCACCAGCATCTGCATGGTGGAAAGTAGAATGTGCTCACCCCCTCCCTATGACTACAGCCCTGCGTGAAGATGCTCTCTTAACCCTCACTGGCATGGAGACTAAGCCCAATTGGAACTGTAGTTCCCATTAGGCCGTGATGTAGCAAGAATGAATGCGCACCGCAAACCAGAAAGTCAGTGAGAATAATGATTCAGGAGTGACAGAGGTGAATAAAACAGCTGGATTTCAACAGGTATCACACTAGTTATAATGCAAAACATTACTTTTTACTTTATCAGCTACTGTCAGACTTTAATTTAAGAAGAAAATATTTTTGTCTTTACAACCCCTTTAAGTCCATTTTAATCGGTTTGGACCGATCGTGTGTATGCGGCCTTAGAGGTGGATTTTCTAAAACAAAGAGAGCAGCTCTGCATAGAAACCAATCAGCTTCCATTTTTTTTTTTGGCAAAACTTAACTGAACAAGCTGAAGTTAGAAGCTGATTGGGTGCCATGTAAAGCTACACAAGATTTTTCACTCTCCAGTTTTAATAAATCAAAGTCTTAAAATATCTGACCTTACAAGTCAGCTTGGTATTGATATGTACAAAACATGTACTATTTTTGTTTTGTATGTTAATAGAGTTTTCATAACACTTCAATAACACGAACAGTGATTTAAATGCATTTAAACAGCTTGGCACTTTATGCCATGTATATGTATGCTCTTACTGTTTATTGAAAGGCAAACACTTTGCAGTGTCCTTCATACAATATTCTAGAAAGTGCTAATGATCTTGTTTTACAGGAAAGGTTTGAAAGGGTGCTTTCTATTGACAGGCATTGTCATTTTCTGAATAAATTATGAGAGACCATTATGAACACTTTAGTGAAGGTACAGTAGTGTGCTTTTGATTTGTACTCAAAGTAATACATTAAGTTCCTTACCTATCATGCCAGTTTGATAATATATATATATATATATATATATATATATATATATATATATATATAAAGTATTGCAATTCTTGCTTTTGTTGCACTGATAAATAAAATAGAATTCAAGTCTAGTTTCATACAAAACTGTTATTTCAGTTTTATGTGAATTTATTGCCAAGATACCCCCAACTGAACTATGAGTTACGGTATTTTAAATGCCATCAAATGATGACAATTCAAAGAAAATGGACCCCACACCAAATGTGTGAACAATGAGACTCTTTTAATTTTGTGAAAATAGTGCAGCGCTGTGTATCTATAAAACTTATATAGACAAATAATTAAACATTTCTTAAATAAAAAATAAAAAAAATAAAAAAATAAAAATAAATTATAAAAAACAGTTCATGTGTAGGTTTCCAAAGCTGTCACCGCTGTGAAAATCCTATGTAAATGGTTCCAATATTCAGTGCACACCAGCACCTGCTAAAATGCCTGCTCACTTCAAGGATGAGTATAAAACTCATAGACAGATCACTCCTTGTGTCCACCACGATCAGTCCACTTTACCAATGGTAGCAATTCCTACAGTCTCCAGACTGCACCTCTGTGTGGGTAATCAACGTTTAAATTGTCTCCGAACACCACCTTCCTCCATTCGCTTTTTAATAATCAATTCCACTTATCCAGGGGTTAAGGACATGAAACAAAAAACATAAATATCATAGCGTTCTCTGTTTTTGAATTTATAAAAAAAAAAAAAAAAAAAGAAAAAGTTACACTTACAAGAAATAACAATAAAAACAGCATGTATCAAATCACCAGCTCATCGCAGATAAGACTCCTCCCTTCTAAAAGCGTGTCAGCCTAAAGCAGAGTGACGTGCTTTTAGAAAATGCTGCACCATGACGGTAGCAAATGACCGAAGTGAGCAATCACAGCAGGTCACATGACAGTTGTGCACAATGGATCTATTGTGTACAATTGAGTTGCTAGCTGTAATTGGTCAATTTGATCATGTGGTATAGATAGAGTTAATCATAGCCCATCTGTACTATGTGATTAATGTTGCTTTGTTTTTTTATACGTAATGTTTTTTTTTTCTTTCAAGCAATGTAGATCTGGTATAAGCATCATATCATTCACTGTAACAGAGACTAAGCTAGAAGAAGTAGAAGGAGCACATGGAGCCAGTTGGCTGTGCTGGTAAGAAGTATGTTGATAGAAGAACAGAGCAGAGTAGATTAGCTCAGCAGTCTGCTGCTTCTCCTTTTACCAGTTGCAATACGGCACTGTGTACTTTAACTGACAATTGCGTGGGGGTGCAACACTGTACCCAAACATAATTGATGTCTCCTTTTTACCCCCAAATAGAGCTTTCTTTTGGTTTTGTTTGATCACCTCTGTGGTTTTTATTTTTTGCGTTATAAATGGAAAAAATAGCAACAATTTATATATATATATATATATATATATATATATATATATATATATATTTATTTATTTATGTTTTTTTTACTTTCTGCTATAAGACATACTTTAATGTAATTTATTTTTACATGAGGCTATACTCTCCCTTTTGCTCATAAGACATACCCAATTAAAAAAAAAATCAAATGTCTTTATAAATTTAGGTAAACATATATTTTGCTACATATTTTTGGCACAAAAGTTATAGCGTTTACAAACTATGATTTAGGGATTTCTTTTTCTTTTTTTACTAGTAATGGTAGGAATCAGATATTTTTAGCGAACTGCGACATTGCGGCAGACAAATTGGACAATAAGTGACACTTTTTGGGGACCAGTGACACCAATACAGTGATCAGTGCTAAAAAAATGCACTGACACTGTATAAATTACACTGGCAGAGAAGGGGTTAACATCATGGGCAATCAAGGGGTTAACTGTGTTACCTCAATGTGGTTAATAACCGTGTGGGGGATAGACCCAATTAGAAGGAAGCACAGATCTCTCTTTTTTTGTCTAACAGAAGGACAGTCTGCTTTGTTTACACCAACAGACCGCTGTTCTGTCATTCCCAGGAGCGATCACAGGAAACCGGTGGTTATCGCGACCGCTGGTACGCTGATTGGTTCCTGCTTTGTCCAATCACAGCGGGAAATGGTCAACAGTGACATGCATGCACCCCAGTCCAGGCCACGTGGACAATTTACATGTACATTGTTTCGCACAGCCAGGCCGCCCTGTCGCAGTATATGTGTGGTGGGCAATCCGGAAGTGGTTAAAGCTGAACTCCAGCAAACTTTTTTTTTTTTTTAATCTACAGTGTGAATAAAAGGTACATTTCATTAGGGTGATTTTTACTTTAAGTTCTGCTGTACTTTCTTTAATAATCATACACACTGAGGTTAGATAGTATAGATTTTTATAATTCCAGTATTACAACTATGAGAGCTACAGCTCTCATACAGAGAATTAACACTGTTGTTTGTCTGCCCCTCGTCTCTCCTTGTCCATTCACAGAACTCTTTGTATTCTGTGGGCCATTCACAGACTATAATGCATTCTGTCAATGGTCAAGAGGGAAAAGGGGTGGACAAACAACACTGTGGCTTCCATCTATTAGAGCTGCAGCTGTCGTAGCTGAAACAGACTGAAAGTATAAAAATAGCTATACTATCCGGCCTCAATTAAATAAAATAATACTTATACCTCATGAGAGTTTATCAGCGTATAACACACACTTTTTTCCCCTAAAAATCAGGGGGAAATCACGGGTGCGTGTTATACGCTGAGAACGTACCTTGGAGGGGAAGGAGGGGGAAATTAACGAGCCGCCATCTCCTGTTTACTCAAACCTATCTAACTCAGCTTTCATGTCTCACACATATACAGTCCCGCTTCCGCCACTCGCATTGGACCAGTGTTCTGTCTATCACAGGAGCTGGTCCAATGCCGATGGCGGAGGTGGGACTGTGTGTGTGAGAGCCGAGTAAACAGGAGATGAAAGCTCTGTGATTTCCTGAAGTTTAGGCTGTTTTATTGACAGTGAGGCTGCAGATAAGGTAAACAAAAACAGCATTAATCAGGCTGCATTGATGCATTAATGGGCTGCAGATGGACCTCGATCAGGCTGCATTGGAGACATTGATCAGGCTGCATTGGGGACATTGATCAGGCTGCATTGGGGACATTGATCAGGCTGCATTGAGGACATTGATCAGGCTGCAGATGGGCATTAATGGGCACTGACCCTTAATTTGCTTCAAAATTGTTTATTTAAAATATATGTTTTTTTCCTGAAGCTTTCCTCTTCAAATTGGTGTGCGTGTTATACGCCAGTGCGTGTTATACGGCGATTAATACAGTATATTGCAGCTTACCAATTCTTAAATAGGAAGGCTGCATTTTTTTTCCAGCATTCTGGTAAACCTTGTTATTGTTGTAATGAATGTAACATGACACAAATTGGGACCTAAGGTCATGTTGATAGTGAGTACTGTTATCTTTTACATTTTGGGTAGCTTTTGTAGTCACTTTTATGGTCAATGGAAGTCTTAATACACATCAAAACTGGACACTTAATGGACACAAACAAATCTGAAAGAGTATGGACTTCAAAGCCTGGTGTTATCTCTTCCATTTTTGTTGTTCCACATCTGACCTCAACACAACCATTTAAAAAAAGACAGTAAATGTGCTTCTGCATCATAAGCCTCTATGTAAATAGCCATAATCTCCATACATATAGACAGTTTAAAGCCAAGAGACACGTAACAATGCTTGCTCATATCTTGCTTATATCTTACATTCGCAAGTATTTTAAGAAATCTGCTAATGCTTAGCACTTTTGGTGCCAAACATAACCACAAGTAAATTGAAAAAACTGGTGATGTAATCTCCAATATTCACATGTATGCAAAAAAATACATTTTTGATCTGTGTGTTCTGATCTTTACACAACCAGGTAGACCTGCAACAGGAAAAATCACCTGGCTTTCAAAATGTGATTAAAGCTTATTTGTTGTTGCTCAATGCAATATACACTGTCAGTCAGTATGAGGTGATGTGAGGACCAACACAACCCATCTCAGGATATTAAGCCCTGGGCTTCATAAGAACTTATCTCCAACTGCAAGTAAAGTAGTTAAATATGTTAACTGATTGTATTTAGCAACTTTACCAACATCCAATTTCAAAGCAATACTACCCTTCTGTTAGATCAAAATTCTTCTACTTGAATAAAAGATTTTTTTTAAGGAATAGGTAATATATTTTTATTGTTGAGGGAGCACAATGGTATTACCAGTGGTAAACACTAAAATCAAACTAATAAAAATAATCTGAGCCAGCATCTGCATTGCATCTTACGTGCTAGTTATATATTTTATAGGAAAGTTTCTTCATCTACTTAGGGAATAGATAAGGTTATATTAAACTGCATATTTGTTACAGTGGACTTTTTGCCTAATGTCCTCACTGAGCCTTGAAAATACTGATATAAGTTAAGCTAGGAGTCAGCCAGACACCAAGACCAAGCAAATAAAAGATAACACGTGCAATCACATTCACTGTATTTTGTTATCCAATTACAAGTGGTTACAAATTACAGTGTTCATTCTTATTAGGATATAAGCTAGGATTCCTTGTTTTCAGCTTAATAAAGCTTATGTATAAGCCTCCATCAATTAACCTATTCATTGATGATAATGTATGGGAATCTTGGTAATTTTATAATTTCAGAAAAAAAGCGTAAAGAGTAAGTTTGGAAGGTTGATGGTAGTTGAAAGGGGTTTGGGGCTTAATCATAGCTAGCTTATTGTTCTAATGTGAAATTAGTGCTACTCTGACAGCCTGCTTGAAAGTATAAATAAAGTCTGGTACACACGGGCCCGAATATCACCCGGTATCAGCCGTTTTAACAGATATTGGCCGACATTTGGCCTGTATGTACGGTAGCCTGTCTGACAGAAGCCAGCTGAAAGTCCTGCTCTGGTCGAAGGGGCATGCCATACAAACATCTCCCCACTGGGGTGAACAAAAGAAAATCAGATAGTGTGTTCCAGGCTTAAGAAACAGCAGCAATATCACCACCAGACAGGAGTCAAAGTTAGAGAATTGCTCCTGTTTTGAGTAAGAACATGGAATTGCCACTGTAGTTAGTGATAATAATAAAAACTTAGCATCAAAGGGACCTTTAGTAACCCAGTAAAAGTCTTTGGCCCAGATTCACGTACATCGGCGCATTATTGGACCGGCGTAGCGCACCACTTTTCCGTTAGACTTGCGCAATCTAGCCGCGTAATCCCGCGATTCACGAAGCTTTTGCGCAAGAGATTGCGCAAGCGTAAGGTTTTTTCCTGAGGCGTAAGGAGGAGTAATACAAATTGGGAGGGACGTGGGCGTGTTACATTGAAATGAGCCGTGACCCCATGCAAATGAAGGGCCGGCCGACTCGCGCATGCGCGCGTGAAGGAAACCATGTCAGCTCCGTTGTGCGCATGCTCACAACTCAGGAGCGGCGCAATCAGTGAAATTGGAAATGGACTAGGGCAACTTTATGAACTACGCAGACAGCATAAATAGACAGACACAAATGCACTTCCTTTGCAAAAATACATCCCTTTGTATCCCTCCCTCTACAGCAAGGTGCTTTTGTTTGTTTGTGACGTGTCTTTGAGATATTTGAGGACTGTTTTGCAGAGTGATTTTTGTCTTTTATGTGTTTTCTTTGTTGTTATTTTGTTTAAATTATATTTTTGCTGGGCATTTTTTATTTTTGCTCGTCATTTATTTAATTTTTTTGGTTCTGTTTGTGTATGATTTTGGAATGTGGGGGTGATATTCCTGTGGGAAAAGGGGTGTCACCCTCATTTGTGGTGGAGAAGTGATCGCCAGGTCTGTGTGAATGGTGTATGAATGTACAGTGACATAATTGGAGCCGTGGCATGGCGTTGCAGCTCACAAGTCCTGCATGGTGGACTGGTGCCAATCCAATGTGATGAGGATGTGGGGTGTGTGTGCTAGGGACCACAGTGGTGTGCATGCATGCATTCTCATTGTGCCATGATTAATGTGTGTGTTTAACGTACAAAGATGCATAATGTGAGCTGCCATGAGATGGGGTCATGAGATGGGGTACCAGTGCATATGCAGAGTCACCTTGAAGGGAAAAGACAGGAGGATGTTAGTCATGCATGTGCCACTTGTGAGGTGTGCATCACGGGAGGGGATAGTCATGCCTGCCACCCATGTCACTCACCAACCAGCCAGCTGTCCCCATACATGTTCTGTTCAAAATCTGTGGGGATGGGGCTCTGATTGTATATGTAGTTGTCATGGGTGTCATGGGTAGTGCCATGTGTTGGGCTGCTGATGTCCTCCTGCAAGGTTGTGGTAATTCCAGGATGGCATGAGGGGTGAATCTGAAGATGCGAGACACCTCAGAATCACTCATGCCAAAGATGTCTATGCGTGTGTGATATATCAAGTGAAGAGTGAGGGGCTTGTATCAGATAAGAATATTGTATTAGATTAATTTAAATTGTAAATTTTATATAAGCAAATAAAAAAAATAAAAAAAAACATCTCCCGTGCCCTCCTTAGTGCCATCCTCCGTGCCCTCCTCCTTCTTTGTTCATCTAAAGTCAGTAGTATAGCTATGCGCGACGATGCCCCTGGCATGTTGGCATACAGATTGTTGGGCAACACGTGTGACTGCTGAACTCCTCACTAACAGTGTTGCTTTATCTGACAATTAGACTTTTTTTCAAAATTTAGACCAGCTTTTAGGTCCTCTAACTTTAGACAGAACATTTTGCTGTTGCGCACATCGTGTAGCCTGCGCAGCAACTGCGTTTTTTTGTGAATCCCCGTAACTCCCTCATTAGCATATTTGACTAGCAAATCAATGGTGTGTCTAGCGCAGTTTTGCGCGAAGGGAAGCGAATGTCTAATTCAATTACGCCGGACCAAAAAACGTAGATTTCTGGCGTATATTGTTTTGTGAATCGCGTCCAACTATACGCACGCGCACATTTAGACTTACGCACGCGCAACAGCAGTTGCGCAGGCGTAATCGCTCTGTGAATCTGGGCCTTTATTGCTAGAGTGTTTCATTTATAAGGGTATTATATTAAGGCTGGGTTTACAACAGTGCGAATTGGATGCTGGTTTCCCTGCATCCAATTCGCATAGCAGGAGATTGTGACCGGCTCTCTATGAAGATGGATCACACACTCCGCAGTGGCTCCAGTGCGAATTGCACAGGAGCCCTGTGCGTCTTTTGGTTAGTTTCAGGTCTAGATTCAGCCCAAAATTCGGGCTGAAATCAGACCTTAAATGGTGAATGGAGACGCTCTGCTGCTGTGAGCCGCTGCATTCTCAAGTGTGAACCCAGCCTAAAGTGTATGCCCTGCAAAATCTTATTTCCTTAATTTTAGATATAGAGCGTTTGTGGCAAATTCGAGCACCACGGAATGCCCCATAATGCACTGCAGTGCATTAAAGTCTGATGACTTTGTCCAATAACAGCGTGCTCTGCTGTGAGAGCAATAAGGCAGGGAGCCTTTGGCTAATCATGACTCAGGGGGACTAAGTCCATGGCCCACATTATATTAGGCTGCTTACATAGAGACCGATTAAAGTGTGTGACTGTGGATGGAGATAGATTGAGCTAGATCAGGCAGGCAGGTTAGTTAGTTAGCAGCAGTGTATTTAATATATATATATATATATATATATATATATATATATATATATATATGCAGGTCGTTCTCAAAAAATTTGCATATTGTGATAAAGTTCATTATTTTCTGTAATGTACTAATAAACATTAGACTTTCATATATTTTAGATTCATTACACACAACTGAAGTAGTTCAAGCCTTTTATTGTTTTAATATTGATGATTTTGGCACACAGCTCATGAAAACCCAAAATTCCTATCTCAAAAAATTAGCATATCATGAAAAGGTTCTCTAAACGAGCTCTTAACCTAATCATCTGAATCAACTAATTAACTCTAAACACCTGCAAAAGATTCCTGAGGCATTTAAAAACTCCCAGCCTGGTTCATTACTCCAAACCGCAATCATGGATAAGACTGCCGACCTGACTGCTGTCCAAAAGGCCATCATTGACACCCTCAAGCAAGAGGGTAAGACACAGAAAGAAATTTCTGAACGAATAGGCTGTTCCCAGAGTGCTGTATCAAAAAAAAAACACAGACTTCAGTGGGAAGTCTGTGGGAAGGAAAAAGTGTTGCAGAAAACGCTGCACAACGAGAAGAGGTGACCGGACCCTGAGGAAGATTGTGGAGAAGGACCGATTCCAGACCTTGGGGGACCTGCGGAAGCAGTGGACTGAGTCTGGAGTAGAAATATCCAGAGCCACCATGTATAGGCGTGTGCAGAAAATGGGCTACAGGTGCCGCATTCCCCAGGTCAAGCCACTTTTGAACCAGAAACAGCGGCAGAAGCGCCTGACCTGGGCTACAGAGAAGCAACACTGGACTGTTTCTCAGTGGTCCAAAGTACTTTTTTCTCAGTGGTCCAAAGTACTTTTTTCGGATGAAAGCAAATTTTGCATGTCATTCAGTAATCAAGGTGCCAGAGTCTGGAGGAAGACTGGGGAGAGGGAAATGCCAAAATGCCTGAAGTCCAGTGTCAAGTACCCACAGTCAGTGATGGTCTGGGGTGCCATGTCAGCTGCTGGTGTTGGTCCACTGTGTTTTATCAAGGGCAGGGTGAATGCAGCTAGCTATCAGGAGATTTTGGAGCACTTCATGCTTCCATCTGCTGAAAAGCTTTATGGAGATGAAGATTTCATTTTTTAGCACGACCTGGCACCTGCTCACAGTGCCAAAACCGCTGGTAAATGGTTTACTGACCATGGTATTACTGTGCTCAATTGGCCTGCCAACTCTCCTGACCTGAACCCCATAGAGAATCTGTGGGATATTGGGAAGAGTAAGTTGAGAGATGCAAGACCCAACACTATGGATGAGCTTAAGGCCGCTACCGAAGCATCCTGGGCCTCCATAACACCTCAGCAGTGCCACAGGCTGATTGCCTCCATGCCACGCCGCATTGAAGCAGCCATTTCTGCAAAAGGATTCCTGACCAAGTATTGAGTGCATAACTGAACAGAATTATTTGAAGGTTGACTTTTTTTTTATTAAAAACACTTTTCTTTTATTGGTCAGATGAAATATGCTAATTTTTTGAGATAGGAATTTTGGGTTTTCATGAGCTGCATGCCAAAATCATCAATATTAAAACAATAAAAGGCTTGAACTACTTCAGTTATGTGTAATGAATCTAAAATATATGAAAGTCTAATGTTTATCAGTACATTACAGAAAATAATGAACTTTATCACAATATGCTATTTTTTTTAGAACGACCTGTATATATATATATATATATATATATATATATATATACACACACAGATATACAGCATAGTGTATGTATATATATATATATATATATATATATATATATATATATATATACTAGGGGGTAGATTCACATACACTTAATATTGCGATGCGTAATCAAAATACTCTATGCTGCCGTATTTTACCAGGCTCTACACCGAATTCTGGTAGATTTTTGCCCGCGCGCTACGGCGGCGTAGTCTATTTCTCGCCGCGTAATCGAAATACGCGATTGGGAGGCGTGAAGCATTTAAATTAAGCGCGTCCCCGCGGAGATCGAAATGCGCATGCTCCTTTCAGAAATTTCCCGTCGTGCATTGCGCGAAATCATGTTGTTACGTCATTCGTTGTTTGAGTAGCGTCGTTTACGAACATTCCTATTCCCGGACGACTTACGTAAAAAATAATAAAAGACGTCGGAAAACATAGAAATTCGACGCGGGAACGATGGCCATACTTAACATGGGCTGTCTAATATTAGAGCAGCAAAAAGCTGGTATAGTGTTACGCAAATAAAAGATGACTAAAGGTGCGATTGAAGATCGTAATTTCGGGGATCGCCGGCAAAAGCTCATTTGCATACCCCGACGCGGAAAATTACGGGAAGTCCACCCAGTGGCCGTAATTTTATTGCAGCGTAGATCCGAAGGCGTACAAACACGTAATCCAGTCGAATTGAAGCCCGCAGCCGTCTATTCATGGTTTGAGGTTTTCGACTAGCTAGAAAACGCGCGTAATTTGAAATTACTCCAGTCTAACACCAGTTAGACAGGCGTAATGGCTCTCTGAATCTGGCCCTATGCATTTAGTGTAGACTAGATATTCAGTGTAGACTCTATATTCAATCAGTGCAGTCAGAGTAGTATATATAACAATAATAGTAAAAAAGACTGCGCTAGAAAAAACCCTATTCATTCACAGGAATACTGCGAATAATCCTGTGAATGAATTAAACTAAATGTCCAAAAAAGGTGATTCTATTTATAACTGAAATGCATACAAGTGAAAATATTGATAAAGTCCTGTGGAAAAAAAAATCACATATATCCAAAGTACAAAATCGTTTGCAAGAAGAGACTCAGATAAGAAGGTGAATCAATAAATGAATCGTTCAGACTTCATGTGACTCTCATTGGATAGACACCGTGAATGCACCATTGAAAAAAGATGTGCGCTTAACAGCTGCACAGGCCAGTCAAGCCTGTGGCTAACACCCAGCCAGGGTCTTGTCCTTGTGGTAATTCCAATGACCTATCCGGTCAGTCCACCAACAAGGCCGTCTGAGCAGGTTTGCAGCTGAGCAATCCTTCTCCACCTTCTCCCCCTGGATGGCTTAACCACTTAAGGACCGCCTACTGCACATATACGTCGGCAGAATGGCACGGCTGGGCACATCAACGTATATATACGTTGATTTTAGTACCCAGCCGTGGGTCACGGGCGCTTCTCTGTGGCCGCAGCATCGATCGCGTCATCCCTGTTATAGCGGGACGCGATCGATGATGTCACACCTACAGCCACACCCCCCTACAGTTGTAAACACACACACAGGGAACACGCAAAGTCACAGCGCCCCCTGTGGTTAACTCCCAAACTGCAACTGTCATTTCCACAGTAAACAATGCAACTTAAATGCATTTTTTGCTGTGAAAATGACAATTGTCCCAAAAATTGTGTCAAAATTGTCCGAAGTGTCCGCCATAATGTCGCAGTCATGAAAAAAATCGCTGATCGCCGCTATTAGTAGTAAAAAAAAAAAATTAATAAAAATGCAATAAAACTATCCCTTATTTTGTAAACGCTATAAATTTTGCGAAAACGAACCGATAAACGCTTATTGTGATTTTTTTCACCAAAAATATGTAGAAGAATACGTATCGGCCTAAACTGAGGAAAAAAATGTTTTTTTATATATTTTTGGGGATATTTATTATAGCAAAAAGTAAAAAATATTGCATTTTTTTTTTAATTTTTGTTTATAGCGCAAAAAATAAAAACCGCAGAGGTGATCAAATACCACCAAAAAAAAGCTCTATTTGTGGGGAAAAAAGGACGCCAATTTTGTTTGGGAGCTACGTCGCACGTCCGCGCAATTGTCAGTTAAAACAACGCAGTGCTGAATCGCAAAAAGGGGCAAGGTCCTTTACCTGCATTTTGGTCCGGGTCTTAAGTGGTTAAAGGAAAACTAAAGTCACATTTTTTTTTTTAAATAACAAACATGTTATACTTACCTCCACTGTGCAGCTCGCTTTGCACAGAGTGTCCCCAAACGCTGTCTTCTGGGGTCCCTCGGCGGCTGTCTCAGCTCCTCTTCGCAAAAGCTTTCTACCTTCATGCGAGCGAGCTTGCATGGTGGAAAGCTTTTGCGAGCGCGCTCCCATGATACAGCGGCGGCCATAGCCACCGACTGTATCACTTGGCACTGCCCCCCTGCGGGGCCAAGTGATACAGTCCTTTACAACCTCTTTAAGGGCAGCAATATGTCTCGGAAAAAAGGCATACAAAAATCACTGTAGGTAAAACCTGGTGGGTTTATTAATTGTAAAAGCTAAAAAACAAGGTCGCCAGCATGGCGTAAAATACAATATCATTTTTTTTTATTATGTGGCTGACCAGCAGCAATACACACAGCGTGCAAACAAACAGCGAGACGTATCACGTGGTGATGTCAACACGTCGATCCCCCAAACATTATATATATACATTTTTTTTAGCAGACACCCTAGGGAATAAAGTGGTGGTCATTGCAACTTTTTATCTCGCACGGTATTAAAAAATAACAAAACAGTAAAGTTAGCCCAATTTTTTTGTATAATGTGAAAGATGATGTTACGCCGAGTAAATGGATACCCCACTTGTCAAGTTTGAAAATTGTGCACACTCATGGAATGGCGCCAAACTGCGGTACTTAAAAATCTTCATAGGCGACGCTTTCAATTTTTTTACAGGTTACCAGTTTAGAGTTAAAGAGGACGCGGCGATACCTCACATGTGTGGTTTGAACGGCGTTTTTACATATTTGGACGGGACATGTGTGTTCGCTTCTGACCAAAAACTATCAGGTACAAGGTCGTTTTTTACTGTATATTTTTTTTTACTTAATTTTTTTTTATTTTTAGACATTTCTTTTACATTTTTTTTATCACTTTTATTCCTATTACAAGGAATGTAAACATCCCTTGTAATAGGAATCACTGTGACAGGCAGTGGCCTAGCCAACAAGGCCCAGGCCTAGGGCAGCACTTTGAAGGGGGGAAGCATAGAAGGAGTCTCCACCGGCTTGCGCTACACTGTTAGTTATATATCTTCTTAGCCCTATCCATAGAATTATCAGAAATGTGTTGCCTATAGTTCTACTTTAAGCACACTTTTTTTTTCATTTTAGATAGAGTAAGAGAGGGTTATAGCCCCTGTTAGTTTATTTTTTACCATGCCTGTCCCATTGCAGAGATTTGCCAAACATGAAGTGAGAGGAAATCTATGAAATCTATGCAAATTAATTTCCCTCAGAACTAGTGTCCCCACTCGAAAATGTCAGGTCGGGTCTTAAACAGTAAGGGGTGTGGCCTTTACAGAAAGGGGTGGGTCATATTTAAATAAGGGGGTGTGCGAGTTTAGTCAGGCCTAGGGCAGTACGAAACCTAAATACATTACTGGTGACAGGTGCTCTTTATGGAGAGATGCGGGGTCAATAAGACCCCACATCTCTCCTCCAGGCTTGAAAACATGAGATTGTGAAAAAAATTCACGATCTCAATCTTTTCAGGCGCAGTTGCTGCTTTGTTTAAATCTGGGTACCTGGGCATGATGTCATAATGTCGTGCCCGGGCCTCCGGCGATTTATAGAAAAATCTCTATCGTCGTGCGCCAGCCGTTTCATTCTCCGGGCCCCCGATGGCACGGTAGAGCCCGGAGAAGCACCGCATTGCAGCGGGAGGGGACGACATACCTTCTCGCTGCCTATAAGACCGATCAAGCGGTGAGACTGCCGCTATGATCATTCTTATGGTGCGCAGAATCACCGGCTGAAAAGAAGGACATCTGAATGATGCCTGTAGCTGCAGGCTACATTCAGATATCCCCACCTCAATACCAGGACGTCATATAACGGAGTGCGGTATTGAGGTGGTTAAATTCAATAGTTCACTTAGGTAGAGCGCAATCATTTTTAGTATATATAACACAGTGTATTGAAGTGGTTAAGGGGAACCCCGTGAGCAAATGTAAAAAAAAATTGTCGCAGGGCCCCCCAAGGGAAACTCTGCAAACTGGCGGGGGCCCCCCAAAATCTATAACAGATCCGAGCTTGCCCTTAACATTAGGGTCCCCCCAAAGCACCTTGTCCCCATGTTGATGGGGACAAGGGCCTAAATCCCACAACCCTGGCCCTGTTGTTGTGGGAGTCTGTGGGCGGGAGGCTTATCGGAATCTGGAAGCCCCCTTTAACAAGGGGGCCCCAGATCCCGACCCCCATGTGAATGGGTATGGGGTGCATTGTACCCCTACCCATTTACCAAAAAAAGTGTCAAGAAACTTAATATGACATGAGACAGTTTTTTTATAATTCCTTTATTAAAGAAATGTCCCACGATGTCCATCCATTTTCAATCACGGACCCAAAAAACAGAAAAGCACAAGCTCCTCCTATGGGGGGCATCCCGCCGACTGTCTTTTGGCTGTGAAAGCTGTTATATAGGCAAGGGCAGAGCCACCCGGTGACATAACCAGATGACCCCTCCCCCTTCTGACGTAATGACACTAAAGTGTCATGGTCTGGGGCTGCATGAGTGCTGTCGGCACTGGGGAGCTACATTTCATTAAGGGAACCATGAATGCCAACATGTACTGTGACTGGACTGGGCAGTATTCCAACATGATCATGACCCCAAATACACCTCCTTGCTAAAGAAGCTGAGGGTAAAGGTGATGGACTGGCCAAGCATTTCTCTAGACCTAAACCCTATTGAGCATCTGTGGGGCATCCTTAAATGAAAGGTGGAGGAGCGCAAGGTCTCTGACATCCACCGGCTCTGTGATGTCATCATGGAGGAGTGAAAGAGGACTCCAGTG
Organism: Rana kukunoris; assembly: GCA_029574335.1. Lineage (NCBI taxonomy): Eukaryota > Metazoa > Chordata > Amphibia > Anura > Ranidae > Rana > Rana kukunoris. The sequence goes on along the minus strand of CM056055.1, from coordinate 116,237,012 downwards.
GCAACCTGTGAAGTGTACTCACTTTTTTTGCCAGCGGTTTAGGCATTAATGGATGTGTGTTGAGTTATTTTGAGGGGACAGCAAATGTCTACTGTTATACAAGCTGTACACTCACTACATTTCTTCAGTGTTGTCACATTAAAGGATATAATAAAATATTTACAAAAAAGGGGTATACTCACTTTTGTGAGATACTGTGTATATCCACTTTCCCACCGCGCCATAAGCATTTTACTGCTACGGCGCGGCGGGGTTATCTTGGGACGACGTCCCTGGGACGTCGTCCTTCACTTTCACGATTGCGCGTCCCCTGGGACGCGCTCGCGAAAGTGTCCGTGCTCGCCGGGTCTAGAAGACCCGGCGCATCACGGATCACGGTAAATTGCCGCTGATCGCGGCCGTTTACCACGTGATCGCGCCGTCAAATGACGGCGCGATCACTTGTAAACAAACCGGCGTCATTTGATGACGCCGGTTCCTCCCTCTCCTCCCTCTCCTCCCTCTCCTCTCTGTACAGTGTGCGAGGAGAGGGGAGGGGAGCGGGGTGTCAGCAGCTGAGCTGTGGCTGGATCTGTGACAAATGCAGTCACAGATCCAGCCATCCCTCAAAACATCCCAGCTCTGCAATCCCCCCAGTACCCAGCAACCCCCCAGTACCCAGCAATCCCCCCAGTACCCAGCAATCCCCCCAGTACCCAGCAATCCCCCCAGTACTCAACAATACCCGAGTACTCAACAATACCCCAGTACTCAACAATACCCCAGTACTCCAGTACTCAACAATACCCCAATACTCGGCAATACCCCAGTACTCGGCAATACCCCAATACTCCAGTACTCAACAATACCCCAGTACTCAACAATACCCCAGTACTCAACAATACTTCAGTACTCCAGTACTCAACAATACCCCAATACTCGGCAATACTCCAGTACTCGGCAATACCCCAATACTCGGCAATACCCCAATACTCCAGTACTCAACAATACCCCAATACTCGGCAATACCCCAATACTCGGCAATACCCCAATACTCCAGTACTCAACAATACCCCAATACTCGGCAATACCCCAGTACTCGGCAATACCCCAGTACTCGGCAATACCCCAATACTCCAGTACTCAACAATACCCCAATACTCGGCAATACCCCAATACTCGGCAATACCCCAATACTCCAGTACTCAACAATACCCCAATACTCGGCAATACCCCAGTACTCGGCAATACTCCAGTACTCAACAATACCCCAATACTCGGCAATACCCCAATACTCGGCAATACCCCAATACTCCAGTACTCAACAATACCCCAATACTCGGCAATACCCCAGTACTCGGCAATACCCCAGTACTCGGCAATACCCCAATACTCGGCAATACCCCAGTACTCGGCAATACCCCAGTACTCTGCAATACCCCAGTACTCGGCAATACCCCAATACTCGGCAATACCCCAGTACTCGGCAATACCCCAATACTCGGCAATACCCCAATACCCTGCATGATACTTTGCATCACCCCAATACTCTGCAATACCGCCTATGGGGATTTTTAAGTAGCGAAGTTTGGCGCCATTCCACGAGTGTGCGCAATTTTGAAGTGTGACATGTTGGGTATCTATTTACTCGGCGTAACTTCATCTTTCACATTATGAAAAAAAATTGGGCTAACTTTACTGTTTTGTTTTGTTTTAAGCACAAAACTGTTTTTTTTTTAAAAACACGCGTTCAATAAATTTCTGCGAAAATACCGTGCGAGATAAAAAGTTGTAACGGCCGCCATTGTATTCTCTAGGGTCTTTGCTAAAAAAGCATATATAATGTTTTGGGGTTCTATGTAATTTTCTAGCAAATAAATGATGATTTTTCCATGTAGGAGAGAAATGTCAGAATTGGTCTGGGTGTTCCAGAACGCCTGATGGCGTTCCCTGCATGTTGGGCCTCTGTATGTGGCCACGCTGTGTAAAAGTCCCACACATGGGGTATCGCAATACTCGGAAGGAATAGCAGAATGTGTTTTGGGGTGTAATTTGTGGTATGCATATGCTGTGTGTGAGAAATAACCTGCTAATATGACAGAAACAAGTTTTTTTTTTTTTTTTTTTACAGGATTTTCAGTCGTTTTTCTTTTATAGCGCAAAAAATAAAAAACCCAGAGGTGATCAAATACCACCAAAAGAAAGCTCTATTTGTGTGAAAAAAAGGACAAAAATTTCAAATGGGTAGAATGTTGTATGACTGAGTAATTGTCATTCAAATTGTGAGAGCACCGAAAGCTGAAAATTGGTCTGGTTAGGAAGGGTGTTTAAGTGCCCAGTGGTCAAGTGGTTAAATCTATATATCTATATATAGATATACAGTATGTATAAATATATTTTACCACAGTGATGATATAGACAAAACCCAACATCAGAGAACATCTCATTACTGCATTACTAAGCAAGTGCAGTCATGCATAACATGTATGGAGAACACAATAAAAAAAAAAAACGACCACAAACTTTCCCAATACAGTATTGGTTGTGTGGATTTATGTAAATTGCACTTTCATGATTCTTATGCTTTGTTTAAAATACTTTCTATTAGGTTTTAGAAATATTCTAAGAAAAACAGTGACTTAGAAGATACAATCAAATAGCCAAAATAAATCTTGTAAGTAGGAAAAAGAAGAACATTACAAAATATAAATAAGGATTACAATACTTGGCTGCATAGAATAAGAACATAAACATCTTAGATAAGAAATTAATAAGAAAAAAAGATAAATTAGAGCCTCAGAAAAATAAAATAAAAGCAATTGTAAACCCAGCACTGAACATGGTGTCATGATGAAGACAAAAAGCAATGGCAACATGCAAGTAATATGTAAAATATATGCATCTGAGCACCTTTTCTCTTTTCGTTTATCAGCAGAACAAGGGCTATGAGAGGAGACAGCGAAGGAGCGGTTTGTCACTTCCTTCAATTATGGGAAGGCATTTTCAGATGTGACAATGGTTGTAGATGTTGGCACTTTCTACAAAATAATTTAAGAGACTGACTACTTAAAAAAGAAGGAGAGTGCTTAAAGCGGAAGGAAAACCATCCATAACATATTAATTTCCATCACGTGCTGGAAATGTAACACTCCCATTGGTTGTGCTCTCAACCAAACTGTCAAACCATCCAATAGCTGGTTTCATAACTGATCACAGATGGCAGCTTCATTGGCTGAAAACGATTGGGGGGTTTACTTGCACTTTAAATCTCAATTAACAATATTTATTACTGGCAAAGTTCAATAATGTATTAGCCTCCAGTACAGGCATAGAATTCAGGAAGGTCTCAGCAATCTACTGTCAGCAACTGTTTTTTTTACAAATATAGTTTATTCGGTATTGAAAAGCGCTATTAAATGAGACTTGACCTCAAATGGTAGACCACCACTTAAGAGAAACTGCTCCAGGTGGGTATGAGTTTATTAATAAGTGCTAGTCACAGCAAGAAATGTGTCAACTTTTACTATACCCAACATTGTCTGTGATGGCTTTTGCACAAAGGATCAATAAAGGTGAAGTGTTGCAGGGAATTCCAGATTTCTTTTGAGTGTGTATGTACTGTATGGTGGGAAGAACCCTACACATTTAATTCTTTAAATTCTGCAAAACATATTCACTGTGCCCTTTAAATATACGCTGCTATGTCATATATTTCACAGAAGTTGCCTTTCTGTATTATAGAAAGCTGAGAGTGAAGCCCTGTACACACGGCCCAGAATCTCGTCAGGAAAAAACTGTTGTTTTTCCTGACGAGATTCTTGGCAAGATTCTCTTGCCAGCCGAGTGTACACACGGCCATTCAAAAGAACCGCTGTTCTTTTGAATGGCACAAACACGGTGACATTATCGACTACGATGAGCATGTGCTCGTCACATTCTATGCCGTCGCCGCCATCTTGCTTCACCCTACCTATGCCTTGGAAGCTACCACGCATGCGTCAAAGTCATTTAATATACACACGCTCTGGTTTCTCGGCAGAAAAACACTGCCGAGAATCTCACGGCGAGAAAATAGAGAATAGGTTCTCTATTTTTCTCATCTAGATTCTGGGCAGTTTTCTTGACGAGAAACCTCAAAGCCTTGTACACATGCACGGTTTACTGGGCAAGAAAGTAGTTTTCTTGCTGAGAAAAAAGAGCGTGTGTATGAGGCTTAAAAGTTTCAGGAGACACAATCAGTACAAGAAACACTGCTTGTAGTCATGAAAACTGCAATCCCTAGAAATAAAAGTAGAGGGAAAGCTGACAGATAATCCAGGAAGTTGTGGAATGAGATGGCCAGCAGACAGGCAGCACTCACAGCATGAATGGAACATTTTCAAGTAAGCTTATATTGCATTGTCAAAATATTATAAATATATATTATAAATACTGTAACTATTGTTTGTATTACTATCACAATGCATATGCTACAAAATGAAAGTGTATGCTGTGAACATAGAACTTATTCAATCTCTTACCCATAATAAGGATGTCGATCTGTCCCTCGGCTCTCGGGTGCTGCCGCTGCCATCTTAGGTAAGAGAATCAGGAAGTGAAGCCTTTGCGGCTTCACTTCCTGGTTCCCTACTGCACATACAAGAGTCATGGTTCGGGCTATCTTCTGGGACCTGTGTGTCTGTGGGAAGGGATGGAGGAGGGGGCCGGTAATGGCATAGATATCCGCAGATACTGTGACTATATATGCCTGGAAATGTGGTAAATATGGGAGCAAATACCTGCATTATACAGGTATCTGCTGTCCCCTCCCCCTAAAAGGTGCCAAATGTGACACCAGAGGGGGGATTCCGAAAAGCAGAAGTTCCATTTTAGGGTGGAACTCCGCTTTAAAATTGGCCTTTAGGAATATTAATTGTAAACATTATACAGATGTAAATCTAGCCATCTTGCCATGCACCAAACTTGTGTTAGGTTAGTCACACAGTAATCTCAACAGACCTAAGAAAATTACTAAGTAACTCTCTTACTAATGAACTATTTCCTTCCATCTTCCCCATAGCTATTATTATTATTTTTTTTTTTATGTGTGTTCATCATTATTATTTTTCATACATTTTTTGTTGCATTTTAGTATCAGAACCACCATTTTAGTGTAATATTAAATAAAATGTATACTTTTTATTTACAGGAAACAACTTTTTTTGTTTTTAGATTCTATAGGAAATAAAAATGTTTTTGTAAAACAATATTGCCAAAAGAAAGCCTACTTCTTTGTTATCCTAACTAATGAAAAACATTATCACCATATAAACAAATCCATAGAGGAATGTAAAAAAAAATTCTGGTTCATATGATATATACAGGTACCAAAGCTGAAGTGGTTAATAGATAAACACATAATTCTTGATCAACTAATGTGCTTGTTGTAAATCCATTTCCAAGGCCATCAGTAAATGCCTGTGGGAAGACACAGAAGCAGTTTAGGCAAAAAACACTGAAACTAAATGTAACAATACAATTGAGCAGTTGTAAGATCCAATCAATTACTAAACAATTATGTCTTAATCATGCACATCTGTGTCGGTTTGGCATTTATGTTTGTGAACAGATATGGCAACTTCTTGCACCCCATGGCAGAAGGACACGTGAACATTTAGGAAAGTCCAATGATCAGTGTTGTATAGGCTCAGTACAGACAGTTGGCATAGGCTCAGCCCCTGTTAAATTACTAATATCATCAGGCAATAATGTTGCAAATTCTTGGCTGTTTGGCATACACTTCAGCATATTACAACATTGCTACTCAGTGCTAGCATTCAATTCCAATAGAGCTTCAGAGAGGAAACACCTCATACAAGTGACAGATGCAAAGTCTCTACAGTGTGTGTCAATCTATAATGCTTCTTTGACACTTATGTGATGACAGATGTACTGCTACTGTGTTGGGAGAGTATGTTTGGCACAGAAAACATGTAAATTGCAGCTTGACTGGTCCACTGAACTAACGCTTGACATAATCATCCCTACTTCCATGCTTCACTTATAATAGTAATTGTTCAAGGCCTGTCTGTTCCTCACAGCTCACCTGTTGTAGCTTTCTTACTCAGCACATATGTGCTTTTCCCTGCCTTATGTGTTTTTTTGAATTGCTCTTGCTATCACCCTCTTCAACCCTGCAAGATATCTTTGTTCTGATAAGAAACCAGATAACTGCTCTAATTCCTGAATTATGGAGAAAAGCTGAAAAACCCCATTTCAGCAATACGTCCCCCAAACGTATCTGTACAAAGGTTGTCTGCACACATTTCTGACTGCTCAAATACATAGTCATTTTCCTATAACAGACCATAAATTAGCAATGATTATTTCATATCTACAGATACCTTAACAGCTGATTGGGGAACATTGAAAATGGGTGTTCTGAAAGGCACTTATAAATACAATTTATTATTATTATTATTATTATTATTATTATTATTAATGCTGGTGCATGCAATTGACAATTTTCATTTAACACCCTATGTATACCTGATCTTCTATTTGAAGGTGAACATATTGTAAATGTAGATGTCCCTATGTTTTAGTATCTGTTTTGACATGCATCTCTTGCAGTTTGTTCTGTGTTTAGAAAGGATTAAAGCCCCAATGAGAGTTAACCCAACCGGGTTGTTGTAAAACTGCAATGAGGAAATCAGACTGTCATATTACATAAAGTTACATCACAGAGTAACTACAAAGATAAACACTATTGAGATTCTTAAAACTGGATTATAAAAATGAAGTGCTCAAATCAATTCCAGCAGTAATGAAGAGACCTGCATGGCTCATTAAATAAAAAATACATCATTTAAAGAACATCCTAACAGCAGAGGAGAGATTCCTGACACCAAGCTAATTATTGGAGTGATAAATAAATTTTATGGCTAGTGTAAAAGTTAATAATCCTCCAGAGCCAGAGATGCAGATCATAGAGCTGTATTTTATTATGTGTATGTACAGAGACGGGCTGCATGTTTGTGCCTGATTTTGAACATATATACATTTCATATTACTTTGTATACATAATGGGGTAAAACTTTTATATTTTATTTATAAAATGGCACCATATTCTGCATCTTTGAGTTAAGAAGGCGGTACTAAATCTGGGTTCAACATGTATTATGCACTATTTTTCCCCTCTGTGGCTGTTGCATCTGCCTTGATCATGAAAAGGGAATGCATTATCAATGCAAATGCTAGCAACCAAAATGATTGAAAAAAAAAAACATATTTGAAATGCTGGTCTGTGTGTCTTAAAGAGTACCTACTCTAGTTGAAGTTTAGGTATGTTATGCGTTTTGAAATCATGAAAGGCAGATATAATGATATATGTGTGCTTAGTAGACTAAAACAGGTGCAGCACCTAGTCAAGTCTGAATACCAGTCCTAAATACTATATTACACACAACAGGCACATATATCCCTTTGAGTCTATAGTGTGAATAAACAAATATAATATGTGCAAGCAATGCAATATATATTAGAAGGCCAATTTGGTGGTCTGAATTTATGGGAGGGGCCCAGGGGTATTTAGGCAATCCACTCGCTCATGCTCTTTGTCAGCTCCAGTGTACGATTTTTTACGTCACCAGGCCAACTCTTTAGATCACTTTGTGTTTGTCAGTCTGTTGTTCCCGTATACAGTGTTGCAGTTGCTTATTTGTGGTTTGTTGATCAAGTCTTGCACATTTTTGCAGATAGGAGTCGCTACTTTGCATTTGCAATATATCCTAATTATTGCCATTTGTTGTATCCCCCATGTCGCATGTTCAGTTTCTGCCGCGGAACTTACAAATTATTCATACATAGTTTGTTCCTGTTACTTGCCAAATCAACTTATTTTGTGTGCGTCATGCACGGCACCACGCTCTTTGGATATGTTGCATACCTGCTACAGCCCGATGCGGACCCAGTCGCACGACTACTGACGCAAGTAAGATTCGTTACCATGTATTGTCATGTCAATTCGTAGCTACTCATGGTGTCACCCGTACCATGTGTTCGGTTCCCGCAGTGGAACTTATGAATCATTTGTATGATTTTACTACACCAAATTTTTTTGTCACACCAGGCCCACTGTCAGATGGTCATTCACTACCTCGATAACTTCCTCCTCATCGCACAACCAGACACACCCCCGGCAGATCTAGACAGGTTAAGAGTAGTGTTCAACAACCTAAGTGTACCCATAGCAGAGCACAATGTGGATTTTATCACCTTCCTAGGTGTCACTCTGGATACCCAGGCCATGCAGGCTAGCTTGCCTGCTGACAAACTAGCTCATATCAGGACAGTTATCCATGACATCACCCTGTCACAAGGGTGTATCAGAAGGCAGTTGCAATCCTTATTAGGGATCCTTAATTTCGCCATGAGGATCATTCCTCAAGGACGGTCCTTTATGTCATGGCTTTTAATCTTTCTTACACCAGTGCAAGACCCAGATCAAGTTCTCAGACTAGATCCAGCAGCAATAGCAGACCTGACTATGTGAGATGAGTTCCTTACTAACTGGAACAACATATCTACAGTATATTTATCCCGACAGCTTCAGCTCAGTCTCCACAAGTGGCCACCGATGCTGCAGCCTCTGCAGACTTTGCAGCTATCTTCAGCAACCACAGGTTCGCCAGACCTTGGCCCCCGTGAAATCCTTTTAATTCCTGGTTTCACACAGTCTTCATCTCTGTTCGAGCTGTATCCTATCGTGACAGCTGCCCAGGCCTGGGGCCACACCTGGACAGGACAAACAATAGACTTCACTACGGATAACCAGATCACAGTCAACATCCTCAATAAAGACAGATCCAAGACACTTCCCATCATGTCCTTCCTGCAGGGGCTTGTGCATCTGTCACTCCATTACCAGATTAATATTTACTGGAAACATGTTCCAGGCAAATACAATACTGCAGCAGACGCGCTACCGTTTTAATTTTACCTTGTTTTTTCAGCAGGAGCCTGGAGCCGACCCTACAATTACTCTCTGGTCGTTGCTGGCGATCAACTGAGGTCGCATCTCGCCAATGCAACCCAGCTCATCAACCACTCCCTAGCACGCAACGCACTGAAGACCTATTGCATGGCTTGGAAATCTTACCACAGGTTTTTGGCCTCTTGCCCTGGAGCAGCGATAGGTGACCTTAGACACGTCTTAATCTTCATTTCATATTGCCACATGCAGCTGGCCCTTTCTTAAAATACCATGAGGCTGTACCTAGCCGGTCTCTCCTACGGGGCGTCCAGAAACACCAGCCCTCAGCCAGCGGCAAATGCCTACCTGTCATGAGTGGCATCTTCAGAGGCACTCCTTACCCATCGTGTACCAAAAATTCTAAATGAACAAAATAGTAGCGCTAAAAAAAAACTAAACATTTCTAAATATTAAACAATATATTTGTGATACAGAAAATATTGTGATGAATGCAGGAATATATAAAACACTGAAAAATGTATATAAATATATGTGAAAAGAGCGTCCACATAGAAAATCCAAAAGTGATAATATTCCAGGTGTAAACAATTAAAGTGTCCAAAGGAAAACAAATCTTCAATAAATCCTCTTAATGTGAGACCTTTCACCACACCAAAGTGTTAAGGGACTCCACACCCATAGGAATTGCGCTTACCAATGCGATATGCCTTGCATTCTCATGCTAGGCACAAACAGCAAAATATTTCTCCACACAAACTGATCAATTCCACCAGTGATTCTCACAAGCCGAATCGTTGTTCCACATGAAAAGTAAAGTGACTACAATAATGAAGTATGTCAAACCTATTTATTAAAATCAGTAAAAAAGCTTCACACATTGCACTCACATTAGATACAGCAAATCAAGGGAGGCTGGAACAACGAGCGCCCAGAGGCGATTTAGTTCGCATATGCTGCGCTATATAAGTTTTTCACTCACTCACTCAAAGCACTTCAATAGTGAACTAAGCAGCGGGTTCCTCACAGGTGATTATTAGTGATGAGCGGAATACGCCATATTCGATTTCGCGATATTTCGCGAATATTTCGAAGAATATTCGCGAATATTCGTTAATATCGAATATTCGTGATATTTTATAAAAAAATAAAAATCGCGAAATTTTGCATTAGCGATATTTACGAATATTCGGTATATTTTATAAAAAAAAAAATTGCGATTTTTCGCCAATGCGAAATTTCGCTAATGCAAAATTTCGCGATTTTTATTTTTTTATAAAATATCACGAATATTCGATATTTACGAATATTCGTGATATTTTATATAAAAAAAAAATCACGAAATTTTGCATATGCGAAAGCGAAAATGATTGCGAAATTTCGCTATATTTTTTTTTGGATAAAATATCACGAATATTCGATATTTACGAATATTCGCTATATTTTATAAAAAAAAAATAAAAAATTGCAAAATTTCGCTATTGCGAAATTCTCGAGTGGGAAATTCGCGATTGCGAAATTGATTGCGATTTTTTTTTTTGCGAAATTTATTGCGAAATTTGAAAAATGCGAATATTCGAAATAGCGAATATTCGCCGCGATATTCGAGATATTCGCGAATACTCGAATATGCAATATTCGTAGCGAATATTCGCAATGCGAATATTCGTGAGCACCACTAGTGATTATCTTGTCACAGCGGACCTAAATAAAAACCGTCAGCCTCACCCCCTGCTCTGTTAGTCTCACTCGTCACTCGTCACTTCAAAAACACACTACACATGCGATGGTCGGTACTCGGACGCTTCCTCGGTGTGCCGTGTAACTTCCCCTAGACATGTTTAGTCGCTGAGGACTTCTTCACGCAGGGTTGGTTACATGGACTCATAACTTCCCTTTTATCACTGGGCTGACCTCTGACACGCATCATGTTATGCCCACACGCCCGCCCGTCAGCTCAAATGTGAATCACACTCTGTTGATTAAAAATGCTAATCAATCCAGCCACCTGTCTGTTCCAAAGAACCTGCATCACATTATGCCAGCACTCAATGCGTGTCCCCATGACCACAATGCAACAAGTGTCTACAAACAGGAAATGGTTGCAATCCATCTTTATCGACGTATACCACGCACTTTTTTGCCCTAAAAATCAGGGCAAAATCGTGGGTGCGCGGTATACGCCGATAGCCGCTTTCCCGCGTCTATTTCGAATACTGCGCTGGCATATACCGAACGCAGTACACTCGGGTATAGTCAGGCAGACTCGGCTCCTCTCGCGCTGACGTCCTGGACGTACAGGAGGTGAGCGCGAAAGGAGCCGAGCATGCCCGACTATTCACGAGTGTACTGCGCCTGCATATACCGAGCGCAGTACACTCGCGTATAGTCGGGCAGGCTCGGCTCCATTCGCGCTCACTTCCTGTACGTCCAGGGAAAGCGGGGAGGACGCCGCAGAAGGACGAGGAGGACGCCGCAGAAGGACGAAGAGGACACCCGAAGCCGCAGGCCGACGCCGGACCCGACGAGGAGGACACCCGAAGCCGCCGATGGACGCCACGCAAGACGCCAAAACTGTAAGTACAAAAAACTTTTTTTCCACTGGAATGGGGGCAACTTTAGGGGTGCGCGCTATACGCGGGAGCGCGCTATACCCCAATAAATACGGTAATTGGCAATACATCGCAATTATACATATTATGACATTGCTATTTGATTACTCTCGGTGCACAATGGTTCTATGTATCAAATAGATAATCCAAAGCTTTAAATTAAAATAAAACACCATAACTGAAAAATAAAATAAAGTAATGCCCTCATCTGAGTGCTGAAATTACATGCCTCCCTGAGTTGGGAAAAATGTGTGTATATATGACACTATCCGCATACATATAACAAATGTAAATGTGAGTGACCATACTCCCACATTATTTCTACCTTATAAAATACATATCAGGTCAAGCAAATAGAATCCACTAACATGTATATACCCCCTTCATATCTGAGAGACATATCCCAAACAGACGGATAGGCAATAATGTTCCTACTGAAACTACATACATGATAAAATAAAATAAAATGTAGGAGTTACTAATAAAGCAGTTCAGGTCAAGTTTGATATTTAACCCTCTAGGGTGGAGACTCCCGAGAAGAAATATCCACTTCGTTTCTCTCTTAGAGAGTTCCCTTACTCGATTAGAACCCCTCCAGGCAGGGAAAGTACAATCTATTCCACAAAATTGAAGAACTGAGGGATCTTGATTGTGTTTTTCCTTAAAATGCAGGGAAACGCTGTGATGTATAAATCCTTTCTTAATATTAGCCAGATGTTCGGCTATACGTATCCTAAGGAGACGCTTAGTTCTCCCTACATAGTACAGCCCACAAGGGCACCATAGGAGATAGACCACAAAGGATGAGTTACAAGTGATACATTGTTCAATCTTATAAACACGACCATCCTTATCTGAAAATTCCTTCTTCCCCCTATTGTTGATTCTCACTGTCCTGCAACAAATACACCTCCGGTAGGAATAAAAGCCTTCAAAGTCCTCACTAAGGCTTACCTTTTTAGGTGGATCTAGGATTTTCCGTACCACCCGATCCCCAAAGTTCGGGGCTCTCCTGTATATAAACTTGGGTTTTTCTGACAGGATTTCACAGAGATGTCTATCCCTTCCCAGAATTTCCCAATGTTTACGGAAAATATCCTCTATTTTCCTATACTGATAGTGAAAGTCTGATGTACATTATTAGTGACCACATCCTCCTTCTTCCTTAAACATTGCTCCCTAGGCATTAAAGCTACCTCGGCAATGGTATTATTTATGAAGTCTTCCTTATATCCTTTCTGTAAGAACTTATCCCCCAGTATATTAGCCTGCGTTAGAAAATCAGCAGATGTTGTACAATTTCCGCAATTCCTCAAAATCTGGCCCTTAGGGATGTTTTTAATCCAAGCTGGGTGATGTCCACTGCCTATGGCCAGTTAGCTATTTCTGTCAGTGGGCTTGAAATAAGCCTTTGTGCTAATCACAGAACCAGTCTTCATAATGGTTAAATCTAGGAAATGTACTTCCTTTTCACTGATAACATGATCTAGCACAATGTTGTTAGTATTGTGATTTAAATGTTTTAAAAATATCTCCACTGACTCCTTCGATGCCTCCCATATAAACAGGAGATCATCTATAGATCTTCTATAGAGTTTTAACTCTGGCCTGGCCTCATTGAACACATGTCTATCCTCCCACTCCGCCATGAACAGGTTGGCGAGGCTAGGGGCAAACTTATCTCCCATAGCCACGTCAACCTGCTGGGAGAAGAATTGGTCCTGGTACCAGACATAATTATGGGCCATACAGAAGTCCAGCACTTTGCCCAAAAAGCATTTCTGCACATACGGTATGTCCTCACGTCTGCTTAATGCCCAATTGAGTGCCAATAAGGCATCATCATGTTGTATGATGGTATACAATGAGCTTACATCCGCGGTTACTAGAAAAGTCTGGCAAGCTGGTTTGATTTTGGCGCAGTGGGGTGGAAGGAATCAGAAGGAGCACCTATTATTCTCTTTTTTTTCACTATTTGTTTACTCCTTACCCATTGTCTGTTTGGGCTTTTGCCCAACCTGGTCATCCAAGCGGCCATCTAGTTGTCCTTCTATGGTTTTCTGTGACCTAGTAAATTTACCGTTAATGGCACTGGCAGTCACACACTGATCCAACGTCACCTTACTCGCTTTCAGGATGCTACTCTCTGCATCTTACAGTCTCCAAAACCCCACAAACCGGTCCTGGGGTTGACATCAACCTGTTTCAAGCCAACAACGCCTGTGACCCAGTGACGGTACTCGAACGACTGTCCCAGCTACCCAGCCAATCTGATAGTAGCCCACTGCTGCAATTTCTGAACGGCCCCCTGAGTGGCAGCCAATTCATCAGACATGTCAGGATCCTTCTAGTCAACAGTTCTCTGGACACTCCTTTCAGTTTGGAGCAACTTCTGCTGCATCCAGCACGGGTTACCTGACCATGTGATCAAGAAATTAGGCAGATGTCCACTTGCTTTGCTACGTACATCCCAAAACCTTAGCTGAAAATGACTCAGGCTTTCACCAAGCTGGCTCAATAAACCACTGAACCAATAAAGTATTATTAACCTATCTGAGTCTTTTGCCTCCTTTTCTTGGCATACCGACCAGACCACCAAGGCACACCTGAGGTCTATTTGTGTTGAGTCTTGTCCCGTGTTTATGTGATCCATATTGGCCTCAGTCTTAGGACCAGGACCATAAGTTAGAAGGCCAATATGGTGGCCTGAATTTATGGGAAGGGCCCAGGGGTATTTAGGCAGCCCACTCTCCCATGCTCTTTGTTGGTTCCATTCTGTGATACACTCTCTCCCTTCCCTTTTTCAGGGCACTTTTCAACACACCCTTCTCCATAATTATCCAATTACTTACCTTGGGTATGCCCTCTTTTCTTGGCATACCGACCAGACCACCAAGGCACACCTGAGGTCTATTTATGTTGTATGTCTTGTTGTGTGTTAATGTGATCCATATCAGTCTCGGTCTCAGGGGCACAACTATATATACAGGTCGTTCTCAAAAAATGTGCATATTGTGGTAAAGTTCATTATTTTCTGTAATGTACTGATAAACATTAGACTTTCATATATTTTAGATTCATTACACACAACTGAAGTAGTTCAAGTCTTTTATTGTTTTAATATTGATGATTTTGGCATACAGCTCATGAAAACTCAAAATTCCTATCTCAAAAAATTAGTATATCATGAAAAGGTTCTCTAAACAAGCTCCTAACCTAATCATCTGAATCAACTAATTAACTCTAAACACCTGCAAAAGATTCCTGAGGCTTTTAAAAACTCCCAGCCTGGTTCATTACTCCAAACCGCAATCATGGGTAAGACTGCCGACTTGACTGCTGTCCAGAAGGCCATAATTAACACCCTCAAGCAAGAGGGTAAGACACAGAAAGAAATTTCTGAACGAATAGGCTGTTCCCAGAGTGCTGTATCAAGGCACCTCAGTGGGAAGTCTGTGGGAAAGAAAAAGTGTGGCAGAAAACGCTGCACAACGAGAAGAGGTGACCGGACCCTGACGAAGATTGTGGAGAAGGACCGATTCCAGACCTTGGGGGACCTGCGGAAGCATTGGACTGAG
Source organism: Rana kukunoris (assembly GCA_029574335.1). NCBI lineage: Eukaryota > Metazoa > Chordata > Amphibia > Anura > Ranidae > Rana > Rana kukunoris. Next base: position 116,221,872 of record CM056055.1, on the reverse strand, counting down.
TCTGGAGTAGAAATATCCAGAGCCACCGTGTACAGGCGTGTGCAGAAAAAGGGTTACAGGTGCCGCATTCCCCAGGTCAAGCCACTTTTGAACCAGAAACAGCGGCAGAAGCACCTAACCTGGGCTACAGAGAAGCAACACTGTACTGTTGCTCAGTGGTCCAAAGTACTTTTTTTGGTTCCACGCAGAATGTCACCCACGATCGCCGCAGATTGCAGTAGGACGGTTTGGTATGCTGTTACATGCCACTATGCTGACACTCGGCTCTTAGAGTGTCTCTACATGTGAGTGAAGTCTCCATTGTTTTAAATAAATAGTTATTTTAACAGAGAGCACTAGATTTCTTTCCTTTCTTCCCTACATGGTGGTATGAATGTTGAGAAATCATTGAATCCGGATCTATAGTTTTTATCCTATCCATCCGTCTGCCTATGGAGGCTGTCAGCTGATTTCTGATTACACAGATTATGCTTTGAGATCCATCTGGGTCAAAGCAGAGAGGTGAGAGTCCATCTTACACTGGTGGAGGATATTCTTTGGTGTTCCTTTTCACTTTCCACTCTGGAAATCGTTTAAGGCTGTGGATTCATTGCTTTATGGACTTCCTTGCACATGGACACTATTTTCAAATAACTTATATTTTTATAAGTATATTTATTGTCACCATTATTATTATTGTTTTTATTTTGTGCCGCACTCTTTTTATTTCACTTACACTTGGGACTTTTTATGAATTGTTCTTAGTGCTGGCTTGCATATATTGGTACTTTATTTATTTTTTCCAGCGCTGAATATATTCTCTTATTTTAGAGTCTGGAGGAAGACTGGGGAGAGGGAAATCCCAAAATACCTGAAGTCCAGTGTCAAGTACCCACTCAGTGATGGTCTGGGTGCCATGTCAGCTGCTGGTGTTGGTTCACTGTGTTTTATCAAGGGCAGGGTGAATGCAGCTAGCTATCAGGAGATTTTGGAGCACTTCATGCTTCCATCTGCTGAAAAGCTTTATGGAGATGAAGATTTCATTTTTCAGCACGATCTGGCACCTGCTCACAGTGCCAAAACCACTGGTAAATGGTTTACTGACCATGGTATTACTGTGCTCAATTGGCCTGCCAACTCTCCTGACCTGAACCCCATAGAGAATCTGTGGGATATTGGGAAGAGAAAGTTGAGAGACGCAAGACCCAGCACTCTGGATGAGCTTAAGGCCGCTACCGAAGCATCCTGGGCCTCCATAACACCTCAGCAGTGCCACAGGCTGATTGCCTCAATGCCACGCCGCATTGAAGCAGTCATTTCTGCAAAAGGATTCCCGACCAAGTATTGAGTGCATAACTGAACAGAATTATTTGAAGGTTGACTTTTTTTTAATTAAAAACACTTTTCTTTTATTGGTCGGATGAAATATGCTAATTTTTTGAGATAGGAATTTGGGGTTTTCATGAGCTGTATGCCAAAATCATCAATATTAAAACAATAAAAGGCTTGAACTGTGGAAAAGATGTACCAGGATATATCCTAAGATAGAGGCTGGTCCTAGCGCTCAGTGGACAGGTCTTCTAATTTAATAGGTTATATAAACATATATGCAGACAAAAGCAGCTATTATAATGAAAGAAGTGTGTGTGAAAAAATATGTCTCTATGAGGCATTAACAGCGCTATATGATTTTATATCTATTGAACTCTAACAGTTCAGAGTCTGCTTGTTGTGAGGTGCTGCTATCCACCAGGGTATCCTATCCTTAGGTCGGCAGCTAGCCTCAAATGCTAAGAACAAAATGCAAAAACCTGCTTATACACATAAAGTAAAACAACGTAAATGCAAAAAAATAATGATAATAAATGCAGAAAATGATAATGCACTATAAGTTATACATATGTGACACAACAATTCCCAGATATGTCAAAAGGCTGCTTCTTTTTTTATATATATAAAAAAAGGAAAATATACAGTCTGTATAGCTATAATGTTCTTAGTGTGGAAATTCTTGAAAAAATGGTTGGAAAAAAGCAACAACATAGATCCAGGCTTTCCTTCACTTGTAGTCCCCCCTCACGGTTTGGTACTCACCAGATAGACATGGTGTTAATTGCCTTCAGATTTTGAGATCTCTCTCCTATGAAGTGTAGCTCAGCCCAGCAGCAATGTTTTCTCCTCCAAACGAATATAGATGGGGTTGAATGCATGCGTGCAGCATGAGTAGTCATGTGAGCAAAAACGAAGGGGAAAAGGACATAGTGTAATACCGTTTTTATTGTAAAAAATCTTAATTTAAAAGTTATGCTTACTTGTATAAAAACAAAGATATGCGCATCGATTGCAGAGTTACTGCTCACTCAGCTGGTTCTGGCGTCTCCGCTCTGTCTCCAGCCGATGTGTCCCGGGTGTAACCTGCTTCGTCTATGCGATGAGTCGTGTAGCCACGCCCTGACGCGTTTCGTGATTGGTTCACGTCTTCAGAGGGCGTGGCTACACGGCACGACTAATCGTATTTATAGGGGGATGCAATCCCTCGGCTCCTCCCTTCTTCCACTGACAGCAGCTTTGCAGGAGGAGGTGTAACACTCCCCTCTGCCCGTAACCACGCCCTACTGCCAATAGGATTCGGAGTGTCCGGTTGGCCCCTCCTCTGTGAGACAGAGCTGCTGTGTGTCATTGTTTACAGCGTCCTCCATTTTGTCGTAGCGCAAGACAATAATGTTCCCCTATGCGTTACTCTATCTAATGGGTCTATTAAGTGTTACTCCCGAAGTTTGTTATTGTCAGCAAACAAGGATCACAATGCTAATATCTCAGAGGACCTCGTTGCTGACATCTGCGGAGAGCTATAGATAAAAGACTCTGACAAACAGCAGCTATGTTTTTTTTATATATATATATACAAGCAAGAAAAATATATTTGGTACTAAGATTAATTATACCTAGCTATCAAAGACATATATATATATATAATAGTACCAATGTTACTCGTACCTGGTTATGGGTTAGATGACTTTTATCAACAATGTATAGATATTACCACTATTAGGGTAAATGTAACCAAGTCACGGATACCACAATACTAACTATTAATCATACATATAAAATTATCCTTAAAATACAACATATAAGGCACACTATAATATTCCGTATACTGTCCATCCTCTGTATTGTTGTATTGAGAATACCACTCGCACCAATACTCACAATATCTTTATCTGTGTGGCCTATGAACTACCCTAATCCTCTGTGTTCAGTGGGGGTAGGTGTGAGAGCACTTGGTCATTGTTATGGCCAGTGAATGTAGCCAAGTATATGAGTAAAATTGTAAAATAAATAAATAAAATAAAATAAAATAGATACAAAATTAGAAGCAGTGGACAGAGAGGTGAAATGTCCTTAGATGGTCCTACTATAAATTAATGTGCATAATATAATATTAATATGGCCCTATGCCGAAATTAATATGTTCAATGATTTTTAATTTTTAATAGAATATAGATACAGCCTCCATATAATATCAGTAGTGTACATATTTTAGTGATTGCTTATGAAGCAGTTTATGTCTAAATCTATGTTGAGGCCCTTCGGACTTAGGGTATTTGTAAGAAATATCCATTCAGTTTCTCTTTTGGATATCTCTCTTACCCTATTACTTCCTCTCCAATTAGAATCTATTTTATCTATCCCCCAGAACTTGAGTCCTATGGGGTTTTTGTCATGTTTTTGTAAAAAATGTAAGGAGACGCTATGATCTTCATACCCTGTGGTGATGTTGTATATATGTTCTCCTACTCTTTTACTCAGTTTTCTCTTCGTTCGTCCTATATACATCAATCCACAGGGACATTCCAGGGCATAGACCACATGGGTCGACATGCATGTTATACATTCTTTAATGGGGAAGTTTTTGCCATTAGCTGTTGACGTAAAATGGGTAAGGCCTCTCAAATGGGTGGAAACCTGGCGACAGGCCTTGCATCGTCTACAAGCCGTAAATCCTGACCTCTCCCAAAACATCTTTAGTTTTTTGGGGGGATCCAAGACTCTCTTTACTATTTGGTCTCCAAAAGATGGGCATTTTCTATATATAAATGGGGGAATAGGTGGTAACTGTTGATTCAAAACTTTATCCATCAGCAGTATACCCCAGTGTCTTTTAATTATGATTTCAATATCCTTGTATTGCTCATTGTACTGTGAGATGAACCCCCATTCATGTAGATTATTCACTGGTCGTGTTCTTGGTTCTAGTAGTTGTTCTTGTGTGGAATTACCTATAATTTCAATGAGGGAGTTCATTTCAGGTTTCTTATAGCCCTTTTCCATGAACCTCTCTCTGATAACACTTGCCTGATTCAGATAATCCATGTCATTGGTGCAATTGCGTCTGATACGCATGAACTGTCCCTTTGGGATGTTACGCAGCCAGCGTGGATGATGCCCACTTTGGATTGGAATGTAACTATTCCTGTCGGACGTCTTAAAGTATGCTTTTGTATGGTAATGATTAGGTCCCCTCATTACTGTTACATCCAAATAGTTAATTTCCTGTCGATCCCATTTAAATTCCAATTTGATGTTATTTTTATTGGAATTTAATACATCAGCATATAATTGTAACGATTCCTCCGAGCCTTCCCAAATAATAAACAGATCGTCAATGTATCGCTGGTAAAACACCAGTTCCTTGCGTCTGTTTTTGAATATCCACTTGTCTTCCCACTCACTCATAAATAAGTTGGCGAGGCTGGGTGCAAATTTGGCACCCATCGCCACGCCAACTTTTTGACTAAAGAAGTTACCCCCATACCAAAAATAGTTGTGTGTGAGACAGAATTCCAATGCCATTTTTAGGAATTTTTTCTGTATATAGGGTAGTTCATCCCTTTTACTTAAAGCCCAGTTTAATGCTAAAAGGGCATCTTCGTGATCTATATTGGTATACAGCGATGCAACATCAGCTGTGACCAAATACATATCAGTGTCTGGTGGAATGGTGACTTCCCTTAGCTTTTTTAAGAAACTTGTAGTGTCTTTTAAATACGCCTGTGTGGTGATCACACTACTTTGTAAGAAGTGGTCCAGATATTGACCTACTCTCGATGTCACAGACTCAATACCGTTAACTATTGGTCTGGGTGGTGGTAAAGACGGATGCTTATGTATTTTGGGTACTGTGTAGATGGTTGGTATTCTGCTGAAACTGGGGCATAGAAACTGCTTTTCTTTCTTAGTGATTACTCTCATATAATATCCATAATCTATGAGGTTCTTTAAATCTGTTCTATACCGTTTGGTAGGATCACTAGTCAGCTTCAGGTATGTGATCTCATCACTGAGCATCTCCTGAATTTGGGTGTGGTAAAAAACTTTGTCCATCACCACCACCCCTCCTCCCTTATCAGCAGGCCTGACTACTATATCCTTGCGTTTCTCTAATGCTCGAATACCCTCTTTGATATGTTTAGGATTGAGGCTCTTTTTTGTCTGCAGGGTGTCCAGGTCTCTCAGGACCAGTTGCTTAAACACTTCTACATGATGGTTGGATGTTTGGGGTGGGTTGAACAAGGATCGATTTTTCAAACCACTGTTAACTCCCACTACCTGTGAATATTTGTTACTGGTTGTCCCACAATTATTGGTAAGGAAATATCTTTTAATGTTGATTTTCCTTATATATTTGTGTAGATCGATATACACTCCAAATTTATTTAATACTTTAGTTGCGGAACATTTAAGTCCTGCATTGAGAATGTTATTTTCCTTTTGAGTGAGCGTGACTGATGACAGATTATATATGCCACCTAATCTGCATGTCTTGGCCTCTTTTTGCTTGACCCGTTGCCCTGCTCGGCATCCTCTGCGTGTGGTAATCTGAAGTGTCTGATTGGGCTGTGTGTGGTTTCCCCTATTGGGGGGTTCCACCAATCTTGGCTGTAGTTGGAATTGGGATGCTGTTGTGGACGTCCCCTCCAGGGTCGATTCCCTCGAGATCGTCCTCTGGGGTGACCTCTCATCCCCCTCCCTAAAAAAGGAGTTGGGTGCGGTGTCTCTGGGTGGTACATATTATCAATAGGACCTTGTTCCGACAGAGATTCATATCTATTGTCAGTGGCTATTGTGTAATGGGTGGGGTGATTAGCACTATGGCTTTGCCTCATAGGGCCTTTATTTCCTCCCCTACCCATACCTCTATTATTACCTCTGCCCCTCTGTGATTGGGGGTTCGGCAAAGCTCTCACATCTTGCCTTTGTTCTGATGTCGGCACAGTGGCGAGTCTCCTATTGCTAATACTTTCTTGACTTGGTATTGGATTAACTTGTTGTTGCTGAGGTATAGCATTGCTTTTGCCTAGCTGCCACAAGTAAACCGTATTTTTCTTGAAATCGGTTACATCCCTTCTGAATTTCTTAATTTTTTTCTTTTGGGTTTCTTTATCTGTCTTTTCCAACTTCTTTTTGATTTCATTATCAAAGTTGATGACAGTTTGGGTTCCTTTAATCGGGTCTAATTTGGTTTTCAAATCGGCTATTGTTTTCTCCAAGAGTGTCATTTTGATCCTCTTTCGCTTGAGAACCAATTGTTGTAATTTCATACCAACACCATTGAAGAAATCTAGCCACTCAGTTTGGGATTCTTTATCCTCAAGCCCATCCTGCGGAGTTACCTCCCATCTCAGGCTGCGCATTATAATATTTTCTTGTAAATACCGTTCGAACGTGGTAATATCCCACCAAGTGCGCACCTGTTTCTCAAGTGCGCTCCCTAGTGCATTTAGTAACACGTTATGATCTTCATTGGTTTCCCAATCTCCTTCATTCGAGAAGACTTGATCCAAGTTTAATTGTCTATTGGTCAAGAAATTAATAGAGTCCATGTTCGCTATAGGTAACAGTGGGGAAGTGTGGAAAAGATGTACCAGGATATATCCTAAGATAGAGGCTGGTCCTAGCGCTCAGTGGACAGGTCTTCTAATTTAATAGGTTATATAAACATATATGCAGACAAAAGCAGCTATTATAATGAAAGAAGTGTGTGTGAAAAAATATGTCTCTATGAGGCATTAACAGCGCTATATGATTTTATATCTATTGAACTCTAACAGTTCAGAGTCTGCTTGTTGTGAGGTGCTGCTATCCACCAGGGTATCCTATCCTTAGGTCGGCAGCTAGCCTCAAATGCTAAGAACAAAATGCAAAAACCTGCTTATACACATAAAGTAAAACAACGTAAATGCAAAAAAATAATGATAATAAATGCAGAAAATGATAATGCACTATAAGTTATACATATGTGACACAACAATTCCCAGATATGTCAAAAGGCTGCTTCTTTTTTTATATATATAAAAAAAGGAAAATATACAGTCTGTATAGCTATAATGTTCTTAGTGTGGAAATTCTTGAAAAAATGGTTGGAAAAAAGCAACAACATAGATCCAGGCTTTCCTTCACTTGTAGTCCCCCCTCACGGTTTGGTACTCACCAGATAGACATGGTGTTAATTGCCTTCAGATTTTGAGATCTCTCTCCTATGAAGTGTAGCTCAGCCCAGCAGCAATGTTTTCTCCTCCAAACGAATATAGATGGGGTTGAATGCATGCGTGCAGCATGAGTAGTCATGTGAGCAAAAACGAAGGGGAAAAGGACATAGTGTAATACCGTTTTTATTGTAAAAAATCTTAATTTAAAAGTTATGCTTACATGTATAAAAACAAAGATATGCGCATCGATTGCAGAGTTACTGCTCACTCAGCTGGTTCTGGCGTCTCCGCTCTGTCTCCAGCCGATGTGTCCCGGGTGTAACCTGCTTCGTCTATGCGATGAGTCGTGTAGCCACGCCCTGACGCGTTTCGTGATTGGTTCACGTCTTCAGAGGGCGTGGCTACACGGCACGACTAATCGTATTTATAGGGGGATGCAATCCCTCGGCTCCTCCCTTCTTCCACTGACAGCAGCTTTGCAGGAGGAGGTGTAACACTCCCCTCTGCCCGTAACCACGCCCTACTGCCAATAGGATTCGGAGTGTCCGGTTGGCCCCTCCTCTGTGAGACAGAGCTGCTGTGTGTCATTGTTTACAGCGTCCTCCATTTTGTCGTAGCGCAAGACAATAATGTTCCCCTATGCGTTACTCTATCTAATGGGTCTATTAAGTGTTACTCCCGAAGTTTGTTATTGTCAGCAAACAAGGATCACAATGCTAATATCTCAGAGGACCTCGTTGCTGACATCTGCGGAGAGCTATAGATAAAAGACTCTGACAAACAGCAGCTATGTTTTTTTATATATATATATACAAGCAAGAAAAATATATTTGGTACTAAGATTAATTATACCTAGCTATCAAAGACATATATATATATATAATAGTACCAATGTTACTCGTACCTGGTTATGGGTTAGATGACTTTTATCAACAATGTATAGATATTACCACTATTAGGGTAAATGTAACCAAGTCACGGATACCACAATACTAACTATTAATCATACATATAAAATTATCCTTAAAATACAACATATAAGGCACACTATAATATTCCGTATACTGTCCATCCTCTGTATTGTTGTATTGAGAATACCACTCGCACCAATACTCACAATATCTTTATCTGTGTGGCCTATGAACTACCCTAATCCTCTGTGTTCAGTGGGGGTAGGTGTGAGAGCACTTGGTCATTGTTATGGCCAGTGAATGTAGCCAAGTATATGAGTAAAATTGTAAAATAAATAAATAAAATAAAATAAAATAGATACAAAATTAGAAGCAGTGGACAGAGAGGTGAAATGTCCTTAGATGGTCCTACTATAAATTAATGTGCATAATATAATATTAATATGGCCCTATGCCGAAATTAATATGTTCAATGATTTTTAATTTTTAATAGAATATAGATACAGCCTCCATATAATATCAGTAGTGTACATATTTTAGTGATTGCTTATGAAGCAGTTTATGTCTAAATCTATGTTGAGGCCCTTCGGACTTAGGGTATTTGTAAGAAATATCCATTCAGTTTCTCTTTTGGATATCTCTCTTACCCTATTACTTCCTCTCCAATTAGAATCTATTTTATCTATCCCCCAGAACTTGAGTCCTATGGGGTTTTTGTCATGTTTTTGTAAAAAATGTAAGGAGACGCTATGATCTTCATACCCTGTGGTGATGTTGTATATATGTTCTCCTACTCTTTTACTCAGTTTTCTCTTCGTTCGTCCTATATACATCAATCCACAGGGACATTCCAGGGCATAGACCACATGGGTCGACATGCATGTTATACATTCTTTAATGGGGAAGTTTTTGCCATTAGCTGTTGACGTAAAATGGGTAAGGCCTCTCAAATGGGTGGAAACCTGGCGACAGGCCTTGCATCGTCTACAAGCCGTAAATCCTGACCTCTCCCAAAACATCTTTAGTTTTTTGGGGGGATCCAAGACTCTCTTTACTATTTGGTCTCCAAAAGATGGGCATTTTCTATATATAAATGGGGGAATAGGTGGTAACTGTTGATTCAAAACTTTATCCATCAGCAGTATACCCCAGTGTCTTTTAATTATGATTTCAATATCCTTGTATTGCTCATTGTACTGTGAGATGAACCCCCATTCATGTAGATTATTCACTGGTCGTGTTCTTGGTTCTAGTAGTTGTTCTTGTGTGGAATTACCTATAATTTCAATGAGGGAGTTCATTTCAGGTTTCTTATAGCCCTTTTCCATGAACCTCTCTCTGATAACACTTGCCTGATTCAGATAATCCATGTCATTGGTGCAATTGCGTCTGATACGCATGAACTGTCCCTTTGGGATGTTACGCAGCCAGCGTGGATGATGCCCACTTTGGATTGGAATGTAACTATTCCTGTCGGACGTCTTAAAGTATGCTTTTGTATGGTAATGATTAGGTCCCCTCATTACTGTTACATCCAAATAGTTAATTTCCTGTCGATCCCATTTAAATTCCAATTTGATGTTATTTTTATTGGAATTTAATACATCAGCATATAATTGTAACGATTCCTCCGAGCCTTCCCAAATAATAAACAGATCGTCAATGTATCGCTGGTAAAACACCAGTTCCTTGCGTCTGTTTTTGAATATCCACTTGTCTTCCCACTCACTCATAAATAAGTTGGCGAGGCTGGGTGCAAATTTGGCACCCATCGCCACGCCAACTTTTATTATAGTGTGCCTTATATGTTGTATTTTAAGGATAATTTTATATGTATGATTAATAGTTAGTATTGTGGTATCCGTGACTTGGTTACATTTACCCTAATAGTGGTAATATCTATACATTGTTGATAAAAGTCATCTAACCCATAACCAGGTACGAGTAACATTGGTACTATTATATATATATATATGTCTTTGATAGCTAGGTATAATTAATCTTAGTACCAAATATATTTTTCTTGCTTGTATATATATATATAAAAAAACATAGCTGCTGTTTGTCAGAGTCTTTTATCTATAGCTCTCCGCAGATGTCAGCAACGAGGTCCTCTGAGATATTAGCATTGTGATCCTTGTTTGCTGACAATAACAAACTTCGGGAGTAACACTTAATAGACCCATTAGATAGAGTAACGCATAGGGGAACATTATTGTCTTGCGCTACGACAAAATGGAGGACGCTGTAAACAATGACACACAGCAGCTCTGTCTCACAGAGGAGGGGCCAACCGGACACTCCGAATCCTATTGGCAGTAGGGCGTGGTTACGGGCAGAGGGGAGTGTTACACCTCCTCCTGCAAAGCTGCTGTCAGTGGAAGAAGGGAGGAGCCGAGGGATTGCATCCCCCTATAAATACGATTAGTCGTGCCGTGTAGCCACGCCCTCTGAAGACGTGAACCAATCACGAAACGCGTCAGGGCGTGGCTACACGACTCATCGCATAGACGAAGCAGGTTACACCCGGGACACATCGGCTGGAGACAGAGCGGAGACGCCAGAACCAGCTGAGTGAGCAGTAACTCTGCAATCGATGCGCATATCTTTGTTTTTATACATGTAAGCATAACTTTTAAATTAAGATTTTTTACAATAAAAACGGTATTACACTATGTCCTTTTCCCCTTCGTTTTTGCTCACATGACTACTCATGCTGCACGCATGCATTCAACCCCATCTATATTCGTTTGGAGGAGAAAACATTGCTGCTGGGCTGAGCTACACTTCATAGGAGAGAGATCTCAAAATCTGAAGGCAATTAACACCATGTCTATCTGGTGAGTACCAAACCGTGAGGGGGGACTACAAGTGAAGGAAAGCCTGGATCTATGTTGTTGCTTTTTTCCAACCATTTTTTCAAGAATTTCCACACTAAGAACATTATAGCTATACAGACTGTATATTTTCCTTTTTTTATATATATAAAAAAAGAAGCAGCCTTTTGACATATCTGGGAATTGTTGTGTCACATATGTATAACTTATAGTGCATTATCATTTTCTGCATTTATTATCATTATTTTTTTGCATTTACGTTGTTTTACTTTATGTGTATAAGCAGGTTTTTGCATTTTGTTCTTAGCATTTGAGGCTAGCTGCCGACCTAAGGATAGGATACCCTGGTGGATAGCAGCACCTCACAACAAGCAGACTCTGAACTGTTAGAGTTCAATAGATATAAAATCATATAGCGCTGTTAATGCCTCATAGAGACATATTTTTTCACACACACTTCTTTCATTATAATAGCTGCTTTTGTCTGCATATATGTTTATATAACCTATTAAATTAGAAGACCTGTCCACTGAGCGCTAGGACCAGCCTCTATCTTAGGATATATCCTGGTACATCTTTTCCACACTTCCCCACTGTTACCTATAGCGAACATGGACTCTATTAATTTCTTGACCAATAGACAATTAAACTTGGATCAAGTCTTCTCGAATGAAGGAGATTGGGAAACCAATGAAGATCATAACGTGTTACTAAATGCACTAGGGAGCGCACTTGAGAAACAGGTGCGCACTTGGTGGGATATTACCACGTTCGAACGGTATTTACAAGAAAATATTATAATGCGCAGCCTGAGATGGGAGGTAACTCCGCAGGATGGGCTTGAGGATAAAGAATCCCAAACTGAGTGGCTAGATTTCTTCAATGGTGTTGGTATGAAATTACAACAATTGGTTCTCAAGCGAAAGAGGATCAAAATGACACTCTTGGAGAAAACAATAGCCGATTTGAAAACCAAATTAGACCCGATTAAAGGAACCCAAACTGTCATCAACTTTGATAATGAAATCAAAAAGAAGTTGGAAAAGACAGATAAAGAAACCCAAAAGAAAAAAATTAAGAAATTCAGAAGGGATGTAACCGATTTCAAGAAAAATACGGTTTACTTGTGGCAGCTAGGCAAAAGCAATGCTATACCTCAGCAACAACAAGTTAATCCAATACCAAGTCAAGAAAGTATTAGCAATAGGAGACTCGCCACTGTGCCGACATCAGAACAAAGGCAAGATGTGAGAGCTTTGCCGAACCCCCAATCACAGAGGGGCAGAGGTAATAATAGAGGTATGGGTAGGGGAGGAAATAAAGGCCCTATGAGGCAAAGCCATAGTGCTAATCACCCCACCCATTACACAATAGCCACTGACAATAGATATGAATCTCTGTCGGAACAAGGTCCTATTGATAATATGTACCACCCAGAGACACCGCACCCAACTCCTTTTTTAGGGAGGGGGATGAGAGGTCACCCCAGAGGACGATCTCGAGGGAATCGACCCTGGAGGGGACGTCCACAACAGCATCCCAATTCCAACTACAGCCAAGATTGGTGGAACCCCCCAATAGGGGAAACCACACACAGCCCAATCAGACACTTCAGATTACCACACGCAGAGGATGCCGAGCAGGGCAACGGGTCAAGCAAAAAGAGGCCAAGACATGCAGATTAGGTGGCATATATAATCTGTCATCAGTCACGCTCACTCAAAAGGAAAATAACATTCTCAATGCAGGACTTAAATGTTCCGCAACTAAAGTATTAAATAAATTTGGAGTGTATATCGATCTACACAAATATATAAGGAAAATCAACATTAAAAGATATTTCCTTACCAATAATTGTGGGACAACCAGTAACAAATATTCACAGGTAGTGGGAGTTAACAGTGGTTTGAAAAATCGATCCTTGTTCAACCCACCCCAAACATCCAACCATCATGTAGAAGTGTTTAAGCAACTGGTCCTGAGAGACCTGGACACCCTGCAGACAAAAAAGAGCCTCAATCCTAAACATATCAAAGAGGGTATTCGAGCATTAGAGAAACGCAAGGATATAGTAGTCAGGCCTGCTGATAAGGGAGGAGGGGTGGTGGTGATGGACAAAGTTTTTTACCACACCCAAATTCAGGAGATGCTCAGTGATGAGATCACATACCTGAAGCTGACTAGTGATCCTACCAAACGGTATAGAACAGATTTAAAGAACCTCATAGATTATGGATATTATATGAGAGTAATCACTAAGAAAGAAAAGCAGTTTCTATGCCCCAGTTTCAGCAGAATACCAACCATCTACACAGTACCCAAAATACATAAGCATCCGTCTTTACCACCACCCAGACCAATAGTTAACGGTATTGAGTCTGTGACATCGAGAGTAGGTCAATATCTGGACCACTTCTTACAAAGTAGTGTGATCACCACACAGGCGTATTTAAAAGACACTACAAGTTTCTTAAAAAAGCTAAGGGAAGTCACCATTCCACCAGACACTGATATGTATTTGGTCACAGCTGATGTTGCATCGCTGTATACCAATATAGATCACGAAGATGCCCTTTTAGCATTAAACTGGGCTTTAAGTAAAAGGGATGAACTACCCTATATACAGAAAAAATTCCTAAAAATGGCATTGGAATTCTGTCTCACACACAACTATTTTTGGTATGGGGGTAACTTCTTTAGTCAAAAAGTTGGCGTGGCGATGGGTGCCAAATTTGCACCCAGCCTCGCCAACTTATTTATGAGTGAGTGGGAAGACAAGTGGATATTCAAAAACAGACGCAAGGAACTGGTGTTTTACCAGCGATACATTGACGATCTGTTTATTATTTGGGAAGGCTCGGAGGAATCGTTACAATTATATGCTGATGTATTAAATTCCAATAAAAATAACATCAAATTGGAATTTAAATGGGATCGACAGGAAATTAACTATTTGGATGTAACAGTAATGAGGGGACCTAATCATTACCATACAAAAGCATACTTTAAGACGTCCGACAGGAATAGTTACATTCCAATCCAAAGTGGGCATCATCCACGCTGGCTGCGTAACATCCCAAAGGGACAGTTCATGCGTATCAGACGCAATTGCACCAATGACATGGATTATCTGAATCAGGCAAGTGTTATCAGAGAGAGGTTCATGGAAAAGGGCTATAAGAAACCTGAAATGAACTCCCTCATTGAAATTATAGGTAATTCCACACAAGAACAACTACTAGAACCAAGAACACGACCAGTGAATAATCTACATGAATGGGGGTTCATCTCACAGTACAATGAGCAATACAAGGATATTGAAATCATAATTAAAAGACACTGGGGTATACTGCTGATGGATAAAGTTTTGAATCAACAGTTACCACCTATTCCCCCATTTATATATAGAAAATGCCCATCTTTTGGAGACCAAATAGTAAAGAGAGTCTTGGATCCCCCCAAAAAACTAAAGATGTTTTGGGAGAGGTCAGGATTTACGGCTTGTAGACGATGCAAGGCCTGTCGCCAGGTTTCCACCCATTTGAGAGGCCTTACCCATTTTACGTCAACAGCTAATGGCAAAAACTTCCCCATTAAAGAATGTATAACATGCATGTCGACCCATGTGGTCTATGCCCTGGAATGTCCCTGTGGATTGATGTATATAGGACGAACGAAGAGAAAACTGAGTAAAAGAGTAGGAGAACATATATACAACATCACCACAGGGTATGAAGATCATAGCGTCTCCTTACATTTTTTACAAAAACATGACAAAAACCCCATAGGACTCAAGTTCTGGGGGATAGATAAAATAGATTCTAATTGGAGAGGAAGTAATAGGGTAAGAGAGATATCCAAAAGAGAAACTGAATGGATATTTCTTACAAATACCCTAAGTCCGAAGGGCCTCAACATAGATTTAGACATAAACTGCTTCATAAGCAATCACTAAAATATGTACACTACTGATATTATATGGAGGCTGTATCTATATTCTATTAAAAATTAAAAATCATTGAACATATTAATTTCGGCATAGGGCCATATTAATATTATATTATGCACATTAATTTATAGTAGGACCATCTAAGGACATTTCACCTCTCTGTCCACTGCTTCTAATTTTGTATCTATTTTATTTTATTTTATTTATTTATTTTACAATTTTACTCATATACTTGGCTACATTCACTGGCCATAACAATGACCAAGTGCTCTCACACCTACCCCCACTGAACACAGAGGATTAGGGTAGTTCATAGGCCACACAGATAAAGATATTGTGAGTATTGGTGCGAGTGGTATTCTCAATACAACAATACAGAGGATGGACAGTATACGGAATATTATAGTGTGCCTTATATGTTGTATTTTAAGGATAATTTTATATGTATGATTAATAGTTAGTATTGTGGTATCCGTGACTTGGTTACATTTACCCTAATAGTGGTAATATCTATACATTGTTGATAAAAGTCATCTAACCCATAACCAGGTACGAGTAACATTGGTACTATTATATATATATATATGTCTTTGATAGCTAGGTATAATTAATCTTAGTACCAAATATATTTTTCTTGCTTGTATATATATATATAAAAAAACATAGCTGCTGTTTGTCAGAGTCTTTTATCTATAGCTCTCCGCAGATGTCAGCAACGAGGTCCTCTGAGATATTAGCATTGTGATCCTTGTTTGCTGACAATAACAAACTTCGGGAGTAACACTTAATAGACCCATTAGATAGAGTAACGCATAGGGGAACATTATTGTCTTGCGCTACGACAAAATGGAGGACGCTGTAAACAATGACACACAGCAGCTCTGTCTCACAGAGGAGGGGCCAACCGGACACTCCGAATCCTATTGGCAGTAGGGCGTGGTTACGGGCAGAGGGGAGTGTTACACCTCCTCCTGCAAAGCTGCTGTCAGTGGAAGAAGGGAGGAGCCGAGGGATTGCATCCCCCTATAAATACGATTAGTCGTGCCGTGTAGCCACGCCCTCTGAAGACGTGAACCAATCACGAAACGCGTCAGGGCGTGGCTACACGACTCATCGCATAGACGAAGCAGGTTACACCCGGGACACATCGGCTGGAGACAGAGCGGAGACGCCAGAACCAGCTGAGTGAGCAGTAACTCTGCAATCGATGCGCATATCTTTGTTTTTATACATGTAAGCATAACTTTTAAATTAAGATTTTTTACAATAAAAACGGTATTACACTATGTCCTTTTCCCCTTCGTTTTTGCTCACATGACTACTCATGCTGCACGCATGCATTCAACCCCATCTATATTCGTTTGGAGGAGAAAACATTGCTGCTGGGCTGAGCTACACTTCATAGGAGAGAGATCTCAAAATCTGAAGGCAATTAACACCATGTCTATCTGGTGAGTACCAAACCGTGAGGGGGGACTACAAGTGAAGGAAAGCCTGGATCTATGTTGTTGCTTTTTTCCAACCATTTTTTCAAGAATTTCCACACTAAGAACATTATAGCTATACAGACTGTATATTTTCCTTTTTTTATATATATAAAAAAAGAAGCAGCCTTTTGACATATCTGGGAATTGTTGTGTCACATATGTATAACTTATAGTGCATTATCATTTTCTGCATTTATTATCATTATTTTTTTGCATTTACGTTGTTTTACTTTATGTGTATAAGCAGGTTTTTGCATTTTGTTCTTAGCATTTGAGGCTAGCTGCCGACCTAAGGATAGGATACCCTGGTGGATAGCAGCACCTCACAACAAGCAGACTCTGAACTGTTAGAGTTCAATAGATATAAAATCATATAGCGCTGTTAATGCCTCATAGAGACATATTTTTTCACACACAAAAGGCTTGAACTACTTCAGCTGTGTGTAATGAATCTAAAATATATGAAAGTCTAATGTTTATCAGTACATTACAGAAAATAATGAACTTTATCCCAATATGCAAATTTTTTGAGAACGACCTGTATATATATATATATATATATATATATATATATATATATATATACACACATATACAATATGCATTAAAAAATGCCACTCAGGCCTAGACATGTGGAGACTGGAATATTTTTTTTTTTTTTTTAGTTTTTGTCTGAAAAATAAATTTAATTAGTTACTCCCGAAAATCGTTTTGATTTATTTTGTTTTTTATTGGGGAATAGCTTTCCTCCAAAAATCCAACTATATTTGTTTTCTGTCGAATGGTCAAAAGAACATTCGACGGAACTTCGAAACTTCACGTCGAATCGTACATTTCCGGTCGAATATTCCACCTACAAGAATTCTAATGTTGTATGACTAGTAATAATGTCGAATCTATTCTCTATAATGTCGAATCTATTTTCTCATAAATCAAAATCTATTCTCTGTAATGTCGAATCTTTTCTCTATGATGTTGAATCTTTTCTCTATAATGTCAAATCTCTCTATATCAAATTTTTACCGCAACGAAAACGAAAATAAAGCATTTTTTATGTCGGATCTTTTGGTTTTCGTTTCTTGCGCTTTCGTTATCGTTTGTTAAAACGATAACCAAAAAAACAGATTTTCGGACGAAAATGCATTCTAATGAAAAAGAATGCATATGTCTACTCAGGCCACACGATGTTCTTAATATCAATCAACTAGGTAACTAGGTCACAAATATGAATATGCTTTTCATAGTGCAAAAATAAAAAAATATTTCTGAAAGATCAGTTGTGTCTTGTCTTGTCTATTTCACAAAATACCACCTATGTTGAGTTAATATCTATACACAATGTGAGAGCTAAAATCGGAATTCATCGGGTATTCACAGCATTCAAATAGAGCTAAAGCCCTCTGAAATCACATATAAAACAATATTGTCAATGCTGTTGCTTTTTTCTGAACAGTTGCCAGAGTTTGAAATGAGCAGGCAGTCCATTCAGCTACTTTGTAATTGGGCAGATTCGCTGAGTACTAACTAGACCACCATCTCCTGGTGCTCCACCTAGTCCACTAATTATCCTACTGTTGAACCTCAGTTTTATTATTCTAAGGAAGGCAAGAGAAAAAAAAGGTACACAGCCACATTTGATTTGTGCATACAATTATACAACACAAGCCCAGGAGGACAGATGATTGCTGGGAAACACCTGGGACTTTAGGAAATGTAATCCCAGGAGACCTCTTTCTATCAAGCTATAGGTTGGATGGGACTACAGGTCCCAGAGAGCTGGAGAAGGAGGAAAAGGGGAAGGAAGCCCAGGGCATGATGTAGTCTTGTTGGGAGCTGAGAGTTGATCACTAGAGAGAAAGCTGCTGTCTTGGAGAGCTTCCTGCCTTAGTGTTCGCTGCAGATGGTGGAGAGCAAGGGACTGGTCACAGCAGCCAAAGACTGTAACAAGTTCAGTGAGAGATCCCCATTGCCTGGTCTTTAGTCATTGTTGACATCACCAGTTCTGTGAGAGTATGTCATCGTCCAGTCCTGAGGCACAGCCAATATCACCAGTTCTGAAACCTTGAGAGCAGAAGGAGGTGTAATCAGAGATAATTTGGTGGTGAGAGGCCACTGGCCACAACTTCCTGCCTATTTCTTTAAAGGAGTTGTAAAGGAAAAAAAATTTTTTGCCTAAAATTAATGTCTGCATGGTAGACAGACAGAATAGTGTAATGATTCTGTTAACAAACGAGTAAATACCTATTAAATTCCTTCATCTATATCACCTCCGGCGTTCTAGTTTCTGTTCTCTCATTCACTTCCTGGTTTGCATCATTTGTTCATGTAAGAAGTCTCTAAGGCCCCATACACACGAGCAGACAGATTTGTTCAAATCGGTCGGGCAGACCGATTTGAACAAATCTGTCTGCTGGGGACGTATTGGTTTGATCGTCTACACACGATCAAACCAAAATCCCCGCTGGCAGACGGCTCGCTGACGTGGCGGTGACGTTGACGCCGCCACGTCACCGTACCAGGAAGTAAATCACTTCCGCGCATGCGTCGAATCCATTCGACGCGTGTGCGAGAAGACATGTCTGCTGGTTAGCATACTAACCAGCAGACATGTCGGGCGGATGGGTTCCCAGCCGACAGATTTGAAAGCATGCTTTCAAATCTGTTGGCTGGCCAAATCCGTCTGCTCGCACGTACACACAATCAAATCTGTCTGCTGGGACGGTCGGGCCGACCGTTTCCAGCAGATAGATTTGATCGTGTGTACGCGGCCTTACACGTAGAGCGTCCTGCTGCACAGATGTAGTTCCCAGGAGGGGGCGAGCACGTTACTGACCACCGCAGTAAAGTCTCCCTTCATGGTGGTCAGTAAAATCAGACAAGCAGGAAGTCAACAGAACAGAGAAGAAATAGAGCAACTGCTGAGCAAAAACTAATAATGAGGAAGTGAAAAGAGGAATGTCTGCAGATAAATGATGCTTATTATGAAAAAAAAATTCCTTTACAACCTCTTTAAGAAACAGTTTAACCTTTTTTCAACATACAGTTTGGGCACTTACATCTAGCATTTTGGGATTTGCTCAAATCTGAGCAGTCCAATGCTGGGAACTTTGGGTTCCCACAATTACCAATACACAAGCCAGTGGGAGGGGTTAGGAGAGACTAACATACCCTTAGTATCACCCTTAGTTAGATCCCTGGTTTCAGGGTTCTGAGGCAGAGATATTTGGTCCTACAGTTATTTATAGAGTTATACAACAGTGGTATAAATTATTGTTCACTGTTATTGCCATTTTGTTTATTGAGTTGCTGGGTATGTTGTACAAATCAATATTCCCTCTTAAGTCTCAGTGTGCCAAAGTGTGTGGCATTGCTAAAAGGGTCCTTAACATTTTATATCAGTGAACCCAAACAGCAACTTCTTCGGGGATTAAGCACTACATACAGGTCCAGGATCATATGTAATGCTTTGTAGCATTAAATGTAGGTCTTAAATGGATGTGGTTCTTTTATACGAGCTCTGCCTTTTGACTTGTGTAATCATTTTATAGCCAGTAGTAGTTAATCACATGAAATTGGACAAGGTCTGTAAAGCTTAAGACTGTTTTATACTCAATCAAGCAGCTTCTTCAGTTTTGATACACATACCCCAGCATTTATAGATACACAGGTAACTCAGGCACCTTATTTGAGTCACCATGAATTGTGACAGGGCAGATGTTGAGCATGATTGATAGTATGAAATTTGTAAATCCAGCTTGTTCAAGTTTCAAAATGGTGCCATAGAGTCTGGGGCAGTGCTAGTTGTTGGAGTTAGATGGCTGGGATTGTGAATCGTTATGTAGAAATATATATGGGTGAAAGATGATATTAACTGATTGCCGACCGCCCGCCGTCATATTACTGTGGGACGGTGGCACTGCTACGTGGGAGCACGTAGCTCTACGTCCTCCCTTTAGCAGCTTATCGGGCGCGCGCGCGACGCCGGCGGGACGCGCGCGTGCCCGGCGGGTATGATCAGCGGGGGAAACGCTGATCTTCTGTCCATACAATGTATGGACAGAAGATCAGTGATTTCCCCTAGTGAGGCCACCCCCCCATACAGTTAGAACACACCAGGACCACACTTAACCCCTTCCCTGCCCCCTAGTGTTAACCCCTTCACTGCCAATGGCATTTTTATAGTAATACAATGCATTTTTATAGCATTGATCGCTATAAAAATGCCAATGGTCCCAAAAATGTGTCAAAAGTGTCCGATGTGTCCGCCATAATATCGCAGTACCGAAAAAAAAACGCTGATTGCCGCCATTACTAGTAAAAAATAATAATAATAAAAATGCCATAAAACGACCCCCTTTTTTGTAAACGCTATAAATTTTGCGCAAACCAATTAATAAACGCTAATTGCGATTTTTTTTAACGAAAAATATGTAGAAGAATACGTATCGGCCTAAACTGAGGAAAAAAAAAAATTTTATATCTTTTTTGGGATTTTTATTATAGCAAAATGTAAAAAATATTGCATTTTTTTCAAAATAGTCGCTCTATTTTTGTTTATAGCGCAAAATATAAAAACCGCAGAGATGATCAAATACCACCAAAAGAAAGCTCTATTTGTGGGAAAAAAAGGACGCCAATTTGCACGACCGCGCAATTGTCAGTTAAAGCGACGCAGTGCTGAATCACAAAAAGTACTCTGGTCTTTGGACAGCAATATGGTCCGGGGCTAAAGTGGTTAAAGTCCTCCCCTCTGTTTCGAGATGGCTGTTACCAATCCCCCTGAATCCTGCTTCAATCTTGAAGAAATCATGCGCTGGAAACCTGACATTTCCAGGAGTGTTAATCTCCTGGATTCTCTGCATGTTTTACTGGTCATCCTGCTGGCCTCTACTGTGTATTACTACTATATCCAGGGTCATTATAAGCAATCATGTGGGTCATACAGCCTACCAGACTTGCTACTCCAATGTATCACTACAAAGTGTAAAGCCCTCTTTACATGGATGCATGGTAATGTATATAACATGCTTTACAGTGTTGAGGTGCCATAAAATAAAATAGTAGCCCAACACACAGCAGGGGTCTCCAAACTTTCTAAGCAAAGGGCCAGTTTACTGTCCTTCTGGGGGTTTACGAGGGCCGAACAGTGGTCAGTGGGAGTCGAACAGGTGCTGACATCAGTGGGAAAAATGTACACCCCATTGTTTGTTTCAGTGGGAGTAATTGTGCCCCGTCATTGGGTCCCATTGTTGGTTTCATTGTGAGGAATTGTCCCCTATCATTGGTGTCATTGTAAGGAATTGTGCCCCATCCTTGGTGTCACTGTGAGAAATTGTGTCCCATCATTGGTTTCATTGGGAAGAATTGTGACCCAATATTGATGTCATTGGGCCCCTTTGTTGGTGTCAGTGGGTGAACCTATGACCCAGAGTTGATATCAGTGGATAAAATAGTGCCCCAAGGGCCAGATAAAAGCAAGCAAAGGGCCGCATCTGGCCCCCGGGCCGCAGTTTGGAGACCACTGCACTAGAGCATGCTACACAGCAATTTACAGTAGCGAATTGCAATAAAAAATGGTAATGTCTGATTTTCAAAGAAAATAAGTAATACATACAGTACCGTCTTCAGGTACACAGGTATAATTTGATTTGCAATGTTTAATATAGCAACAGGGTCACTTTAAGGTGTAGGAAGACTTGTCGCAACCTGCAGAATTCACTCTACTATGTTAGGAAATGTGTCTGTTGAGCAGTTGTTTTGTTTCCCCAATGTACAGATTTCTGCATTGCTCATTACAGGGAACTGCATACAGGTATATCAAGTTACTTTGTGTTTGATTTAGGGGCTTTTGAATGTAGAAGGCTTCAGTGTTCTGCTGAGCTTGAAAAACACACTCAAAATATTTTACCATCTCTATTTCCCATCTACCCTGGTACAAAATGATCAAAACACCTCTGAGCTCCTTACTAAGCACCTCTGAGGAGTCCAAGGCCAGAGAAACAGGGAACTTAGGAGAAAACCTAAACGTATCTTGTAACAGTATTCCACCACAGAGTTCCCCCAATTGAACCATTTAAATGTAAACAGTTTTTTTTGGGGGAATTTCTTTGTCTGCTATATACAAAATCCAATTTGGATTATTCTATAACCTAATATGTTGATACAAATCTAATGCATCACAAATACATACAAATAAATATTTAATGAATTCTAAACAAGAACAACTTAATTTTTCAAAATAAATTGTAGACAAAATAAGTTCTAGATCAATGGATATTATTCTATTAACTAAAAAAGTAACATGCATTTTGAAGTACAGGTAAATGTAAAAATCCAGTAATTATTTAGAAAATCCAGATTCTCAAATTCATTAAATTATTTACCCAGCATTGTAATTCCGAAATATACAGTATATAGACCCAAACATATATAACATTAAATATATTGCACTTTACCAGTCCTTAGATGTGGTGGCTGCATTTATTTTTTAAGACTTATGCCATGTACACACGATCGGTCCATCCGATGATAACGGTCTGATGGACCGTTTTCATTGGTTAACCGATGAAGCTGACTGATGGTCTATCGCGCCTACACACCATCAGTTAAAAAACCGATTGTGTCAGAACCCGGTGACGTAAAACACAACAACGTGCTGAAAAAAATGAAGTTCAATGCTTCCAAGCATGCGTTGACTTGCTTCTGAGCATGCGTGGATTTTTAACTGATGGTCGCGCCTACAAACGATAGTTTTTTTGCTATTGGTTAGGTATCCATCGGTTAAATTTAAAACAAGTTGGCTTTTTTTTAATGGATTGTTAAATAACCGATTGCGCCCACAAACGATCAGTTTGGACCGTTGAAAACAGTCCATCAGACTGTTCTTATCGGTTTAACCGATCGTGTGTATGCGGCATAAGTATAATTTCTGAAAGTACACTTGTTTATCATGTTAGAAATCGTGGCCCAGATTCACAGAGCGATTACGCCTGCGCAACAGGAGATGCGCGTGCGTAAGTCTAAATGTGCGCGTGCGTTTCGATGCACGGCATCCCCAAAGCGAGATACGCAAGAAATCTACTTTTTTTTGTCTGGCGTAATTTCGTTAGACAGGCGCATCCGTCCGTGCAAAACTGCGCTAGATAGATCATTGATTTGCTAGTCAAATATGCTAATGAGGGACTTACGGGGATCCACAAAAGAACGTTGGGGCAGCGCAGGCTACGCAGTGTGCGCAACAGCAAAATGTCCTGTCTACAATTAGACCATATAAAAGCTGGTCTAAAAAGAGAAAAAAAGTCTACTTGTTAGATAAAGCAACACTGTTAGTGAGGAGCTCAGCAGTCACACGTGTTGCACAACAATCTGTATGCCAACATGTCAGGGGCATCGTCGCGCATAGCTATACTACTGACTTTAGATGAGCAAAGAAGGAGGAGGGCACGGAGGATGGCACGGGAGAGGATATACCGCACCCGCATAGACCTGTTTGGCATGAGTGATTCTGAGGTGTATCGCATCTTCAGATTCACCCCTCATGCCATCCTGGAATTAACCACAACCTTGCAGGAGGACATCACCAGCCCAACACAACGCTCACATGCAGTGCAGCCACTGGTCAAGGTCATGGCAACACTCCTTGCCAGTGGCTCTTTTCAGCGTACAAGTGGCGTGGTGGCTGGGAGGTCACAATCCTCCATGAGCAGATGTGTGCACCAGGTTGTCCCTGCAATCCTCAGACGCATGGCCAACCAAATCATCAAACCCACCACTGAGGAGCTGCGGCTGAAGGCAATGAGAGATTTCTACAGAATTGCCATATTCCCACGCACCGTGGGGGCCATTGATTGCACACATGTGGCACTCCAGCCCCCCCCAGGAGACAGAGCACATGTACCGCAATCGGAAGAATTGGCATTCCATCAACGTACAGGTGATAGTATACGTCCGTGCCAAACACCCAGGGTCCAGCCATGACAGCTACATATACAATCAATGCCACATCCGAATGGAATTCGATCAGAACGTGTATGGGGCCACCTGGCTGGTTGGTAAGTGACATGGGTGGCAGGCATGACTGTACCCCCCCATGATGCACACATCACAAGGGGCACATGCATGATTAACATCCTCCTGTCTTTTCCCTTACAGGTGACTCTGCATATCCACTGGGACCCCATCTCATGACTCCTATCCGGAACCCCCAAACCCCAGGAGAGGAAAGATACAATCAAGCCCACGCCCAAACACGTGGAGTGGTGGAGCGCACCTTTGGCCTCCTGAAGTCACGTTTCCGATGCCTGGATAAGTCTGGGGGTACCCTCTTGTATTCCCCAAACTTTGTGTGCCAGATCATCGGTGCATGTTGCATGCTACACAACTTCGCAGTAAGAAAGGGCCTGCAGATTGACCTACGTGATGACCTGACCCCTAAACCAGACAATCCCCCCCTAACCGAGGATACCCCGTCTTCTGAGGGAAGAGCAGCCAGGAGACAGCTCACATTGGGCATCTTTGCACGTTAAACACACACATTAATCATGGCACAATGAGAATGCATGCATGCACACCACTGTGGTCCCTAGCACACACACCCCACATCCTCATCAAATTGGATTGGCACCAGTCCACCATGCAGGACTTGTGAGCAGCAACGCCACGCCAAGGCTCCAATTATGTCACTGTACATTCATACACCATTCACACGGACCTGGGGATCACTTCTCCCTGGTCCTGGGGAACCCTACTCCACCAAAATTGAGGGTGACAGCCCTTTTCCGGCAGGAATATCACCCCCACATTCAAACAGCATTCACAACCCAAAAAAAAAAAAAATGACCAGCAAAATCAAAAAATTTCCAGCAAAAAAAAAAAGGGGAAAAAAAAATGTATTGCCCTTGACGTGAGCCACGGCTGGGGCGCACCTGGCCACGCCCCCGGCTCCTCAGGGGAGACTCATGGGGGAGGGGGAAAACCGGGGAAGGAGGAGCAGCCCCTGATCTCTGCCCACCTGGCGGCCTGCCCTCCAAGGCCACGCCTATTTTGTCCAGGGCAGCACCAAGTGTTGCCGTGTTGGCCTGGATAGCCTGGGTAAGGGCCCTCACATCCTGCCCAACGCCTGCTGATGTCGTCTGCAGTTCGTTTAGGCAGGTTGTGAAAGCCGGGAGTGGGAGTCCAGGTTCCCCAGCGTATCCTTGATGGAGGACAGGCTCTCCTCCATCCGCACCAAAGTCTGGCTGACCTGTCCCAGATGGCGGGTCTGGAGGAACTGGTCCCTTCTCAGAGTGGCGGGCAGGAGATCAGCCACCCCCCTGGTCTTCTGGGATGACTTCCTGCCTCCAGCTGATGCTTGTGGCCGGGGAGAAGGGGAGGCCCTTGGGAGCCATGTTGGGGGAGGAGGGGGGGCTCCCCCTTAGGGAGGGCTGCAAGCCAGAGGGGAAGAGTCCTCAAAAACCAAAAGTCCAGTGCCTGACATGGACTCCTCCTCCTCATGAATCTCCTCCTCCTCAACCTCCTCCTCCTCCTCTTCAACCTCCTCCGCGGACTCCGGCCTTGTTGGGGGGGCCTCATTAGGCTGCTGTCCTGGGGGATGGTGCGGTCAGGCCAGATGGCCCTGCACCCTCCTGCACATCTGTGGATGACACAAAACATTCACAGGTTGGAGGATCCACACACTTGCCACATATTCCCTTTCACCCCCTCCCCCACACATGCTACACACCTGATATTAAAAAAAATACTTACCTGGCACCACGGGCTCCGGACTTGAGTCAAAGCCGGGCAGGCCCTCCACTTCATGCCGATGAAAGGTCAGGGCCACCGCACGCTCCTCTGCTGTCAGCCTAATACAGCATGGTGGGCCCCCTCCTGTGCCCCTGGCATGGGCAAGCATTTTGGACAGCTTCTGTTTGACCAGACGCCGGAGGTCATTAATCTTTTTATCAATCCCAGACCGGGTCCGTGTCTCCCCCTCCCTCGCTGAATTGACCTGCTCAGTGATGAGGTCCAAAATCTCCCTCCTCCTGGCCGGGGTGGTGTTGGCACTGTCTGGGCCGTGGAGGAAACGCCCATAATCGCTAATGGCCCGGGCAAGAATTCTTTTTTCCCCCAAAGTAAAATTTAGTTTTCACTTTCTCTCTGTCATACTGCAAAAACTCACTCCCAGTCAACAAAAATCAGTCACAAAAACAAGCACAACCAATCAAGCAAGAACACACACAAAGAGAAAACTAACACCCAAAAAATCACACAAGCACTCAGCAAAAAACAGTCGCAAAAACAAACAGCAAAAATTCAGCAAGAAAACAAACGAACAGAAATATATCAAACAAACAGTCTCTCAAAACTTATCAAAAAACGCTTTCAAAGATCTACTAACAAACACTTGATCACACAGAACACTAATCTGACAAATACAAAACACAACGCAACGAACAACAGGACAAAAGCACTTCGTTAAATGGGAAGGGACAAAGGGATGTACTTTTGCAATGCAAGTGAGTTTGTGTCTGTCTATTTATGCTGTCTGCGTAGTCCTTAGTCCATTTCCAATTTCACTGATTGCGCCGCTCCCGAGTTGTGAGCATGCGCACAGCGGAGCTGACCATGGTCTCCTTCAAGCGCGCATGCGCGAGCCGGCCGGCCGGCCCTTCATTTGCATGGGGTCACGGCTCATTTCAATGTAACCCGCCCACGTCCTTCCCAATTTGTATTACTCCGCCTTACGCCTCTGAAATAACGTTACGCGTGCGCAATTTTCTGCGCAAAAGCTACGAGAATAGGGTGATTACGCGGCTACATTGCGCAAGTCTAACGTAAAGGCGGTGCGCTACGCCGGTCCAATAATGCGCAGATGTACGTGAATCTGGGCCCTTGTGTTCTTATAAACTTCTGTGGACTAAATTTAAATCTCAAACTATTTTAACAGTTTTTTTTCAGACATTTTCTGTAAACCACAGAGTAACCCCTAAGTAAGAGTAAGTACTAAGAATGAGGGTCGTGTTTTTAGTCCAAATTAAGAGAATAGCCCAGGGTGGCAAGGTGGTTGATTTATTAAAGGCAAATAGATTGTACTCTTTGCAAGTTCAAAGGTAATTTGTTGCAGAGGTTAGCAAATGAGGTAAAGCTTTACTTTGCAAAGAGTACCCAATCAAACACAAGAAAACGTAAAAAAATAAATTTTTGCTTGCACATGATTGGTTTATTAAACTCAGCAGAGCTTTCCCTTATTTACTAAGCTCTGGAGAAAATTCCCTTGCAGATTGCAACTACACTTGAAAAGCGTACATTCTATTTGTCTTTAGTAAATAAATCCCTATGCATAGACACAGTGAAAAAAAAAAGCTTTGTCACACAAAGGACAAGAAATGCATTATTGTCAGAATCACAGAGTGAAAATAAATATAAAAATTACCTGTAAAAAAAAGAAAAATATTACATTAATCACATCTAAGGACCAGAAAGGTGCAATACTGTAGATAACATTGTGTTGTTGTGCTTAGATACCTTTAAAAAAACTTAAAATGGAAAAACAAAACAAAAAAAAACAGCAGCGGTAAAGCCTGGTACACTATCAGTTTCTTTCAAATAAACTGAATGGTATATAGATCTGGCCAAATATTACTGTGTGCCCTCATCCTATACATAAAACAAATACCCTTTTTGGAAATGGGACTATAACGGCACAACGCAAAGAGTATTCACAATAAAATGTTTTGGTCATTTATTGGTACAAAAAGTTAAAAGCATCTTAGAATAGACATTCTAGAATATGTAGCGCACCTCTTAAGGAGCCGCAAGTAGAATGGGATCCTCACCCTGCAGAGCCAGGCCCACCAAATTTTCACAGTCACTTCAGAGTCAGGAAACAGTCCAGTACTTTTTGTTTTATTCAGGGGATATAATGTGAATATAACTTGGATAGGGATTGGAAGAATTATGGGATGCCCACTTGACTTTAAACAACTTCAGGGACAACTTCTTCTATATACAGTCTACTGTATATACACTCCTCTCTTCCTCCAGCACACTTGCTTTTGGGAATTCCAGCTGGCACACTGTTTGTAGATCTGACAAAAGCAGAGCAAAAAGCCTGTTATATAACCCGAGGCCCCTTTAAGTGTGTAACAAAGAAAGTCAGTGTCCAGTTTTTATCCCTGTGGCTACCGATCCCAGTACCTCCTCTTCAGGCACTGCCAGGTTGAAGATTCCCCTTTTGCTAGCCCTCCTGGCTACTTCTCCACAGTCCTCCGAGACTGATCATTCACCAACTAAGTCCTCCCAAATGCAGTGTAACAGAACATTCAACACTCTGCTTGAGTGCATTCTTTATTAACCGCTTACTCCTAGTCTGAATATAGATTTTAGATATTCCAACTGCTGAGAACCATAAACAAGACAATACTCGTTTGGTTGCTCACCATGAACTGCTTTATTTGAGATGATAACAAATAAT
Source organism: Rana kukunoris (assembly GCA_029574335.1). Taxonomy (NCBI): domain Eukaryota; kingdom Metazoa; phylum Chordata; class Amphibia; order Anura; family Ranidae; genus Rana; species Rana kukunoris. Next base: position 116,192,765 of record CM056055.1, on the reverse strand, counting down.
AAAACACCAAGTTGGGTACCGTAGGATCATTAGTGCTGGACCAATGCGTTGGTGAGCACTAATAGGTAAGGTGGCTCACCGATTTAAATACAGTAATGTGGACTGTGCAATACAGGTTAAAACATAGGACAACGTTGCCAAAAAAATCACACACCCGGGGTTCCGTGCAGACCACAAACTTGAATTATAATGAAGTGCAGGCAATACTGTAAATATATATAGATACGTGTGTGGGGGTTCCGTTCTAGTGAGATAGCATGAAATCTCAGAGTTAATAGCCTAGATATGGCTGTACAGATACACTGTTGACATCTGCTCTCAAATAGATATCTGAGATTGACCCCTTAAATGTACTTATCATGCAGCATTGGTCAGGGTTGGGGGTCAGGTTGCAATGAAACAGCAGGAAACCTTAATGTTGTTAGCCTAGATTCTGGCTAGTACATACACACTATGGACGTCTGTCCTCATTGATCAGTCTGAGATCCCAGGGTGTCTTAAAGTGGAGGTTCACCCTCAAAATGAACTTTCCAGCATCCTTAACCTCCATCCCATTTAAGCATCATAGCGTTTAAAAAAAAAAAATTCAATGGTCCCTTACCCGTAATTTGCTGTGCTTCCGGGTTTCCATCCCAGCGGGGAGTGGGCGTGTTGCAATTTTTCCCCGACGGCGCTGTGCATTGTGGGCGCTGTTTGGTTTTCGTTCAGTGACGTGCGGGCCAATCATAGCACATCAACAGAACTAGCTGCGCGTGTAGTCTCGCGCTAGCTGTGCTGTCATGTGACGCGGGAAGCGTTTGGAGCTGTGCTGGTAAGGAAGGACTAGTGTAACATCACAGCGGGGCGTGTCCTTTTCAGGACGCCGCCGGCCGTTGTGATGGCAACCGTGCATTGTTGATGGCGTGGCTCGCCGTCAATACTGCACATGCACGGGATTACGCGGTGAATGCTGGGACATCAGCATTCGCCGCATCCCGGGAAAACATCGAGGAGGGCTTCAGAGTGCCCACAATGAAGATGGCAATGTCCATCACTCAGTTTTATAAATTATTCTTTCCTGGCAAAGCACGATCGTGGAGCCTGCAAGATCGGCACTAGAAGGTAAAGAAATTTGTATTTGAACAGCAGCACAGTAGTGTGAAAAACAAAAAAAGCGTTTTCCAGCAGAACCTCCGCTTTAATGGCATAGACTACAGGCAGATACAGAAAAAACATTCACTTACACTGTAATTTTCTAACTCTTAGAGAGGGGAGAAATTTCCAATGGGCAACATTTTTAAATAGTCAGTGCTATCATATTGTTCCAAAAAGTATGTTTTCCCGTTGTAGGAGGATCGCACAAAAAGTGCAGTGTGTGGATAATTTTTTGGTGACTATGTACAGCACGGTTTTGCAGGGTGAGTACAGTGAGAGATCTGGCGGTTCACTGGGGGTGACTGTGAGCCTCCAAATGTTGGGAGATAGTGGGTGGAAGAAAAATTAGCTATGATGTGGATCACACTCATCTGCCGTGTTGCTAGTCAGCCTCTGATCCTCAATTGGGACAATATACAGTAGTTGACAATGTTACTCACAGTTAAGTATTGATACTGAATGCCAGGTGGCCGTGGCATATCTGGAGATTCTCATCTCAGCACTCTACCACCATCCTGCTCTCCCAGTGGACAAGCTTTTAGGACTTAAAGTCAAGAACTGAGCAACCAAGGCACCCAACAGTGCGCTCGTGGCATACAGACTACCATTACTCCCCTGTGAGTCTTCAGCCCTGTCTACTGGAAGGAACATTTGCCGAAAGCTCCAGAGGCTCGAACAAGCCCTACACAGAGCCAGGAGGAAAACACTGTCAGCCGCCCCACAACAGGACAATCTCCGGATAAGCCACGAGGGGTGGATCTCAGATATCTATTTGAGAGCAGACATCAACAGAGTATCTGTACAGCCATATCTAGGCTTACAACACTGAGATTAGAACTGAACCCCCACAAACTTTTCTATATCTATTTACAGTATTGCCTGCACTTCCTTATAATTCATGATTGTGGTCTGCACGTGAACCTGGGTGTGTACTTTTTATGGCAACGTTGTCCTATGTTTTAACCTGTATTGCGCAATTCGTATTACTGTATCTGTCCAATTTTGATATATAATAAAGTTCATAATTATATGTAAGACCGCTGTTCGCCTTTATGTTTTTTATGAAGTGGCCTACCCTCTGCCAGCCTATTTGCTGGGTGTTAGCTGGGGCCTCTTATAAATATACCAAGCAGTGTTTCTAGCTTCTGTCCCCACTACACCTGGAAGCATCTCCAAGGCTCCAGAAGACAGGAGAAGGCACCAGATATGCTGCCTGCTGAGTCACTCAACCCTGAGATCCAGCCTTGCTGAGTCACTAAACCCTGACCAAGATTCAAACCAGTCCTGACTCTCAGCCAGGCCAATTTTTCCTACACTTCAAACCTATTTACATCTAGCACACTAGAGGGTGCCACAAATAAATATTGTGCACAGTGATTGATATATATATATATATATATATATATATATATATATATATATATATATATCAAATACATAAAGGAAAAAAAATAACAGAGATCATAGGGGAGCAGTCCCAAAGTGCTATAGATTAAGCCACCCGACACATTTCAAAGACTCTTCTTCAGAGGTGTCTGTAGCAGGAAAACACTGCCTATAATATAGATGTAAACATACCGTGCATCTGGAAAGTATTCCCATCGCTTCACTTTTTCCCCAATTTTGTTATGTTGCAGCCTTATTCCAAAGTGGATTAAATTCATTATTTTCCTCAAAATTCAACAAACAATACCTCAAAATTACAACGTGAAAGAAGTTTGTTTGAAATCTTTGCAAATTTATTAAAAATAAAAAAAATAAACAATGTACATAAGTATTCACAGCCTTGCCATGACACTAAGAATTTAGCTCAGGTTCATCATGTTTCAACTCATAGGAAAAAGGAAGTGAGGTACAGCGCAAAACCAAAATACGTGAAATTAATGATAGTAATATCAGTAAATGATGTAAATGAATAATAGACCAATCTAGACAACATGATTGGTTATATGAACACACATTGTGAAATATGTAAAAAATTACAAGAGTATAATAAATGATAAATTATACCATAAAATTAATATAACACCGGTATACGAAACCTGAAGTTATAACTAAAAACAACATAATAACGTGCACATTAAGATAAATATGAAGCAAATGAAAAAGTCCATAAATATTCCCAAAAGCATGAAAAAGGTATCCGTGTAAAAGTGAGCTTTAAGAAGTCTTCCAAAGAGACGTTCAAAAGCTTGGCACCACCTTCCACCAAAGATACACCCGAGTGTCCGAAAATATAGTCTCCTTACCAGACCACCTGACCACACCTGCGGTCAGACTGCACACGGGTTTATTTAGAGTCACCCAAACGACTATAGGCTGGAGTTGCTTCTAATCACAATAAGCCAAAGCGGATGGATATCTCAGATATAAGAGAGAAATAGAGAGCCCATAGTGCAGCTTTGCAATACAATTTTTATTTAAAAAAACGGAATATATTGCACTTACAAGAGGTCACTGTAAAGAAGGCTCAAACAGATGCACCATATGTGGTCTGCAAACACGGGATCTCGGCGTCCTCTTTTATTCTCTTTCCTGGGTCAGTTCAAAAAACGTGATGACGTCGGAACGCAGGCCACACCTACGCGTTTCGTCATATGTTGACATCGTCTGGGATTGGCTGCTGCTTCCCAGTCATCACGTATGCCCTTTTATACTGTCCGGACGCCATTTTGAGTGAGGGAAAGACAGTAAGGGAAGAGAAAACTGAACGGAAAGGAATCTATTGGAATCAAAATAGAGCCATCTTGTGGCCAAAAAGTATATCACATGAGGAAATACATAAAAATAAAACGAACTGAACTAGTGGAAAGAGAATTACAAAAAGGGGACCCCGAGATCGTGAATACACTGTTGATACTATACAGATTAAATATCCAAACCAGATTAAATACATAGATATATTAATTTGGATATAACATTTTTTATAAAAATGTTATAAAACAACATTAGAAATAATAAAAAAAAGGGTTTAAAAACATTCTAAAATTGTTAAAAAAACTTTATAAACTGACCCGGGAATTACGCATTATTTAAAAAACAATTTATGTCCCAATCAACGTTGAGTCCATGTGGTACATAGGATCTCATGGTAAAGATCCATTGGGTTTCGATTTTGGAGATGGCACGCACTTTGTTGGTACCCCTCCAATTTGGGATTAATTTGACTATCAGTACAAATAATGTTCCCTCAACCTTTTTGTTGTGATACTTAGCGTAATGTTTAGAGAGGTTGTGCTTGGGGAAACCCCTTCGCATATTCCCCACATGCTCGTCTAGTCGAACGTGTGCTTCTCTCTTAGTCCTACCAATATATTGCTTGGCGCAAGGACACTGGATAAGGTAGACAACATATTCACTCGTACATGTAATGAAAGAGTCGATGGGATACGTTTTATATGTTTGACTTGATTGGAAGGATTCTAATTTGCGTCCTTGAAACTGATTCAATTTACAAATATTGCATTTCCTGCAAGGGAAAAAACCTTTCATAGTCTGAAAGAATGAAATCCTATTCGGGGGATTGATAACGTTGGGGGCCAGTTTATGTCTAAGAGAGGGTGCTCCCCTGAACAAAACAACAGGTTTATCCGGAAGTACTGGACCCAGTACCTTGTCATTTTTTAAGACGTTCCAGTACTTATTAAAGATCTTTTTAATGGAGAAGTATTGATTGGAGAAACCGGTATTCATAGAGCACCCAAATCGAGTACCCACACTTTTTTTGGGTTGTCCAATATCACCCAACATTTTGTTCCTATCCACGTTCTCAACTTTCTGAATAGTGTCATCCAGATCAGATGCATCATACCCTTTTTCCAAAAATCTAAGTTTTAAAATGGAGACCTGTTGTATATAGTCTGGTATATTAGTGCAGTTCCTCCTTAATCTTTGGAATTGCCTCTTTGGTACCGCACTAAGCCAAGTGGGATGATGGCAACTAGTAAGGGGGATAAACCCATTACGGTCGGTTTCCTTGAAGTATGTCTTAGTCATTAAGACCCTATCTTCGACTTCAATGCTAAGATCGAGGAAGTGTATGCCTGTACAGCTTGCCTCATGTTTAAGGCAAATCCCCCTATTATTATCATTTAATTGGGAAAGGAAACCTTCTAATGAAGGAAAGTCCCCCTCCCAAATAAACAGGACATCGTCTATGTACCTTTTCCATAGACGGAGCTCTTTGGGAGGGTGTGAATAAATGACTTCTTTCTCCCAATAAGCCAAAAAAGGTTGGCGAGGCTGGGGGCAAACTTAGCCCCCATTGCCACGCCACACCTTTGGAGAAAATAGTCACCCTCAAACCAAAAATAATTATGCGTTGTAGCAAAAAGAATTAAATTGGCAATAAAGTACCTCTGTAAAATGGATAAGGAGGGGTCTTCCTCTAGATAAAAATGTACCGCTTGTTAACCATCATGATGGGAAATAATGGTATATGGGGAAGTGACATCTGCTGTCACTAAAATAAAACCCTCTTTCCAAATAAAATCTGCCAACAGTTTAATGACCTGTGTGGTATCTCGAAGGTAGGATGGAGTATGGGTGACTAGAGGTTGTAAAAATTCATCTATATATTTTCCAATTCTAGATGTAATCGAATTTATGCTGCTTATGATAGGACGGCCCGGTGGATTAATCAAACTTTTATGCACTTTCGGCAGATAATATATAACCGGGACCCTCGGAGCAGATGGAATCAGATATGCTTTTTCTTTTTTGTTTAAAACTCCCAGTGAAAATCCTTCATCGATCAGTTCAGATAAGGCTTTTTTATATTTGACTGTGGGGTTACATGCAAGACGGCTATAGGTGGAATCATCAGAGAGTAACCTCTTTAATTCAGTGAGGTAGTCATCCTTATTCAGGATGACCACACCCCCCCCTTGTCTGCAGGGCGAATCACTATTTCATTCCGTTTGCAAATAGATTTAACATTACTTTGGAAATCTTTATTATTCCTAAACCGTGGTTCCTTTAAGGAGGTGATGTCCTTAAGTACTAACTCCTTGAATGTCTGAATAGAGGGAGCAGTAAACCCCGGAGGGTTGAAGGTAGAGGCATTAGAGAGTTTAGTGTGCCTAGTGAGGATTATATTGTCTTGATTGGATGAAAGTGAAGGACCGTTGGATGGTATGTTGACAATATTAGTCGGCACCGTCATTGGGGAGATTCTGATATCTCTCACAATCGGATTAAGCATAAAGTGTCTCTTGATGTTAATTTTTCTAATGTATTTGTGAGCGTCTATAAAAGTTTCAAATTTGTTCAGCTTTCGCGGAGGTGCAAACTTGAGGCCTTGACCCAAAACTGCTTTTTTTCCATATTTTCATGTTTCAACTGATGATCCTTGAGATGTTTCCACAACTTGATTGGAGTCCACCTGTGGTAAATTCAGTTGATTGGAGATGATTTGGAAAGGCACACACCTGTCTATATAAAGTTCCACAGTTAACAATGTATGTCAGAGCACAAACCAACCCATGAAGTCCAAGTAATTGCCTGTAGACCTCCGAGACAGGATTGTATCAAGGCACAGATCTGGGGAAGGGTACAGAAAAATGTCATCAGCATTGAAGGTCACAATGAGCACAGTGTCCTCCATCTTCCATAAATGAAACACGTTTGTACCATAAGGACACTTTCTCGAGTGGTCTGCCTGGCCAAACTGGCCAAACTGAGCTATTGGGGGAGAAGGGCCTTAGTCAGAGAGGTGACCAAGAATTCGATGGTCACTCTGACAGAGCTGAGAACCTTCCAGAATAACAACCATCTCTGCAGCACTCCACCAATCAGGCCTGGATGGTGGAGTGTCCAGATGGAGCCACTCCCCAGTAAAAGGCACATGACAGCCTGCCTGGAGTTTTTCAAAAGGCACTTGAAGAACTCTCAGACCATGAGAAACAAAATTCTCTGGTCTGATAAAAAAAACAATTGAACTCTTTGGCCTGAATGGCAAGCATCATGTCTGGAGGATACCAGGCACCACTTATCACCTAACCAATACTATCCTTACAGTGAAGCATGGTGTTGGCTGCATCATGCTGGGGGGATGTTTTTTTAGCGGCAAGAACTGGGAGATGAGTTAGGATTGAGGAAAAGATAATTGTAGCAATGTACAGAGACATCCTTGATCAAAACCTGCTCCAGAGTGCTCTGAACCTCAGACTGGGGCAAAGGTTCATCTTCCAACAGGACAATGACCCTAAGAACACAGCAAAGATAACAAACCAGTGACTACGGGACAACTCTCTATGCCCTTGAGTGGCCTAGCCAGAGCAGAGACTTGAACCTGATTGAACATCTCTGGAAAGATATGAAAATGGCTGTGCACCGACATTCCCTATCAAACCTGATGTAGCTTGAGAGGTCCTGCAAAGAAGAATGTGAGAAAAGTATTGAGCAAAGGCTGTGAATATTTACGTACATGTGATTTGTTTTGTTTTATATTTTTGAAAATTTGTAAAGATTTCAAACAAACTTCTTTCACATTGTCATTATGGGCTATTGTTTGTAGAATTATGAGGAAAATTTTTTAATATAAGCCATTTTGCAATAAGGCATGTGGCCTAAGTCATGTGGAAAAAGTGAATACTTTCCAGATTTACTGTAAGTATATCATCTGCATATATCATATTTTCCGTCGTATAAGGCGACTGGGCGTATAAGGCGACCCCCTAATTTTCCAGCAAAAAAATTGGTTTTGGATATACTCACCGTATAAGATGACCCCCTTTCCGACTCACCTCACTGTGCTCATTGCATATCTCACTGTGCCCATTGCATACCTCACTGTGCCCATTGCCTACCTCACTGTGTCGATCTCCAGATCTCCAAATCTCCATGCCTTATCCCTGTATGCAGAGTCAGACTTCGGGTGTCTATTGTTCAAAAACCGTGCCGCCTCCTCGTCCTGTTCAGTGATAGGCGGAACACTCAGTTTCCCAGCAGAGCCTGTGTTCGGTGTTCCGCCTATTACGGAGGGCCTCTCGTCCGAGGATGAGAGGACCTCCATGATAGGTGGAACACTGAACACAGGCTCTGCTGGGAAACTGAGTGGCATTCTATTTTTTTAATATCACTACCATATTTTCCGGCATATAGGACGACATTTTGTACTTAAAAATATCCCCCAAAAGTCGGGGGTCGTCTTATACGCCAGTACCTGTAATGCAGAGTCAGTCAGATTGCGGGCGTCTATTGTTCAAAAGCCGCACCTATCACAGAACAGGTCGAGGAGGAGGCGTGGCTTTTGAACAATGGACGGCCGCAATCTGACTCTGCATTACAGGTACCTGGTACAATGGAGATATATGAAAGGATATAAACAACTGCATATAAAACCAGGGATATTTGCTGATGCCACCACCATTCAGCCAGCTTCTGTCGGACAGGCTGGTGTACACACAGTTCGGATGTCGGCTGGCCCATGTGTTCTAGGCTTTAGGAAGTATGTACAGTGTAGAACAGTCTAACAATGCCTGTAGTGCATCCTGAACCATAAAGCTTTGGTAAAGTTGTCAGCTAAGAATGAACTATCATTTGTGTGGAGCCTGTGACTGACCAGACAATGGGCATGTTGGCTTTATACATGACTATCAGAAGTAAATACACAGTTATCTTTTTCTTATAAAGCAAAGTTTGTGAAAGCAACTTTTAAAACCGAGTCAGCTACAGGCAGAGTACTTGTTAAACCTCAGAACACGTCAGTCTGACTCCCCCTTGACAGACACTTTCTCTCCTTATATATGAGAGACCACAAATGAGAATGGAATCATTCATTATTCGGTAACTGCATGAAGAGCCATTCTGAGAATCCCTTTTGTGAACTGCCGTTTTAATTAGTGATGCCAAAGGCTGTTTACATTTTGTCCCTTCATAACCAAAAAGGAAACAGTTTTTTTTCTTGCCAACGGTCAGAATACATATTAAAATTCCTTCCTATCAACATCTGTCACAACATTTGATAACGAGACATAAAAAATTGATAGATCACCAATACATAAATCATTATTTCTCTGAAGCTACATGTCAGTTTGTTTTGTAGGAATTTTCATGATGTGACTGCAGGTTATATACAGATGAGAAATTATTTGCAGAAATATATGTCACTTTTAATTGTTAGATTAAACAAAGAGGATGTACATATGTATTTAGCTTACTGGAAGCTTGCTATCAAATATTTTTTCAAGGTCATAAATTTGTCTTCAGTTATTTCCCTTTGTGAATCTAATACATATCCAGATTTACACTCATCTGGGTTGTTTTATAAATATATCAGAACCTATATTACTCTTGGTAGTTGTAAAACCCAACTAACTAATGCCTCATACCAGTTTAAAGGGGTTGTAAAGAAAAATATGTTTTTCCCTAAATAGCTTCCTTTACCTTAGTGCAGTCCTCCTTCATTTACCTCATCCTTCAATTTTGCTTTTAAATGTCCTTATTTCTTCTGAGAAATGCTCACTTCCTGTTCTTCTGTCTATAACTCACCACCGTAATGCAAGGCTTTCTTCTTGGTGTGGAGAAAGCCTTTTGAGGGGGGAGGGGGCGAGCAGGAGTGTCAGGACGCCCACTAACACACAGCTCCTTTCTCTATTTGCAAAGTAGAGAGTGTCCTGACTTGCCTGCTTCCCTCCCCCCTCAAGAGGCTTTCTCCCAATCAATAATATTATAGTCTATAAGTTCTAATGATTAAAGTAGATCTAAACACAATAACTAATGCTCACATAAGCTTTAACATGCAAATGTTATTCTAAAAGTTGTTTAAAAATGTTTTAATATGCATCTTTATTGAAAAAAATACTAGTGAGACCCTGTCTATTATGTAGTGAAAACCTATACACTATTGAATTTTGTAGAATGAACTGTTTTGAAAACCAAGTCAATTGTCCAATCACTTTTTTTGTAAACTTTAAAATATATATATAGCAGATTCTTTTTTTTTTTTTAATTCTTGAATCCCATTTGCTTTGTTTCCTAAATTGTGTGATTGTCTGAAAATTAGGTAAACCTACAATTGATGAATCAAAAATGCTTTTGATTTGTTCATCCATACTTGTATAGTGATCGTTCTGACAGTGAATAGGGTAAAGTCACCACAAAAAATAGTTTTTTACACGGCAAGAAAAAAAAACATATAAGGGGTTAAATAGACTGTGCACTTTGACAGTACAGTTGCACTCAGCAGGTGCAGTTGCCCTAGAGCTTAGTAAGGCCCGGTTCACACTAGTGCGCTGTGCGATATCGCATGTGATTCGCGACGCACTGCAGTGCAAATGTCCGTGCAATGCAATTTCAACCATACAGATAGTATGGCTGATATCGCACCGTATTCTGACAAAACACGCACAGGATCCTTTTTTGGTCCTCACCAGAATCGGATTGCAGTGGTGTTCACACATCTGCAATCCGATTAATGTCCGAACTGTTAATTCGCAGTGCGATATGTGAGCTGAAATGTGGGTGTCACCCACATTTCAGCTCACATATCGCACTGCGAATTAACAGTTCGGACATGAATCGGATTGCAGATGTGTGAACACCACTGCAATCCAATTCTGGTGAGGACCAAAAAAGGATCCTGTGCGTGTTTTGTCAGAATACGGTGCGATATCACCCATACTATCTGTATGGTTGAAATCGCATTGCACGGACATTTGCACTGCAGTGCGTCGCGAATCACATGTTGTATGACACTCCCCAGCAGTTTTCATATGGCAGTGTGAACTGCCGTGTGAGTTGGGTGCGATGCGGGAACCTGCAGTGGATTCGTAGGGTTCCCGCATCGCACTAGTGTGAACCCGGCCTAAATGAAGGGAAGTTATACTTACTTTCATCATCCTGTCATGTGCAAGCAACGGTGCATTTTTTTTTCCTTGCATGTGATTGAGTATTCTTTACAAATAGAAGCTTTACCTCATTTACTCTCTGGAGCAACTGCAATTGCAAGGTGCATAGTCTATTTTCCTTTAGTAAATCAACCCCATAGTGTTATAGAAGTGCTCATCAAGTTCCCCATTTGACATGCTGTAATTAAGATACAGTAAAACCTTGGTTTGCGAGCATAATTTGTTCCAGAAACAGCTTGTAATCCAAAGCACTTGTATATCAAAGCATTTTTACAGGGCATAAAAGAGAAGAGAGGCACCTCTAAGTGTAGCAATAAGTTTCTAAATGTTGTACCTTCATTAAATATAACCATATTGCTACACTTAGAGGCTCCTCTCTTCTTTTTTTTACTCAGTTGTGACATGACGCTACTCTTATATAAAGACCTTGCTTGTATATCAAGGCAACATTTATTAAAACATTTTGCTTGTCTTGCAAAACGCTCTCAAACCAAGTTACTCTCAAACCAAGGTTTTGCTGTACTACTGCAGCTTACTGCCAATAGAGAGCTGTTTGAAAATGCACGGATGAGGGTATGTGTTTGTTGAGAGAACATATGATATTCGAAGGTCTTGATTACTTTTACCAATTTATCCAGATAACCAATTGTCTGTGATCATATCAAAGTCTATCTAAACCAAAACATTTTTTTCTTAGCTTTGGATACAGTGATGAGACCTTAGCACCTCAGTCAGGTTTTAAATGCTGCCTGCTTCCCTGTTAAAGATATTTACTCTTTATATTTATCCTGATGATCATTGTCAATGCGATAAAAGAGAAACAAAATCCAGAATTTTGAGTTGTCAAAGAGGAATAGAGAAGGAATCTTCCAGTAGGTATTCATGTTCTGGTGACAACTAACTTTGGAGAGAATTCCTCCCATTTCCTGTTGTGTCTAAAGAACAGGAATGGACATAGATTAAAAAAAATGGGGGGGGGGGATTTTAACAGTTTCTTACTCCATCCAAAATGTTTTAAAAATGGCTTTAGGGAGCATTCACTGTAGAGGTTGGTGTATAACAGGGGATTGCAGCCTGGGTTGAAAAGAAGAAGAAAGGGAGGAGCGGAACTCAGAGCAAGTGTGAGGAGACAGATGCTGGAATTTTGTTTGAAACAGATGCCAGGGCCAAATAGCGATGTCACGGCGCATATGAGGAGTGTTGTGCTACAGATGATGAGCTGAGTGACACTCAAGAACCCTTTCATGAAGCTTGGGTAGCAAAAGAAAGAAATAATTTTGATGAAGACTCATCAAAAGAGGATTGCACCCTGATGCCAACCCGCCACAGCCTTATTCACCCATTCACTATGAACAAGTGGGATGAGTTGCTTCAAAATGAAAATCCTTATGAGGAGGAAATGGTTGACATGTCTTGTGGTGAACATATTTCTCCAATTGGTGACACATTGCTCAATGAAGGCTCATATTTACCAAGTTTACGTTATGTAGCCACTGTAATGTTTAGAGAAGTGTGTAATGCCCTACACGTGAACTATGAGGCTGGCAGTTTGAGGATACTGAGCTGTTATGCATTCAAGAAAATGTTTCTGTCGCTTTCTATCATGGTAACATGCCACTTTGACCAGTTATTCCTTTTTTCTCTGGGGTATAATGAAATCTATGCTCAAAATTGTGACCTGGATCACTAGAGGTCTTAATTCCAAGAAAAAAAAGATATCCCTGAATTTTTACTATCTTCAACAACTTAAACCCATTTAAAGCAGAAGTATGGGAAAGCAAAAAATAATAGTACATATTAAAAACAAAATGGCTTTAGATATACTTTATGAGACCCTAGGACATAAAGTGCAATACTTATTTTGTTACCTACTTGAAGACTATAAAAGTTTTAATGCTATTCCCATCGAGCGCTGACTTTGGTAGCTGCACTGGGAATCAGCCTGCAAGGAGATCAGCTAAAAGTAGTTGGATCTGTATGTGCGTTATAATTGATCAAAATTAGTCGATTAATCGATTTAAAAAAAAACGATTAATCGAACACAACATTTTTAACAGCCCTATAAAAATCACAAACAATATTTTTATTAATGCAACACACCAAACATCTTGTGTATTGTGGTGTGCTGGAAAGTAATTGTATTGTCTAGTGCTGTGAGCTGGAGTGGCATTTAGAATTAAAACCACAGTGTTGCTGTGCACTGAGGTAACATACGATAAAACAAGCATTTTACTGCATATAATTGCAACGCAAAGATTTTTGTGTGGCCCCCCGGACATTTCAGGAACACAGTTGAGGCCCCCTATATTTACTACATTGGCCACTGTTGATGTAGGTGTACCTTGGACAACATTTTGTCTAAATAAAGTCCTGGAAAGCACAATTTTTCAACATGTTGAAAGCCTGTAGAACAAAATTAGAAAATAAGTTTTGCTTTTCCTGTTCACTGGGATACACAGACATAAAACATTTGAACAGGCTCTGCAGCAAAGTCCACCTTCACGCATGGATATATCTTTACAGATACTTCACAAAGTGTTATCTCACTTATGATTTAAAATGTACTAAACATGACTTCTCTGCTGTAAGAACAAGTCGTCTGCTATTTTCTTATGTGCTATAAAACGTTAGACGTCGTTTGACCCATATCTTCCTTTTAGATTTACAATTGACTTATGTCAATCTAAAACATTTTATTTAGCATTATCACTCAGTTTGTTGCTCCAAAGGAGATTTCAGGATTTTTGCTACACCTTCAGTGATAAATGGCATAAAGACATGACAATGATACAAAGCATTGGTAATATGATGAAATTAATAAATCATAACATATGCAGTATATTCATCATGCGTCAGTTGCTAATGTTTACTGACGTTTCAGTTCACTACATGTTTTCTTGCACAGATCAGCTGACATTACTTCATGCTGATTATATTATTGATTTCTGACATATGTAAACATCAGTTTGCAAGGGTCATCACACAGTTTCTGCTTCTTAAAATACTGCTACAATTTTTATTTTATTTTTTACTAACTATAGAGTACACATTGCACTGATTTTATGTTTTTTAAATCAAATCTTTTTTTTGTTTATTTGTAATAAATCTTAATCTTAATTTTCCACCTATGTTTAAGGACCTTAAGATGTTTTTTAGATTTGAAGTTATAGACATTATCCAGCATGTTGTATATTTTAACAATTTAGCTTAAGTATAATGTGGTCAATTCACTTAGGCCTCGTACACACGAGGTGATATGTCCGCTGAAAACGGTCCGATGGACCGTTTCAGCAGACATGTCCGCTCGTGTGTATGGGCTAGCGGACAGATTTCTCCACCCGACAGATTTCAAAGCATGCTTTGAAATCTATCCGGTGGGAATCTGTCCGCCCGACATGTCTGCTGGTTAGTACACTTACCAGCAGACATGTCGTCCCCCACCGCCGCCGCGCCGCCGCCGAATGGATTCGGCGCATGCGCGGAAGTGTTTAACTTCCTGGTGCGGTGACGTGGCGGTGACGTGGCGGCGTCAACGTCACCGCCGCGTCACCGCCACGTCACCGCGCGTCACCGGCGGCGGGGAATTTGATCCGATGGTGTGTACACGCCATCGGATCAAACTCCCGATTGGACATATCCGATGGAAATGGTCCGCGGACCGTTTTCATCGGATAAGTCCGATGGTGTGTACGAGGCCTTAGAGTTAAATAATGGCTTATACACAAATACTGCATGTGGTAACAACTGTGCAAGTGTTCAATTCATTAAGAATTTTGCTTTAAATACAGAATGCAGTATTTGTTTGATTTAGCAGTAATTACTGCATTAGTTAATGTAGTATTTTACCGTATTGAGCTGGTTTCTAAAGAGATTGTCGCGTGTCCTTAACAACGGATGACTTGTCAGCTGTCATCGGGCTCCCCACTGACAGCTGAATGTAAAAAATAAAGGGGACACTTAAAAATTATGAACAAAATGGCACGGGTCCCCCCTCCTAGTCCATACCAGGCTCTTCAGATCTGGTATGGATTTTAAGGGGAACCTCACAAAATGCATACCATACCCTTATCTGGGCATGCAGGCCATCAGGTCAGGAAAGGGAGCCCCCCTCCTGAACCATTCCAGGCCACATGCCCTTAAAATGGGGAGGTGCTTTAGGGCGGGGGGAGCTCTGCCCCCTCCAGCCCAAAGCAACCTGTCCCCTTGTTGATAGGGACAAGGGCCTCATCCCCACAACTGTGGCTGGTGGTTGTGGGGGTCTGAAGGCAGGGGGCTTATCGGAATCTGGAAGACCCCTTTAAGAAGGGAGATCATCAAATCTCAGCCCCCCATGTGAATGTGAAATTACCCATTCACCACAAAGTAATAAAAACAATTGGGGAATTTTTTTTGTATTATTATTATACAGTAGGTTTGTTCACTGGGTATTATACACTTGTATACTTGTGCAATAGTACACATAATAAGGTGCTATTAAGCTCCTAGGGATTAAAGAACCAGTGTGAATCCTAATGGAAGGGGAGATTATGTGTTTTATGATATATAGTGTGTCATTTTTATGTTGTATGTTGAAATTTGTTATAATAAAAGGAAAAATATTGATTAAAAATAAAAACAAACACGGTTTTTGACAATTTCTGTATTAAAAAATAAACTAAAACACTGTACCCTAATGTAAATCCATTGTCAATAACGCCACCCACCACACCCGAAAAAAAAAAAAAAAGACGCTCCCACCGTCGATGAAGGCTGGCCGCCTACTGCAGGCTCCGCCATTTCACATTTTGACCTCTACGTTGTTTTTTTTACAAATACCACATCTAATACCATCAGCAAAACTTTGGTGGTAAATATTGCAGACTTTTTACTCTCGGTCCATTTGTGAATTACAAGTTTTAAAGCGATATGTACCGGCGCATTTTTTTCCCCCGGTAAATAGCGCATAAGCGTTATTGTTTTTAAATGAATTTACATTTATTTACCGCATGTCATAATGTATTAGTCAAAATATTAATGTATTTGTCAAATATTAGTGAATTGATTCCTTTGACTTTCTTCTTTAGTAAATTGTGCTGTTATGTGCAATAACTCGCAGCAACCAGTCATAATTCATTGAGTGAATTCTGATTGCTAAGAAATATGTACTGTATGTATTTTTCAGTTCCAAAAAGGGTATGAAAACACAGAGATTTAGACAAATGATAGTATTATTTTATTCTCCACATTATATCATTTTAAGAGACTGAAAGGTCCATTATCAGCCATAGATTTAGATTTATATTCTCAAATTGCAAATGTTAGCTCACTACATTATCTTGAGAACGTAGGTAAAGGGTGACTTAATAGGTCATCAGTCTTATTTGTTCTCTAACATTTCCATTTAGCAGTTATACCCTGCAAAAACATTATATTATTATTCCACGAAGTTTGATTCATAAAGCCAAGGTATCATCCTGTCTCTCTCTTATCGTGTCCTTGTGGGTTTTTCTGATATGGACAAAGCCAACTCTTCACTTTCAAGATAACGGTTTCAGGGATAAAATAGTAGAGTTTCATCAGCAAAGATTATAATGGTAGAGACACAACTTTATAGCCCCCTTTGTATTGTCTTCAGCATTTAACTATTCCCTTGTACAATAGACCAGAAGAGTCAGCAAATCCATTTATAAGCATTGTGCAAATGTTTAAGTAGGCACTTTCTAGACTATCAATAAATCTTTTGCCCATGAGTAAGGTGTAGGTGTATTTATTTTAGATGTATGGAAGAATAAGTTAGTAATACCTACTGTTTACTGTAATAGTTTCACTGCAATGAATTCATTTTTTTTTTATCATCTAACAACAAAAGAGGCGTTTTTAAATTATAACTTTTTTTTTTTGTTTTTACAGTTGTATTTGCTATTGTTGAGGTTTTTTTTTCACTGCTGTAAATAGGCATGATTTAAAAAAAAAAAAAAAACAATTTCAATGTTTATGTACACAAATTAATATATTAGATCTATCTGCATTTTTTTACTCAATCATGTGCAAGGGAAATGAAAAGAGAATGCACATGACCGGATGATCATTTTAAGATTTGCTCTGCAAAGTAAAAATTCTTTATTCCTTTTTGAACCTCACTTTATCCTAATGGGTCACAATTGGTTTGTGTCCCTGGTCACCATCACGCCAGTTACAGTGTCCATGATCATTGCCACACCAGTCATATCATGGGTTTTTCCACTGCCCTGGTGCTCCGGGGCTTACAAAAATGTGTCAGGTAGTCTGGATATTAGGTGTGTCATTTATGTTCCTTGAAAGCCCAAAGGTGGGACCACCTATGCATCTAGGCTTTGAAAAAGTCTCACACATGTGGTATCCCCATACTCAGAATGCACAGCAGAATATGTTTTCGGGCGTAATTCTAAGTATGCCTATACTCTATGTGAGAAATAACTTGTTATAATGGCAATTTTGTGGGGAAAAAAAGAAAATGGGATTATATCTCTTAATTTTCCAAAAAAAGTGACAAATAATTACAACTTGAAATACCTCACCATGCCTCTTACTAAATACCTTGGGCTGTCCACTTCACCAAAATGGATCATTTGGGGGATATTTGTACTGTGATGGCATTTTAGGGCCATAAGAAATGTCAGTACATCATGATTGATCAATATTCAAATATACATAGCATAGATTGTAGATTCTATAACTTTAACACAGACCAAATAATATACATTGATTTTGGCCTTAATTTATGAAGAAATATTATTTATTTGCAAACAATATATATATTTTTTTTACATTTTCTGTATTTTTTCATTTACAGTATATAGCAAAAACAAAAAAACACAGTGATAATAAGATACCACCAAAATAAAGCTCTATCTGTTTCCGCAAGATGCTAAACAAAAATTAATTTGGGTACAGTGTTGCATGTTATTGTCATTCAAATCTGAAATCTGAAAATTGGCCTGGGCGAGAATGGGGTGAAAGTTCAACATTCATATTTATTTGTTATTTCTTTTACTTTCAAGGTACTGTAAGGCCTCGTACACACGAGGGGATATGTCCGCTGAAAACGGTCCGATGGACCGTTTCAGCAGACATCTCCGATCGTGTGTATGGGCTAGCGGACAGATTTGTCCACCCGACAGATTTCAAAGCATGCTTTGAAATCTATCCGGTGGGAATCTGTCCGCCCGACATGTCTGCTGGTTAGTACACTTATCAGCAGACATGTCGTCCCGCACCGCCGCCGCGCCGCCGCCGAATGGATTCGGCGCATGCGCAGAAGTGTTTTACTTCCTGGTGCGGTGACGTGGCGGTGACGTGGCGGCGTCAACGTCACCGCCGCGTCACCGACACGTCACCGCACCGTCCGCCGGCGGGGAATTTGATCCGATGGTGTGTACACGCCATCGGATCAAACTCCAGATCGGACATATCCGATGGAAATGATCCGCGGACTGTTTTCATCGGATATGTCCGATCGTGTGTACGAGGCCTAAGTGTTTTATTTTAAATACAACAGCACCATTCACCACTCTTCATTCCTAAATTATTGAACCTTTATATTATTATTTTAAATATTTTAAACATGCAATCTCTATATCAGGCTGGATCTGAGAAGCTAACACCCGCTTCCTGTACTCTTTGTTTACAATAAGTAATATATATATATATATATATATATATATATATATATATATATTTTTTTTAAGAGAATCCAGATACAATTTCAGAGGATATTTTTGTGATTTTTAATTGAAGTGCAGGCAGATTATAAGCTGAAACAAAAATGTAATAAGAATTTAGAATAGAAAACTCTGCAACAGTATATTAATCATAATAGACATTGAGGAGCTGTGGTGGCTCAACGTGATTGGCACTGCGCTGACAAGCCATTCACCTCTGCAGCCAAGGGTTCGGATCCCGGTCTCGGCTACATGTGAATTGAGTTTGGTGGTCTCAGCCCGGCTCCCGGTGGGTGTGCTATGCAAGGTACGCCTGTGCTTAGTACGCCCACCCCCCCCCCCCACAAAAACCACCACACTTGCACGCACACAAAATTGGTTTAAAAACACATGCACTTTGGCCATGCGGTCTCTTAAAATAAAGAGAGGCGAAGGACCTACGGGGCTGGCTGGGTGGGCTAGGCCCCCTCACTCCCTCATAGGGGGAGTCCCTCTGCCCCATTGGGGTCCCGTTGGGCCCCAGTTGGGCTCCCAAGAGGAGCAGGTAGGGCGGGGTGAGTGGGAGGCCCCCCTTCACACCCGCCATTGCCACCAGGGGCATGGAGAAGGATGGCGATTGCCTCCGGGGGGAGGGTCTGCCTACTCCCAACTCCTGCAGTCCGGCTCCTCTCTCTCGAGTTCACGCACAAAAATACACTTAAAAAAAAAAAAAAAAAAGAGAATAATAGACATTGAGATCAACCACTTTGCAAAGTGACCTGAAAATGACCTGAAGGGCCTGATATGGAATTTGGGGGGGACCCCCGCATTTTTCATACCAGACCCATCGGATTATTTCCATCGGAAATTCCGAGGAATTCTGTCGGAGTTTAGAGAACATGTTCTCTTTTACTATGATGGAATTCCGTCAGAATTCCGATGTGATTTTAGTCGGACAAAGGTCTAACCGTGTGTACGGGGCTTTAGCGATCCCTTGGTAAACAAGCATTAAACTCTTCATAGTTATGGACAAACCTACAGGTTTCTTTGTACAATTGCATATATGACCAGGCTATATTGGAATATGTCGCATATACATTTTATGTACAAATCTTTGTGATACAACCACCTTTGATTTAAGGTGTTACAGTAAATTAGGTTTTTATATTCAATTGAGTACTCCTTCCTTCTTTGAGACTACTAGTGGCTACTAGTGAAAAGTCCACTTAATTTTCCTGTTTTTTTCTTCACTAAAGTGAAGAAAGTCCCTAGTTGGTAAAATAGGTCAATCCGGGGTCTCCGAAGGGCTTGAACGGGCGTTTGGGAGCAGATCTATCATCTGTCAGGTGTAATGTGGAGTTGAAGTCCTCACCAACTACATGAGGGATGTGCAGAGACTGTAGTATTCTGACAGATAGGTCCCCAAAGAATTGCTTCCTAGGGCTATTGGGTGCATGTATGCTAGATATCATGAGATCTCTATTGCCTAGGTGCATGAGGGCAGTGAGGAGTAGTCCCTGACTGTTGGATTCTACTGATACGACTTCACATGGAAGGTCCTTGTGGATTAAAATAAGCACCCCAGCTTTCTGGCCGGCGCCATCGGATCCCAACACGGTGCCCATCCAAAGCTTTTTCATACAGTGGAAGTCAAGAGATGCCATATGGGATTCCTGTAGGAGAGCAATGTCATTTTTTAGTTTCTTAAGATGGCGTAGGTACCTTGAGTCTCTTAATGGTCTTTCACATTCCATGAGGTAACTTTTTTGGGGGTTTCCTGAGAAAAGGGTTCGGGCTGGTTTTATAGTGGCATAATATTTTACCAGGGTGAAGGGAACTATTGTGCTGAGAGATACCAGTGCAGGTCCCTTTTGTGGGTCGACTATTGTCTGTGATCCAGGCAGGTTGATTAGAGTAGCAGGTAGAGGTGTACAGAATGGGAGAAGACATTGAGAGAAAATAACAAGTAAACCATATTACAAAACAATCATGGGACTTCGCTTTTTTCCACATTGGATCACTGTGTGAGCCATCTCCCAATGACTGACCCAGTAGATGGTGCATGGGTTCACCCATTTGGTTAAGGGTATCAATCTTAACAGTCTTGGGTCCTTTGAAAGGGAGGGAAACAGCTGCATTTAGTAAGGCCCGTGAGAAAAGGTTAATGTGAGCGAAGCATAATGGCTAGTCACTAGGGATGAGCCGAACACCCTCCGGTTAGGTTCGCAGCAGAACATGCGAACAGGCAAAACATTTGTTCGAACACACAAATACCGTTAAAGTCTATGGGACACGAACATGAAAAATCAAAATTGCTAATTTTTAAGGTAAATATGCAAGTTATTGTCATAAAAAGTGTTTGGGGACCTGGGTCCTGCCCCAGGGACATGTATCAATGAAAGAAAAGTTTTAAAAACTGCAGTTTTTTGGGAGCAGTGATTTTAATAATGCTTCAAGTGAAACAATAAAAGGGAAATATTCCTTTAAATTTTGTACCTGGGGGGTGTCTATAGTATACCTCTAAAGTAGCGCATGTTTCCCGTATTTTTTACAGTCTCTGCACAAAATGAAATTTCAAAAGGAAACTAGTAATGGCGGCGATCTGCGATTTTTGACACAACTGCGATATTACTGTGGACACATCAGACACTTTTGACACATTTTTGAGACCATTCACATTCATACAGCGAACAGTGCTATAAATATGCACTGATTACTGTATAAATGTGACTGGCAGGGAAGGGGTTAACACTAGGGGGCGAGAAAGGGGT
Organism: Rana kukunoris; assembly: GCA_029574335.1. Taxonomy (NCBI): domain Eukaryota; kingdom Metazoa; phylum Chordata; class Amphibia; order Anura; family Ranidae; genus Rana; species Rana kukunoris. The sequence goes on along the minus strand of CM056055.1, from coordinate 116,171,351 downwards.
TAAATGTGTACCCTGGGAGTAATTCTTACTGTGGGGGGGAGGATACTGACTAGGGGAGGTGACCAATTGTTTGTTCCTATGTACAAGGGACACACCATCTGTCTCCTCTCCCTAACAGGATGTGGAGCTCTGTGTTCACTGCCGATCGCAGGTGGCTGGCGGACATCGCGGCCACCAGGCACGCGCATCGGCACCCGTGTGACGTGGCGGGCGGAGGCCATATATAGATGGCCTCCCGGCAGATTGGAGCCACCTTGCGGCCATAACTAGTCAGCTGACGTGTGGCTAGTGGTTAAAGGAATATTTCACTTTTATTGTTTCACTTTAAGCATTATTAAAATCACTGCTCCCGGAAAAACAGCCGTTTTTAAAACTTGAAAAACTTGCATTGGTACATGTCTCCTGGGGCAGGACCCAGGTCCCCACATACTTTTTATGACAATTACTTGCATATTAACCTTTAAAGCGGGGGTTCATCCAAAAAGAAACTATCTAACATTAGCTAGATCTCTCCAGCATACTGCTAACATCTGCAGTATGCTGTTTTTTTTTTTTTTTTCGGTACTTATCTTTATACAAGCTCTTGTTATCTGGCTCTGAGCAGGGGGTTTACTTGCAGGTATAGGCGTTCCTAAGCAAAGAGGAGTTGATTGACGCGCTGCTAAAGCGCGTCACGCCTTCCGGAAATACCCGAAGTGACACTCGGGTGTTTACGGCGCCTGCGCAGTCAGCTCTACACGGCAGGCGCAGGCGGCGTAAACGCCCGAGTGTCACTTTGGGTATTTTCATAAGGCGTGACGCGCTTTAGCAGCCGTCAATCAACTTCTCTTCGCTTAGAAACGCCTACTCCCCCGCACGATTGCCCGCTCGGAGCCGGATAACAAGGCCTAGTATAACGATAAGTACCGAAAAAAAAACAGCATACTGCAGATGTTAGCAGTATGCTGGACCTAATGTCAGAAAGTGGATTTTAGGGTGAACCTCCACTTTAAAATGAGCACTTTAATTTTCTCCCATAGACTTTCAATGTGCGTTCCGCTTTTTTTCGAATTTTCCACGAACACCCCATATTGTTCGCTGTTCGCCAAACGGCCGAATAGCCAATGTTCGTGTCTAACTCATGTCCGACCTGAACATAAAGCTCATCCCTACTAGTCACTGCCGCAAAAATAATAACAGTTCTAACAGTGAATACTAATATAGTATAATCAAAAGGCAAACGTTCATTTACCCGTGCGGCATAAGAAAAGAGTCAGCGAGTTTTGAAACAGAAAATTTGAAGTGGTTCGAGAAGTCCTTCAGTGCGCTTCATTGATCTAGAGCAGGAGTCTCCAAACTATGGCCCTCCAGGTGTTCAGGAACTACAATTCCCATCATGCCTAGTCATGTCTACGAATGTCAGAGTTTTACAATGCCTCATGGGAAGTGTAGTTCCACAGCAGCTGGAGGGCCGTAGTTTGGAGATCCCTGATCTAGAGGGTGGTGATTGGGGAAGCCCTGGAGAAGAGATTTTGTTGTGTTTCTGAGTGTAGTGAGCGAAGGAAAACCTTAGCCTCGGATAGCTCATGGAAGGAGAGCTGGTCCCAGTTGGGCGCTTAATGACGCAAGATGGCAGGAAAAGCCAGAGTAAATTTTACTTGTTGCTGGTGGAGTCCCGTGAAAATATAGGTCTTCCTTTTCTTTGAGACTTCAATGGAATAGTCTGCAAAAATCAGGTTCTCAACTCTCTCGATTTGTTTTTTTTTGCAGAATAGCAGATTTGATTTCATAGTTTAGATACTTTTAATTTAGCGATGATTGGGCAGGGGGATTTACGTTCAGTGGAATATGCTCCCATGCGATGTGCCCATTTCACTGTGCAGGAGCGTCATCCTAGCATTGACAGCCTTTTCCACTCAGGCTGCAACAGTGTGGGTTAGACGTGCAGCCACAGCTTGGGCATTGTGTTTCATGTTGCTGTCCTCCTGTCGCTGGGAGGCAGGGGCAGGGCCAGCACTCACCATTACAAACGCCTTCGCCATTTTGGAGAGCAGGGTGTTGGGCCGTTTGCGATCGCGGGCCGGTTTTCTCCAAAAAGTGCCCCATGTATGTGAGAGAGCTTCCTGGAGGGTCCTCAGGCAGTGGCGGCGGAGGTTTTTTAGGCAGGTTTTTGAATTGTGTTGTGTGAGCTGTTGTGGAGAGCAGCTAATCCATGTCCTGGTACCAGAAGTAAGGCAGTGATCTTAAAGCCTAACTTCATGTTTTAGTGTACTTTAAATAGTTTGTTTGGACCCAGCTGGTCTAAACAAACTATTTCCTTCACTAACACATGAAGCAGCTGTCATCCTCAACTACATACAGCATACAGTGCTGTGTTCTGGCAGTGGGATTTGGACTTCTCATCTGATTGGGGGAGAAAAATAATGTCAGGCTGAGAGTTGATCAGCCATTCATAGGAAAAATTGTATTTTATAAATGAATATTGGCTGAGATGAATATTGTGATGTCTTCTGCCCACCTTTCCACTTCAGATCTACTGTATAAATCAATAAATGTGCCTGACTACTAAGAACCAAATGTGTTACAGGCTGCTGTGTAGGAATCACAACTTATAAATCAATGTGAAAACTGTACCTCAATCTCTCTATGCACAGAACCCACTAAGCCTAATAAAATATACATTTAAATGTAACTAATAAAATATAACTTTTATTCATACACAGCTAACATATTTTAAAAAAGTAAAAAAAAATCATGAACCAGGTGGATGCAGGGGATGACAAATCTTATAGGAGTATTCAAATTAGGTTTTGCATGAGGAGAAACATTCCAATTCTTATGTCCAAAAACTGGACAAAATAATGAGTGCCTCCCACACCAAACTATTATCAAATGTTACCCTGCATCCCCTGATAATATAAAGCACATCAAAAAGTGAGCACCCCCACAACCCATCCAACCCATACAAAATCACCAGATACATATTCCTATCAAAACCATGGAACTCCTTATCCCGTAATTACATTTTGATAAATGGGTGTATAGCTCTTGAATGGCATGGTATTGACTACACTGTATTGAAAACTATAAAGATACTAAAACAAACTCATGGTTTTACTAAGGCAAATGAAAATTTTCATTTATCTGCATAGGGAAGTTTCTATCTAAACACCCTCTCCCCACGGTTTCAGTTGACTTTCAGTCTGGTCCTTCCTATCCTCGACCCACACACCAGGGGAATTACACTATGTTACAACTTACTACATAAAAAAAATTGGTATTTGAGAAAACAAATCCATTCCTTAAATGGGAATCAGACCTTGGACAATCTAACACGCCCCCCCCACCCCCCATTGCTTTCTGCCTTTAAATCTATTTACTCATCATCTTACTGCACAAACCACTGGGAACTGCTACAAAAATGAATTACCAGACGATATTATACTCCCTTCCAAGTGTCAAAATTCTCCGCACAGAACTCTGCCTTATGCTGCAGAGGCTGCGGGCAGACGGGTACCCTTTACCATATATTTTGGCCTTGCAGAAATCTCTCTAGTTTCTGGAGAGAAATATTTAAACATCACAGGGATCTTCCTTAAACCCAACCCTGCCTTAGCAATCCTGAACTTACAAATTGATAACCTTCCACCAGCTTCTCCCACTATGACGACCCACATTCTTGTTGCCGCAAGAACAGTAATAGCGAGACACTGGAAAGCTTCTCAAGCCCCTAACAAATTGGAAGTCTTATCTCTATTCCAAATGAATTACTCCTATGAAAAATCCCTATCTACCAGTACATACAAGAGCCAATTCATGAAAACCGTGGACAGACTGGTGTCACAATTGATCCTGATAATCTTATATATTACCGTTATTACCCTATTCCTCTCAGTAAAATCTTAAGACCTCTATTCTCGTTTGAATTTAGAGTGAACTATGTATAGAGTTTCCTGACATGTTATTTCTTGCCTTTGTTAGATTATAACCACTTACATTTTCTTATTTTGTTTTGTATACTGTATTTTCTCTTGATACTCAATAAAAATACATAAAAAAGTGAGCACTCCCAGCACTCCCAACCCCAAAACTCAACATGTTTCACCCATAAAAGGGCATTGTCAGAAGTGAAAAAAGTGTAATTTTAAATAAAACAAAAAACAAACGGGCCAGATTCACAGAGCCATTACGCCTGTCTAACTGGTGTTAGACTGGAGTAATTTCAAATGACGCGCGTTTTTTAGCTAGTCGAAAACCTCAAACCATGAATAGACGGCTGCAGGCTTCAATTCGACTGGATTACGTGTTCGTACGCCTTCGGATCTACGCTGCAATAAAATTGCGGCCACTGGGTGGACTTCCCGTCGTTATCTGCGTCGGGGTATGCTAATGAGCTTTTGCCGGCGATCCCAGAAATTACGATCTTCAACCGCAATCTCTTACGGCACCTTTAGTCATCTTTTTTTTACGTAACACTATACCAGCCTTTTGCTGGTCTAATATTAGACAGCCCATGTTAAGTATGGCCGTCGTTCCCGCGTCGAATTTCTACGTTTTCCGACGTCTTTTATTATTTTTTACGTAAGTCGGAATAGGAATGTTCATAAACGACGCTACTTAAACAACGAATGACGTAACGACGTGATTTCGCGCAATGCACGGCGGGAAATTTCTGAACGGAGCATGCACAGTTCGATCGCCGCGGGGATGCGCTTAATTTAAATGCTTCACGCCCCCCAATCGCGTATTTCGACTACGCCGCCGTAGCGTACGGGCAAAAATCTACCATGATTCAGTGTAGAGCCTGGTGAAATACGGCAGCGTAGAGTATTTCGATTACGCAGCGCAATATTAAGTGTATCTGAATCTGGCCCAACATGTGCAATGAAGGCGCCCAACATCTATAACACTTATTTATATAGTCACCACTAGAGGGCATCAGAAATCAAGTTAGGACAGGAGCTCCATCATACTAAATAAAAACTCCCCCTATGTGTCGTTTCACATATATACATTTATTTATTAGGGAATCACCAAAACAGATGCACACAGAGAGAAATATCAGACTGCAGCACACATGATCTTAAATGTATAAATTGCAGGAATGTAAAACCTTCATTAAGTCCTAAAAGGGCCCCAGATCCCAATCTAAAAATCCATCCAGCTTCAGCTCTTAGCAGCATTCCATCCAAATCACCCTTCCTCTATCACAATTTAATGTCCTGCACAGCAAAAATTGCCAATGCAATGCCACGTTTCAGGGGTGGTGGCTATACCAATGCAAAAGATTGTTTGTAGCTGTTGCTTTGCAAAAGATTGTTATTTAAATGTGTCCACCTTCACCTTTACTTATCTTCAGATCTAAGAAATCGGGTGTCTTTTTTGGACTTTGCTTGTGAAGTATAAGCCAATCTCGTTTGCATTAAATATCTGCATAAAGCGATTGAACAGCTAAAAACTGCCATCCAATAATTTGAACACGTCATCCAAGAATCTTGCCCACAGCAAGATTCTAGAAGTGTATTCATGCATTTTCCCAGAAAATACAATTGTGTTTTCCCACCAACCTAAAAAAAGGTTGGCATATGTCGATGCACACGCTGTGACCATTGCTGGTACATGGTCCCATTGAACAGGAAGCAATTATATTTGAATATAAATTGTAATAGTTCAAGGACAAAATAATGATGCTGCTGAAAGTCCCTTCCCCTAGTTTGTAGAAAGTATGCACTGACAGCTATACTAAGATGGTGTTTGAAGTTACTATATAGTACTTCCACATCTAGGCTAGCAAATAGTATAATTGACGTGATAGTAAGGTCAGCTACTTTTCTAAAGGAGTTGTAAAGGTTTGTTTTTTTATTTTCTAAATAGGTTCCTTTAAGCTAGTGAATTGTTGGTTCACTTACTCTTTCCTTCGATTTCCCTTCTAAATGTTTTTTTTTTCTTTTCCCACTTCCTGTTTCTCCTCAGTAAGCTTGCCCCCATCATCTGGCTGGGGGTTAGTCAGCCAGAACAGCTTACTGAGGAGGAACACAAAGTGAGAAATTCAGAAAAAGAAAACAGAAAAAAAACATTTAAAAGGGAAATCTAAGTAAAAGGTAAGTGAACCAACAATGCACTAGCTTAAAGGAACCTATTTAGAAAATAAAAACGAACCTTTACAACCCCTTTAACCAAGGCACAAGTATGATCTATATATGAGGATAAAGAATAAACATGTGGGGGGAGTATCCTGTCTTTCAGGTAAATTATGATTTCCTGATATAATAGGGCAGCCTGGTGGATCTTGTTGATTTCTATTTACCTTTGACAAGGCATTAAATGTTGCAATTGTCAGATTGAGATTAAGAATGTAACTATATTCACCTTTTGAGATCAGTTCCATATTGAGTGCATTATCAAGTATCTGATTTAATTTATGCAAGTATTCTTTGGTCAGATCTTCAGGCCAGTATTGCATAATTATTCTCATTACCAAAAATCGGTTGTTTGTGTCTAACAGAAAAATGTATTCACCCTTATCTTGCAACATCTTCAAAGCCTTAATTTTATCAGGTGTTAAGCCCCGTACACACAATCACAATTTCCAATGGAAAAAGTCAGACGGACTTTTCTCATCGGAAATTTCGACAGGGTGTATGGCCCATCGAAGAAATTCCAATGCATTCCATCAGAGTTTAGATAGAGAACACGTTCTCTTTTACTCTGATGGAATTCTGTCAGAATTCCGATGTGATTTTGGTCAAACAAAGGTCAGATTGTGTGTACGGTGCTTTAGATTGTGATCTTTGCTAACTCTTCTCTTCCAAATATAAATCATTCTCTACCAGTTTCATGAATAGCTGGATATTATTCCCTTGTGGAAAAGGTGGTGTATAGTTGTTTAACAACTTAACGCCCACCGCACGACTATGTACGTCCACAGAATAGCACGTACAGGCAGATGGGCGTATATATACGTCCCTGTCTTATAGCGGGTCGGGGGTCTGATCGGGACTCCCTCCGCTGCGTGCGGCGGGCGGCTTACCTGCAGGAGCGATCCATCTTGAGGGGGCGGCTGTTTGTTTCTGTCCACCCCCTCGTGATCACTCCCAGCCAATCCCGTGAGCCTCCGCCATGTCACTTCCTCTGCCTGTGTAATGTAAACACTGGCAGAGGAAGTGATGCAGCTCTCCTCTCGGCGGTATTTTCAATCCGCCGAGAGGAGAGAACACTCACAGTAAGTCGCACCTAACACTACACTGACACCAGTACACATAGGCACATTAACCCCCTGCGATCACCCCCCCACCCCCTGTCACAGTGTCACTGAATGCAGTGATCATATATTTACTGATCACTGCATTTAGTGTCAGTGTGACAGTTAGTGTGCAGGCAGTTAGTGTTAGGTCCAGGGTAGCCCCGTACCCCCCCATATAAAGTTTTAACCCCTTGATCACCGCCCTAGTTAACCCTTTCACCCCCTATTACCAGCGTCACTAAGCGATCATTTTTCTGATCGCTGTATTAGTGTCGCTGTTGCCGCTAGGTAGCTAATTTTTTTTTTTATTGAGATTTTTTTTACTAAAGATATGTGGCTGAATACATTTTGGCCTAAATGTTTGACTAAAATTTTGTTTATTCGATTTTTCTTATAACAAAAAGTAAAAAATATTGATTTTTTTTCAAAAATGTCGCTCTATTTTTGTTTATAGAGCAAAAAATTAAAATCACAGAGGCAATCAAATACCATCAAAAGAAAGCTCTATTTGTGGGAAGAAAAGGACGCAAATTTTGTTTGGAAGCCACGTCGCAAGACCGCGCAATTGTCTGTTAAATGTGGACACTAATGAACCTGCAGGTTCATGATTTTTAAACTTTTGCCAACATACGTTATTTCGCCTCTCCACTTCAGCCAATCAGAGGAAGTCTTGTATCCAGTCAGAAAATATGATTCATGTGAATGACTGAGTAGTACACAGCACAACTTGTTTTCTTTCCAGGAACAGGATAGGAAGTCCTGCCAGAGCTCAGTACTGTATACTGTAAGTAAATAAGTTTGACCATAGATTATTTGCTTGATTCCCCCATTAACACAGACTATGTTGACAGGGAAATCGCTCCGGGAAGGGGGAAACCACCCCCGTTGGGAGAACACAATGATTATTGTTAGCGGCCATAACAGTCATTAGTGACATCCAACAGTCTGCTTGTCGATCAAACAACTTGGGTGCATTCAGCCTGCCCATACATGGTTTGAATCTCAGCCGGTTCCTGCAAAACCATCTGAGATTCAAACGTCTATGGCTGTCCTTAGACTACGTAATGTTTTATACAGTATAGTGCTGACAGTTGCCAGCTGACAGCAGTTAGTGAAGGTAATAGTTCTTTTGGACCATCTTGGTCTAATCTAAATGAACAATTTAAAGTTTACTAAAACAAGGAGATTGTTTTAAGGGCTCTTTCACACTATTTGCGATGAACTAGGTTTGGATACCATTTTTTTTTAATGTACTCCATTTCACTGCAAGGCTGGTGTCAAGTACAGTGCTGTGCAGTGTGGAAAAAAATACAGCATGAAAAAGACACCACATGTCAATGTACTACGTGACATTTGAAATAAATGTTGAACTAAAAAACACTGCACCAGAAATGTGCATCGCACAGTTCCTAGGTCCATTACCCTGCACTGTCAAACACTGGATTTTGTCATGCAGGCTAGCATAACCATAGCCTGATGTCTACTTTTCCAAAATATTCTACAGTGATAAAAGAGGTTTATGTAAGAGAAAGTACCAGCTCTATGGATCTCTGATATTGTATTGGTTATTATCATATATTATTTGAATGAAGGGATTTAAATCATTAGAAAATGAGCCACATATATTTTCGGAAGAAATTGATAAGTTTCTCAACCTGTTGGTTACTGGATACACTTCAAATCTAACAGTATGGAAGGCTGAAGAAAAAACACAAAAAAATACATGTGGCTAATTCTATAGCAACAAAGCAATAATAAAGTATACAAACACTGTATTCCCAGGTCAGTTGGTTTTGCAGAGCTAAGAAAGCTTTGTCAAATGACTTCTGTTGTACAGGGCTATCAAGTGACTTGTTTTAGTGTACAACAAATCAACACTGCACATGTTGTGTGAATGGAGCCCAGGTGGTAATTCCCCTGAGGGTCACTTCAAAGATTGAAAACCATAGCCTCACATTGAGCTCAAGCCTACAAGCTCAACTTTGTCTTTTGCTCATCATCACAATCTACATGTGTTTTACAACTGAAGCTTTGGGACTAGGTTTTCTTAGGGATCAATGTATACAAATAGTCATGCTATTACAGTGAGCTACTAAACCTAGATAACATTAGATATATGAATGTCACTTTGACCTGGAAAGCTACACTAACATTTTACGTCTTAAAAGTCATATTGATAGCATATTATCATTCTAAACCAATTGTGTGTATTTGTCTTCCAAGTTATCAGATGAGATTCTTTATTATCATTGAATTTGATACACTGAAATGTTACAACAGCAATAAAAAGCATTATATTTATCCACAGATACCTATATGTACACTGATTACATACCAATAAAATGTAAGCAATATCTAGTGCAAATAACAAAAATTTATAATGTATGCAAATAAAACAAAAATAAAAAAAAAGACACAATATTTGAATATGAAGATAAAATACCATGGCACATTAAACTGTACTTTAATCAGTTTGTAATATAACAGTTGTAGATATACTAGTTAGCAGATATAGATAAGAGGGTTTTAATTACTAACATGGTGTACAAATGATTTTCATTTAACTTGAAGTACCGTAAATTGTGAACCTATATTTTAAATGTATGCCTCAAAAAGGGTGAATCCTTCAAAGGGAAGAGTATATAAGGGTATAGAAGATTATTATTATTACAATTTATTATCTTGTAGATAATATTGATTGATTGACAGATATTGTCAATATCTGCCATATTTGGTATCCCCAGTACTCATTGGGGATTATTGACTCTATGAAATCAATAATGGTGCATGACTGTAACTATTGTTTTCATAATGTTTGAACTTGTATGTTCTTTCCTTTTTTAATCAAAAATGTTTATCAATAAAACTTTAATTTTTATTTGAATCATTGTCAAATCCTTGGGTGCCGAGATAGTCAATTTCCCATTTGGCCAGGGGTAATTTTTGGGGTAGCCCTAGGTTCCTTTTTCCTAAATTGTGAACCTGTTGCCGCCAATCTAACACATATGATCAGTAGCAAAAAAGTTGGTTTTAACACCTTTTACACAAATGAATCCATAGGTGGTCAAGGTTTATTTGCTGCAGGTATTTAGCAATGTTATGAAAAAAATTGTGTGCTATCCCATTAAAGGGGAGACTGAACATGTGCAACAAAATATTAAATATACAAACTCTTGTAAATTCATGTGCATAGCTAAAGATCATAAATGTGCAAAATACATACCATATAATCAAAAAAAGTCCATAATTGGTGAATTCATATTAAATCATTTTGGGCCAGATTCGGATAGCCCGCCGTAACTTTGTGCGGGCGTAGCGTATATTGTTTACACTACCCCGCCGTAACTTTGAGAGGCAGGTGCCATATTCAGAAAGAAGTTGTGCCCAAAGTTACGGAGGCATAGCGTAAAACTTTACGCTGGACTTACGTTTACGCAAACGGCGTAAAATACGACGACCGGGCGCAAGTACGTTCGTGAATCGGCGTATCCAGCTCATTTGCATATTTGACGCGTAAATCGACGGAAGCAACCACCTAGCGACCAGCGTAAATATGCAACTAAGATACGACGGCGTAAGAGACTTACGCCGCTCGTATCTTAGCTAAATTCCGGCGCATCTTGTTTTCTGAATACAGAAAAAAGATATGCCTAGCTACTGATTGTGTGGGTATGCAGTTAAATACCAGACATACATTCAAGCAGTCGAGACACTAATTGGATGCCTGATGGTGAGAGCGCCAGCTATCCAGGATACGCTTGGAGCACTTTGGAAGCACTTGGACATACAGTATTATGATTTGTTATGAATTCACTACATATGGACTTATTTGAATATATAGTTATTTATTTTGCATATTTATAAACTTTAGCTAGAAATTATAAGACACATTTGTATGCAATTTTGTATATTTAATATTTTATGGCACAGGTTCAGTCATTCATTTAAAGGAATAGCACACATTTTTTTCATAGCGTTTGTAATCTAAAAAATAAATAAAGAATTAGATCTTTTTGGTTTACTTCCATGCTAGACCAGAAGTGACGTCATGATGTCACTCCAATCCTCTAAGGCTATGAAGGGAATCAGAGAGGATCTAGTCTCTCACTGCATCTGTGACCAGTCAACCACACCGTCCGATTATTTCTTGGTCAAGGCGGCAGAGAGGTTAAGCCCAAGAAACACCAGCGAGCAGCAGGAGGCCAGATTAACCACTTTGGAAAGCGATCCAGTAGCTAATGAGCCTCTCGGAATGCTTTAATGAGAAAGCCAGCCGCAGGCTGAAAGAAAAAGATACCAGGGTTATGGCTGATAGCTCCAGTAAAACACTTGCAAACCACAACTAACAGTATATATATACAGTCGTTTAGGAAAAAGTTTAGGAACCCCTGACAATTTCCATGATTATCATTTATAAATATTTGGGTGTTTGGATCAGCAATTTTATTTTGATCTATCAAATAACTGAAGGACACAGTAATATTTCAGTAGTTAAATGAGGTTTATTGGACTGACAGAAAATGCACAATATGCATCAAAACGAAATTAGACAGGTGCATACATTTGGGCACCCCAACAGAAAAATCACATCAATATTTAGTAGAGCAGAAATAACAGTCTCTAGACTGTTCCTATAGCCTGTAATGAGTGTTTGGATTCTGGGTGAATGTATTTTGGACCATTCCTCCTTACAAAACATCTCCAGTTCAGTTAGGTTTAATGGTTGCCAAACATGGACAGCACGCTTCAAATCAACCCACAGATGTTTAATGATATTCAGGTCTGGGGACTAGTGTTGCTCACGAATATTCGCATTGCGAATATTCGCTACGAATATTGCATATTCGAGTATTCGCGAATAACACGAATATCGCGGCGAATATTCGCTATTTCGAATATTCAAATTTTTTCAATTTTTTTTTTAGAACAGATCACATCCTAGAGATCCCCATCGACGTCTAAAAGCATTGCTGGTATGATTAGAGACCTTGGGCCGAGTAGCTGCAGCGCTCATTTTATATTGCCGAAAAATCGCAATGCGATTATTCGGCAATAGCGATATCGCGCGATTATTTTATATTGTAATATATCACGAATATTCTGAGCCAATCAGAGTGCTCCTTCCGCATTTCTCGAATATTCACAATTATTTTATATTGTAATATATCACGAATATTCTGAGCCAATCAGAGTGCTCCATTCCGCATTTCTCGAATATTCGCAATTATTGTGTATTGTAATATATCACGAATATTCTGAGCCAATCAGAGTGCTCCTTCCGCATTTGCCGAATATTCGCAATTATTGTGTATTGTAATATATCACGAATATTCTGAGCCAATCAGAGTGCTCCTTTCCGCATTTCTCGAAATTTCGCATTCGCAATTCGCGATTCGCATTCGCATTCGCAATAGCGAAAATTCGCAATAGCGAAAATTCGCAATATTTTCATTTCCAAAAAATATCACGAATATTCGTATTTAGCGAATATATCTCGAATATTCGACTATATATTCGAGATATATCGCGAAATCGAATATGGCATATTCTGCTCAACACTACTGGGGACTGGGATGGCCATTCCAGAATATTGTACTTGTTCCTCTGCATAAATGTCAGAGTAGATCTTTAGCAGTGTTTTGGGTCGTTGTCTTGTTGACATATGCAGCCCCGGCGTAACTTCAACTTTGTGACTGATTCCTCAACATTATTCTCAAGAATCTGCTGATATTGGGTGGAATCCATGCTACCCTCAACTTTAACCAGATTCCCAGTACTGGCACTGGACACACAGCCCCACAGCATGATGGAATCTCCACCAAATTTTACTGTGGGTAGCTAGTGTTTTTCTTGAAATGCTGTGTTCTTTTGCTGCCATTTATAATGCCCCTTGTTATGACCAAATAACTCAATCTTTGTTTCATCAGTCCACAGCACCTTATTTTAAAATGAAGCTGGCTTGACCAAATGTGCATTTGCATACCTCAAGTCACTCAGTTTGTGGTGTGTGCAGAAAGGCTTCTTTCGCATCACTCTCCCATACAGCTTTTTACTGTGCAAAGTGCGTGGAATTCTTGAAGGATGCACAGTGACAAGTTGATGTTGTAGGTCTTTGGAGGTGGTATGTGGGCTGTTTTTAATCGTTCTCACCATCTTTCACCTCTCCAATATTTTATGTGGCCTGCCTCTTCTGGCCTTAACAAGAACTGTGCCTGTGGTCTTCCATTTCCTCACAGTGGACACTGACCCCTTATATCTCTGTGATAACTTTTTGTAGCCTTCCCCTAAACCATAATGTAGAACAATATTTATTTTCAGGTCATTTGAAAGTTGTTTTGAGGCCCCCATGTTGCCACTCTTCAGAGGAGAGTCAAAGAGAACAACAACTTGCAATTGGCCACCTTAAATACGTTTTCACATAATTGGATGTTCTTGTCAATGAAGTTTAAGGCTTAATGAGCTCACCAAACCAATTGTGTGTTCTAATTAATCAGTGCTTAGTTAGTTACAAGGATTCAAATCAACAAAATGACAAGGGTGCCCAAATTTATGCACCTGTCTAATTTCCTTTTGATGCATTTTGCGCATTTTCTGGTAATCCAATAAACCTCATTTCACTACTGAAATATAATTGTGACCTTCAGTTTTTTGATAGATCAAAATGAAATTGCTGATCCAAACATCCACAATTTATAAATGATAATCTTGGAAATTGTCACGGGTTCCTAAACTTTTGCATACAACTGTATATATATATACTGTATACATAGATATGTGTGTGTGTGTATTGCGGACAGCAAGTGTTTTTTAACCTATGCTTTACCTGTTAACATGCAGCGAGTTTTCAGATCACATTGCCACTGTCAGCTGCAGGTTATAGACTTGCAATCTGCAACCAATCTGCGTGGTTCCAAATCATGTGACCAACAGCTAATCATGGCGATCACATGCAGACTGGGAGTTTGTTTTCCCAGCCTGAAGATGGCTCTGTGCCTCTCTCTGTGCACAAGAAAGAAATACAGTATTTGAAGTGATTACTTTAACTGCTTGCCGACCAGCCGCCGCAGTTATACGGCGGCAGGTCGGCTCTGCTGGGCGAGATCACGTAGCTATACATCATCTCTCCCAGCAGCCAATAGGGGCACGCATGCTCATCACTGATCACCGCCGGGCACCCGCGATCGCTCGTTAGAGAGCGAGAACTGGGAGCTGGGTGTGTAAACACCCACCTCCCGGTCCTGTCAGTGGAGAAATGCCTGACCGTCTGTTCATACAATGTATGAACAGCGATCAGTCATTACCCCCAGGCAGTCCACCCCCCCTTTAGTTAGAACACACCCAGGGAACATACTTAACCCCTTCCTCGCCCCCTAGTGTTAACCCCTTCCCTGCCAGTGGCATTTTTATAGTAATCAATGCATTTTTATAGCACTGATCGCTATAAAAATGCCAATGGTCCCAAAAATGTGTCAAAAGTGTCCGCCATTATGTAGCAGTACCAAAAAAAATCGTTGATCGCCGTCATTACTAGTAAATAAAAAAATATTAAGAAGTATTAAGAAAAATGTCATAAAACTATCCCCTATTTTGTAAACACTATAACTTTTGCGCAAACCAATCAATAAACGCTTATTGCGATTTTTTTTAATGAAAAGGTGATCAAATACCACCAAAAGAAAGCTCTATTTGTGGGGAAAAAAGGACGCAGATTTTGTTTGGGAGCCACGTCGCACGACCGTGCAATTGTCAGTTAAATCGACGCAGTGCCAAATCGCAAAAAGTGGCCTGGTCTTTTACCAGCAATATGGTCCGGGGGTTAAGTGGTTAAGGTGTTTATAAAGATGTAATTGAAAATCGTTATGTGTAAAATAGAAAAACGGCTGTACATTTTTCAGCTTGTAGTAAAAAGAGTGAAATATATATTAAAACAGCATACTGTACCAAATAAAATCTTGTATGTTCCTAGAAAACATTATAAAGTTATTTTTGTAAGCAAAATAATCACCGACATAGTATGGTCTAGGTGCCTAGGCTTCAGTAACCTTTATTCGTGAAAGGGTTATGTTTGCTAAATGATACATCGGCAGAGTCTGAAAAGAATTGTGTCACTCTAAATGTATTGAGAGGTCAATTGTAAAAAACATTGGAAATATCTCTCTTATTATCTCCGGGCCTCTACAGATCACTCCAGCACTCTGTATAGCAGTACATGATTATTGTACTTTGTACATAGCTGTTCAGCTGAGGTCATTGGTCAATGTAAATATTTCACAAATCACATTACCATTTTTCAAGACAAGAAGCAGTTACATTACAAGCAGATAAAATCATTTACTGCACTGGCCTTATTCGCACTCTGCCACAATATGGAGGAAAACTTGGACTTGATGTAAACCCCTAACCACTGCAGCAAATATTTTTTGATTACCTGCCCATTGTAAGCTATGGAAAGCTGGCTTCTTTCTGACTGTAATGCACTACAAAAAAAAATTTGAGCATGCTGCATTTTTTAACGTTGTTTTAAAAAAATTTTTTTTTTTGGGTTGTAAAAAATTATCGTGTGTGGGCTAAAACAACGTTAAAAACTATGGGCCAGATTCACAGAGCGATTACTCCGGCGTAACAGGAGATGCGCGGCATAAGTCTAAATGTGCGCATGCGTTTCGATACTCCGCATCCCAAAAACGAGATACGCAAGAAATCTGCTTTTTTTTGTCTAGCGTAATTTCGTTAGACAGGCGCATTCGTCCGCGCAAAACTGCGCTAGACACACCATTGATTTGCTATTTAAATATGCTAATGAGGGAGTTACAGGGATCCACAAAAGAACGTTGGTGCAGCGCAGCCTACGCACTGTGCGCAAAAGCTGCACGGCCTGTCTAAAATTAGATCATATAAAAGGTGGTATAAAATTAGACAATTCGTCTACATGTCAGAGAAAGCAACACCGTTAGCGAGGAGCAGAGCAGTCACATGTGTTGCCCAACAATCTGTATGCCAACATGCCAGGGACATCCATGCTCATAGCTATACTACTGACTTTAGATGAGCAAAGAAGGAGGAGGGCACAGAGGAGGGCACGGAGGATGGCACGGAGGAGGGCACGGGAGAGGATTTTTTTTTTTTTTTACAAAAAAAAATTCTTTGCTTTAAGAAACATTTTTACAAAAAATATACATACATATATACATCAATACATAACATACATACAAATTACAAACACGGTCTCACTATCTTTCAATAGCCCTTTTAAACCTTGATGGATATAATAATCTAATCTGATACAAGCCCCTCACTCTTCACTTGATATATCACCCACGCATAGACATCTTTGGCATGAGTGATTCTGAGGTGTCTCGCATCTTCAGATTCACCCCTCATGCCATCCTGGAATTAACCACAACCCTGCAGGAGCCCAACACCAGCCCAACACATGACACCACCCATGACACCCATGACAGATATATATACAATCATAGCCCCATCCCCACAGATTTCGAACAGAACATGTATGGGGACAGCTGGCTGGTTGGTGAGTGACATGGGTGGCAGGCATGACTGCCCCCCCCCCCCATGATGCTGAAATCACAAGGGGCACATGCACTACTAACATCCTCCTGTCTTATCCCTTCAGGGTGACTCTGCATATGCACTGGGCCCCAATCTCATGACTCCTATACGGAACGCCCCTAACCAAGGCTACCCCGTCTTCTGAGGGAAGAGCAGCCAGCCTCACATTAGGCATCTTTGCACTTTAAACACACACATTAATCATGGCACAATGAGAATGCATGCATGCACACCACTGTGGTCCCTAGCACAGACACATCACATCCTCATCACATTGGATTGGCACAAGCCCACCATGCAGGACTTGTGAGCTGCAACGCCACGGCTCCAATTATGTCACTGTACATTCATACACCATTCACACGGACCTGGTGATCACTTCTCCACCACAAATGAGGGTGACACCCCTTTTCCGGCAGGAATGTCACCCCCACATTCCCAAATCATACACAAACAGAACCAAAAAAAAAAAAAATTGACCAGCAAAAATAAAAAATGCCCAGCAAAAATATAATTTAAACAAAATAACAACAAAGAAAACACATAAAAGACAAAAATCACTCCCCAAATATCTCAAAGACACGTCAAACAAACAAACAAACAAACAAACGCTAATAAACAACAGAACAAAAGCACCTTGCTGTATAGGAAGGGATACACAGGGATGTACTTTTGCAAAGTAAGTGCGTTTGTCTCTGTCTGTTTATGCTGTTTGCGTAGTTCACTAATTTGCCCTAGTCCACTTCCAATTTCACTGATTGCGCCGTTCCCGAGTTGTGAGCATGCGCACAGAGGTGCTGACCATGGTCTGCTTCAAGCGCGCATGCGCAAGCCGGCCGGCCCTTCATTTGCATGGGGTCACGGCTCATTTCAATGTAACACGCCCACGTCCTTCCCAATTTGTATTACTCCGCCTTGCGCCTCTGAAATAACGTTGCGCAGGCGCAAATTTCTGCGTAAAACCGACGAGAATAGGGTGATTGCGCCGCTACATTGCACCAGTCTAACGTAAAGGCGGTGCGCTACGCCGGTCCAATAATGCGCAGATGTACCTGGATCTGGCCCTATGTTTTAAACCCGCGCATCAGAAGCAAGTTATGAGACGGGAGCTTGAATGGAACTACACCTTTAGAGTCCCGTTGTACGTGTTGTACGTCACCGCGCTTTGCTCATCATTTTTTTAAAACAATGGTGTGTGGGCAACATCGTTTTTAATGATGAAGTTGGAAAAACGTTGTTTGCCTAAAAGTGATCGTGTGTACGTGCCATTAGACCTAATGCACATTGGACATTTTTTGTTATCTCTCCTAGGAGTTTTTCTTCCTGACAGCAGTGTTTTGGCAAAGAAAACATTAAGAAAAGCCATGATACTTGTAAACGCATATAATGCATTTATGTGCGTCAAGTGCTTGGACGTTAATTCATTTAATTGGCCAGAATAATCATTTATTCTGCCTGTTGAAATGAATTTACATTCAAGTGCTAAATGCGCCTAGTATTGACACACCTTTGAACGCGTTGTTCAAGCATGCCAAGCATTTTTCCTGACAACGCCGCTACTCCTGGATGTGCTGGCAGTGTTTTTTTTCTGCCTCTAAACCTCTTAATGCCTATGCATGCATGAACACATAGGGGTTGATTTACTAAATCCAAATAGACCATACACTTTGGAAAGTGCAGTTGAACTCTGCAAGTGCCGTTGCTCCAGAGCTTGGTAAATGAGCAGACACGCTCCTGACTTCTATTATCCAATCATGTGCAAACAAAAATGCTTTTTTTTCTTTTTCCTTTTCCATTTCATTGATGCAAAAGTTTAGCCTTATAACAGTGGAAAGAGGACAATGGATGCAACTACAAAAATATACGTTTAAAAATGAAGTATAGTTATGGCAGTTTTTACATAGTTTAGCTTGGACCAGTTTAAGTATATATGTGCCCTACCTTTGTGAGCCTTTGTAGGCAGGAAATCACTGTAATATTCATCCCTACTACAGTAATCTCCATTAGCTTCTGGGCCCTGCTGTATTCTGTATCTGCTCGGCTGTATTGTGAACACAGCAGGCCACTCACTTGGCAAATGTGCTATTTAGAGAACACTTTGGCTTTTCTCAGTGAATGCAAAGCCTTCTCTGATTTGACAAGGTGGAGACAGTGATGTCACAATCGCCACCTAGTCCAATCAGATAACATTTTGGAATCATTGAAATAATACAGCTGTTCCCTGAATGGCCCCTGTGCCCAGGGCTGCTGTTAGAAATCACAGGGGGCTAAAAGTACACTAAAAACATTATTATTGGACACAAACACAACAAAACGCCTGCTAAAGCTCTATGTTTGAATAAGGTATTGGGGCTCATTCACATGGGTGCTGTGGCCTGTATAGTGCGAATCAGCATTTGTTTTATGTGGCTAGAGTCATCTGAAGCTATGTGCAGACAGCCTATGTTCCACTATGGGGAGGCAGCAGCTGTATAAACACGAGCTGCAGGTCCTAATTGGACAGGCGTGTGGGTACAGGTGTACAGCCCCGAACAAAGTCAGTGTGCATTCAGGTCCACTCATCCGTGACTAAGCATAGCTATTTTTTCACCAACTTGTGAAGCTACCACCACCTTCTAGATTGGCCACTCACCAGAAGTAAGCTACATACGCGCCTTTGGTTCATCTACAGGATAACCACTCCACTCATGGGAATCAGCCAGAAACGCCTTCCAATCAGTATAACAGTATTGGCTTCTCAAGCATCAATGCTGGCTTATATCAGAATCTCATATAAAAATATAAATAGCCATCATTGGGCATATCTACCATTTATTGGTAAAATACAAGTTAAAAGGTATTGCACTTTTACAAATTCCAGTGTCAATAGGCCAGCATAGAGCTTTTCCAGCGGCATTTATAGGGCTAATATATTGTTCCCCTGTGTTTGCATGCGGTTCAAGCCTCGCTTTCACTCTGGTGCCGACAGGAAGTGTTGTCGTGATGTCATAGTTACCAGGCAGCCTCTACGCATTTTGCAATCAACATTGTGTCTTCATGAGGTTGGTGGTTAAGCAGCATGCATATGTCACGGTTACAATGCTATACTTCACAGCCATGGCAGAAATTATTTAAATAATTTTTTAGAATATTACTTTTTTTTTTTACAATTTGTTTAGAATGTTATTTTTTTTTAACTGCCCTGTTGGGAGGGGGCTTTGGGGAAATAATAGGGGCTAAACATACCCCTGATGTCTCACATTTGAGACAGAGAAAGGGGCTGAGTACAGAGATTTTCCAGTTCCTTTCTCTGCAACCCCACCTGCCCTGAACAGTGAATAAATGGGAAGTGATCTGTGATGAGTGGCTTCCTGTTCATTCACAAATGGAAGCATGGCAAACACAGTTTGCTATGCTTTAGTGATCAATGAATATAGGAGCGATCGATACGGATTGCTCATTGTGTTCATTCAGGAAAGAAAGGGGCCAGTAAACATAACATATTTACCATCCCCTTTCCCTGTTCATCATGAAATATCTCCCTGTGTCCCCACAGCAGCTGCTAGCTGGAAAGGAGATGAGGGAAGCTGGTAATGCTGGGGAAGAGAATGGGGTGAAGATGCTAGAATGATTGTGAGGGGGAGGGAGTAGGAGAAGCCAGCAGTATAGCAGGGAGAGGAACAAAAAAACAATGGGCCAGATTCAGATACACTTAATATTGCGCTGCGTAATCAAAATACTCTACGCTGCCGTATTTCACCAGGCTCTACACCGAATCCTGGTAGATTTTTGCCCGTACGCTATGGCGGCGTAGTCTATTTCTCGCCGCGTAATCGAAACACGCGATTGGGGGCGTGAAGCATTTAAATTAAGCGCGTCCCCGCGGCGATCGAACTGCGCATGCTCCGTTCAGAAATTTCCCTCCGTGCATTGCGTGAAATCACGTCGTTACATCATTCGTTGTTTGAGTAGCGTCGTTTACGAACATTCCTATTCCCGGACGACTTACGTAAAAAATAATAAAAGACGTCGGAAAACGTAGAAATTCGACGCGGGAACGACGGCCATACTTAACATGGATTGTCTAATATTAGACCAGAAAAAAGCTGGTATAGTGTTACGTAAAAAAAAGATGACTAAAGGTGCCGTAAGAGATTGCGATTGAAGATCGTAATTTCTGGGATCGCCGGCAAAAGCTCATTAGCATACCCCGACGCGGAAAACGACTGGGAAGTCCACCCAGTGGCCGCAATTTTATTGCAGCGTAGATCCGAAGGCGTACGAACACGTAATCCAGTCGAATTGAAGCCCGCAGCCGTCTATTCATGGTTTGAGGTTTTCGACTAGCTAAAAAACGCGCGTAATTTGAAATTGCTCCAGTCTAACACCAGTTAGACAGGCGTAATGGCTCTGTGAATCTGGCCCAATGTCTGCAATAAGGCAGTACAGCTGACCCTTCTGCACGGCAGGTGCCCAGACCCCCCTTTTAAACTAAGGGGGCCTGGTACAGGAGGCCTAGTTGTACTGCCTTATCAGCAGCCCTGCTCATGCTGCACAAATTAACTCCTGTGTTTACAATGCAACAAGGCAGTTGCCCGTTATGGGACCCGGAAACTAGTGGAAATAACCGTAATAATGGTGCCTACTACAGTGATTTCCACCTTCCAGAGGGATCCCACAGGAATGGCACAAACATGCCTTTATTAGTCCAAGTTGAACCAATGTACCTCTGTAAAAAATTCTATAACTAAACTTCAGATTTAAAGCGGAGGTCCGGTAAAAAAGAAAAAAAATGTAAACACTGTAGCTGCTAACTTTTAATAAGGACACTTACCTGTCCTAGTCGCCAGCGATGTCAGCCCCCGCTGAGGCCGATCCTCGATCCCGGCAGCTCCAGGCGCTGCCATCCACAGTAAGGGAAACAGGCAGTGAAGCCTGTTTCCTACTGTGCATGCGCGAGCAGCGCGGCGCTTTGTAATTGGGCTGGCTGCTTTTTGGGATACACACAGTTCCCAGAATGCACCGCGCCCCATTGACAAGAAGAAACCGAGTGTAGGAGGAGGAAGAGAATCCACCGCGGAGGATGAAGAGGCAGATTCGGTACTTTCCGCATAGCAACAGCTATATCAGGTAAGTAAAAACTATTTTTTTTAGATTTTTGGAGGAATTTTTTTTTTCAGGGTGGAACTCCACTTAAAGTATTACTGTTGTCTGTAGAATGAATAAATCTACCAACTGGAGATTTGTAAGGAGGACATTTCTTGGTAGTGTCACAGAAATAAGTTTCTTTTACTTGTTTATAATAGTATATGTTTCTTGCTTTGAAAAACCATAAGTGTATGTAAGTGATAAATGCCAGCAGCGTTTTGTCAGCTCCCATGTCTGTACACTGTATAAATGATCCAACATCCCATTTGCTTCCAACGTTACTAAAATGTTTAGAGTTTATAAATCACTTTGGGGACTCTCAGGTGGGAGGTTCAGTTTTAGTGTAGACAAAACCAACCATTTTACCACAAAGACACCGAACACTTTACACCACTGCAGTCAAAGCCCTGTGGGGTTGATATGAGCATAGGTCAGTTTAAAAGTTAATGACAGAGCTACTTCTGTCATTTACAATCCTAATATTTTCATGGCCGGTGTGTTGTTTAAGAACATCTAGTATATGTATTTAATCTTGTGCAAAAACAAATACACTTCCTGTTTAAAATCACAGTTTAATCAGCTAGTTATTTAATGTTTACTGCTGTTTATGGAACAGAATGGGAAGGAGTATATGAAATGAAAGCACAGGGCCTAATTTTGTATTTCACAAAACATTCATATGATGTGTGTATGTCAGATGTACATTGTAACGCTATGCTTAAAATTTTTACTGACATTGAATTTATGGCTACATATTCACATAGGTTTGACAAAAAAAATATAATTCTGTGTGTGTAAACCTTGCTAAAAAAAATACAAATGTATTTGTTTATCTTGAAAAATATGCATCACCTAAAAGGGACCTTAATATTAAACAAAACCTACTAACATACTGTATACGTAAAATACAATTATGATTGATATATTGAAGAAACTTCCTACTTCTCTGATCTTGTGACCAAATCCATGAAAGAGGTCACACGACCTCTGTCAAATGCTGCATTATGAGACTGATTAGCAAGACAAGGTATTGCCTCACAGCCTGCATTCTCTTGACAATCACAAGATCGAGTAAATATTGTAGGCAGGACAAAGTCACTTACATCCACCTGCTAGTTCAGACTGATTAGAACTTCATGCATGCATTTTAAAGGTT
Organism: Rana kukunoris; assembly: GCA_029574335.1. Classification (NCBI taxonomy): domain Eukaryota; kingdom Metazoa; phylum Chordata; class Amphibia; order Anura; family Ranidae; genus Rana; species Rana kukunoris. Next base: position 116,148,276 of record CM056055.1, on the reverse strand, counting down.
TTTACATTATTCAGAGATTGCTGTGGAAGTCTCAAAACGCAATGTTGTCCAGGTTCTGTTTATGTCATTTTGTTTATATTTATTAATATATGTATTTTTAATAATTTCCCAAATTAGTTTAATTTCTTAGATCAAACTTTGTAGATGGGACCATTGTCACTAAATTGGAAATTGAGGCGAAAGACAACCAATAAAGTAGTCACCAGAGCATGAAGTGACAGAAGAATCCTCCAACTGGGACACCTCTTCCTATGTAAACTCCCTAAGATGGAAATTCTCTCACTTTGGAGAGGTCTCACACCCTTCTCTACTATATCCTAAAGTAAAAAAAGATTTTTAGCTATACTTACACTTTAAAGGAGTGCATTGAGAAATTCCATTAGGCCCTGGAAATTATGTATTTATTTATCTCAATCTGTTACTATGATGTTCATAAATTCAGTAAGTCATTATTTTGAAATTTTCTTAGGTTCCAACAGTCTGGCCTACAAGACAAGAACTGGAATCCTGTAAATATCTAAGTTTATCCACAACCCAAATATGTTAAATTAGTACAATTCTCAAGACAGTTTTCAGTGTTTCATTAATAACCCAGGATTAAAGGATTACTGTTCACTAATACAGATTTTAATAAACCTAGAATTTATCTCTTAAAAAGCTAGTGCATTAAAGACTTGCTAGAAAACCACAACTATTGATGGGCAAATCTGCTCATGGTCTATTCCCCAAGGGTTTGGTGAAACCTCTTCAAGATTTTATGAGCCCAAAGGTAGAGCCAAATCTCCTTGAAGTCTACAGGGGCAAATCTTGTTTAAATTATGGTCATTTAAAGGGCTAAAATACTTAAAACATATTCCTTAATAGCTACAAAATAAAATAATTTTAATTATACCTTTACAAACTCAAATACTACTTAGTGGCCACACATGGTGGTGTATGTTTTACTATCTAGAAGGATTAAAGAAACACAAGTCTTTATTACAATTATTTTAGTAAAACTTATGTTTTAGGCCCCACTGGGTCAGTGACGTGGGAAAGAAAGCTCATCCTCCCTTATCATTTGTTAAAATTAATTCCCACATACATGCCAAATGTGTCATATATTTGTATTGCTGTCAGGTATCGGTATGTGAACCTGGATGGAATTAAAACGTGAATAGGGAGTGGGAGTGCATCCACACAGCCAAAACCGCCCAAATGTAGTCAAGTCTCCCATAGGGAGGGGAATAGTTTGTTTTGGTAAAAATCAGTTCCGAAATTAACCTGACAATATAAACATAGTAATCACATCAAATTAACTGGATAAGAGTGAGATAGGAGAATTCAAAGCAGACTTATAAGTATATGCTCAATTCACTCAAACTCGACTTTTCTTCAAGAATCATATATACCGGGAGCCTTAATCGCCAATAGGTGACACCAATAGCCTGGTAGTTTGGAGAACTATTGCATAAATCTAAGGATACATTAAAAAAAAGGGGGGGACCCTTATCATCCAACATTAACAGTATGATGAAACCTATTAAGGTACTCGGTTTAAACCTCAACTGTACTTGCCTCAGTTTTAGATTACTGAAGCCTGTTCATGGGTCAATATATACTCCAAACGTCAAGGAAGGGAAAAACAAAGAGGAAATGCCCCTCACAACAGATGATACCTACACCTATTTAATATAAACAAAGTGAGGGCATTATATTGCTATTACTTTCTTTGTCAAATAAAAGTATCTCAATAAACACTTGCTTGAGGAAAAAGGTACCTGTTGTCCAGTCTAGATCAGCACAAGGCTCCCAGGAAAATGGCTACTACCACGTGGGTCCATAAATACCCCTCCCCTTTGTGTCAAAGCACGGCGCATGACGTTGCGTTGTGATGACACATCGTGGACGCAAAAAACCGAATACCAAAAACCACGCTGTGTGCTCCGGAACATACCCCCACACAGATGGCGTCATGATATACAGGCCCAGGGGGCGGAGACCAGGAGCTGATCCCTCTGTGTATATTTAGGATGTCACCGCTGCACACTGTACAGCACAGAACTGGAAGGCCATGCCACAGGGGCACCTCAGATCAGGCGTGCACAGGAAGACCTCATAGATGATCGAGGCATTCCCATGGATGCCCTTGGGCATCCGTAAGGGGACCTAAATGTAAAACGCTATCCACTTTTGCTCTGCCTTACTACCTCCTTTTGCAGTGTGCAGCAGTGGGTAGCACTGGGGCACCACAGTGCTGTAGTGGGTGGCACTCTCGTCTAGCAGTAAAAAAGGTCACTGGTTCGAATCCCAACCACGACACTACCTGCCTGGCGTTTGCATCCTTATGTATACTTCCGCCCTTAGGCCGCGTACACACGATCAAATCTATCTGCTGGAAACGGTCGGCCCGACCGTCCCAGCAGACAGATTCGATCGTGTGTACGGGCGAGCCGACGGATTTGGCCAGCCGACAGATTTGAAAGCATGCTTTCAAATCTGTCGGCTGGGAACCCGTCGGCCCGATATGTCTGCTGGTTAGTACGCTGTCCGTCCGATTTGAACAAATCTGTCTGCTCGTGTTTACGGGGCCATAGAGGTTAACCCATTCCAATCACTTTAATGTATAGCTAAAATCTAGCTGACATTGTTCAAATCTACTCACTTTTCCTCACCAATTGAAGGAGACAGGGAAATATATTGCCTTTAATGTGAACATACTAGCCCATAAGCTGAGCTCACAAGATGTCCACACCCATGGGAGTGATTAACATAATCATAAAATAACCAATAAAATACCATGTTGAATCCATTACTAAAATATTATTAAATATTTCCCACCCTAATAAAGAATCTCTAAAAAGCTCACCATATTACTATACTGTCTATTAGAATCCACCTCCTACATATATATCTCTAAAGACCACTCATATTGTAATTATAATAGTTATTTTGTACTAGTAAAACAATTAAGATCAAATTCTGTATTAATACCAAAAGGAGCTAAGACCTTAAGACTCATAGATAGAGAATGATTCACGTTGGCTAATCTGTCTAGCGTAATTACCACCACGCCAGTGTTCGGTGACCTTCTCGATCCCCCAAAATCTGAGTCTTGATGGGTCTTTTTGATGTGTTATCCTAATAATGTTTTGAGACACTATGTTCTTTTTGCTTCTTTTGATATTGGCCATATGTTCCCTCACTCTCACCTGCAACTCCCTAGAGGTACATCCCCCATAGGGATGAGCTTTATGTTTGGGTCGAACATGAGTTCGGGTTGAACATCAGCTGTTCACCCAACAGCGAACAATTTGTGGTGTTCGCGGCAAAAGTCTATGGGAGAAATCTAAAGTTCTAATTTTAAAAGTTAATATGCAAGTTATTGTCATAGAAAGTGTGTCATGAATCCGATGTGATCAGAACTGTGTGGACTGCAACAGAGGGAACCCAGACGTGTTTTAAGTGAAAATAAGGTTTATTAAGGATAGTGAAATAATATATTAAAATAACAACCTCCAAAAACACTCCTGTCAGGGTACCAGTAGCTCCAGCGGCTGATCCTCGCCACGGGCATGCCCGTGTGCGGTGCGCGCATGCGCGCCTCTGCGTTCCAGCATGGTTCTGTGTTACGGCGAAACAAGTCTCAGCCCGGCCTATTTAAACCAGCTCCAGATGCATGGCGGGTTGCTGGTTTGTTGTCAGCTATCCTGCTATAGTACCTTTGCTAACCTAAAGCCTTGACCTATTTGACCCGGATCGGACCTGACTTCTCTACGCCTTCTCCTGCACTTGACCCTTGGCTCGTCTTACTGAATCTGCTACTGTCCTTGCCCCTTTGACCTCCGGCTTGTATCTTGGACTTCTACCTTCTCCAACCCCTGACCATTGGCTCGCATCCCGGATTTGCTTATAGTCCTGACCTGAACGGATTCTCTGCTTGTTGAACTTTGTTTGCTCCTGGATCACTATCCATACCTGCCACGGCCCTGCTCTGTGACCGCAGACCAAGTCTTCAGTGACCTACTATCAGTCCTACGCCTACCGCTGGTAGCCGGTGCCTCTTTGTGCCCTTCCCCGCTGTCTCCACCTCCAGGGGGTGAAGTGCACAGAGTCGCAAAGGCAGCCGCCCTCGGCATCTCGGCCTCGGTGAGTACTTATCCTGACAGTTCTGACAGTACAAACCAGCCAGATGTCAGAGGCCGACAGTGTGCGCTCGCCTTTTGAGACCCTATGCCAGCAGGTCTCGGCTCTTACGGAGGCAGTACAGAAATTGCAGGACGGGTACCTCCAAATTGATGGCCGCCTTCAGCAGCTTACCGGACAACCTGGTCCCTCCGCTCCAACCGCAGCTCCCACTACTGGGACTGCAGCCCCACAGGCTTCCGCAAGCCCAGCTGTGGTAGTGACTCACCCTGAGCCCAGAGTCCCGACTCCTGAGCGATTCACGGGCGATCGCAGAAAGTATTGTGCATTCAAAAACGCCTGCTCCCTGTATCTCGCACTGCAGCCTAGAACGTTCTTTTCAGAGGCAGTAAAAGTGGGCTTTGTTATCTCCCTCCTCTCTGAGGAACCACAGGCATGGGCACATGGCCTCATGAAACAGAGAAGTCCGGTGCTGGATACACTTGACACGTTCTTTGAGCAAATGGCTAAACTCTATGATGATCCATAACTCACAGCGACGGCTGAAACTGTCCTTCACAACCTAAGCCAAGGTAGGAGACCAGTTAAAGACTACACAGCCGAGTTTCGGAAGTGGTCAGCCAATACCGGCTGGAACGAAGCAGCCCTAAAGTATCAGTTCCGGCAAGGACTTTCAGAAGCGCTCAAAGACGAGCTAGCCAGAACTGAACCCTCTGCCACACTGGAGGTCTTAATTCAAGCCGCTACCCAATTGGACAGACGTCTACGGGAACGGCGTTCCGAGCGCCTCCACACGCCTCGTCCAACCTGGATTCCTCCGAGACCAACTCCTATGCATCTACCTCCTCCAGTCTCTTCCTCCAACCCGGTTCCCGACCCAGAACCCATGCAGCTTGGGCTGGTTCGCTCTCCTCTCACTCCGGAAGAAAGGCAACGCAGGCATCAAGCCAACCTGTGTCTGTATTGTGGAGGCTCCGGCCACTTCCTTCGCACCTGTCCGGTGAGACCCAGTAAGTGTGCACTCAGGCCCGCTTCAGACTGCCGTGTCATCAGCGCTCCACAGTCTTACCTTACTCTCTTTCTTTCTCTACAGCTACCGGAAGGGGTGACTCGCTTACCAGCAATCATTGACTCTGGCGCCTGCAGTAGCTTTGTGGACTCTGCCCTAGCTCTGAAGCTACATTTTCCCCTTCATCCTAAGGATCCTCATTTACAAGTACGCCTAGCGGACGGCTCTCTCCCTCGTTCAGGATTAGTCACACAGCAGACCGACCCTGTTATGGCCATCACAGATTCCGGACACCAGGAGCTCCTACAGTTGGACTTAATTTCATCTCCGATGTTCCCTATTATTTTTGGCCTTCCCTGGCTGCAACCACACACCAACCGCATATTGACTGGGGAAGCGAGGAAGTCAGCTTTGTTTCTTCCCACTGCTCTGTACATTGCCACGCACCGGTTAACACCGTCTGTTCCACCGTTACCACCACAGCAGAGAATCTTCAACACGTCCCTCCAGCATAGCGGGAATTCACAGACGTCTTTGACAAACAACAGGCCGACCGCCTGCCACCTCACAGGCCTTATGATTGCCCTATAGACCTGCTACCCGGCGCAGAAATCCTGTTTGGACATATTTTTCCCCTATCAGAGACTGAACTGAAGGCCCTCAAGGCCTACATCGACGAGAACCTTGAAAAACAATTTATTCGCCCTTCCTCCTTCCCTGCGGGAGCAGGGATCTACTTTGTGGAAAAAAAAGACGGCTCCCTCAGACCCTGCATAGACTACAGGGAATTTAACAAAACCTCTCATCCCCGAACTCTTCCAACGTTTCCGATCTGCTAAAATCTTCTCCAAATTAGACCTCCGGGGAGCTTACAACCTCGTCCGAATTAGAGCAGGGCATGAGTGGAAGACGGCATTTAGATCCAGATTCGGACACTTTGAGTATCTCGTAATGCCGTTCGGCCTTTGCAACTCCCCAGCCACCTTCCAACATTTTGTCAATTACATTTTTCGGAAGCACTTGGATGACTTTTTGGTGGTCTATTTGGACGATATCCTTATCTTTTCCGCTGCTATTGAGCTTCATCCGGAACATGTCAAGATAGTTCTTACAACCCTCCGACTCCATAAATTATACCTGAAAGCCGAGAAGTGTGAGTTTGAAAAGAGTACAGTACAATTTCTCGGGTTCATCGTTTCCACGTGTGGAGTCGCCATGGACCCACAAAAAGTCCAAGCCATTCAGGACTGGCCAGCTCCCCGAGACAGGAAGGGAGTACAACGTTTTATTGGTTTCGCTAACTTTTATAGACGATTCATCACTGGGTTCTCCGCCATAGTTGCACCCATTACCAAGCTCACTCGTCAAGGCAACCGTTTTGTGTGGTCTCAGGAGGCCCAAGAAGCCTTCCTTAAGCTCAAGTCAGTGTTTACTTCAGCACCCATTCTATGCCACCCCGACCCGGCACTACCCTTCATACTCGAGGTGAATGCCTCCGAGACAGCTGTGGGAGCAATCCTATCCCAAAGACATGGACTAAAAGCCCTGTTGCATCCGGTGGCTTTTGCCTCTGGAAAATTAAATCCGCCAGAAAGAAATTGCGATGTCGGTGACAGAGAGTTATTAGCGAATAAGTTCGCCCTAGAAGAGTGGAGATACTTGTTGGAAGGGGCAGTCCAACCTATTATGATCTTCACAGATCACAAGAATCTAGAATATCTGCGATCTGCAAAACGGCTAAGACCCAGACCAGCCCGTTGGGCTCTTTTCTTCACCCGGTTAAATTTTTTCATATCCTATAGGCCTGGTTCCAAGAATGGGAAGGCAGATGCCCTTTCCAGAATGTTTTTGGAATCCCCCAGGGCATCTGAACCTGGCACCATCCTATCTTCACAAAACTTCCTGTTACTCCCGCAACTGGATCTCCTAACCTCTATTAAGACCGCATCCAGGCACTGTCCCAACCAAAGCTCTCTCCCTCTTGAAAGACGGGACGAGTTGCTCTGGTCTCGAGACAAGATTTTAGTTCCCGTGGAAACCCAGGACCTAGTTCTGAGTACCTTCCACGCTCACAAGCTGGCGGGCCATTTCAGAGCTTGAAAGACCGCGGAACTGGCCTCCCACACCTTCTGGTGGCCAAACTGGAGGCAGGATTGCAAAGCCTATGTGTCTGCATGTACTCATTGCCAACGCAACAAAGGGCCTAGTACAAGGAGTTGGGGGTTGCTCAAGCCTCTGCCCATTCCCGAACGACCATGGTCGGAGGTCTCCATGGACTTTATTGTGGATCTCCCCCCTTCTGGGGGTTTTACCTCAATTTTTGTAGTCATTGACCGCCTTTCCAAAATGGTGCACTTCTTACCTATGGTGGGCACTACAGAGACAGCTAAAGTTTTCCTAAAGGAGATAGTGCGGCTTCACGGGACCCCCAAATGTATCGTCTCTGACAGAGGCGTACAATTTACTTCCAAATTTTGGAAAGAACTCTGCAAATGTCTTGATATCAAAATTTGTCTTTCATCAGCCTATCACCCACAGAGCAATGGTCAAACCGAAAGGATGAACCAGACCCTGGAGCAATACCTCCGCTGCTTCTGTTCAGCCTCCCAGGATGACTGGTCTTCACTACTTCCATCCGCGGAATTTGCATACAACAATTCCATCCATTCCACAACCAACCAAACCCCCTTCTGGTCAAACTTCGGGTTTCACCCCTCATTTCTGCCTAGTCCTATTCTGGAGACGTCGGTTCCAGCCGTTCAGGAGCACATAACCTCTATTCAACTGAACTTCAAGAAACTCCAGGAGATGATGCGGCAAGCTCAGGAGGACTACAAAAATGTTTTTGATAGGAAGAAAAAGGAAGGCCCGACCTTTGAAATTGGGGAGAAAGTCTGGCTGTCAGCCGCAAATCTCAGGTTAAACATACCTTCTCGGAAGTTAGGACCGAGGTTCATCGGACCCTTCCAAGTCAAACGAAAAATCAATGATGTGGCTTTGGAGTTAGCTCTCCCTAATTCTTACAAAATCCATCCTGTCTTCCATGTCTCCTTACTGAAGCCTGTTGTCCCTGAGTCCTTCCCAGAGAGGGAGGAATCTCTGCCAGCACCAGTTGAAGTCAAAGGTGAAATAGAATTCAAAGTTGAGGCCATTCTGGGCTGCAGAAAGAGAGGAAGACAGCTGCAAAACTTGGTCAAGTGGAAGGGGTACCCTCCGGAAGATAATTCATGGGAACCATCAAGTCACTTACACGCTCCATCACTTACACGTTCCTCGGCTAATTTGAGCTTTCCACCAAGACCACCCTGAACTGATGTCCAGCCTGGGCGTCCGGAGTCCGCCCCTTGGGGGGGGGGGCACTGTCAGGGTACCAATAGCTCCAGCGGCCGATCATCGCCACGGCGCATTCCCGTGCCCGTGCCCGTGCGCGGTGCGCGCATGCGTGCCTCTGCGTTCCAGCATGGTTCTGTGTTACGGCGTGTGAGCGCGCGCGCCTGCGCGAGCACGCGCGCGCACGTCTGCGCGCACATCAACGCGTGCGTCCACCAAACAAGTCTCAGCCCGGCCTATTTAAACCAGCTCCAGACGCATGGCGGGTTGCTGGTTTGTTGTCAGCTATCCTGCTATAGTACCTTTGCTAACCTGAAAGCCTTGACCTATTTGACCCGGATCGGACCTGACTTCTCTACGCCTTCTCCTGCACTTGACCCTTGGCTCGTCTTACTGGATCTGCTGCTGTCCTTGACCCTTTGACCTCCGGCTTGGGCAGCCGCCCTCGGCATCTTGGCCTCGGTGAGTACTTATCCTGACAGTTCTGACAACTCCAACCAACACCAACAAAAACCACAAATAATAACAGTAATATAACAATATGTACAAGTGATAGGGACAAACCGGAATCACAACAGGGCCAGGCCAGGGTCGTCAACGGGAGGTCAGTAGCTGGGAAAAGGGAGGACAAACAGGACAAGGAGAGGATGGATGGATGGGTAACAGGTAAAGGAACAAGCACCGGGTACAGGATTCAGGATTCAGGGTTCCAGCTACCAGGTTCAGGTTCAGGTTACAAGAGAGATATCAAGGGAAACCAGATTGTCAGAGCCAGGTATTTATACACATCCCTGCAATCAGGCTCAGGTGACACCTGATCGCAGGAGATATCGGCCCCACACTGCCAGGAACCCCCCGCTGGTGGATGCCAGTACTGTGGCCCAAAGATCATATAATACCACCAGGGGAAAGCTCCCCTGGCAGTTCCAGACTGCCAGAAGACACCTGGTGGTGGACCACAGTACTGCACGGCACAAATCAGGCAGAACCACCAGCGGTAGGAACCTTTCCTGACAAAGTGTTTGGGGACCTAGGTCCTGCCCCAGATGACATGTATCAATGCAAAAAAAGTTTTAAAAATTTAAGTTTTTTCGGTAACAGTGATTTTAATAATGCTTAAAGTGAAACAATAAAAGTGAAATATTCCTTTACATTTCGTACCTGTGAGGTGTCTATAGTGTGTCTGTAAAGTAGCGCATGTTTCCCATGTTTATAACAGTCTCTGTACAAAATTAAATTTCTAAAGGAAAAAAGTCATTTAAAACCACTTGCGGCTATAATAAATTGTCAGGTCCCAGCAATACAGATAAAAGTCATTGAACATAATTGAAAAATAATAAAAAGATGTGTGGGGGTCCCCCCAAATTCCATTACCCTTCAGGTCTGGTATGGATATTAAGGGGAACCCTATGCCAAATAAAAAAAATGGCGTGGGATTCCCCCCAAAAATCCATACCAGACCTCTATCTGAGCTCACATCGTGGCAGGCCTCAGGAAACAAGGGAGGACGAGAGAGCGCCACCCTTCCTGAACTGTGCCAGGCGACGTGCCCTCAACATGGGGAGCATGTCCTCATGTTGATAGGGACAAGAGCCTCATCCCCACAACCCTTGCCCAGTGGTTGTGGGGGTCTACGAGCGGGGGACTTATCGGAATCTGCAAGCCCCCTTTAAAAAAGGGGACCCCCAGATCCCTCCCCCTATGTGAATTGGTAAGGGGTACATTGTACCCCTACCATTTCACAAAAAAAGTGTCAAAATGTTAAAAATTACAGGGTGACCCCGCCCCCTCTGACGCAGGTTTCCCGTTGCACCATTCGTCGTGTGCCTCCGGTGGAGGCAGGATCGTGTGCGTCGTATCCTCGCTGGAGATCATCACTGGAGATCAAGAATACATTTTTTTTTTAATAAAGGACTTTAATAAAGCCGTCTTCTGTAGTTTTTTTAACATTTTGACACTTTTTTTGTGAAATGGTAGGGGTACAATGTGCCCCTTACCAATTCACATGGGGGGGCCGGGATCCTAACATTAAATTGATCCTAAATTTTTTTTTCCCACATCAGACTTTAACCGACATGGTAGAGGCTTCAGGGGGATTCATTTTAGTACCGCCTTTCATAATTCCTCCACGGTTTCGCATCACTTGTGGTATCTCCTCTTTTTTTTTTTTTTTCCTCCCCACTACAAAAGTTATGAAAAAGTAAAAAGGAGGATATATGGTATTTACTTCCCAAGATAATTTTAGAGCGTAGTGGGAAGTTATACCGAGAGAAGAATGTTCACCGATTTTACATATATGCATATATAAGAATAGAAAGGACAGTCATTACTTAATAATCCTCTTTTTCTTCCCCCCCCAACCTCTCCCCCCCCTCTAAGTTACCCCCCCCCTCCATATTTCTAGTTTATTTTACCTCTGTGATCTGGTCGGTTGATTTTTCCCTTTTTCTCTGGTTTTGAGGGCTTAACTTTCTATTTCTGTTATTGCCTGTACAAATTTTTCTGTTGTTTTAAATAATCTCCATTGGTCCCATATTGTTCCGCTTCTGCCATCTTCTTCCTCACCCAAGTCAGCCCTTCTCAGATACTAACATGGGATTGATCATAACCTTTCTCCAGGAATCTTTTCTCTAGAATACTAGACTAAAATTCTGGGGTCGTTCCTTAAAAACTGCTTCTTCCTCCAAGTGGGCTAAGAAAATATTGGCTACCCTAGGGGCAAAACGACCCCCAAAAGGCGACCCCCGTGATTGGATGGTAATACTGGTTGGCACACCAAAAATAGTTATGACCTAACCCGTATGCCAAACTGTCCATTATAAATTACTTTTACATTACTTATGTCTCCTAGTTAGGTCAGAGGATACCAGAACCCACTTTTTTTTATTATTACATTTTTTATTTTATTAAAGTTTAACACATGATCAATAACACCATATTGCATATATTTTGCAATATCACGACAAACACCACATTAACATCCAATATCCCCCCAAAAAATATTTTTATTTATTTCCCCTTCTCACTCCTCCTCCCCTCCTACTGTGCATTCTATATATTAGACCTTCTCCGACATTGCCCTTCCTATTACCCCCCCTATGTGTCCAAACTTCCCAACACCTCCCTCTTATGTTGTACCAACTCCCTTATCTCTAAACCCATTATCTGCCTGCCTATATATGTTCCCTTTGAGGGCAGGGTCGGATTCCATCAATCAACAGTCAGATGCATTGTTCTTAGAAGTGGGGGAAGAAGAAGAGAAAAAAAATCAACCCAATTCTTAGGGGCATGTATGCATCTGAACCTGAGGGACGCGCCACTCTAAGTATACATTTCAACTATAGGCACTTTTTAATTCTATCCAATCTCCGAGGAATAGTATTCCCAACCTGCCCATATTTCCTTAAATTTATCCTGTTTATCTTTAACTGCATGCACTCATCTTTCAGCCTCAATTATTGAGTTGACCTCTCTCTTCCATTCTAACAAAGTAGGACATCGGGTCTGATTCCATAGCCTGGGGATCAGTAATTTGGCTGCATTCAGTAAATGTGTGGTAATACTATTTATACATGATTTAATAGATCTTGGGGTCCCATGGAATAGAAAATAAAATGGTGTTGCCTCCATGGGGCTAGGAGTTAACTTCTTGATCCATGGGATAATTGCCTCCCAAAATGGTCTAATCTTGGGACATTCCCACCATAAATAAAGAAAGGTACCCTTTTGTTCACACCCCCTCCAGTATCTAGCATCGATCATTGAGTACATCTGTACCAGCCTGGCTGGGGTCCGACAGTTATTGTACCTGAGAGCTTATAGAGGTAGTGTGTGTTGAATCAATAAGCTTCTTACTTTGTACAGGGGTAAAAACCTGATTTAGTTCTTGCTCCCATTCGCTAATAAAGTATGGGACTGTATTATTTTGGACCCCAAGGACCAATCTGTACATTTGTGACAACAAATGTCTAGCATTTGGTATACACACACACACACACACATACATAAATTCAAATGTAGTAAGGGAGTTCCGGGGCCTCAATAAAGGTTTTAACGTATTAAAGAAACACCTCATTTGATGATATCTCAACCAATCAACCATAGGCACATTGCCCAACGTCAACACTAGTTCTGGAAGAGGGGTTAACCTTCCCCATGGGGCAAATTTACCACATTTCGTATCACCATCACTCCCCCATGCCCCCAGAAATCCTGCCTCCTCCCCCGGAGGGAACCAAGGGTAACCCTCCAGTGGAGTCAGGGGGGATATCTGCGAGGCATATTCCCCTAATTTATCCAAACAAAGGGCTACAAACTTGGTGCCATAACTGGAGAAACATGGCTAGGTAAAAGTACAGATTTCTCAAACTTTATTTTAAAATTAGACTTCCAAATGATGTCTGTGGGGTGTCGAGGTAAAATAATAAATCACTGGCAAAAGGCTGAAACTTTATGTTCAACAGATCTGATGCGTGTCCCTGATATTTCCATATTTCTCCTTACTTTACACAGAAAAGGGTTCCAGTATAATAGCGAACAACAATGGGGACAGGGGACACCCTTGTCTTGTACCATTTTGTATTTGAAAAAAGTTCCAACAATGTACCATTCACCTTCACTCTAGCCCCTGGGGTCACATACAATGCCGAGACCCAGCCCATCATGCGATTACCCATCCCCTCCCCCCTCAATACCTCAGTCATAAAAACCCAATTCACCCTGTCAAATGCCTTTTTCGGTGTCCATTGATAGTACCACTCTAGAGGCTTTATCAGGGCTGTGTTGCATCCAATGAAGAAAATGTAGAGCACAGATAGTATAGATAGTATTATCTCTAGCCTCACAGCCCTTCATAAAGCCCATCTGATCTGGGTGAACTAGCTTTACTGTATGATCCTGTAACCGAATGGCCAACATTTTAGCTAAAAGTTTGGTCTCAGAATTGAGTAGGTAGATGGCTCTATAAAATTAGCACAGTACCGGAATGTATTCCAATAAGGCTTCTGGAGGCAGAGGATTGGAAGCATTAATTAAATTGAAATACCTACATAATGGGGGGTCTTAGTTTAGACACACATTTCTTAGAATATATATTCGTAAGGCTGTCCGACCCTGGACTTTTACCTATTTACAAAGTCAATATTGCCCTATTTAGTTTGTCACTAGTGATTGGTCGTTCTGTTTCTTCGATCACCAAGGATCGCAGTGAGGGTAACGCAGAGTCTTTAATATAGTCTCTGATTTCTCGCTGCTCCTCCATGGCACTCGATGGTGGCAATTGAATATTATATAAGGCATCATAAAATCTATGAAACTCTGCTGCTATTGCTCAAGTCTCAACTATCTTTTTATTTTGGACTAGTAAATTGTGAACGTGTGTAAAGTCCTGCTGTTTTATAAGTTGTCTAGCTAATAACCTACCGCATTTATTCCCTTGTTCATAGACCCGGTGTGTGTAGTATCTATACTTATTTTTAACTTTATGATCCAAGCATTGTGAAAGATTACATTGCAGGGTCTCCAATCACTGGGCATCTACTGGGTTCAAATATATGTTATGTTTAATCTTCAGTTCATTAATTTCTTCCAGTAGATTTAAAATCTCTTTTTATTTTTATTTTTTAATCCGAGACCTGTATGCTATCAATTCACCTCTAATGGCGCATGCACACGATCATTTTTCAGCATGTCCAAACTTCCCAACTTCATCATTAACTACTTGCCGACCTGCCGCCGTCGTTTTACGGCAGCAGGTTGGCTCCCCTGCGCGAGAGCCCGTAGCTCTATGCCGGCTCTCTCGTAGGTCACTAGGGGCGAATCCCATGCCCCGTGGGCGCGATCACCGCCGGGAACCCGCGATTGCTCATTACAGAGCGGGGACCGGGAGCTGTGTGTGTAAACAGTGGGGGAAATGCTGATCTTGTGTTCATTCAATGTATGAACAAAAGATCAGTGATTTCCCCTAGTGAGGCCACCCCCCCTACAGTTATGACACACCCAGAAACATACTTAACCCTTTCCCCGCCCCTAGTGTTAACCCCTTCACTGCCAGTGGCATTTTTATAGTAATCCAATGCATTTTTATAGTACTGATCGCTATAAAAATGCCAATGGTCCCAAAAATGTGTCAAAAGTGTCCCAAGTGTCCGCCATAATGTTGCAGTACTGAAAAAAAATGCTGATCGCCGCCATTACTAGTAAAAAAAAATATTAATAAAAATGCCATAAAAATACCCCCTATTTTGCAAACGCTATAACTTTTGCGCAAACCAATCAATGAACGTTGATTGCGTTTTTTTTAACAAAAAATATGTAGAAGAATACGTATCGGCCTAAACTAAGGAAAAAACATTTTGGGGGATATTTATTACAGCAAAAAGTAAAAAATATATTATTTTTTTCAAAATTGTCGCTCTATTTTTGTTTATAGTGCAAAAAATAAAAAACGCAGAGGTGATCATATACCACCAAAAGAAAGCTCTATTTGTGGGAAAAAAGGACGCCAATTTTATTTGGGAGCCACATCGCACGACTGCACAATTGTCAGTTAAAGCGACGCAGTGCCGAATTGCAAAAAGTGATCTGGTCTTTGGGCAGCAATATGGTCCGGGGTTAAGTGGTTAAAACGATATTCCCTACACACTAGACATGTGCATTCGTTTTCGTTAGAATGCATTTTCGTCCGAAAATCAAGTATTTTCGTTATCGTTTTAACGAACGAAAACGAAAGCGCAAGAAACGAAAACCGAATGATCCGACATAAAAAATGCTTTATTTTCGTTTTCGTTCAGATCCGACGATTTTCGATGCTTTGTCGAATTTCCGTCGTTCAATTCGACAAAGCATTGAAAATCGTCGTTCTGAATACAGTGAATAGGTAGGAATTCCTACCTATTCACTGTATTCAGAATGACGATTTTCGATGCTCTGACGAATTTCCGTCGTTCAATTCGACAAAGTCATCGAAAATCGACGTTTTCGGACGAAAACTTTCCCGACAAAAACAAAATAAATCAAAACGATTTTCGGGAGTAACTAAAGAAATTTATTTTCCAGATGAAAAAACAAAACGAAATATTCCAGTCTGCACATGTCTACTACACACCATCATTTTTAAAAAATGATCTAGCAAAGCGTGGTGATGTACAACACGTACGACGGCACTATAAAGGGGAAGTTTCCATTCGCCTTTGGGCTGCTTTAGCTGATTCTGTGTTAGTAAAAGACGATTCACACTTTTCTGTCTGTTACAGCGTGATGAATGTGCTTACTCCATTATGAACGGTAGTTTTACCAGAACGAGCGCTCCCGTCTCATAACTTGCTTCTGAGCATGCGCAGGGTTTTTACGTCGTTTTAGCCCACACACGATAATTTTTTACAACCCGAAAAACGACATAGTTTAAAACGACGTTAAAAAATGCAGCATGTTCGAATTTTTTTTTGTCGTTTTTCAGAACCTGAAAAATGATGTGAAGCCCACACACGATCATTTTAAATGACCTTTTTTTCATGCCGAAAAATTATTGTGTGTACGCGGCATTAGAACCATTTTATGAGCTTCCCAAATTGCCTGTTCAGACACCTCCTAGGGCCCACTTAACATATTCCATGGCATCCTCGTGACCTATTATGGTATACAGTGAACCAACATCTGCTGTAACCAGGAAATACTGTCCAGTAATGGTTACTTCATCTATAATCTGCAACATGTGCTTTGTGTCTTTAAGATATACTTTAGTAGAAACAAAAAGGGACTGTAAATGTATGTCTATATATTGGCCTAACTGGGCTAATAACGAATCTACGTCATTAACAATTGGTCTCTCTTGTGGCCTAGTGGCATTTTTATGTATTTTAGGAAAGAAAGAGACTATAGGACTCCTACAACCTGAGGCTATAAGGAATTCAGCCTCTAAAATCTTTTTCTTCACACACTTCTTGATCAGCGATTCTAATTCACTCTTAAACTCACAGATAGTGAAGCCCGGAGTGACAATGACAGAAAGAAAATAACGAATGGCTGGCCATGACTGGGTGGAATCAGGAGCAACAAAAGGGTTAAGGTAGGGAGGTGCCTTCAGGGGAGTGGCTGTAGGATCATTCTCAGGGTAGGGGAGGAGTGATATATATAGGGGGCGGGGTCTACCGCGTGCACACGGCAGGAAGTTTAGACACAGGGAGGCAGGATTTTCCCACCCACCCTCCCTTGTTTTGTTTGATGTTGTGTGTTGTGCGTTTGTTTTCTTATTTTTCAGGTTTGGAAAAGGTTTGTCACGACAGCGGAGGCGGTGTCCTTGGTCTTTGATGGTGACAGTTAACTGATGGAATGGAAATGGTTGGGGGGCTCATCGGTGGGAACGGTGTCTGCTGTAATACGGTGACGGTGCACAGTGTGTTAAAAAGGGGTGTCTCCGAGCTGGAGTCGGCTGGGGGCCTTGGTATGGTAAATAGTACCGCAGTGCGGTGGTAAAAAAGGAAAAGGTTAATGGGGGTTACCGTCAAAGACCAATCGGGGCTGGTGTTAATAGTAAAAGTGTTTTGGTAAATATTGTTAATAATAAAGTTGGAATTGTTGGAAATTCCTATTATCTAAGATTTGGTTAAATATTTAATTTTGGTTATAAATAAAATGGCTGTTGTGGCCAATTTTACTCCAATATACTGTGTCGGTCTTGTTACTGGGTAAGAAGGTAATGGGGGGGGAAGGCTGGTGGTGTAAGGGGAAGGGTAATATGGGGTAGATATGGGCAAGGTTGCACATTGAAACTACACTAGACAAGTGTTTCTGTTTAGTAACCGGTAGGTCATTCTATCAGATAATAACCTCTCCATTTCTTCTGTGTAATGTTTTTAGTCATCAAAACAATCCTTGTCTGCCGGATGTATAATGATATTCTTCCTATGCTCTAATTGTTGGATACCTCTCTTAATATGTTGGGGAACTTGTACTTTCTTAACTTTGAGTGTGTCGAACCCGTTAGCTACCTCATATCTCAAAAAAATTCCAAATGTTTATTGTTCGCATTGGGGGGATTGAAAATTGATTTGTTCCTTAAACAAGTGTGATGACCTATTAAGTTATGTGATGAAAGATTGGCCGGTTTAGACAAAAAATATTTTTTAATGTTCAAAGTACAAACATATTTATAAAAGTTAATATATGTCTGAAACATATTTAGATTCCTAACTGGAATACATTAGAGACCCCTATCTAGGACTTGTAACTCCTTTTTAGAGAGATCTATCTCTCCTAGTTACGTTTTTTTCCTGCCTGTTTGCCTCTCCTCCTCCTTTTGGTGTTCCAAATCTGATTCTAATGTATTCATCCCCCTCTGTCCCTTGTTTGGGGTCTGTGGTCCTATAAAATCCCCTCTCTCTGTATCTTTCCCATTATTTTCCAAGGGGGCAAATCTATTGTAAACTGAGAAAACCTGACCATACCAGCTATTCCTGTAATTTTCTTGGTTATATTGGGGATAGTGGTGATGGGGCATGTTGTTGTGGTAACAGGGGGATTAGGCCTTCTAGGTGGGCTTCCTCTATTCAAACCTCCTCCTCTATGTCCATTAAACCTCTGTGGTCCTTTATTGTAGTTTGGTGATCTAAAACTGTTGGTTGGTCTAAAATCATTGGGGGGTCCCTGTACGGGCTCTGACCTCTGCAGTCCCATACTAGGTCCTCCTCCCAGGCTTTCCTGAAAGGTCTTATAAAAAGACAGGTTATTTGTTAATTGTCAGAAGAAATTCCTCTTCAGAAATAAGTTACTCCAAGTCATGTATATCCTCCTTATAAAGACGGGGCATACCTGACTCCTGGAGGTATTGGGCAGGGGTTGCATGTGGTATCCTAAAGAGGCAAGGTTGTGCAGTTTTGAATAATACGTTTTGAATATTTTGTGTAAGGAGAGCTCCTTAGAGCCGGTTCACACTGGGGCGGCACGACTTTGGCGACTTCAAGACGACTTCAAAGCGACTTGCAAAATGACTTCTGTATTGAAGTCAATGCATTTTGCCCCGAGTCGTCCCCAAAGTCATACAAGAACATTTTTCTAAGTCGGAGCCACTTGAGTCGCTCCTATTAGAACGGTTCCATTGAATAGAGTGGAGCCTGACTTTTCAGGCAGCTGAGTCGCCTGACAAGTCGCATCTGTGTGAACCGGCTCTTACAGTGGAGCCACCTAAACCTTTCATGTGAGAACTATAGCTTTTAGCACTGGTGGTCCTAGTTAGCATTTTTATTGGTCTATTGCCAAGCTTACATAATGCTCAGCTATATCTAACTAATTGTGTGTTTACTTTATCAGTGAGGAGAGCATTCAATTTGTCCAAAAGTTTTTTCAACTGATCACCAGTTGTCTGGACAACATTTTTTTATGGCATCTTTCAAAAGTTTGGATCTGATTATTCAGGGAATCTATTTGATCTATTAGTGAGTTGTTTATTTCTCTAGATGCCTTGTTTAATCAAAGTGCCTCACAAGAAGCATTTTATGGACATACCAAACTGATAATGAGGGTGATTAAAGTCTGATATTTTTTTTTGCAAAGAATAGGACTAGGTCTTGTAGTATGTGCAATTGTATAAGCAGGTTCCTGTATCAGAGATTCCTTTAGTTGCAAGGTAATTTTTGTTACCTCAACGAGGGCAAGGGACCAGTTATTAGGGCTATGGTCTGATAAGAAGAAAGAGACAATCGTTGCAGTAGACAAAAGGAGGAGTTCATTTAAGTGAATGGATAATTAAAAGCTAGAACATTGTTATTAGTGATGTAGTGTTTATATTCTTTTTGAAGTGTGCTGTTTAAATTACATTTCTATAAATTAACTTATAAAAGACATTAGTATGGGACTCAAAATCTCCACCAAACTATGCTATATATCAGTGGTCATCAACCCTGTCCTCAGGGCACACTAACAGGCCAGGTTTTATGTATTACCTTGGGGAGATGCAGATTAGAATACTGCAATCACTGAGCAGCACATTATATCACCTGTGATGTATTTCAGTTATCTTGCAAACCTGGCCTGTTAGTGGGCCCTGAGGACAGGGTTGATGACCACTGCTATATATAATATATGAAATCCATGGCAGTTGAGATGTCTTTGATTTTCCATGTAATTGTAAGTGTTTTGGATATATACATGTATATATATGTACATACAAGTATAAACTGCATATTCTCAAAATATACATTCAGATTTATAGGACCCAAGCAAAATCTACAGTTCATGTGATAAAGACAGTTGAAACACCTTTAAACATACTCATACATATACAAATGTGGTCTAATGCCGCGTACACACGGTCGTTTTTTGCGATGAAAAAAAACGAAGTTTTCTGTGAAGTAAAAAACGACGTTTTTGAAACGTCACTTTTCAAAGACAATTTTGCATACACACCATCGTTTTTTCACAAAAAGCGAGGTTACGTTCACCACTCTTTTCCATTGAAGCTCGCTTCATAACTAGCTTCTGGGCATGCGCGGGTTGAAAAACGTCGTTTTAAAAGACGTTTTTGCTACACACAGTGACTTTTTGTGAAACAAAAAACGACGTTTTGAAAAACGACACAAAAAATTCAAGCATGTTGGAATTTTTTTTTGGTCGTTTTTTTGAAGACAAAAAACGACGTTTTGCCCACACACGATCAATTTAAATGACGTTTTAAAAAACGTCGTTTTTTTTCATCGCAAAAAACGACCGTGTGTACGCGGCATTAGGGCGGGCTCACACTAGAATTGCACAGGAACACGGTCTGGCAGATATTAATAATAAACAGGCTAGACTGCATTATCAACATAATATATCTACATAGGCCCAGATTCAGAGAGAATTGGATTCTCGTAGCGTATCAGAAATACACTACGCCGCCGTTTTTTACCTGGCTCTACGTGGAATCCAGGTAGATTTTGTCCAGTAAACGACGGCGGCGTAGTGTATTTCTCCCGTCGCAATCCATCTACACGAGTAGGGGGCGTGAAGGATTTAAAATAGGCGCGTTCCCGCGGCGATCGAACTGCGCATGCTCCGTTCGCAAATTTCCCGCCGTGCATTGCGCGAAATCACGTTGTTACGTCATTCGTTGTTTGAGTAGCGTCGTTTACGGACATTTCTATTCCCGAACGAGTTAGGCAAAAAAAAAATAATAATTAAATTCGACGCGGGAACGACGGCCATACTTAACATGGGCTACGCACCGTTAGACCAGCAAAAAGCTGGTCTAACAGTACGCAAAAAAAAACAGACGTAAGCGATTGCGAAGACCGCTCGTATCTTCGTGGATCGCCGTAAAAACACATTTGCATATCCCGACGCATCAAAACGACGCAAACTCCTCCCAGCGGCCGCAAAAATATCGCAGCGTAGATCCGAAGGCTTACGAAGACGTAAGCCTCTCGGATCGAAGCCCGAAGCCGCCGTATCATGGTTTGAGGATTCAAACTAGTGATACGGCGCGCGAAATTTGAAATTACTCCTGTCTAACACCAGTTAGACAGGCGTAATTGCTTTATGAATCTGGGCCATAGTCTTTAGTTCAGTTGCTATGTATCCTCCCAGTGGTTAGTGGCCGATGTTGGCTCTAGCCAGCCACCTCATTTTGAATGATAAAAATGCTACATATAATATTCATATATTGGCCCATAGGTCCTAGTATTTTTAAACTACACTTGGCACTAACATATTCTTGGGAGCTGGTTTGCATAGATGCAATTAAAAGGTTTGACCATAGTTAAAAGGTATACAATATTCCAACCATCCTCTTTTCCCCCAATACTGCCACTATCAAACACCCCCCATAATTCCAATTCAATCCTGAAGAGTCAAGAGATTATGCAAATAAACCACTTTGCTTTACAACACTACAGCATTGAAAGTAAAGTCAGACTGTTTTTAACTGCTCTTGTACTTTACTTTCTTCACTGTACCACAATAGGACACAAGATGTTACTGCTGTTAAAAAGGCTGCGGAATTATGAATAAAGCGATGTAGATCGAATTTATTATATTAAGCCTGATGATAACTGAAGTTGAAGAAAGAACTATGTGTACGGAAAAGCTGTAAACTGGGATTACAATTTTCTAGCTATTTGAGACTTTTTCATGTATATCTTGAGCATTTATGTTCTGCTATTCCAGATGAAAGATCGAAATACAGCTTTTTCATAATGCAGCAAGACAGGAATACTATTAGCCTGGTGATTTTCTCTTCATGCTGAGCAGGAAATGTTGTATCAGCTGAGAAATGTAGCACAGAGCGTAGGCTGCTCTCCTGTCTCTGCTGTTGGTGCTAAACAGGAGTGTTCGAAGCATAAATTATCCCATCCAGCAGTCTCTGAGGCAGTCTGTGTGTATGTAGATAAATAAAATGTACAAGCTTGCTGCCTTGTGAGGGAGCGGAGATCTTCTGCTGAGGTCTCCACTTATAAATTATTTTGTTACATAAAGGAAGTAAAAACTGAACTGCATAAATAAAATTAACTCATTTGGTGCTGTTTAACTTGACATGAGTTGAATAATGTGTGGTGACCGGGGAGGGGGAGCCCCACGGCCACGCACATACACTTAATGGTTAGCTACTTAGTTCTTGGGGCTAGGAGCCCAGGGTCTGGTGGTATTAACCCTTAGTGAGGGTCGGATGGTATTGACCCTCTCTGTCACGTGACGCCACTGTAGTCTTGGTATACCCCAGGAAACTACAGCTCCGGGGGCCTCCGTATCCCCGCTAGCTAGGGTGGTAATAACACAGTCCACAACAGGGGTCAATATAACGAAGGCTTTACTGGCATGAAGACGGATGTCAAAATCTTCACAGCGTTCACACAAAGTGTCGCAAAGGTTCCACAGACAGTCTCTAGAGGACCACACAGCTGATAATGCTTGGGCTTGGCTTATCATATATCTTCGGCTTTTGCGGCCGGATTAGTAATACTGGGCCTATGCTTAAATAGGCTGAAGAATAGATGCACTTACTGAAGTGTCGGTAGACTTGAGGCTTTTCGTCGGAATGAAGGATTGATCCGATAATTGCGCTGAAGTACTGATTCTATAGTATTTAGGGGTACTCCGCGATTTGCTGTACTTTCTCCTGAACGGGAGGTCTCTGGCCTGCACTGATTCTCCTCTGACTGAAATCTGCTCTGACCTGCCAGAAACTGTGTGTAGCGCTAGACTCTCCTAAACAGGAACTCCCACCCCTTATATAGACGTGAGGAGACTGAAGCCCATTGGTTGAGAGCTGAGGGAGACTGAAGCCCATTGGCTGAGAGCTGTGGATCATAGAGTCTTATCTGTATTCCCCTTGGAACTTACATTTAAAGTTTGTTACAAGTTAAAGTATAAAATTATGAAGAAAACCCCCAAAGGAGTGGGACTTTTAAGGCCAAGTTCAGATAAAATACACTTTATTGCATGGGTTATAATATGGACCCAGTCACAGACATATATATTGGTATCTATAGAGAGGGTGACCTGTGTGGTCCGTTGCCCCTCTGTGGGTTTCACATAGTAGGCAAGGAGCATCAGGGATAGGAAAAAAGCACCCAGTGAGAATAGTATAGAAAAATTACAATTACATAACAATACAGTGTATGATACAACATAAAAATAAAATAAGCACAAACTCCATGGAACAAAATGGAGAATGCCCGACGCGTTTCTGGTCTCTTGGTTTAGAAGAGAGCCGTCATCAGGGGCCAGGGAGTTGTACCGTGTAAAAATTTTTTCTCAATTCTAGAGGTAACAAATGACAGCAAACATAGGGCATACAGTCAGAACCACAGCATATTTTTAAATCAATATATAGCACAGATTTTTTAGGTATGAGTTAACATTATTTCATTTTTTCACTGAACCACCTACCGCTGGCTTGTGCGGAAAGAGAAGTCCCTAATTGGGATGGTAGTGGTCATGAGTGGGTTCGAGGACCGATCAGCTGGCGGGTAGAGACCCTTCCTATATCAGTGGTCACACTCCTAAGGAAGACAGCGAGAAGAGGGGGGGGGGGGGGAATGGAAAATCAAAGTCATGGTGGGATCTTTGTTTTTTTCTCCCCCCTGTATAGTGTATAAAACGGGGGGGGGATGTATCTATCAAAGTTCTATTTAAGGGTTACGGTCTTTTTTCTATATGTCCAGTGACAAATCTCAAAATATTTACCCGGTATGGGAGGGGGGAAAAAATTGTCTTTCAAAGACACCCCCTACGGTTCTGTGTGAGATTTGTGACGTGATCCCTCCGGATCATACAAAATAGGACCTAGAAACAAGAAATATATATATAACCAAATTGGTCATAACCCTCGTGAAAAGTCACATTGGAAGTAAGATAAAGTGGGATAGGTGACTTATATGTACACGGCAAAAGATCTTATAACTAAAAAGGAGCAACATTTCTGGAGGGATAAGACGGCATTTAAAGAGGGAAAAGCCTATCGTTGGCATGCACGTACAAACAACCAAAAACGCCCCCAAAAAAGAACGAATTTAAAAAAAGCAAAGGGGTGAAAAAACGAATTGGGATCAAACTCTTCCCTCAACTCCCTATCCTCTGCCCACTCACAAGTAGGTACACGGGGTACAAAAAAACAAAAATGGACCTCGCCCGAAAGGGGCAATGAAAATAAGAAATACATAAGCGATAACGGTCCGGTTTCACATTCTAACCCAAATACTCGAAGTAATGATTATAATTCAACTAGAGTGGATGCAACTAGTACCCAACTAAACCGGGGTAAATCAACAAAGGAAACCCACCCCCCAGCTAATCGGAATGATCAACAATGACAGGGGGTTGCCCTTGGACACCATGCTGACCCTATGAGCGTCATTAACCTCTCCCAGTATGCCCTATCCGTGGATGAGGTGACAATCTTAAACAAAGGTTTAACGTTCTGTCCATCCAAAGATGCTGATACCTTCGAGACAATAAAAGATTTACATCTTTTTGCTCGAAAACTGATCTTAAAAGGTCTATATGCCAAACCAACCAATAATAAAAAAGAACTCTCTACCAGAGAAGAACAAGCTCTAAATGATCTAATAATCCTACTAAATGAACAAAGTAACAGCGACTTAATTAATAGGATTGACTTGAATGCGATTCTGGAAGAACAACTAACCCCAACGGAAGGGGGTCTTTCAAAAAAAACCCTACTTAAACGAAAATCAAATAAATTTCCACCATTGACCCTCAACCCAAATCTCAATGCCTTCATAACGATGGCAAGTAAAGATATTATGAGATTGAAAACAAAACCAACACCAGACAACATCTCCACCCAAGAAAGGGCGGCTTTGAAGAAACTTACTGATCAAAAACAACTAACAATAAAACCCTCGGATAAAGGGGGTAACATTGTCATAATGAGCAATGAATTCTATCAAACGATGTGCCTAAATATCCTCTCCAATCCAGAATGGTATAGACCCATCTCGAAACTTGTGATCGAAAGATTTGACAGTGACTTCTTCACAATGGTTGATAAAGCATATGTGGAAAATACAATTACCCAACAAACATGGGAGTTCATCAGAACCGATCATGCCAAAATACCAACATTTTATAGTCTGCCTAAAGTGCACAAAAACGTATCTAACCCCCCAGGTAGACCGATCATCTCAGGACGAGGATGCATTACTGAGCGATTAAGCCAATTCATTGATGAACAACTTAGACCGTTGGTAACCAATCTACCATCGTATATTAGAGATACCACTCACCTTCTCCAGACCCTTGAAAATCTCATAGTACCGACTCAGGCACTCCTAGTCACAGTAGACGTGGAGGCCTTATACAGCTCTATACCTCACACAAAGGGTTTGGAAGTGATTGATCACTTTATTCGGCAATCTCATAGGGATGACAAACCCCTACATCAATTTATTGTGCAAGCTCTTGAGTTCATACTCTATCATAATGCATTCTCGTTCAATGGCTCCCACTTCCTCCAGATGCAGGGGGTTGCGATGGGGACATGTTGTGCCCCATCGTATGCCAACCTGTATCTGGGGGAGTGGGAGTGCCATTTTTTGTCTGCTGAAGGGGAAAACTCGTATACATCTAACATTTTAACATGGCATAGGTTCATTGATGACATCTTCATGATATGGGATGGCACGACCGAAGACCTGGCCATCTGTATCAGGGACATGGGTATCAATGACTTTAATTTGAAGTTCACTAGCATTCAAAACAATCAAGTGATTACGTTTCTTGATGTTACCATTTTTAAAAACCTTGATGGGCACCTCTCTAGTGCGTTGTTTCGGAAAGAAACGGCTGGAAACACCATTCTACAAGCCTCAAGCTTTCACCCGGAACCTCTCGTACGCTCAATTCCATACTCACAATATCTTCGTGTGAGGAGGAATTGTTCGGACGAAGATCTATTCATGAAAGAAGCAGAGAATCTAAAAAGAAGGCTCCTACAAAGGGGATATTCCCATACATGTTTGAAAAAGGCTTTTAGAAAAGTGAAGAGCCAGGCAAGACTAGACATCCTATTTCCTCCCAAAAAAATTGTTAACACGGATAAAAACCAATGCCAACCTACAAGAATTATCACAACATATAACAATCAACACAAACAGATAAAAAGGATAATTCAAAAACATTGGCATATATTAAAAATCGATCCAATCATTAGTCAATTTATCCCCATTCAACCTTTAATTACGTACAGACGGACCAGATCCATTAAGGACTCTCTAGTTACCAGTGAGTATACTGGAACTTTTAGAGGAGATCCGTGCAAACAATGGGGTACTTTTACCTGCGGAGGATGTGCTCAATGTCAATATATCAATATCATAAAAGACATAAAACTCCCGAATGGCCATCAGTATAAACCGCGACATTTCGCAAACTGTAACACCTACGGGATAGTGTACCTGCTAACCTGCTCATGTGGCTGTTTCTACGTAGGTAAAACTAAACTAGAATGGAGGAAACGGATCTCTAGACACATAAAAAGTATACAAACAGCCAACCCTGACCTCCCTTTGGGGAGACACTCACGAGATGTCCATCAAGGCAAAACCCCTAAAATATTGTTCTTGGCTTTAGACAGAATCCACCCAAACCCAAGAGGGGGGGATTGGGATAAACTACTACTCCAGCGGGAGACCCGCTGGATAGTAGCCCTACAGGCTACGTCACCCCCAGGTTTAAACAGCAAAATCAGCTATCGACCCTTCTTGGAGGGCTATAAATCAGGTGTCTGGGAGGGTGAAGGCTAGAATAATGTGATAAACAATGGGCACAAAGCACAGAGGTAAATCAAAAACAAGTGATGAAAACCTGAAAAACAATCTGTTCATATAATGCTTGTGTAATATGCCACCATATATGGCACAGATGCACTAGTTACTATAATTCCCTGTGGCACCACCTTCCCTAATGGGTAATTTGATAGTGGTCATGACCTGGGTCGTAAGCTAACCTTCCATAAAATTATCTTTTTTGCGTACACTACCTGCGAAACTTAAAGGTGGGCGGGGTACGCCCACTTCCCTAACTCAGCCCAGATGCCTGAGCTTCCTCTCCTAAAACACAATAGGACGCTGCGGTCATGCGACCCATAGGATGTAGGGATAACCTTGTGAAGTTTTAAAACGTTAAATGGCATGCGCAGCATGACCATTCTTCCAAACTTAGCCTTAGTGCCTATGTTTCTCCCATTACAATATAACAGGACGCCGCGGTCACATGACCTATACGACATCCCTGTTGACAACGCGCAATACGCGCTGATGTCATCATAATGCGCGGGACCATCTTTCCAAAACTCAGCTCTAGTGCCTGTGTTTCTCCCACTATAACATAACAGGACGCTGGTCATGTGACCTATATTATATCCTCGATGACAACACGTAATACGCGCTGATGTCATCACAATGCGCGGGACCTGACGCACAGATGGAGAGGCACCGTCAGAACCTACGTCATGTTTTTAGTGATCAAACACTCCACACGCCCTGGCCACATGACCAACACAATGCCACGCAATACGGGACGCAATACGTGATTACATCACGCAACGCCTACCCGGCGCATATTCAGGAAACCTTATTTAAAACCAGGCTAAACGAGCAACAGATGGGCACCCTACGCACACCAGGGACAACGCTACCATCTGGCGGACACTTCGTGACAACTGTAAGTCACCTATCCCACTTTATCTTACTTCCAATGTGACTTTTCACGAGGGTTATGACCAATTTGGTTATATATATATTTCTTGTTTCTAGGTCCTATTTTGTATGATCCGGAGGGATCACGTCACAAATCTCACACAGAACCGTAGGGGGTGTCTTTGAAAGACAATTTTTTCCCCCCTCCCATACCGGGTAAATATTTTGAGATTTGTCACTGGACATATAGAAAAAAGACCGTAACCCTTAAATAGAACTTTGATAGATACATCCCCCCCGTTTTATACACTATACAGGGGGGAGAAAAAAACAAAGATCCCACCATGACTTTGATTTTCCATTCCCCCCCCCCCTCTTCTCGCTGTCTTCCTTAGGAGTGTGACCACTGATATAGGAAGGGTCTCTACCCGCCAGCTGATCGGTCCTCGAACCCACTCATGACCACTACCATCCCAATTAGGGACTTCTCTTTCCGCACAAGCCAGCGGTAGGTGGTTCAGTGAAAAAATGAAATAATGTTAACTCATACCTAAAAAATCTGTGCTATATATTGATTTAAAAATATGCTGTGGTTCTGACTGTATGCCCTATGTTTGCTGTCATTTGTTACCTCTAGAATTGAGAAAGAATTTTTACACGGTACAACTCCCTGGCCCCTGATGACGGCTCTCTTCTAAACCAAGAGACCAGAAACGCGTCGGGCATTCTCCATTTTGTTCCATGGAGTTTGTGCTTATTTTATTTTTATGTTGTATCATACACTGTATTGTTATGTAATTGTAATTTTTCTATACTATTCTCACTGGGTGCTTTTTTCCTATCCCTGATGCTCCTTGCCTACTATGTGAAACCCACAGAGGGGCAACGGACCACACAGGTCACCCTCTCTATAGATACCAATATATATGTCTGTGACTGGGTCCATATTATAACCCATGCAATAAAGTGTATTTTATCTGAACTTGGCCTTAAAAGTCCCACTCCTTTGGGGGTTTTCTTCATAATTTTCTACAATTATTAGGGATGCGGCTATTTTCAGAGTGTCCGGATGTATTAAATCCTTTTCTCTTTTGTTTTACAAGTTAAAGTATAATACAACACCATAAGGTCTTGTCTAGCACTTAATCCTACTGACTCTCATGCACTCTGACTAAACATAAAATGGCGGACTAAAACTCTTAAAGCTATACGCACCTAATAAATGTATTATCAACCATAACAGTATAAATCACATCATGTCTAGCTGAGTCCCTGCAGGGGAGGCCCCACAAGCCGAGGGTCTCAATCTGACAGGGCCTACAGCAAATACCCGTACTGGGACACCACATGTACTGTAAGTGAAGAAACATGAGTATCTTCAATGTTGCAATGACAAAAACTAGGCAAAGCAATAAAAATCACCTGTAAATTTACATACTTAAAAAGATCAGGTTATATACACTTGATTTCTTTTTTCTGAACTGTGAGTGGCACCAGTGTTTCTTAAAGTGGAGTTTCCATCCCCAATTTTTTTTTTTTTTCATTATTGTGCTTATTAGACCTAAAAAAGGAAAAAAAAAAAATTGTATTTTTTTTTTGACTCATCTGGAAATGCCTATGCTATGCGGTCCCACACAATCTGCCTTTGAAATCACCTAGGATTCTGACATCATCTCCCTCTAATGCTCCTGGGAAATGTGTGTCATCATTTTCCAGGATGCAGTGCGCTACCCAATTATCACTCCTCATTCAAGACTTCCAGGAAGTAAGTGCTTGTAGGGGCTTAACAATGCCCACAAGCAAAATGACAATGGTGTGGACATAGTTTTATAAACTATCTTTTTTGAATAACTATGTGGGGGGGGGTGGCGGTTTGTAAAATAGTAAGTGACCAGATTTATATTATAAAAACGCAGGATGAAAAGACATGCATTTAAAAAATGCTAATTGTGGTTGGAACTCCGCTTTAATTCCATAGTTTCTAATTCTTTTCCACAGGTGCAGTTTACTATGTAGAGGGGGGAGTACAAAGAGAAAGGAGAGACATGATAAAAAACAATAAATATATTAGGAATGTGAATAAGATTAAGAAGCAAAATATTTTCCTTCTTAGCTGAAGCTGAGATAAAGTAGGGATGAGCAAATCTGCTTAACTTCAGTTTGTGAGGGATTCACAGAAAACCTGCTTAAAATCTGTGGGCCCCCGAACTTAGCATAGATTGAAGTCTATAGACAACAAATCTTGACACCCAACTCTGCCTATTTTTTATCTTTTTAGACATGCTTTATTTTAAAGACATGGGTTCCTGGGCAGTGCCTTGGAGGACATTTAACAAGGCAAAAAAAATTAGAAAATGATATAGAGCAAAAAAAAAAGGGTCCTTTTGACCGCTTGCTGACTGCCTAATGGACGCGCGTGCGCTGCGGTCTCCATAACCGTTCCCCCAGAACCCGCAGACTCGATGTCTGCCAGTGTCCCGTGATCGAGTCATGGAATGGAAGAACGGGGGGATGCCTTTGTAAACAATCCATCTCCCTGTTCTGCCTAGTGACACGACATTGATCGTCTGCTCCCTCACATCGGGAGCAGTGATCAGTGTCATGTCACAGTAAGCTCCGCCCCCACACAGTTAGAATCACTCCCTAGGACACACTTAACCCCTTACCTGCCCCTTACTGGTTAACCCCTTCACTGTCAATGTCATTTACACAGTAATCAGTGAATTTTTATAGCACTGATCGCTGCATAAATGACAATGGTCCCAAAACAGCGTCAAAAGTGTATGATGTGTCCATCATAATGTCGCAGTTATGATAAAAATCACAGATCGCCGCCATAACTAGTAAAAAAAAATAATAATAAAATGCCATAAAATTACCCTCTATTTTGTAGATGCTATAACTTTTGCGCAAACCAATCAAT
Organism: Rana kukunoris; assembly: GCA_029574335.1. Taxonomy (NCBI): domain Eukaryota; kingdom Metazoa; phylum Chordata; class Amphibia; order Anura; family Ranidae; genus Rana; species Rana kukunoris. The sequence goes on along the minus strand of CM056055.1, from coordinate 116,117,759 downwards.
ATACGCTAATTGGGATTTTTTTACCAAAAATATGTAGAAGAATACGTATCGGCCTAAACTGAGGAAAACATTTTTTTGTATATATATTTTTTGGGGATAGTTATTATAGAAAAAAGTAAAAAATATTGCTTTTTTTCAAAATTGGCGCTCTATTTTTGTTTATAGCGCAAAAGATAAAAACTGCTGAGTGATAGTGATAAAATACCACCAAAAGAAAGCTCTATTTGTAGGAAAAAAAGGAAATTGAGTTTTCTTGGGAACCACGTCACGCGAACGCGCAATTGTCAGTTAAAACTACGCAGTGCCGAATGGCAAAAAGTGGCCCGGTCGTTTGGCAGCCAAATTCTCTGGGGCTGAAGTGGTTAATGTGACTTAAAGAGGGACATGGGAAAGGCACAAATCCTTGAAATTACATGCTTGTGAGATGCCTTAAAGTGATGTCACAGAACAGTAGACAGTAGACAGGAATATTTTGTTTTGTTTTTTCGTTTTCGTTTGGAAAATAAATTTATTTAGTTACTCCCGTAAAAAAAAATGTTTAAATCATTCCGACATTCCCCAAAGTACCTCCCATCTTGCATTCCCAATCATGCAAAAAAACATACATTACAGTATGTTTGGTAGAAATTGGCTAACGCCACAGTATGCAGGGACTTGAATAAACAGCAATTGTTGAGTTTTTAGGTAGATAGGCAGGATAGACTTCTCTGTAGAGATGGATTTTTAAGGATCACCCCAAAGAGATAGACTAGAAGATAGCCAAAACAGCTGGGTAAAGCCCTGTACACACGCTCGGTTTGTCTGATGAAAACAGGATGGACCATTTTCATCAGACTAACCGATCGTGTGTGGGCCCCATTGGTTTGCTTTCCATCGGTGAAAAAAAAACATAACATGAATTTTCCTATGAATTTTTTTTTCCTATGAATAAAAAAACGATAGAAAAAAAAACGATCAACTGTGTGAAAGTCCATCGGTCCAAAATCCACGCATGCTCAGAATCAAGTCGACGCATGCTCGGAAGCATTGAACTCGATTTTTCTCAGCACGTCGTAGTGTTTTACGTCACTGGGTTGGACAAGGTCGGATTTTTGACCGATGGTGTGTAGGCAAGACTGATGAAAGTCAGCTTCATCGGATATCCGACGAAAAATACATCGGACTAGATTCCATCAAATATCCAATCGTGTGTACAGGGCTTTAGGGTTTTGGAGAAGTCTGGAAGATGAGCACAGAAGGAGACAACAAGGGGGCCAGCAGAAGGTTCCTGTACGACTTCGGGGGCGGCTCGGGGCGACGTGCATTGACTTCTATACAGAAGTCGTCTTGCAAAAAGCCTCTGAAGTCGTCCTCAGGACGACTTGCAGAGCCGCCCCCGGAGTCGTGCCACCTGTGTGTGAACCGACTGTTATGTAATGTATTTAATTAATACAGCAACAAACAAATATAGATAATCAAAAACAATGTGCAATTATCGTTCAAAGTATATGCCTGCTAACAACAAGAGAAAATATTCAATGAAACATAGTAATGGTGATTACCAACTTACTGCTCCAGGAGGGCTCAAAAATAAGTTATCCCTAATTCTGAAACCCACTATTGCAGGTTCCAAATTGTGTGCCAACGTGTCCTCCAAATGGATGCCATCTCTATCCCTTTTCCCATTGTGCAACACACATGTTGCCTTTATTAATTTGCATGCATTTTCGACCTTTAATTTTGATAGATTTAAGGAATGTTTTCCATTTGTTAGCAAGAATGTCAAAGGAACATTCAACTATCTTACATGCCCAACAGAGGCGATAATTGAAGACTCTCTTTTGGGTGTCAAGATTCCTCTGTGAGTAGGGCTTCATTAGATGTTCATTGATAGCGAATGCCTCATCAGCCACGAAAACAAACGGCATATCTGGACTTTCTATACTGGGAAATGGTCGGTCTTCAGGTAAATCGAGTCGAACAAATTGAGGACATTTCCTGAATATAGAATTCTGGAAAACAGTAGAGTCTTCAGAACTCCCAAATGCTCGTACATCAATATAGAGGAATATATAGTCTGCATCAACCACAGTCATTAGCACAACAGAAAAATACTTTTTGTAATTATAATATAGGTTAACACTGTGACAGGGTTTTATTAGCCTAATGTGTTTTCCATCAAGTGCTCCCAAGCAGTTTGGAAAGTTGGTTTTGCTCCAGAACTGCTGGGCAACATCATTCAATTTCTTATGTAATAGGCATAAATGTATTTTTAAAATTCCAGATAGCATCACATGTTAGTTTCACAATTTCTCCAATTGTCGATATTCCTGTTCTGAATTCATATTGTAATGATGTATAGGTATTTCCTGTGGCAAGTAATCGTATTTATTTCAGTACGACTACTAAAGAAAAGGTGGGCGATTATGCGCAATAAGTTTATGAGAGAACACAACAAATAAACTAAGATACAAAGTGGGTCTGGTTGGAAGAGAAAAAGTTGAGTGTATTGTCACTATTAGGAGCTCATGTTCCTGAAGCCCATCATAGAAATGAGACCGTAGTATTACAACATGTATTCCATTTTTTTTGTTACCGTATTTATCGGCATATACCGCGCACTTTTTTGCCCTGAAAATCAGGCCAAAATCGTAGGTGCGCGATATACGCCGATACCCGCTTTCCCGCGCCGACTTTGAATACTGCGCCGGCATATACCGAGCGCAGTACACTCGTGTATAGTCGGGCAGGCTCGGCTCCTCTTGCGCTTACGTCCTGGACGTACAGGACGTGAGCGCGAGAGTAGCCGAGCCTGCCCGACTATACACGAGCGTACTGCACCTGCATATACCGAGCGCAGTACACTTGTGTATAGTCGAGCAGGCTATAAAAATAGGGGATAGTTTTATTGCATTTTCATTTATAATTTTTTTTTACTACTAATGGCGGCAATCAGCGTTTTTTTTTTCGTGACTGCGACATTATGGCGGACACATCCGACAATTTTGACACATTTTGGGACCATTGTCATTTTCACAGCAAAATGCATTGTTTACTGTGAAAATGTTAATTGCAGTTTGGGAGTTAACCACTAGGGGTTAAGTGTGACCTCATATGTGTTTCTAACTGTAGGGGGCGGGGCTGGACATGTGACATCATTGATCGTGTTTCCCTATATCAGGGAACAGACGACCAATGACAGCGCCACAGCAAAGAACGGGGAAGCTGTGTTTACACACAGCTCTCCCCGTTCTTCAGCTCAGGGGACCGACCGCGGGACTCCGGTGGCGATCGGGTCCCAGGCCCGCTGCCACAGAGCTTCGTGACCCACGGCTGGGCACTTAAAGAGGACTTACAGACAGGTACGTGCTTGTGCCCAGCTGTGCCATTCTGCCGACGCATATGTGCAGGAGGCGGTCCTTAAGTGGTTAAATGAAACACGTAGGTATAATAATTAATTTAATTGTATATGCTAATAAGATACATAATAATAATCATGATACATTGTATACATCAATTGATATATATATATATATTACAAGCCAACAGAGTAATTTTTATCAGTGTATATGACTGAATCGTGCAGTAGTCGAGCAACAGGTCATTTTATCCACTGGCTAACATTTCAGATGGAGGTCATGAATAGTAGCCTGTATGTTTTTGAAGTGACAGGTTTCCTTTAAATAAAAATGTATTTACATTTTTAATAAAAAAAATAAAAATATACCTTATGTAGTGTCTTTCTATCAAGTTATTTTATATACATGATTTGTGTGGTAAGAATTTCTCTCTGATTTATTAGCATTTTTTTAACACAGCAACTAATCATAAATAGATAATAATATATTGCCTAAATATAATCTGAAGACTATGCGCATTATACAAATGAAAAGCATTAGAAATAAATATACCAGTCTATTCCATTTTTAATTTTACATGTGTAAATACTTTGATCATACCCCATAAGGAATGTTTTGACATGCGTGGGCAACAAAACATACTTAGCAAAAGATGAGCTTAATGTTTTCTTTTCAGTTCATAGAGTGATAAGTTGCTACTTTAAGACAGCATAGCTGTGTTAAGCTTTTTCCTAAAATCTCTGAAATGAAGCTGTACGTGTAATAGGTAGAGCTTATTTCTCACGTGGCTTCCATGCAGCAGTGCAGCAACATCTTTCACCAATCCAATTATTACTCAATGCATTGATTTGTGAGAAGAAAAAGAGTTTAGTGTTAGATTAATGGCTTTACTGATTGCAAGACTACACATCATTAGGAAAGAAAGCCTCAAGTCTGACATCACAAAGTGGAGTAAATCCAGTGTCTCAGCATGACGTTCTCTTATAATTGAGTCTCATCACATTATTACAAAGAATAGGAACTTCTAGCTGGTTGATCTGCATTGCACCCTGATCTCCCTTCTTATTTTATATAATTTGCACATAGCAGTAAAATAAAGTTACTAGAGTTCAATGGAGGTTAGTGGTCGTTTCCAACTTTTTTCCAAATGTTTTAACCACTTAAGCCCCGGACCAAAATGCAGCTAAAGGACCAGGCCCCTTTTTGCAAATTGGCACTGCGTCGCTTTACCTGACAATTGCACGGTCGTGCGACGTGGCTCCCAAACAAAATTGGCGTCCTTTTTTTTCCACAAATAGAGCTTTCTTTTGGTGGTATTTGATCACCTCTGTGTTTTTTTATTTTTTGCGCTATAAACAAAAAAAGAGCGACAATTTTGAAAAAAATGCAATGTTTTTTACTTTTTGCTATAATAAATATCCCCCAAAAATATATATAAAACATTTTGTTTCCCTCAGTTTAGGCCAATACATATTCTTCTACCTATTTTTGGTAAAAAAAATCGCAATAAGCGTTAATCGGTTGGTTTGCGCAAAATTTATAGCGTTTACGAAATAGGGGATCGTTTTTTTTTAATACTAATGGTGGCGATTAGTGATTTTTTTCGTGACTGCGACATTATGGCGGACACTTCGGACAATTTTGACACATTTTTGGGACAATTGTCATTTTCACAGCAAAAAATGCATTTAAATTGCATTGTTTATTGTGGAAATTACAGTTGCAGTTTGGGAGTTAACCACAGGGGGCGCTGATGGGGTTATGTGTTCCCTAATGTGTGTTTACAACTGTATGGGGGTGTGGCTGTAGGTGTGATGTCATCGATCGTGTCCTCCCTATAAAAGGGATGACGCGATCGATGCAGCCGCTGCAGTGAAGCACAGGGAAGCCGTGTTTACACACGGCTCTCCCCGTTCTTCAGCTCCGGGGACCGATCGATGCACGCCAGCGGCGATCATGTCCACGAGTCCCGCGGTCCCAGAGATTCGGACCGGGTCACGGGAGCGCGCTGCGGGCGCGCGCCCATGACCTACGGCTGGGTAGTAGTACAGGACATACCTGTACGTGGATCTGCCCAGCTGTGCCATTCTGCTGACGTATATGTGCAGGAGGCGGTCCTTAAGTGGTTAATTTGTTCTGTTTGAAAATATCTGAATGTAAAATAAAACCAAACTGTTGACATCTTTTTGGAGTCATATGAGTAGCTAATAAGACTAGTGATGCTGAGTCTGCTGAAGAAGGTATGGGGAAGGTATGGTGTTCCTTGCCTGAGGAACACCATCATCCAGACACTCTGGGGAGTATCTGTCAGTTTGGATCAGTTCCAAAACTCTGTAAGCTTGTCCTTTCTACTTGTTTTTACGGTGATGTCAGTGCATGGCTCCGCCCTTTAGGCTCCGTGTCCAGAAGTGACCCCGTAAGCACGGGCGCACGTTCGTTTTGTTTGCTATATTTTGTTTTACTTTGACTGGATGTAATGCCTTTGTATTTTGGACTTATGAAGTGCATCTAGTGTATACTCTTACAATTTTAATAAAACCCGGATAATTACGGTACTTCACTATTTGAGTCCCCCTTTTTTTCTGGGTCTCCAACTGGATCCTTTGGAGCTGTGCAACCAGCTTAGGACCTGGAAAGGAGTTTTGGGATCCACACCTATCAAAACGAGGACCAGCTGAATGCAGAGGAGTGCTGCAGTTCCCCCCCCTCCCTTCTGGGATCGAGTGGATCTATATGCTTTACTAGCTGGGAATCTGGTAAGAGTTTATTACCTACCCCTCTCCTGGTGGATCTTTTCTATTCTATCCAAACCTGACTGGTGGTGGAATCCCTTTCATCTTGGCTTTTTCCCCCCTTCAACATACATCCATGGAGTTGATACTTTGATGGGGACATTATGTTTAAGAAGTCACAGATTTTTTTGGACTGAATGTTTTTTTTTTTTTTTTTTATTATTATTATTATTATTATTATTTTTTTTTTTTTCACACAGTCATAAATTCAATTTATTTTTGTTGTCTCACTAGAAGGTTTTCCTTACCTTCTTTCCCTAGAGTTTAATATATTTCTTATATTTAATATTATTTATTTATTTATTAAATTATTTTTTAACACTTTGTTCACCACATGGTATGACTAGCGCAATTTTTTCTCCAATGTTTTCTACTTGTATTTACATGACTACCACGTGTAGCTAAAGATTGCTGCTTGGGTTATTAAGTTAACATTATTTTCACATTTACACATATTTATTTTCAATTTTAGCTATTCATATCCTTTAGCGCGATATTTTTTATTGTTCTTTAATCCTAACATTAAACTGCATCCTAACACTTAAAACGTTTCTGTAAAATAAATAAAGCTGCTCACAGATCTAAAGCCTCAGAACCTAGAAGTTCTTTTACATATTTATATATTTTTTTCTGCAATGCATGAGTACCAGGCGTATATGAACAGGCAAAACTTTGTCATTCCTATAGGCTGACCACTATAACGGGCTGCCCTGTTCTTCAATAGGAAAGTTGTTTTGCCAATGTACCAAAATACTACATGTGGTGCTTAATACCTCTGCATGACTATAATTAGTCATGCAGAGGTATTAAGCACCACATGTAGTATTTTTAAAGCTGTTATTCTGTATCACTAAAACACAGAAAGCTGCAATCAATAGGTGGGTAATTAGCATGAAATGATACATTTTACAGAATTTGTGTACAGCCAGAGGTGCCATTTCTCTGTATTGTTGATAGAATCTATATCCATATGTTGGTAAAACACTGGCTGTAAGGGAGTTAATGGAGACATCAGTGAAGCAGTCTCTTAGAAGTACACAGTGACTCCCAAGGGATCTTCAGGATTCCAAAGGATTTTGGCTAGTTTACATCCCTGGTGGTCACAGGAGGCTGTTGTCATCAGAAAGCTGTTGATGATGCAGGTTGAAACTGCTTCTAATTGACATATCCCCACATAATAAAAACCTAAAACTGCATTATCTCACCTAGGATGAAACTCCTTTCCCATGGGGATTATTGCTATATAATTCTTCAAAGCTACTGTGTCAAAGAACGTTTTATTTTCCCCAAATTAAATTAAACAGCTTTATATATATATATATATATATATATATATATATATATATATATATATATATGTATATATATATATATATATATATATATACATACACACACATATATGTGTGTGTGTGTGTGTGTATATATATATATTAGAGAACCATAGCTGATGTTGGAAGCCCACAGCATGATAGTGTGCAGTATCTTTTTCTTTTTTAATTCAGGAAACATTTGCAAAACTTGTATTGTCTTGGTTATAAAGAAATAATTATGCTGTAACCGTATATGATAAGAAAACACAGCTGTGTTTTAATTAAGGTAGCACATAATGTTTCAACGTTTGACATTTGTATTCAGAATTAATTTTAAATTGTGCTGGGTTTTAAACAGGAATGCACCTGACTGGGTGAAACAGAGGCCCTAAGCCTGGTACACAGGGTCCAAAAATCAGTCGGTATCAGGAGGTTCAATAGAAACTTGCTGCCATTCGCCCCATGTGTACGTCAGCCTGTTCGACAGAAGCATGCCATTCTGTTAGACAGGCATGCTAGAAAACCAACAGCTGATCGGCATCCAATCAGCGCTTCCAGCCAATGATTGTAAGTGATGACTTGTGTGTTCTGGCAAGGGGGCTGTCCCCCTGTCAGAACATAATAGCTTATCGGGGAGATTGCTGTACTAATTTTGCATAGTTAGTACAGTGAGCTTCTCCCGAGCTCCTCAGGTTTTTTTTTTTTCAGCCCGCTGGGTTGAACGAACAAAAACGAATGGTGTGGCTTTAAGCTGATCATAGACTATACAATCTGATTGTACAATCTCCTTTAGATCTACTAGTTCAAGGGCCTGCCTGATTAGATACAAATTTAATTGATAGTTTAGATCCTCATAATCCATTTTTTTTGGAACTCCAAAGTTGATTGTACAAAGATTGTACAGTTAGATTGTACCATTTATGTTGACCTTCAAAGGAAAATGAAGTCGGTGTTAGAGCAGCAGATTGTAGCAACAAGTAACATATATTGGAAGGTAGAAATAAATAAAACTAATCCGCAAACCAAGCTACAAATTCAGAGAGCGGTTTCCATGGGGTTGTAAAGGATTGTTTTTTATTTTCTAAATAGGTTCCTTTAACTACTTGCCGACCTTAGCCTGGGCAGGAAGAGGGTTTATGTGCCCAGTAAGCAAGTGGTTAATGTGTCCGGCCTCCTAATCTACATACAGGGTGCCGGATGCATGGATTCCAATAGGGAAGGTGGTTTGAGCATGTGATTAGAGCCAGAGACTTCAAAAAATGGTGGTCTCCAGGGCGCAGAGCACCAGTTGTGTGACAAAAGCATGTCAATATTCGCTATTTTCACACTGAATAGTCTTGCCGCCAATCAGGAAGTGGGTCATGAGACCCGTTTCCCGATTGGCCAAAACGCCAGCCAATCATGTTGGACACCTAGGAGAAGGAGGAGGGAGGAGGAAGAGAGAAGAGAGCACAGCCGGAGGAGAAGACCAACTGACCCACCAGCCTCTACTGGGACCATGGATGGCTCATCCGCAGCAGCAGCCATCCAGCACTTCCTGGCTTGGACAGGGGAGGGAGGGGAGATAGGAGTATGATCCCGGGCAGGTAAGGAGGCTATCCCTCACGCGGAGGGGTTGCATTTCCCCCTGGGGGTGGAATGGCCTCATCTCCCGTCGGGATGGGGGTGGCATTGGTTTGACGCCCCCTCCTGAATTATTGAGTACCAGTCGCCACTGATTAATATACAGGTCATTCTCAAAAAATTTGCATATTGGGATAAAGTTCATTATTTTCTGTAATGTACTGATAAACATTAGACTTTCATATATTTTAGATTCATTACACACAACTGAAGTAGTTCAAGCCTTTTATTGTTTTAATATTGATGATTTTGGCATGCAGCTCATGAATACCCAAAATTCCTATCTCAAAAAATTAGCATATTTCATCCGACCAATAAAAGAAAAGTGTTTTTAATGAAAAAAAAGTCAACCTTCAAATAATTATGTTCAGTTATGTACTTAATACTTTATCGGGAATCCTTTTGCAGAAATGACTGCTTCAATGCGGCGTGGCATGGAGGCAATCAGCCTGTGGCACTGCTGAGGTGTTATGGAGGCCCAGGATGCTTCGGTAGCGGCCTTAAGCTCATCCAGAGTGTTGGGTCTTGCATCTCTCAACTTTCTCTTCCCAATATCCCACAGATTCTCTATGGGGTTCAGGTCAGGAGAGTTGGCAGGCCAATTGAGCACAGTAATACCATGGTCAGTAAACCATTTACCAGTGGTTTTGGCACTGCGAGCAGGTGCCAGGTCGTGCTGAAAAATGAAATCTTCATCTCCATAAAGCTTTTCAGCAGATGGAAGCATGAAGTGCTCCAAAATCTCCTGATAGCTAGCTGCATTCACCCTGCCCTTGATAAAACACAGTGGACCAACACCAGCAGCTGACATGGCACCCCAGACCATCACTGACTGTGGATACTTGACACTGGACTTTAGGCATTTTGGCATTTCCCTCTCCCCAGTCTTCCTCCAGACTCTGGCACCTTGATTACCGAATGACATGCAAAATTAGCTTTCATCCAAAAAAGTACTTTGGACCACTGAGCAACAGTCCAGTGTTGCTTCTCTGTAGCCCAGGTCAGGCGCTTCTGCCGCTGTTTCTGGTTCAAAAGTGGCTTGACCTGGGGAATGCGGCACCTGTAGCCCATTTCCTGCACACGCCTGTACACGGTGGCTCTGGATGTTTCTACTCCAGACTCAGTCCACTGCTTCTGCAGGTCCCCCAAGGTCTGGAATCGGTCCTTCTCCACAATCTTCCTCAGGGTCCGGTCACCTCTTCTCATTGTGCAGCATTTTCTGCCACACTTTTTCCTTCCCACAGACTTCCGACTGAGGTGCCTTGATACAGCACTCTGGGAACAGCCTATTCGTTCAGAAATTTCTTTCTGTGTCTTACCACCATGTTTGAGGGTGTCAATGATGGCCTTCTGGACAGCAGTCAGGTCGGCAGTCTTACCCATGATTGCGGTTTGGAGTAATGAACCAGACTGGGAGTTTTTAAAAGCCTCAGGAATCTTTTGCAGGTGTTTAGAGTTAATTAGTTGATTCAGATGATTAGGTTAAGATCTTGTTTAGAGAACCTTTTCATGATATGCTAATTTTTTGAGATAGGAATTTGGGGTTTTCATGAGCTGTATGCCAAAATCAAAATATAAATGGGGAAAAGAAAGCGATATGGGATGAACTGTAATATAAATGAAAATGAAAAGAATTAAATAATAATAATGTTGAATGAAAAAAAGGGTAACAAAAAGGGTAAAGATGTGCATAAATCTTTACCCTTTTTTTCATTCAACATTATTATTATTTAATTCTTTTCATTTTCATTTATATTAGAGTTCATCCCATATCACTTTTTTTTCCCCATTTATATTTTTCATTCCCCCATTTTTACTTTTACTTTTATATTTATTTTTATTTTATTTTTATTTTTATCTTTATTTTTATTTTATTTCATCTTATTTCAACTTCATTCCTTTTCGATAATCATGTTATTAATCTTATTAACCATATATATCTTTCAGATTATGGTTGTGCCCTAGCTCTTTACCAGCAATTAACATTTCGCAGTATGTGCCAGCTGTTCATTGGCTTTCCCATCTAATCATTACACACATTAACTTCTTTATTTCTATGTAAGTTCATCCAAAGCTAACTACATTATTCCTCTCTCTATTTGCCTTTTTGCTGTCAATATAACATTGGAAGAGCCACAATATCTTTTCCTGGCTATTCACATCTGTAAGCTTCAAAACTTTGAGCTCATATTTCTCTCTGCTTTTTCCCACTGCATTCGTTACTACATCCAATATAGTTAACTAAAAAGGTTCTCTTCTTATCATTAGTTCTTAAATATAACCTGAATATGGTCAATACTAATTAATTAATATATAGAACATTATTCAACACAAAACGTGTATATTACACAGTACTATATCTCAGTTGGCTATAGTTAACTATATAGTTCTTGACAAAATTAAGCATGAACTAATCTGCATGTCCTTAACATAATTTAGCACTTTACTATTATATACTATTATATCCTGCTGTTTAACTCAAAAAACTTTTAAATCTAGTACTTCTCATTATCATCTTTTTTCTTCCCCTTCTCCTTGTTTCTTTTTGCGATCGACGACCCGATCATAACAGTTATTATAATTCGAGACTTTCCTAGCTTGTGACGGAAAATATTAGTTATATGAAGACAGGAGGCGAGTATCTTATGCATTAATCCTTCTTTATTAATGCCCATAGCAGAAAAGTTCATTATTCAATTTTAATGTAAGTGAAAACAGAAAACTGTAAAGACTACGATTCCCAGCAGTCCTAGGGCCACAGTGGCCACTCCCATCCTGTAGCTCCTATATAAGGACTGCCCCATCTTGGGTCTTCCTCTTCTTTATGCGAATCCTAAACGTATAGGAACCAGGAACATCCTTTGAACGGTCGTCCAATCACCGGATTCTTTGGCCAGCCGGCCCGACATCTCAGCCTCCGGAGACAACTGGGGTAACTTCAAATACGTCCCAACGGGGACTAGCCAACCAAAAGTTCTCGGCCAACAGGTCATCCGACCACTGGGAACTCCTCACGATCAACAGGTCGACAGGGAAACTCCTCACGATCAACAGGTCGTCAGCACACAGGAACCGTGATTGCGATCAATAACCTGAAAGAGAATGCGGAACCGTGACAGGGTTGGGTAGGGAGGGAAGATACTCGCCTCCTGTCTTCATATAACTAATATTTTCCGTCACAAGCTAGGAAAATCTTGAATTATATATCAGACAGGAGGCTCATATTTTATGCAGGTTCAAAGCTTAACGCTGTAAATATTAATATGAATAAAGACAATAAATTATACAGACCCTATGTATGTATGTAACAAAAACAATCATAAGACTGACATGGAGACATGGTCCTCCGGTCTAAAATAGAAGTGGCGAAAGGTGGTCTCAGAAGACCAGTCGGCCGCCATTAAGAGGTCTGCCAGAGAACCCCCCATCGTAAACACCTTGGTAGCCATAGCTCCTCTGGAAGAATGTGCTCCAAACAGGGCTATATCTATGCCCGCCATCTCCATGGCTGATCTAACCCAACGCGCCAGAGTGGCGGAGGTGACTGGATGATGAGGTTTGACATACGATACTAAAAGCTGGGAGAAATCAGGAGAGCGCAGGTCAGCAGTATGTGCTTCATAGGCCTGTAGGCATCTAACCACACAGAGTCGCGGGTGCGCCGGAAAATAAGGGTAAAAAACTGACTGAAGGCCTGTTTTGGTCCTACGGACCACTGAGAACTTAACCCCTTGAGGCGAAAACTGATGCCTGGAAATGTCCAAAGCCCTAACGTCGGAGACTCGTTTGATCGAGACCAGACACAAAAAAAACCGTTAGTTTATAAGACAAAAGTCTGAGAGGCAACGCATTGTTGTCATCCCATCTAGAGAACATGTCGAGAACCCTGGAGACATCCCAGGTGTATTGATATTTAGGGCGTGGAGGCCGCTTGAATTTGATGCCCCGCATCAGTCTACATATCAGGGGATGTTTGCCGACTGGTAAAGAATCCACCGGGTAATGGTAAGCCGATATGGCTAATCTGTACACATTGATGGAGCTGTACGATTTACCAGATTCGAAAGAATCCGCCAGGTAGTTTACTACGACAGTTACAGGGGCTTGTACGGGATCAACCTGTCGTTGATCACACCAACGCACCCAGAATCCACAGGCTAATCGATATGTCGATCGAGTCCCGGGGGCCCAGGCCAGGGCAAGAAGGTCCCTAGCTGACTTAGAAAGATCGCTGTCCGCGTCTGGCACCCCGAAACCAAGCACGCCAGGTGAGTCAGTGTGCCTTCCGCTACCAGAGGGTGAGTGCCCTTGGTCGGATGGGAGAGGATGTGCGGAAAAGGAGGCAGAAGTCTAAAGAAAAAGTATATGACCATCTCCCGCAGGAGGGGGAACCACGGCTGTGTTGGCCACCAAGGGGTTATAAGCACCACCGTCGCCTTCTGGTTCGCTATTTGCAGCAACACTCTGGGGATCATCGAGAATGGGGAAACGCGTAATGCGTCTCCCCCATCCAGGAGTGACGGAAAGCGTCCACTGCTGAGGCCCCCGGGTCCGGTCTCCAGCTGAAGAATCGGGGCAGCTGATGATTGAGGCGAGAGGCGAATAGATCTATGCCTAAGAGACCCCAAAGTTGGTTCAGTTGGGTGAAGACTGATCGGTCCAGACGCCAATCGCTGGAGTCGATAAGATAACGGGAATTCCAATCTGCTATAGTGTTGGAAGAACCCGGGATGTATTCCGCCATAGGGATGATATTGCGGGATAGACAGAAGTGCCAAAATTCTTTGGCAATATCCGCTAGAATTTTGGATCTGGTGCCCCCTAATCGGTTGATGTATTGCACCGCTGCAATATTGTCCATGCGTAATAATACGCAGCAATTGGACCTCTCTGTTAAGAAACTCTGCATGGCGAACAAGGCTGCTAGAAGTTCCAATGCGTTGATGTGTAGGAGGGATTCCCTGCTGGACCAGGTCCCTCCCGTCGAGGTCTCGCCTAAGCGAGTGCCCCAGCCTCGACGGCTCGCGTCCGACTCTAAGATGACGTCCGGGCACGAGTTGAAGATCGTTTTGCCGTTCCACTCGACGGCATGTCGAAGCCACCACTGCAATTCGGCCCTGGCCTCCACAGAGAGTGGGACCTCGTCTGCGTATCGGAGACCCTGTCGCAGATGAAGGATCTTGAGCCGCTGGAGGGCCCTGTAGTGAAGAGGGGCCGGAAATATGGCTTGTATGGAGGCCGCAAGCAGGCCTACTAGGCGGGCCAGTACGCGTAGTGATAGATAGCTCTTGTGTAGCACCACTCTGATCTCTTTGCGGATCAGGGCTAATTTTGCCCTGGGTAAACGGAGGACAGCTTGGTTGGTGTCTACCAAGAAGCCCAGGAATTCCATTTCTTGAGCGGGAGCAAGCACTGATTTTTCTTGGTTGATCAAGAAACCTAGATTTTGCAGTAGGTTGATCATCCAAACCATGTGGCGATAAGCTCGTGTTTTGGAGCATGCTATGATGAGGATGTCGTCCAGGTAAATAATCAGATGCACTCCTCTGCTTCTCAGTGACGCTACCACCGGTTTCAAAAGTTTGGTGAAACACCACGGAGCGGACGACAGTCCGAACGGAAGGCATGTACATTGCCAAGTGCGTCCCCACCATCTGAAGAAGAGTAGATGTTGGGATTCTGGATGCATCCTTTAAGTCTACCTTCACTAACCAATCTCCCGGCTGAAGGAGATCTCGGAGGCAGTGGATACCCTCCATCTTGAAATGTCGATATGCGACATGTTGGTTCAAGTCCCGCAGGTTTATTACGGGGCGGTAGCCTCCCCCTTTCTTTTTGACCAGGAAGAGGTTGCTGATAAACCCCGGGGAGGATGGATCGACTTCGACCACCGCCTGTTTGGAAATCAGGTCTCGTATTTCGTTGTCTATAAGAGCAACGTTTTGTTTTGCAAATCGGATAGGGGGCGGTATCACGCCCAGATTTGGTGGGGACAGACCAAGCGTTGGTAAAAAACATTAGTCGTCCCCCCACAGGTATGTGAGAAAATGGAGTGTCGGTAGTACTCACCGGTGTATGGACAAGAGCGGGGGTATCCTCTGTTTCCACGACCTCTCCACGGTCTACCACGGGGCGGGAAGAAAGGAGCTGGTTGCACCATTGAAGTGTATGGAGGGGGAGCCTGGGTATAATGAGGTTGGGCAGTTGCCCGGTTAAATGGTCTGAAATTGTTATTGCGGCCGGCAGAACAGCTCCTACTTCTGCTGGCCCGGGGAAAAACCTTATGCGTTCCAGATTTCTTGAGCGAGATTTGGGCCTTATCGAGGCTGTTAAAGAGCCCCACAAATTTATTAATGTCCTTAACCAAGGACTCACCGAACAGCATCCCCTCTGCTGTTGGACCTGGTTCAGTTTCAGTCAGGTATGCCAATTGCGGGTCAAGCCGCATCAGTATGGAGCGTCTGCGCTCGATAGAGCAGGCGGTGTTAGCGCTGCCCACCAGACATATGTCCCTTTGGGCCCATCCCCGTAGCTGGGTTATGTCGACTGCTTGATCTGATGTCGCTGTTTGCTCTGACAGATTTAAAATCATAGTCAGCGGGCCAAGGAGATCAAGGATCCGGTCCTGTATAGTTTTAAAGGAGCAGTCTATCCCCTTTTTGGGGAATTTTCCTGTTTTTAACAGGTATTTAGATAGGATGGGGTCTATCTCGGGTGTTAGGACCACTTTCTTAGGGATATATGGTCGAGGGCATTCTGCCCGCAGTTTGTTGCGATTGGTCCTTTCAAGGGACCTACGTGCCCAGAATTCCACATATTGTGATACGTGGGGCACAGGGGACCAATACCCAGAACGGGGATGGGAGATGGCCTCCGGATGGAACAGTGGTTCACCCAGAGCATCTACTATAGTTGCGCCCTGAGTTCCAGGGGTGGCGTCTTGGTTGAGCGCCAATGTCCCAGCATCCTCCTCATCATCATATTCGGACTCTGGGACCTCAGTCTCGCCCGACTCAGCGGACGAATCCTCGTCTGAATAGATTACAAACTAGTCAGGTTTTGTCCGCCTAGCGGACCTATGCCTCTTTGGTGACTCCCTGAGGCCCAGGGGTTGTAAGGAGTCCAAAGGATGCTTGGGGCGGTAGTCCGTGTGGGGAGCTGCCTTATGCATACTATTTGCTTCCCCTGCCGGGGAGTCATGGGTCGCCACAATGTGCTTCCTCTTTTGAGAGGGCTTGCCCTTCTTAAAATGCGGCTCATCGCTGTGGGCGAGGGACAGGACCTGCTGCGATCCAGAGGGTATGGTAGCTGAAGCCAGGGCAGCTTGCACAGACTTAGTGATCAAGTCTTGTATTTGAGACATGCTCAAGAACTGCGCTGCGTCTAGTGTCAACTCATCTCCCTTAAAGGGAACTGAAAACTCTTCAGACATTATGTATTGGTCTGGTGAATTAGTGAAATTACAGAGAGCGTAGTCACTGTTGTGTGATGAACGCTGAGTCTAGGGAACAATCAGACTATCTACCCAAGAGAGAGGAATAAATTCCTTCTCCCTGAACCGCTACACTAACTGGCTAATTAGTAGGTAAAACTATCTTCCAAACGAACTAGCTACTCCAGGCTCCTACCTCCGGCACCGTTAGCGCTGAATATCGTTGCGGTGGGAGGAGAACCTGGTGAACATCTTCCAGAGGCGAAGTCTCGCGAGACTACGCCTCCAGAGTTCCTATTAGACAGGAGAGCCTGGTGAATATCCTCCAGAGGCGAAGTCTCGTGAGACTACGCCCCCGGAGTTCCTATTGGCAGAAGGCGTGAGAGACAGCACATGGGGTACGCCCCCCCCCTGGCCGCGCACGCGAATATGCGGCCCGAAGGAGAATGGGGAGGAAAGGTGTCCCCCTAAGATGGCGGCGGACACCGAAGTAAGAAGGATATACACGTGAAGCGAGGCTGCGCCCCACGCGAGCCACAAAGGGACCACCGGAAGAATCGGTGACAGTAGGGAAAAGGACAGGGCCTGGAGGAGTTAGAATATTATCAAGCCACAGCACAAAGCGCAATGGCACTAAGACTCAAGTAAGACAGTACTCAATATCAGGAACACGCAAACAATCATAGGAAATACCGACATATATATATATATATATATATAGTTAAATAGAGCTATACTCATCTGATCATCTGTGCTGCTATGAGCAGAAAGAAAGAGGAAGACCCAAGGTGGGGCAGTCCTTATATAGGAGCTACAGGATGGGAGTGGCCACTGTGGCCCTAGGACTGCTGGGAATCGTAGTCTTTACAGTTTTCTGTTTTCACTTACATTAAAATTGAATAATGAACTTTTCTGCTATGGGCATTAATAAAGAAGGATTAATGCATAAGATATGAGCCTCCTGTGTGATATATAACTCCAATATATACTCATATATTCCCCACTAGGAGTGTTTGGCTCCACACATCCAGCTTGTAGGACTCAGTCGCTATTTGTGATTCCACCTCATAACAGTGTTGGAACAATTTGTGGCCAGTGAGAACACGATCATTTTTGAGGTAATTATACACTTTGTATGTAAATATGATTGAAAAAACAACAGACATAAATAATCTAATTTTCTTTTTCCCTTTTTTTCATTTACCTTCGAGTAAACATTTTTTTTGTGATTATTTCCGATATATATATTCTATATGACCAGAATATTTATTGTATCTATGTTCATGTCCATTCGTGATATTAACCATATATACTGTTAAAATATCTCATTACATTCTCACTTATTTACTCATAGATTGAGATTTATATACACACACGTCCCTGAGGAAGCCTGAATGGGCGAAACATGTTGGAGCTACTGTATATAATACTATAGAAATCAACCAATGGTGATATTCAACTTAATATATGATCATGTTCTTTTAAATTCTTGTATGTATTTGATAACATGTAATATTAACATTTATATTTTTGTATATAAATTGTTCTTGTTCGATGGTTTCTGTGGTCTCAGAGCTATTAGTATTATTATTATTTTTTTAAATATACCCAGGTGCATTCATATAGTCCCACGCCCCATCCCTTAATTGGGAATACATACCTACATTCAAGGTGACATAACACTCCAGCTAACATTAGTGATGCTAGAATTAGCTGATGCTAAAATCTTCACACCTATATATATATATATATAAACAGACATACACAAATGCACTTTCAGTGTGGAGCAAACGGTTTTCCATGCTGTTCAAATGTTAAGAGAGGTGACATTATTCAGTTTACCAATACTAACAAAAAACATAAGATTCACTCTTTTATTAATTGCAACACAAAAAGTTGGTGTATGTCGTCACTTGCAATGTTCGCTCCATACAATACGTGGATCGTACTAACAGCAGACTGAGGGATCGTCTACATGATCATTTATATTACGTTAAAGAAATCAATCTACCAATGTGACTAAAAATTTTAATGGATGTCACACAGACAATTCCTCAGTTCTACACATACAGGGTGTGGCAACAATTGTAATTCCCAAGGGGAGGTGGACGATAAATTCATATTATTATGTGAAAATAAGTATTTTGGATCTTTACTTTAGGCTCCAGAAAACTGTTGGGACTCAATAAGGAATGGGATGTCCCATAATATTATGAATACAATTTTGGTTTATATTGGAAATATCCCTTCAAACTGAGCTAATTGGTTCTTTTATACTCTTTCTATATTGCTAGTGCTTTTTGTCTATGTTTTGTCTAGTTAGTGGGCTGAACCCCATTTAAGATACCCTTGTGTTCATGCATAGGAAGTAACAAATATATACATGGATGATTATTTTTTTTTCTATATTGTCTCCTATCTGATCGATTTGGGCATGAAATGTTTTATATATATTTTTGTTAATGGTTTTATACGATTTTTTCTGTATTAGTTCTGTATTCTGTATTAGTTCCGGGTTAAACTAAACAAAACTGTCAGCTCCGGTCGGAGCTGCTGTACTAACCACGCAAGGTTAGGTCAGTGATCAACCTTTCCGAGCTGTTGTGTTCTGACAGGGGGATGACCCCCTGCCAGAACACTCTAATCTGCGCTCTCTGCCATTGCCTGAGAGCGCTGATCGGGAGTCGTCATCTGCTGTCAGCTAGGAATTCCCGACCACCAACAGAATGCAAACAAATGAGCCAACAGTAAACATAAAAAAAGGCATGCAGATCCCCCTACAATCAATTCCAAGACCTTTTGATCTTAAAGTTTTAGAGGGTACCCCATGCCAGTATAATGAAAAAAATGGCGTGAGGTTCCCCCCTAAAAAAATCAATACCAGACCTTTATCTGAAGTGGCGTCATTGACCAAATACGGATGTGTCAATGTATGATCAAAGACATTACCTTTGTTTACTTTAAGAAGAGAGGAAGAGGAGTGTCATTTGGCATGAGGCAAGTGATGGGAGTGGTCAGGTGTTGGTAGGTGGGCACTGGTGGGTTATTCTTTTTCAGTGGCTGCCATTTATTGTAACTAATCTGGACCTACATCACTGGATGATGTGATTGAGGATGGCTGTACATTGTGATACAGTTGTTTTATAAAGTCAAAAGTTTTGGTGTTGTTATTTCTATTGATCATTCTTTTTTATCATGTATCCCTAACAACAACAAGGCATATGGCCTGGTATGGTTCACCCCCCCCCCCATTTTTAGGCCTGTTGGCAAGGGTCCGGTATGGGTTTTGGTGGAGACCTCACAATTTATTTTGTTTTCGTTTTCGGCATGGGGTTCCACCTAAAATCTATACCAGACCTGAATGGCCTGGTATGGAATGTGGAGGGACCCCAACACCATTTTGTTTGTAGTTTTTACTGTTTGTTTATATTTTACCATCATGTCCTCAGCTAACAACTCCAATGAGTCACTGGTTTTTAGAAGTCTGGCAGGTGCTGGCTCCTTAACAACCAGCTACATTTATGTCATACATTCATTAAATAGCAAGTGGCTAAATCACAACTTATTTGTATTTATTGACTTAAATGTATTTATTTATTTGTGAATTGACTTTAATGTCAGTTTATGCAGTATTTATCATGTATTCGTTATTTTTGCGATAAATACTGCATAATCTGATATTGATTTCACCTTTTCAGTATCATATTTGCTATATTTGGATCAAATGAGTCACATGATCCAAATGTTACATGTGATATTGTTCAGTGAATTGAACCCTGTGTCACTTAAAGGGGTTGTAAAGGTACAATTTTCTTTCCTAAATAGCTTCCTTTACCTTAGTTCAGTCCTCCTTCACATACCTCATCCTTCGATTTTGCTGTCCTTATTTCTTCTGTAAAATCCTCACTTCCTGTTCTTCTGTCTGTAACTCCACACAGTAATGCAAGGCTTTCTCCCTGGTGTGGAGTGTCATGCTTGCCCCCTCCCTCGGACTACAGGAGAGTCAGGACGCCCACTAACACACAGCTCCTTTCTCTATCTGCAACGTAGAGGGCGTCCTGACTCTCCTTTAGTCCAAGGGAGGGGGCAAACAGACAGAACAGGAAGTGAGGATTTTTCAGAAGAAATAAGGACATTTAAAAGCAAAATTGAAAGATGAGGTAAGTAAAAGAGGACTGCACTAAGGTAAAGGAAGCTATTTAGGAAATAAAATTGTACCTTTACAACCCCTTTAATTTACCATTGAAAGTCTACATATATTTGTGTATTTAGTAGAAAGCACTACTTATCTTGGGTCTACTGTGGTGTACAGTGTTTACTGAATGTGTTAATCAACTGATACAAGAAATTTGTCGACATATACATTTGTAATGTATGTAGAGTAGGAAAATGTATTTAATAAAAAATAATATATATATATATATAGCTTGCCCTGGGGAGTTCTGGAGGGAACAGGGTGAATGAGAACCCCACTATGATCTCTGCTAGTCAGCCTCAATGCTGTTTATATATATATATATATATATATATATATATATATATATATATAATGTGTGCTGTCTCATGCTGTTGGACTATTTGCTGTGATGGTTTGGGGTGTGACTGTATTATATTGTCTTATATTTGTATTGTATTATATTGTCTTATATTGTCTATTGTGGCTGTCTGCCTCAACTATTATGGGATGTGTAAGTGTCTTGCTGTGAGGAAAGAGGGAGGGGGATTCCTCCAACAGCCCCCTGCAGATAAGTCTGTTTACTGATGAGAAGTTTGAACACACCTGGCCTGTGTGTCCATTGTCATTGGACATTTAACCCGCCCTGTTTTCCAAGGGTGCAAAAAGAACATTTATAAGGGGGACCCTTGTCTGTTACCAACACCCCTATTAATAATAGAGAAGGAGGAATCCCTCAAGGTGGGGCTTTAACGGTAACAACTGATTCAAATAACGTAATTAATTTCAATAAAAGTTTATTCAATAAAAGTTTATTCAATAAAAGTTTATTCATACAAAAAATACAAAAAAAAATGTTTAAAAACAAAGTTCACGGGTGTGTATTGGACTATTCCACAAGGGTAAATTCACGCGTTTCGGAACCAAGTCCCTTTTTCAGGGGCCAGTATCCGTGTGGGATCGCACTGTATACAATATAAATATAAATTAGCATATCAAAAATATTGCAGACATTGTTTTAGTACATAACAGGAAAAAAACATTGTATTCACATAATACATATATCGTACCCGTCACCATGTATGTGGACTTATGAGAGGACCGGAAGTCATTGAGGCGGTAGCAACAGGGCCCCTGAAAAGGAAAAACAGGAGCGCACAAACAGGCAAAAGGTCCCACTCTCCTTCAGGCAAACCCGGGGCGAACACTCTGGAGCATGAAAATTATATGCTGCCCCTGCATAGGCAAAAACAGCACATAGATTATAAAGAAAAAAAGAGGGAAAAGTTTTGAAAATATTGGTTATGTACATGATCTACAAAAGGATCCAGAACGGCACTATCAGCATAGGTATTTGCAAAAAGATTAAATAATAAAGCATATGGGCTAGATTCAGGTAGGACTTAAGCCGGTCTATCTCGAGATGTGCCGCCTAAGTCTAAATTTGCGCCGTCATATCTATGTGCCCTACCCACAGAACTAGATACAGTGGTTGACCGCGATATTGTGTCAATCTCGCTCCCTTTCTCGGCGAGATTGAGCACTTGCGAGCCCCATCGCGGGAGCCAGTGCCGAGCTGGCTTGCCGCGATGGAGACAAAGCCGTCATAGAAGCGACGGGGATCCGACGTGGATTCCCGCCAATTCTACACGTGGGCGGAGTTTGTTATGAATCCTGAGAAGGAAGTCCCCGCCGGATTTTAAATAAAAATCCGTCATGGGTTCCCCCCTCAGGAGCATAACGGGCCCTTAGGTCTGGTATGGGTTGTAAGGAGACCCCCCTACGCCGAAAAAACGGCGTGGGGGTCCCCCCACAATCCATACCAGACCCGTATCCAAAGCACGCCGGCCGGCCAGTCAGGAGGGGAGTGGGGGGCGAGCGAGCGCCCCCCCTCCTGAGCCGTACCGGGCAGCATGCCCTCAACATAGGGGGGTCAGGTGCTCTGGGGCAGGGGGCGCACTGCGGCCCCCCACCCCAGAGCACCCTGTCCCCATGTTGATGAGGACAGGGCCCCTTCCTGACAACCCTGGCCGTTGGTTGTCGGGGTATGCGGGCGGGAGGCTTATCGGAATCTGGAAGCCCCCTTTAATAAGGGGGCCCCCAGATACCAGCCCCCCACCCTAAGTGAATGAGTATGGGGTACATTGTACCCCTACCCATTCACCTGCAAGAAAAGTGTAAACACAAATAAACCACACAGTGTATTGAAATATTTTATTAGTTGGCCGCCTGCGGGGGGGTGGGTGCCGCTGTTCTTCACCGCCGTCTGGTTCTCTTCCGTCGCTGGGGGGGCGCTTTGATAAAAGCGCCCACCACCCGGCGGGCTTCCTTCGACATCTTCGGCGGCGGGGGGGTCTTCTACCACTCTCCGGCGTCTTCTTCCACTCTCCGGGGTCTTCTCCGGCTCTCCGGGGGTCTTCTCCGGCTCTCCTGGGGTCTTCTCCGCTCTCCGGGGGTCTTCTTTTTCTTTAGGACTCGCCGCCGCTATCTTCGTGTTAGCTCAATTACTAGCGGCGGCGTGTCCCCTCTTCTGTGACGTCTTCTTCTTCTTCTCTTCTCCAGATGTTGACGCAACGCTTCCTTCCGCTGTTATAGCTGGCGCGCGGCTCGCAGCGAGTTATATAGGCCTGTCTTGTGACGTCGCAGTCCCATCATGCTCCGGTAGGTACCACGTGGTACCTACCGGAGCATGATGGGACTGCAACGTCACAAGACAGGCCTATATAACTCGCTGCGAGCCGCACGCCAGCCATAACAACGGAAGGAAGCGTCGTGTCAACATCTGGAGAAGAGAAGAAGAAGAAGACGTCACAGAAGAGGGGACACGCCGCCGCTAGTAATTGAGCTAACACGAAGATAGCGGCGGCGAGTCCTGAAGAAGAAGAAGACCCCCGGAGAGCGGAGAAGACCCCCGGAGAGCCGGAGAAGACCTCGGAGAGTGGGAGAAGACCCCGGAGAGTGGGAGAAGACCCCCCCGCCGCCGAAGATGTCGAAGGAAGCCCGCCGGGTGGTGGGCGCTTTTATCAAAGCGCCCCCCCCCCCCCCCGGCGGCGGAAGAGAACCAGACGGCGGTGAAGAACAGCGGCACCCACCCCCCCGCAGAAGCCCGCCGGAGGGGGGCGCTTTTATAAAAGCGATCATACACACCCCCCCCCCGGCGGCCAACTAATAAAATATTTCAATACACTGTGTGGTTTATTTGTGTTTACACTTTTCTTGCAGGTGAATGGGTAGGGGTACAATGTACCCCATACTCATTCACTTAGGGTGGGGGGCCGGTATCTGGGGGCCCCCTTATTAAAGGGGGCTTCCAGATTCCGATAAGCCTCCCGCCCGCATACCCCGACAACCAACGGCCAGGGTTGTCGGGAAGGGGCCCTGTCCTCATCAACATGGGGACAGGGTGCTCTGGGGTGGGGGGCCGCAGTGCGCCCCCTGCCCCAGAGCACCTGACCCCCCCATGTTGAGGGCATGCTGCCCGGTACGGCTCAAGAGGGGGGGCGCTCGCTCGCCCCCCACTCCCCTCCTGACCGGCCGGCCGGCGTGCTTTGGATACGGGTCTGGTATGGATTGTGGGGGGACCCCCACGCCGTTTTTTTGGCGTAGGGGGGTCTCCTTACAACCCATACCAGGACCTAAGGGCCCGTTATGCTCCTGAGGGGGGAACCCATGCCGGATTTTTATTTAAAATCCGGCGGGAAATCCTTCTCAGGATTCATAACAAACTCCGCCCACGTGTAGAATTGGTGGGAATCCGCGTCGGATCCCCGTCGCTTCTATGACGCACTCGCTGGAATGTGCTTTTACTATTCCAGCGAGTGCGAGATGTCGGCAGCCTGTCGCCGAGAATCAGCGCGATGCTGTCGTGCTATAAACACATTCTCGACGGCAGGCACTGTAGGCGCGAAAATAGGCTATTCCCGACCGGCCTAACTTGCCTACGCCTGCACATCCTAGGCGCACATTTAGGCCGTCGGCACCATTGATTTCCTATGCAAATATGCAAATAAAGGGAGAAACGCTGATTCCTGAACATAGGCCAGTTTGGCACAGGCTAGGCGCGGTGCGCCTAAGCTGTATGGCCAGCCTAAAGTTATCCCTCATAAAGCAGGGGTAACTTTGCACCAGACTTGCTCAAGTCAGCTGGAGAGTAGCTTCAGCAGCACCGTTCCAGACGAGCTGAGCAGCCACACTTGCAGGACAACACATGGCAGCCGTGGTCCTAGCACTACTAATGGGTCCCCCGCCACGTAGGAGGAGGAGGGCACGGGAGAGGATTTACCGCACGCGCATAAACGTCTTTGGCATGGGTGATTCGGAGGTGTTTCGCATTTTCACATTCAGCCCTGAAGCCGCCCTGAAGCCACCCTGGAAATAGCCACAACCCTGCATGATGACATCACCAGCAAGACACACCGCTCACAAGCAGTGCAGCCACTGGTCAAGGTACTGGCAACACTCCATTTCCTTGCTAGTGGCTCGTTCCAGCGTAAAAGTAAAGTCGTGGTTGGGATATCACAATCCTACATGAGCAGATGTGTGCACCAGGTTGTCCCCACAATCCTCAGACATCATCAAACCCAACCAGGAACATCAGCGGCAGAAGGCAATGCAGGATTTCTACGAAATTGCAGGATTCCCACGCACCATCGGGCCATTGATTGCACACATGTGGCACTACAGCCCGCCCGTGACACAGAGCGCATATATCGCAATCGCAAGCATTGGCATTCCATCATGTACAGGTGATAGCCGCTGCCCAATGCCTCATATGGCATGTCCGTGCCAAACACCCCGGGTCCAGCCACGACATCTACATATACCGTCAAAGCCACATCCCAGCAGAATTCGAACAGAACGTGTATGGGGACAGCTTGCTGGTTGGTGAGTGACATGGGTGTCAGTCATGACTGTCCGACCCCATGATGCAGACATTACGAGGGGCACATGCATGGCTAACATCCTCCTGTCTTTTCCCTTCCAGGTGACGCGGCATATGCACTTGGGCCCCATCTCATGATTCCATTCCGGGATTCCCAAACCAGAGGAGAGAGAAGATACAATGAAGCACATATAAGTACCCGTGCAGTGGTGGAGCGCACATTTGGCCTCCTGAAGTCCCGTTTCCGATGCCTGGATAAGTCCGGGGGTACCCTGTTGTATTCCCCAAACTTTGTGTGTCAGATCATCGGGGCATTTTGCATTCTGCACAACTATGCCATGAGAAAGGGCCTGCAGATTGACATACGTGATGACCTGACCCCCCAACCACACAGTCCCCCCCTGAACAAGGCTCACCCATCTGCTGAGGGAAGACCAGTCAGGAGGGTCCTCGTGGTAGGCTTCTTTGGCCGTTAAACACACACATTCATAATGGCACACGGACAATGCATGCATGCACACCACTGTGGTCCCTAGATCACACACACCACATCCACATCACATTGGATTAGCCCAAGTCCAACATGCAGGAC
Organism: Rana kukunoris; assembly: GCA_029574335.1. Lineage (NCBI taxonomy): Eukaryota > Metazoa > Chordata > Amphibia > Anura > Ranidae > Rana > Rana kukunoris. Next base: position 116,091,613 of record CM056055.1, on the reverse strand, counting down.
TTTGGAGCATTCACACGTTCGTGGGGATAACTTCTTCACCACAACAGAGGGTGACCCCTTACTGGCAGGAGTGCCACCCTCACATTCACACACCATTCACACTGTAGCCTACACTCCTCACCGTATGCAGATACTACCAAAATAAAAACACTCATAACCTGAGTAGAAAATAAATAAAAACACTCATGACCTGAGTAGAAAACAAATAAAAAAACTCATAACCAAAAAAATAAAAATCAGACTCAAGAAAAAAAATGTCACTCATCTGCCCTGATGTGGGCTTCTCCGAGTGCCACGGCCCCGACTCCTGAACTGCCTGGGGGGAGCCATAGGTGGGGGGTTGGGCATCAGGAGGTAGAGGGTTTGGGCATCAGGAGGTGGAGGCGCATCCCCTGGAGCCTCCCTGGCTGCCTGCCTGCCCTCCAAAGACAGAGCAATGAGGGTGAGGATGGCATTGGTCTGGGCAAGCATCAGCCTGGTCTGCCTCCCCTCCTCCACGACGGCCTCTGCCAGGCTCTTAACCTCCAACGCGAGGCCTGCTGTGGTGGCCTGCACCTCCCCCAGGCTGGTGACAATCGCAGCTGAATTGCAGGTCATATCTTGCAGGCTGTCCAGCAGCTGCGAGGACGGTGCCAGGCTGTCAGCCAGACGCCTTATATGGACAGACATGTCACCCACATGGCGGGTCTTCCGGGCCTGATCCCTGGCAAGGGTTTCCTGGAGGGCCTCAGGAACACCCCTGGTTTTTTGGGTTGCCTTCTGGGGACCAGAAGAAGCTTGGGGCCGTGGGTACGGGGATGCCCTTGAGGGGCTTTCCCTGATGGGGGAGGCCCTTGAGGGAGTTCCCCTGATGAGGGAGGAGGGTGAGGAAGTTCCCCTGATGGGGGAGGAGGATTGGGAGGGTACAGGGATGGTGGGATCCTCCACTAAGTAGACCACTCCTTCGAGGTCCCCGTGCTCCTCCACTACTTCCTCCAGAGGAGAGGTGTGGGCACTCCTCTCTGGCGATGAGGGGGTCGCCCAGCAGCAGCCGAAGATGGCCCAGCTCCCTCCTGCACAACTGTGGATGACACAAAAGATGCACATGTTGGTGGACCCACACACTTGTCACATGTTCCCTTCCCCTATCCCCACATGCTACACACCAGATAGTAGGTAAAACACACTTACCTGTCCTCAAGGACTGGTCGCCCGAGTCGTACCCCTCCATGCCCTCCACCTGCTCACGCTGCAGGCATTAAGCGATGGCCTCCTCCTCCGGGGTCAACTGCACAGGACATGCTGACCCTCTTCCCGTGCCCCTGACATGCCTACTAATCTGGGCCAGCTTCTCCTTCACGCTCCGTCGCATGTCATTAATTTTTTTTGGATATCTTGTGTGCGCCTCTCCACAATGCCCACAGCACTGACCCGCACACTCAGCTCCCTCAGGATCTCTTTCGCTTTCAGGCCTTGCTGGTCTGCAGACTGAGGGCACCATGGAGGTATTTATCGTACCTCACTATTCCATCCACAAGGATCGCCCTCTCCCTCATGGAGAAATTTTTCTTCCTTCTGTCTTTTGGGACAGCAGCCATCGCAATACAAAAGTACCTTCCCTAGGGGGGGAGGGAACAGGATGTACTTTTGCGCAGGACGGGCGCATGTCTGGGCCTATAGACTGCGGTTAATCTGGTTGGGTGTAGTTTCTCTGGAAGCTGGGCCGGCGTTAGTTGTGAGCATGCGCAAGGGAACGAATGTACTGCGCATGCACCGTTCATGATACGCCGGCCGGAAATCACTAATCCACGTTCTGGACATCATTTGCATACGGTCACACCCACTTACAGTTAACCCGACGAAAATAAGTTACACTGGCACAAAGTTAGGCGCAAGTGCTGCATGAATACTGTACTTGCCTCTCTGAGTTATGTCGGCGTAGCGCTAATGGGATGCGCTACGCCTGCATAAGTATGCGCCGATCTACCTGAATCTAGCCCTATGTGTTTAAATTGAATCAGAACCCCTAAATCACAGGGCACAAACTGCACACCTCAAAGGGAAGATGTAATACCAATTGTGGCCAAAGAGGTCAGAGGAGAGCTCATTGGTGCTCTGTGTGAAAAACAAATATATATATTTTCAGTGTATGCTCAGTAAATCTGCCAGGACCCCCCCCCCCTTAAAAGGTTATACAAGGATTATTAAAACAAGCCACAGGTTCTCAGGACTTGATTGCAATATAGGGGTATCAAATACCTTTTAATATAGCAACAAGCACCACTGCCGTCTGCAGTGAAAGGCATGTTAGGCGGCGGTGATATTTATATATGGGCTGATAGGGGAGGGGTGGGCGGGGGCTGTGACATGTTAACCACGTCATTTGGTAACATCATATATAGTCTCCGTGTTTCCTCGGAGACGATACAGAGAGGGGCCGGAGGGGCAGGATCAAGTGGGGCGGGACAGCCCACGATGCAACAGCGTCGAACACGCCCCCAGTACCGCCCAACAATATCCCCAACCTGAAGCGTGTCCTGGGTTGTTAAGGAGACGTCTTAAGGGGCGGAGACGAGGGGTGGAGTAACAAGTGACGCAGTAGCGCCGATAGCACCATTCACTGTCGTCCCAGCTCTGCGATATCACAAACAGGATTCCCTTACAGAAAAAAGGTTCACATAGGGCAAGAAAAGGGGTAAAAAAATAGTGCAAAAAAAGGCACATATTTAAAGACCAAAATGCCGTGCACAATATAAACATGGGGGACAAAATATCATATTGTGCATGTAATGAGCACAGCATATATTTATTTGGAGGTAAAACAGAATGACGGTTAAGTGGGTATGCTGAAGTAAAATACCAATGCGATGACTTGAGAAACTTATATAGTATAGTCAGAGGGGATTCTCTTAAAGTAAAGGACCCCTAACTGACAGCAAACATACTACCAAAGGCCAGAAGGGATGGAGTCACAGACTGGCCAAAAAGGTGACGCCGAACGGGTCCAGAGAGAATATGAGGAACGCAAGGGGCGGCCCCATCCACAGGGAACTCTGGGGTAAGGGTATACCCACATCTCCCTGCCAGCGCAATTATGACCCCATGGCCACCAGCCCCTCAGAAAGTGGCAGTGGCAGTGGCCAGGGTCATGGGCAGACCACCCCCTGAGCCGGGGGATCGGCCTACATGCGCCAGGCCCGAAGGAGAGATGGAGAGCCCCCCAACCCGAACGTAGCTACCAACAAAAAGACAACCGGTCCAATACAGTCCACTGGTAAATTGTAGAACAGGATCATATGTCATATACCAAATATCCCATATTTGTAATACAATCCCTATAACAGTACACAGAGACTTTATAAAACAGAAAAAGCAGAACCAGAGCAAAAGACACATAAACAGAACAAACATCATAAAATAGTTACAGAGCAAAATCTCCCATATCCTTTTCACACCCACCAGAAGCGAATCCTTCTAGAAAGGGTCTGAAGCTGATCACTTCATTTAGGCCGGGAAAAACGTTTGCCCCCAAGTCTGCAATCCAGCGAGTTTCAGGCTGCAGTAATGTTTTATTCCAGTCCCCTCCTCTCGAACTGGGGTGAATCCTATCCAAGATAAGAAATTTCACCCCAGGGAACCTACCTCCATGTTGGAGCAACACGTGTCTCCCTAACGGTAAGTCAGGGTTAGCTGTTCTCATAGAGTTGATGTCTCTCGATGCACGTTTGTGGAACGGCAATTTGGTTTTGCTGACATAGAACCTCTCACAGCTACATGTAAACAAATACACTACCCTTGCAGTTTTGCAATTGGCGAAATGGCGAGACCTGTAAGGTCGGCCGTTGGTTACATCTTGTCTAATATTCATATACCGACAGACGGTGCACCCACCACAGGTGTAGGTTCCACGTCATTTACATGGGTCGTTTCTAATGCCGCGTACACACGATAATTTTTTGTGATAAAAAAACGACGTTTCAAGTGATGAAACAAAACAACGTTTTTCAAACTTCATTTTCCAAAACGACGTTGCATACACACCATCGTTTTTCCAAAATGCTCTAGCAAAGCGTGGTGACGTACACTACGTTCGACGGCACTCTGTTCCATTGAAGCTCCGTCTCATAATTTGCTTCTGAGCATGCGCGGGTTTAAAAAACGTCGTTTTCAACATCGTTTTGCCCACACACCATCATTTTTTATGACACAAAAAACAAACCTTTGAAAAACAACACAAAACGAATTTTTTTTGGTCGTTTTTTTTAAGACATAAAACAAAGTTTTGCCCACACACGGTGATTTTAAATGACGTTTTTGAAAACGTTGTTTTTTTTCATCACAAAAAATGATCGTGTGTACACGGCATAAACGTTCCCTTGAACTCACTTGTGACCAATTGCCTGTCGGTATGTAATGGTGGGTTCTTTAGTTACAAAAGGGCCCAAACTAGGATCAATAGATCTTTGATTATAGATAATTTCTTGATTATACTCTTGATCTGTTGGTGCTGGTCATGGTATTTAGTGATGATTCTTACTATGTCAGTACCGTTATCTTGGTTCTTCTTGGTCTCAAACAGCAGGTTTCGTCTGCTCGTTTGAAGGATCTTTTTAGAAATTTCCTAGAGTATCCTCTCTGTAACAATCTGTCTCTGAGGGCCGCAGCCTCCAATAGGAACACCTCCTGATTGGAGCAATTGCGTTTGAGACAGAGGTACTGACTGTAAGGAATAGACTGGATAAGTGCTGCAGGATGGGCACTGGTTGCATGTAGCACTGTATTACCAGCCGTGGGTTTTCTATATAAGCCAGTCGATAAACTCCATTGGGATTTTTGGATAGAATATGGGGGATGGAAGGTATGGGGGATGGAGCTATACAGAGCTTCCACGTCAATTGCCACCAATAGTGTTTCTTCAGACACATGTAGGGAATCTGTTCTTTGCAGCAAGTGGATAGTGTCCTTGATATAGGATGGTAGTTGTATCACGAACCGTCTTAAGTGTGTGTCAATGTAGATGCTTAGATTTTCAGTTAAAGCACCATTGCCTCACACGATAGGTCACCCAGGTGGATCCACCAGGCTTTTGTGAACCTTCGGGAGGCAATAAAACGTAGGTACTCTAGGGTATTTTGTTCGAAGGAATTCCTAAGTATCCTGGTTGACTACACCCTGAGAGAAAGCTCCATCTATCAGGGTATAAAATTGTATTTCAAACTTAAGGATGCTGGTCCTGGAAATGGGCACATACCAATCACCATTAGACAGGATCTTACGACACATGTTTCTATATTGATCATTAGTCAAAATGACAAAATTCCCACCTTTGTCTGATTTAATAGTTAAGGAGTGGCAATTCTTTAGTTTTTCCAAGGCTTCACTTTATTGACAAGTTAAATTGCCGACAGCTCTTGATTTATGTACTTTCTTAATTTCAGCAGAAGTAAGAGCTACAAAGGCTGCTAAGTTAGGATTTGTTTGCAATGGAGGGAATTTGTCAGATTTATTTTTTAATAGGCCAACAGGTTTCTCAGAAATGTCTGTTGGTACTGGTTCTTGTAGTAGGTTTTGAAGATCAATGCTGTCTATAAGATCCATAGGGTCAACCTCATCAGACAACGATAAAAGTAACTCCAAATCGGCCTTATGTTGTTGAGTCGTAGTATGTAATGCCTCATGTTATTGTTTAGTATTTTTAGTTTTTGAGTATAAACTTTTAAATAGCAATTTCCTGGCAAAAAGATAGAGGTCCTTAATGATCTTGATTGTGTCTAGTTGAGCATCAGGACAAAACATAAGGCCTTTGGCCAGTAGGGTCCTCTCATCTAATGAGAGTTCATAGTCGGAGAGGTTTATGATGTCCATGCCTGAAATGATGCATGTACTGTCATCAGCCCCCCAAAAGAGTCTAAGTTTCAGTGGTATGTGAGAGACCTGAGGAAAAAATCCAGTGTCGCTTGTTTCTTTAATGGCAGGCTGTAACCCTTCATAGGTGGATTGTGTATTCAGTTGCTGGGAGGTAGGGAGACCTGAGAAAAGTTCTGAAAAATGTTCAGAGTAATCACCTTGCAAGTCATGCCTATCAGCACCACCAGAAATTGTAGTAGGCATGGAGGATTGCAAAATACGCTTCTTAGGAGCATTTGCATCTTCTCCTGACAGTGGTTGTTTGGGTTTGGTATTTCTATTTCTAGAAGAATTTTGAGATGAGGTTAAGGCCGGGACATTATACGTAGTTTTAGAGTCTTTGTTAGGCATAGACTTCACTAGTTCCTTTATTAGGATTTTGTTGGGTGGAATAGACAGCTTGCCATTTGTAGGCCTTCCCTTCCTGGAAGGACATCTTGTGCCTCCAAAACTTATTTTCTTTTTTGTGGAGGGTTTCTAAGATTACTTGGTCAAGAAGGCCTTTGATTTTGGTCTCTTGGTCGTTAAAAGCAGGAAGGCCCAAAAAGGGCTTCAGTTATGTATAGACATTGTCAATGTCTTTCTCAACTTGTCCTGATCTAGTCCTGTACTCACGGGTACTCACGGGTACTCACGGGAAGAAAGTGGAATTACTACCCTGGACATAGAATACAAAAATAAGTTTTCCAAGGGTGGGAGCGAAGTGTTTTGAAGTGAGTTCTCTGTTGTGCTCTGTTTGACACTCTACATTGAGGTGTTGTCTGGTGACTGGGGGGGGGGGGGGGCTGGAGAGTCTTGGATGGTGCTGGTTCTGGACAGAGAAAGCATTGATGGCGGACCAAGTTTTGTACCAGTTCTCAAAAAGGATATATTGGGGAACTGGAGAAAGTGTAGAGAAGGGCAACTAAACTGATAACAGGCATGGAGGAACTCAGCTATGAGGAAAGATTAGAGGAACTACATTTATTCTCTCTTAAGAAGAGGAGATTAAGAAGGGAAAATGATCAACATATAAAAAAACATAAAGGGGCCATATAATGAACTTGGTGTTGAGTTATTCACTTTACGGTCAACACAAAAGACAAGATTTCATGTCCAAATATGGAAAGGTTTCTTCACAGTAAGAGCTGTGAAAATGTGGAACAGACTCCCTCCAGCGGTGATTCTGGCCAGCTCAATAGACTGCTTTAAGAAAGGCCTGGATACTTTCCTAAATGTACATAATATAACTGAGTACTAAGATTTGAAGGTAAAGTTGATCCGAGGAAAATCTGGAAGGGATAAGGAAGGAATTCTTTCCCCTGCTGTAGCAAATTGGATCGTGCTCTGCTGGAATATTTTGCCTTCCTCTGGGTCAACTGGGGGTATAGAATTGGGTTTATGGGATTGTACATTATTTTTTATTTTATTTTTATTTATTTTTATGGTTGAACTGGATAGACTTGTATCTTTTTAAAAAATCTGTGAAATTATTCAGCAAAAGAGAACCTCCACAGACTCCCCTTTAAATCATAAGGCAACAGTCACGCGAATATGCCACAATCAACTAAATTCACACTAAAGTCAATCTCCACCGACACCACCAAAAATATCATTGGTACCCTGCGAGACAGCACAGTGCCTAATGTTATCATCCCCACTAAACTATTGAAAGAATGTGCCGATATTGTGGCACCGGCTATCACGCACTTCATAAACCAATCATTTACGGAAGGCATGGTGCCGACCCCGCTGAAACAAGGCATAATTAAACCCAATCTAAAAAAAAACACCCTTGACCCCAAAGACCCAAACCATCGTCGACCCATAACAGGCCTAAACATTCTCTCCAAGGAAATGGAGAAAGCAGTAGTGCAACAACTACAACATCATTTAGACCCCCACAAACTACTGGATTCACTTCAATCCGGTTTCCGTCCTGGTCACGGGACAGAAACAGCACTTCTTAAAATATGGAATGATGCTCTCGAAGCAGCAGACGAAGGAGACTCCTGTCTTCTGGTACTGTTGGACCTGAGCGCAGCTTTCGATACTGTAGACCACAAATTGCTGCTGACTCGCCTAGCTGAAGTAGCTAGAGTGGCAGACTCCGATCTACTCTGGTTCTCCTCCTTTCTGGAAAACCAATCAAAGATAGTGAAACTTGGTTCTTTGACTTCTGAAAAAAGTCCCTCAGCGGTCTCCCTTGTCACCCGTACTATTCATTATCTATCTCCGCCATCTCCTCGAAATCATCAGTAACCAGAATTTACTCTACCATTCCTAGCTGGTGGATGTTAGAGACCTTGCGCTCCTCTACCTTCCATTTGAGGATGCCCCACAGATGCTCAATAGGGTTTAGGTCTGGAGACATGCTTGGCCAGGCCACCACCTTTACCCTCAGCTTCTTTAGCAAGGCAGTGGTGTGTTTGGGGTCCTTATCATGTTGGAATACTGCCCTGCGGCCCAGTCTCTGAAGGGAGGGGATCATGCTCTGCTTCAGTATGTCACAGTACATGTTGACATTCATAGATCCCTCAATAAACTGTAGCTTTCCAGTCCTGTCAAACCACTGTATGGTCTTGGCCACCAAGCTGCAGCTCAGTTACAGGGTCTTGGCAATCTTATTATAGCCTAGACCAGTGATGGCGAACCTTGGCACCCCAGATGTTTTGGAACTACATTTCCCATGATGCTCATGCACGCTGTAGTGTAGTTGAGCATCATGGAAAATGTAGTTCCAAAACATCTGGGGTGCCAAGGTTCGCCATCACTGGCCTAGACCATCTTTATGTAGAGCAAAAAGAAAATTTTCAGATCCTCAGAGGGTTCTTTGCCATGAGGTACTATGTTGAACTTCCAGTGCCCAGTATGAAAGAGCAATAACACCAAATTTAACACACGTGCTCCCCATTCACACCTGAGACCTTGTAACACTAACGAGTCATATGAGACCGGGAAGGGAAAATGGGTAATTGAGCCCAATTTGGACATTTTCACTTAGAGGTGTACTCAGTTTTGTTGCCAGCGGTTTAGACATTAATGGCTGTGTGTTGAGTTGTTTTGAGGGGACAGCGAATGTTACACTGTTATACAAACTGTACACTCACTACTTTACATTGTAGCAAATTTCTTCAGTGTTGTTACATGAAAAGATAGTAAAATATTTAAAAAATGTGAGGGGTGTACTCACGTTTATGAGATACTATATACTCACTTTTATGAGATACTATATATATATATATATATATATATATATATATATATATATTGTGACAGGAAGACAGGTAAATCTGTGTGTGTTGTCCCAGATGGAAGATACTTTTCCGCCTTGTGTAGACAATACACCAATTACTATTGGGCGTCAGCTGTAGAAATAGCCAGAGAGGTTTGGGGAGTTAGAAGCCTTCAGCTGTTCAAAATGAAGCAATTAAAGCCCCTATAAAAATAGCCTAAGGATAACGACTGATTGCTGCATCCTGGAGCTTTGGGTGTGAAGGAGCAGTCAGAAGCACTTCTGAAGAGGCGAGGTGCTGATGGATATTTATGTGTGAGTAATATCAAAGAGACTTTTTTGTTGTTTTCTGCTGTAGGACTATCAGTGTCTGCCCAGCAGTAGGCTGTGCCAGACTCCATAGGTAGGTTCCTGTGTTGGGAAGGTAGACGCCCCAAGTGGCAAGGGTTTATTTTATGTTTTGTTTTGTTTATGCTGTTTTGATGCTTACACGTGTATCCCGCAAGATGGAGTTAAAGTAAACCCAAAATGGAGGAGATGCTGAAACAGCTGATTATAGCAAATGCAGCTCAACAACAGGCTCACCGAAAGAGCCTTGCAGCTCAACAACAGGTTCACCAAGAGCGCATGGCAGCTCACCGAGAGAGCCTTGCAGCTCAACAACGTGTTCACCAAGAGAACATGGCAGCTCACAGAGAGAGAATGGTAGGTTGGTGACGCCAGCAGCAAATGGAGGCCATCGTGAAACAATTAGAGAGAACAGAGGAAAAGGATAGCAAGCCCTCTCTGATTGAGAATCCAGAGGACCATAATGCTATGGAGGTTACCACGTCTGTTGTTGAGACGGAATCATCACCGGAGTGTAGTACTTCACCAGAGGAACAAGAAGTGGAGCCAGAGGAGTGTGCCGTGGCAGAGCCTGAAACTCCCGAAGTGAAGAGTCATTAGTAGTAGAAGAGTCTGTAGAGCCTGTGGAAACCAATGTTGTGAATGGCGTTCCAGAGGTCAAACCAGACGAGATCAAACCAGAAGAGAAAGACCCTCATGTACAAGAAGGTGCTGAGGAGGTCCCGGCTGTCCCCGCAGTAGCAGCTCCTATGAAGCTGAATCAATGGTCTGACAGTTCTGCTAAATACAGTAGAGAACCGTTAGCAAATACTTTGAAGAAATTTGATGATCCAGCTACCAAAGCTATATATATATAGTATATAAATATATACAGTGCAAGGCCCTGTCACTTATATAGTTGTACATTTCAGGTACCCTACACCCTAAAGTGTTAAGCTTGTCATGGTACCCTCAGAACTTTTTCATGGTGCCCTCAAAACATTTTCACTGGGTTTTCATATCCCTGCTGTGATCTGAAATTTTTTACAGATGTCGTAAATCTTCTTATTCCTGAATTTGTCATTATTGGTATATAAATCCACTACATGGGTGTTTGGATTAGTTTAAATAATACAATTAAAGTGTTATCTTTTTCCTTTTCTAAGTACCATTTCTCCTTTAAAAGGTTTAACCCCAGATGTCTTGTACATTGTTAGCATCTAGTCAATAATCAGGGTACTGTACCGGCGAGCTATTGCCGACCTTGTACTGTAGCCCCACAGCGAGACTAATTAGCTTGCTCTGGAAACATCCACACTATTGATTTGGGAAGTGAAGAAGCTAATAATGATGTAGTGTATGCATTTCTCTGTGAATGGGGATTAGTAACGTTATGCTATCGCTGCATGCAAAATAATTAGGAACACACAGCTCAAATGCATATGTAACGATTTAAACCCTTCCAGCTCTATCTTAACAATACATGCATATTTACACCAGTTTTATGTAAAAAAAAAAAAAAAGGGCAAAGTGCAATTCTTAAGTACCTTTACATATAAAATGCACACTTGGGTAGTGTATATTGTAAAGTATAATATAGTATAGTAATCCTAAATATAAAGTACTATTTTAAAAACATATTTAGGGAGACATAACAATACATACAGTATATATATATATATATATATATATATATATATATATATATATATATATATATTACTGTGCAAAAGTTTTAGGCAGGTGTGAAGTAATGCTGTAGAGTGAGCATGCTTTTAAAAATTCAAAAATATGTTTTCAATTTATAAAATGCAAAGTGAGCGAACTAAAGATGAATCTTAATCAAATTAATATTTGGTGTGACTCATCGATTATTACCCTTGCACAAAGCCAGGGATATTGTACGATTAGAGTCAGGTGTATGATTACCAAATATACCAAGCAGGGGCTAATGATCATCAATTCCATATGTAGATTGCAGCAGTCATTACCTGGAATAGAAACAGTTTTGTAGTAGGCTTAAAAATGGGTGAAAAACAGACAAACTCTGCTACTAAGGTGAAGTTGTGGAAGGCAGTTTCATGTCACAGGTCATACTCCATGGCAAGACTGAAGCACACAAGGTAGTTGTACTACATCAGCAAGGTCTATCTTAGGGCCCTTTCACACGGATGTGTCTGTGTGCAGGCTCTGCTTTGCTCAGCAGGAATCGCTCCAACGATCCCCGCTAAGCAGGCAGATGACAGGTCGGCCTCTGCACAATGTGCAGGGACCGACCTGTCAGATCGCCGCTCTTCTCTATGGGGGATCGGATGAAGACAGACCATAGAATCCGTTTTCATCCGCTCCGATATGACATCCGTCGCTCCTTAGAAGTGCGGGTTCGCCTAAAAAGCTGAACGGTCTGCCTGTGTGAAAGGGGCCTTAGGAAAAGATTTCAAAGCAAACTGGGGTTTCAGGATGTGCTATTCAAACTCTTTTAGAGAAGCACAAAGAAACGGCAAAGGAAACTTAAAGTATAACTAAAGGCAAAACTGTTTTGTTTCAGGTAGAGTGGAGAAGGATCAGAACACCTGCCAGTTTTAATTGCGTTCTATTCCAGCATTAAGGAGATTCACCCCTTCTATTGGTCCTGTTTAACATTATCATTGATAGTGAAAGTAAGTGAAATTACCCAAATTTTGGGTTGTCTGCATGAAATCTGACCTGGGCTCATATATCTGAAGTACTTACCTATCTCTCTCCAAAGCCCTATGTCCTGTGTCTTTCTGCTGCTCTGTTCCTCTATTATCATAATGATAACTTCTTGCAAGTTCTCGGACACAGGAGATAAAAGCAGCTGAAATATTTGTTGGGGAGGTAACTTAGAGACAGATAAGCAGAAAGTTGGTCTGCACAGTTCTGCAAGTTTCTTCTTTTCTCTGCCTACACGGAGGGGGGTGTGTGCCTTTCCTGCAATCAACTCACACACAGTGTCCAGACTGCCCTCCCACTGCTGAATCAGGAAGAACAATTTCTAACACAATGTGCACTTTTTAAAGAGTGTGGAAAGGGAAAGACAGCAGATATACATGTAAAAGGTATGTATGGAGATTTATTTCATCTGAGGCTGTTTATTTCACTGGGTATATGTTAGGGCTTAAATCCACTTTCACTGATAATAATAAACTATTATCACTACTATTTCTGAAAGCATTCTTTTTTCACACCATGCCTTTTGTATAGATATACAGTGCCTTGAAAAGTATTCATACCATTTAAACTTTTGTCGTGTTACCTCCAAAAAAGTAAATGTATGTTTTTGGGATTTTTTGGGATAGGCCAACACAAAGAGGCACATAATTGTGAAGTGGAAGGAAAATGATAAATGTTTTTTACAAACAAATATGTGAAAATGATGGCGTGTATTTGTAATCAGCCCCCCTGAGTCAATATTTTTTAGAACCACCTTTCTCTGCAATTACATTGCAAGTCTTTTTGGGGTTTTGCACATCTAGAGAGTGACATGTTTTCATATTCTTCCTTGCAAAATAGCTCAAACTCTGTCAGATTGGATGGAGAGCATATGTGAACAGCAATTTTCAGGTAAAGTCACAGATTCTCAATTGGATTTAGGTCTGGACTTTGGGCAATTTAAACACATAAATATGCTGTGATCTAAACCTTTCTATTATAGCTCTGGGTGTATGTTTAGGGTCTCTGTTCTGCTGAAAGGTGAACCTTGGCCCCAGTCTCAAGTCTTTTGTAGACTCTAACAGGTTTTCCTCTAAGATTGCCCTGTATTTGGCTCCATTCATCTTTCCATCAACTCTGACCATCTTCCCTGTCCCTGCTGTAGAAAAGCATCCCCACAACATGATGCTGCGACCAACTTGTTTTACAGTGGGTATGGTGTGTCCAGGGTAATTTGCAGTGTTAGTTTTCCTCCACACATAGCGTTTTGCTTTTAGGCCAAAAAGTTTGCTTTTGGTCTCATCTGACCAGAGCACCTTCTTCCATATGTTTGCTGTGTACCCCACATGGCTTCTCGCAAACTGCAAACGGGGCTTCTTATGGCTTTCTTTTAACAATGGCATCCTTCTTGCCACTCTTCCATAAAGGCCAGATTTGTGAAGTGCATGACTAGTAGTTGTCCTGTGGACAGGTTCTCCCACCCGAGCAGTGGATCTCTGCAGCTCCTCCAGCGTTACCGTGGGGCTCTTGGCTGTTTTTCTGATTAATGCCCTTTTTGCCTGGCCTGTCAGTTTAGGCGGACGGCCATGTCTCGGTAGGTCTGTAGTTGTGCCATACTCTTTCAATTTTCCAATGATGGATTGAACAGTGCTCCATGAGATGTTCAAAGCTTGGGATATTTTTTTATAACCTAACCCTGCTTTAAACTTTTCCATAACTTTATCCCTGACCTGTCTGATGTGTACCTTGGCCTTCAAGATGCTTTTTGTTTACTAAGGTTCTCTAAAAAAAACTCTGGTGGCTTCACAGAACAGTTGTATTTATACTGAGATAAATACTGGACTCTATTTACTAATTGGGTGACTTCCGAAGGCAATTGGTTCCACTAGATTTTAGTTAGGGATATCAACAGTGGTGGCCTGTCCCCCCGGCGCATCCCCCTCTTTTCACGCCACCCTCCATATGCATAATGAATAGATTCATGCATAAAATAAATCTATGCACGGCCCCTGTGGCCGCACCCTATTCATGTGTCCGGCCCCTTTCATGGCACCGGGCACATGAATTACAGCTGCCATTTTTTTTAAGCACCTGATTAGAGCCAGAGGCTCTAATAGGCTTCAACATTGGGTGGGCTCAGGTCACAGAGGATACGCTCCGATCCCACCCAGGTGTCTTACAACAGCAAATTAACATTCGTTGTTAAAACACTGATCCTCAATTCGGCCAATCAGAAGCGGGTGTGAGACCGGTTTTTCCGATTGGCCAAAAAGATAAGACTCCTGATTGGCCACCAAGGGGAAGAGGGGAAATGGAAGCCGTGGTGATGACCTGTGGAGAGCAGGAGAATGGAAAGCCACTGCCGCTGAGCAGTAGAAGCCGCCAGTGATGGGGTAAGTGCTATCGGCCAACAAGGGGAGTGGCATACGGTTTGCTGCCCCCCCCATTGGTGGTTTAGACATTAATGGCTGTGTGTTGAGTTATTTTGAGGGGACAGAAAATTTACACTGTTATACAAGCTGTAGCAAGGTGTAATTTCTTCAGTGTTGTCACATGAAAAGATATATTAAAATATTTACAGAAATGTAAGCGGTGTACTCACTTTTGTGAGATACTGTATATATAATGTTATAGGGTGTTTATTATTGAAATATGCCAAAAGGAGGCATAAACCTGTATATCTACCTGTAACTTGATGTACTGTTTATTCTGGTCTAAACTACTTATCCATTACCTTTATTTACCTAGGAAAATTGGGTGGTTTCTTTTCTAAAAGACAATTTTTTTGCAAGTGTAGTGTTCTAACATACAGCCATATACCACCATTAAGAGTAAAGAGACAGAAAAATGTAATTATGCTGTATGAATATGGAATACTAATGAAAATAGGAGTACAATATATATGTTTAGAGATGTATATTATACCCCCCCCCCCCCACATGCAAAATATAATCGAGATTCCCAGGGCTTCTCGTTATTATTAGTATCTGCTTTATACACAAATGCCTGAAACACTAAAATTAACTTGTGATGAGCATGAAAGTCTCATCTACATGGTTAAAACATCCCAATAATTCTGCTGTTAGCACAGCTAGAAATAAAAAAATGACAATCGTTAATGAATACAAGGCACAGCTTGGTGCCTAGGGCCAAGGACCTGGATGCAGTTATTGCTACCTTCACCATTCTTGCTACACTGTTATGCACTTATCTCTTTGATGTGATATACCTAATCATCCTCATCTATGACATTCAATTTAAAGGAGTTTTTAACAAACTATAATACTAGTGGGGTCAAATATTAATGATTTTTTTTTTTAAAGAAAAACGTCTTTCTTCGTTGTTGTAATGAACAGGCTGTCAATTAAAAAAGTGAACTGTTGAAGTTGCTAAAAAATAATTAGAAGTCTTTTGTATCGGTATTTACAATAAAGAAAGCAGGTGGTTCACTACATAGTGTAATTTTTTATCAATTTGCAAACCTGTGTTTAGTTTAAGTATTTAGCCAAATCAAGTCTACAGTAATTACTATTTGATTCTAAAATATAATACCACTATTAAGTGTTTGTTAAAGGGGTAGTTCCCCCAAAAACCTTTTTTTTAACATTCATTGAGGCTCATTTTGTCAAGGGGAATCGGGTGTTTTATTTTTAGAATCGAAGCACTACTTACCGTTTTAGAGATGCATCGTCTCCGTCGCTTCCGGGTATGATCGTCTGGTCTAGGCGTTCCTATTTGATTGACAGGCTTCCGACGGTCGCATACATCGCGTCACTAGTAGCCGAAAGAAGCCGAGCGCCGGTGCGGCTCTATACTGCGCCTGCGCACCGTCGTTCGGCTACTTTCGGAAAATCGTGACGCGATGTATCCGACCGTCGGAAGCCTGTCAATCAAATAGGAACGCCCTTCCCCGAAGACCATACCCGGAAGCGACGGAGACGATGCATCTCTAAAACTCTAGAACTACCCCTTTAACCCAACATTTTATATTCCTGCTATGTGCTGTTCTCTTTGTGTGAAATCCCTGGTTTTCCTGCCAGTCCCTCTGCTTTCCTATTAAAAACTGACCACAAAAAGCACGAGAGCACAACCTTTAATTTATATTTTAAATGGAATGAATTGTTTAACAAGGTGATCACTTAAATCACTTTAACCCTTACTGTAAATAAAAAAAAAACTTTGTGTGATAACCAAAAACCTGTACTGTGACACTCCAACTCTGGTATACATGGGTGGGCTTGAATACAACAATTCAACTCCATGATGAAGTAACATTTGTTTTTTCTTTTCTCCTGCATAAGGACATCTGATGTCAATTGGCATACTACAGTTGAGGCGAGCCTGTATCTGAAGTAAGTGCAACCCTTGCCCACTTTGCAATGTTATTGACCTTAAAACCAATATTTAATAATGATGTCAGGTACTGAAGAGTTACTTCATTTGGTAAAAAGTTGCTTTCTCCTTGCAAGCTGAGTTTGTAATATTTGTATGTGATTATATTTACTACCTCTTCATTTTGAAAGATCACATTTTTAAATTGAATTAACTTCAGGAAAACCATTAAATGCAGAGCTGAAATGCATCCATGCGAGCTGATTTGCCCCCAAAAGGAGTGTATTTTAGTCCAACCAATCTTGAGGTATATATAGTATACACCAGAGATCTCCAAACTTTCCAAACAAGGGGCCAGTTTACTGTCCCTCAGACTTTAGGGGGACCGGACTGTGGCCATTGGGAGTAGAAAAGGTCCCAACATCTGTGGGAATAAACAATGCCCCTTCTTTGGTGTCAGCGGGAGGAATTGTGCTCCTTTGTTGTTGCCAGTGGGAGGAATTCTACCCCAACATTGGTGTCTTTTTGCCCAATTGTTAGTGTCATTGGGAGGAATTCTGCCCCATTGTTAGTGTAATTGGGAGGAATTTTCCCTTTTCACTGGTCTCAGTGGGGGAGGGGGGATAATTTATGTTGGTGTTAGTGGATAAAATGGTAAAATAAAAGCAAGTAAAGGGCCACATCTGGCTCCCGGGCCACAGTTTGGAGAACAGTAGAGCCATGCTGGTGACCTATAGTTTCTCTAGCAAATACAGTTAGGTCAACCCTTCACCTGTGATTGGACAATAATGGAGCAGCAGCAGTACCCTACTGATTTGTCCTTTTGTTCACTCTGCTCCCTACACACAGCAGAATGTTACTTGGCAACTTATGTGAACTGAACTGCAGCAAAATGATTGGACTCCCAGTGCTGTATCTAGCTCTCTTAGCCTGAGTGTCACTGTGCACAGAATTACAGGAAGTTTTACATCTCCACCCAAAAGGGAAATCTCTGCTTGTTTACCTCCTCCCCACCCCATTTGCTGCCACATTTGTCACATTTCAGGGGAGAGTGGGGATCTGGTACCTGGTTTTGACAGATACCCATTCCTACTTCTGGATAAGCTTGCTGGGGTGAACTTAATCGGAAGTTCAGGCCCTGCCTCCTCCTTCTCCTGCCACCGGACCATTCATACCAATTTTTGTACAGAATGGATCTGGTTGTGAAGCCGCAAGGCTTCACTGCCAATATCCATTAGCCGAGATGGCGTTGGAAGCCCCTGAGAGCTGATTAAAAAAACAGACACCCAGGGCCGATCCTAGGCAGGGTGCACAGGGTGCTTTGCACCCAGGCGCCTGAGGAGGTGGGGGCGCAGAAGTGGCCGAGTTCTCCCCTCCCTCCTTCTTTCATTGTTTGTGTCTGTTCAGAACTAGTGTTCTGAGCATAAGTGTGTGTCCGTCCAGAACTGATGTGTCTCTGACCATCTCCTGTATTATGTCTGCAGTCTCTGACCGTCTCCTGTACCATGTCTGCAGTCTCTGACCATCTCCTGTATTATGTCTGCAGTCTCTGACCATCTCCTGTATTATGTCTGCAGTCTCTGACCATCTCCTGTATCATGTCTGTAGTATCTGTGTCCATCAGAGAGGCCCCCCTCCCCCTCCAGGTTCCAATAAAGTACTCTGCTTCTCTTCCTGTATTTTGTTAATTGTTAAGAGATCATGTAAGGATCCCAGGGTAATGAAGACATTGTGGGGGAGCATTTCTGTGGTTGAGTCATTGCCATAGAAACATTTATAAAGGGAAGGAGTAAGTAAAATGATGACGCCCATGTGGGGGCGCCAGAAATATTTCTGCACCCAGGCGACTGTGACCCTAGGATCGACCCTAAAGACACCTCTGGATTCTTGGACAGGTAAGTGTCCTAATGTTAAAAGTCAGCAGCTACAGTGTTTGTAGCTGCTGACTTTTATTTATTTTTTAAAGGAGCCTGGAGCTCCACTTTAGCTGTACTTAAAAATATATCACATTTAATGAAAAATAATTGCATTAATTTGTGTTTTTATATCTGACTATAGTTCAGCTTTAATTCAAGTCAGAGCAGCTGCCTGTTGAAATCTTCAGAAACGTGAGCTTACAATACTGGAAATGTATGTAATAATCTTGCCCTACAAAGATGAAATATGTAGTAATGTACAGTATATGTGGGAAAATGTTTACCAAAACTCTCCTGAAAATGTGTACAATATTGTCATACTTTGTGAGAAAGTGAATTCTACTCCCTGTGAAAGTTTATAACAAGGCGCATTTCCTCAATCATCTGCAAGAACATTACTAGCCAAATGAACAGCCTCTTATCCCCATCTCCCGAAACTAGAACTCTCTTGTGGCTTTCACCAGTAGATACTAGATTTGCAATCTCTGAATTTAAACATGTTGTACCAGAGTTAAGTGAAATATGTTAACTGAAAAGGCTCTTGCATTTTTAATAGCAGGAATAGCATTAGCATAATCGATAGATCAAAGGAAGCCAGTCTGCTCTCTCTGCCGCTTCTCCTGGTAAAAGCTCAGAGATCAGACACACAACATTTTATTTAAGGGTTGTGGCTGAGATGATGTGGTTTCCTGATATTAAATGGATTGAACTCCACAGCAGATAAGTAACAGAATTTTGACACTAAAAGCTGAGCTTTGCCATAACATTTTGCAGGAATACTATGAACATATTTTCAGGAGGACTAGTATTCTATAAAGTAGCTTTGATCCAAGTATGCATAATTTAAAATATCTTAAAGCAGAAAACAAAAGACCTACAAAGCATTCATAGTTCTGGTCACAATTTTGTGTCAGTAATCAGTTTAAAACTTAAATCTCCATCTTGAAGAGAAATTAGTTTTATGCCTCGTACACACGACCAGGTTTCCTGTGGGGAAAACTGCCATGACAGCTTTTGGCCGGGAAAACTGGCAGTGTGTATGCTCCATGGCAGTTTTCCCGACAGGAAAACCACATGGAATCGTGGCAGGAAAAATGAGAACATGTTCTCTTTTTTCCTGCCACGACTCCCTGCGGTCTTTTTCCCGGCATTTTCCTTAAGGACGCCTCTGATGATATCCAACTTTGGATGAAACATGTCAGGCTGGCTGATACAAGCACTTTGAGAGCCGCGGATTTTTTATGTCATGATGATCTTTGTACACCTGTAAGTAGACTACAATACATTTTAGTATGTTTTACCTTAGGGGCTTCACTATTGATGCTTTCCTTCTCTTCATTGGTTAATTCCATGTGATGATTGCACAATATATCCATCCATTGTCCGAGTCTTGGAATTTCTTGATGTTATGCTGATCGATCCATCTGGTTTGGAATATCGTTTCCCCATTAACCCTCTGCATTGTATGATTACAACGCCTGTTGCCTTTACCATCTGGTAAGCAGATTATTAGCACGGTGGTGTGGTGTGTTCACACTGAAGCTGTGGTGGAGGTCTTCTATCAGCTCTATCAACTTTCCCCTACATTGATTTATACTTGGACTGTCACGTTATACCATTTTGCACTATTTATTTACATGTTTTTGTTTGCTGAATTCAAAGACTGCGCTAGCTGCTTTTTCATATAATACTTTAGTTTACCTTGAGTTAGCGCAGATATTTGCTCACATTGTTTACAACAAATAGAATATGTTTCAGATACTCAGTGTGCCTTTCACTCCAAGGAAGGAACGCCATTTTTTTTCACTGGGTGCATTGACTCCAAAGCTACAAGTCATATGAGAAATAATACAAATGTCTTCTCTCAACTCGGTCAAAGCAAGACAGTAAGGCCGCATACACACGATCGGTCCAACCCGATGAGAATGGTCCGACGGACCGTTTTCATTGGGTCACCGCTGAAGTGGCCTAATGGTCTGATGTGCATACACACCATCAGTTCAAAAACCGATCCTGTCAGAACGCGGTGACGTAAAACACAACGACATGCTGAAAAAACTAAGTTCAATGCTTCCAAGCATGTGTCGACTTGATTCTGAGCATGCGCAGGTTTTTGAACTGATGCTTTTGCAAACTAACGATCAGTTTGGACCGATGGTCAGGCGTCCATCAGTCCGATTTTAAAGCAAGTTTTAAAACTTTGGTCCGAAGGACGACGGACCGATGGGCTGTACACACTTCAGTCCATTTTCATCGGTTTAGACAGATCGTGTGTTCGCGGCCTAAGAATTGCATAGTTACATAGTTACATAGTTGATAAGGTTGAATAAATTCCATCTAGTTCAACCTGTGTGTGTTCATGTAGATAATAATTTCCCATATCCCAGTATATTGTGTTTGCTAAAATGCACGTCCAAGAGTCTTTTAAAACTATACTTCCTGTTGACACCACTGATTGTGTAAGAGAGTTCCACATCCTTATCACCCTGACAGTAAAAAGAAAAACTATGCAGCTTATCTTCCAATATCATTGTGTGGCCCCTGTGTCCTCTTACACTTCCCGAGACTAACTAGTTTCCAAACTACACTGGCATTATCATTGAGATATTTGTATATATATATATATATAGTCCCTTATCATCCCCTCAAATAGTTTACATACTATTGATGTTAAGTTGTCAGGTCTGTAGTTTCCAGGAATATATCTCTGCCCTTTTTTGAATATTGGTACCAAGGAGGGCCACTGTTACAGACTGCTATCTCTATAACTGCTTACCTGAAAAACTCCACAGGACCTATAAAATTTAAAGAAGCCTGCTGCTTCAGTCAGACTTTTTAGTGCTGTGACCTGTGGTGACATAAACATCAGAGAAAGGAACCATAGGGGGGAGGTAGGGTAGAGTCTAAGAAGTGTTAAATGCTGAAAGCCTAAAGACTAAAACTAAAACATTTTACCTGAATGCATTTCCTAAACAATAACATGAATCTTGCATCGATCCAGTGCTGTTCCCAGCTGCAGTTCTTCTCCCCTGTCGTTCTTTTCTCACAGGAGGATCTGGCAGCAGTGGGATCTATTGGTTTCTGCTACTATCAGTCAAAGCCTGTGAACAGAGAGGGGATATGGGGCTTAGCCATGCTGTGTGTGTCTGTGGATACACACAGCCCGAAACGGGAGCTAGCCTGTGCTTCTTCCCCCATAGCCAGTTGCTTGCTATGGAGGCAAACACAGAAGAGGAGGAACCAAGAGCACTGATGGGGGGACCCAATAAAATGAGGTACGGGGACACTCTGTACAATACCATTGCTAAGAGCAGGTTAGTATAACATGTTTAATATCTTAGTTTTAAAAAAAAAAGCTACCAATTATTGCATTTTGTACTGAAAATACAGTGATTGTCTATGGAGTGTGCTGAATCTGCGTGTTTAAAAAAAAGCATGGTCTACTCCCACAGAGCTAACATCTGGGGCAAGAAAGACTTCACTCCCACCCTGGTGAACTGGATTTAGGGGTCCCTCAGACCTCTAATCGATGAACCTTGTGTGCAGGGAGTTAGAATATTCTAACCAGGGCCAAGGTCCAACTCCATTGCTTGGGGTTCCTGGTAAAAAAAATTAAAAGGGTTGTAAAGGTTTGTTCTTTTTTTTTCTAAATAGGTACCTTTAAGCTAGTGCATTGTTGGTTCACTTACCTTTTTTCGATTTCCCTTCTAAATGTTTGTTTTCTTTGTCTGAATTTCTCACTTCCTGTTCCTCCTTAGTAAGCTGTTCAGTTAGCTGTTCTGGCTGACTAACCCCTGCTCGGATGATGGGAGCAAGCTTACTGAGGAGAAACAGTAAGTGGGAAATTCAGACAAAGAAAAAAACATTTATAGCCAGATTCAGTAAGACGGGCGCATTTTTAGTTCGGCGTAGTGCATCCCATTTGCACTACGCCAACGTAATATAGTGAGGCAAGTACTTTATTCACAAAGCACTTGCTCCCTAAGTTACGTCGGCGTAGAGCAAATGGCCCGGCGGAACCCCATGCTCAGTATCACGTTAAATTTTTTACCTAAGTTACGCCGGCTCAATGCCTGTGACGTGAACGTAATCTACGCACAGCCCCATTCCCGTACGACTTACGTAAACAACGTAAAAAGATACGCTTGTTCCGACGTCCATACTTAACATTGGCTGCGCCATCTTTTTAGTGCTTTATCTTTACACCTGAAAAAAGCCTTACGTAAACGGCGTAGCTTACTGCAGCGGGCGTACGTATGTTCGTGAATCGGCGTATCTTGCTCATTTGCATATTTAACATGGGAAAAGCCGAATGCGTCCAGCATAACAATGCGCCCATGATACTCCGGCATAGGCAAGTTACGTCGGACGGCTGAAGCCATGTTTTTCGGCGTGTCTTGCTTTCTGAATCGGCGTAAAGATGCGACGGCGCACATTCGTTCATGAATAAGCACTGATCCAGTGCGAAACGCGTTGGCTGTTCCTTGTTTCCACTGCTGTGACCCTATTTTTGTACATGCTGTCTATTGAATAAAAGACCACCCATCAGGTTTTGGAGTGCGGCTATCCATTTTTCTTTGTCTTCATTTTGCACATTCGTTCTTACGTCAGCGTATTTCGAGATACGCCGGCGTAAACCTTTCTGAATCTAGCCTTTAGAAGGGAAATCGAACCAACAATGCACTAGCTTAAAGGAACCTATTTAGAAAATAAAAAACAAACCTTTACAACCCCTTCAAGAATACCTACTTCCCCAAGTGTTTTCTTTTGACATAGAATCTGTAGGATGTGGAGTAGGGTGTAGAAAAATTGGGCATAAAGGTGAGATAGGGGAAGAAGGATTTTCCAGAGAGTACTGTTCAATTGGTAATTTAGAGAGTGCGGATCAGAAGGTTAAAGTAAATTGTTTATTTTGGTTTATACTAATGAATTATCTAAACCCGGTGGAAGATAATGTTCAATCCATGGTTTCCATAAAGATTCAAATTTGGGTATTTTGTCTAGAAAGATTGCTTCAATCTTTGTATGGATCATAGCTTGCGTCACTCTTTGTTTAACAGATTGTATGCAAAGAGAGTTGTTTTTCCATGCTTTTGCAATGGTTTGTTTAGCCGCTGTAGTTACGAAGAGTAAGAGCTTAAATTGGCATAGAGCTAAGATTTGGGGTTTATTGTTTAATAGTGCTACAGTAGAATCAGACAGTAAAGTAATCTTGAATATAGTAGAAAGGATTTTGAATAGTTTTGTCCAAAATGAGTTGGCTATGGGACATTCCCCCCACCAAATGTGTATGTTGATGTTGTACATCCTCAAAAAAGCAGTCGGTAACATGCTTTTTTTTAAAACTAATATCTACCTTTCTGGTACCAACAAAAGCAAGTTGATGAAGATTTTGTGTTGTTGCCTCCATGATACTACAGACAATGGCTCTGAGCATCTATGCATACTGAAACAGCATTTCCCTAAGGATCAATGAACCCTAATCTTTTGAGCATCCAGACTTAACAATCATTAGGATTTACCTTAAAGCTTAACTGAGGCTAGATTTCAATTATGTGCCTCCCAAGGCCCTCATTTGCTATACATTTTTATGACCACGAGTCTGTGTGGCCACATAACTTCCAACACCTTGAGGCTCATTCATTGAACCTGGAGAAAAGATAATGAGAACAAAAGAGGAATAGTGTCTAACAGCAGCCAATCAGCATTGCTTAAGTACAGGATGGTACTTCTATGAATGCAGGAATTAATGAAAGCGGGTTCCCTGCTATGGTACCTGAATGTTTTAAATTATTATTACTACAGGAAAAATTGCATCTTTTACTGCAGAGGCATCTTTAATTTCCTTGTATTTGGGTATACAACAGGGAGTAAGCACAAATGTCTTCCAGGATCACACACACCAGTATAGTGAATTACAAAACAAATTATCACAAAATGGCTTCAGCTGGCTCTCCACCCATCAGAAACCCACCTCTAACAAAGCAAGCAAGCACAAAGATATTACAATGGTAGGCTGTCTAAAATGCATAAAAGAAAATTGTATTCACTTTTGGATACAATGAGAAATGATTAGACACTCCATCAAGATCCAATGGTGATCGAGCCAGCAACGAAAAATATTTTTACTGCTCAGGCTAAAGTGAGAGGATCCATCAGATGTATATTTCTGCCTTCCTGTTCTGGTGACCCTTATTCCCCTTTTTCCCCTCTCCCGAAATTACAGAGATCGAAGGTAAAAGGAGATTTGTCCTATTGAAGTCACAAGCTCTAATTCTATTCTACAAAGTGTTTGCCTTTTTTTTTTTAACTCAAACAGTGCTTCCATATAAATAATAAAGAGACTCACAAAAACAGGCTGGGAAAATGTATCTCTTAATAAAGCACACTGGGCCAGATTCACAAAGCACTTACTCCGGAGTATCACGAGTTAGGCACGCGTAAGTCTAAAAATGCACACGCTTATCTATGCACCGTATCCCCAAAACGATATACGCCTGAAATCCACATTTTTTAGACCAACGTAATTTGGATAGACCAGCGCAGCGTGCGTGCAAAACTGCACTAGACACACCATTGATTTGCTATGCAAATATGCAAATGAGGGAGATATGCCGTTCCACAAAAGTAAGTTTGTGCGGTGCAGTCTACACGATGTGCTTATCAGCTGCACGGCCGGTCTAAAATTAGACCATATAAAAGCTTGCTTAAAATTAGACAATCCGTCTACATGTCAGAAAGCATGTAGGAATCCCTACTAGTGTAGTTACTAGTGTAATTAACCACACTAGTAGGGATTCCTACCTATTAGACTCTAGAGACACAGGCCCAGATTCACGTACATCGGCGCATTATCGGTCCGGCGTAGCGCACCGCCATTACGTTAGACTTGCGCCATCTAGCCGCGTAATCCCCCGATTCACGTAGCTTTTGCGCAGGAAATTGCGCAAGCGTAAGGTTTTTTCCTGAGGCGTAAGGAGGAGTAATACAAATTGGGAGGGACGTGGTCGTGTTACATTGAAATGAGCCGTGACCCCATGCAAATGAAGGGCCGGCCGGCTCGCGCATGCGCGCGTGAAGGAGACCATGTCAGCTCCGCTGTGCGCATGCTCACAACTCGGGAGCGGCGCAATCAGTGAAATTGGAAATGGACTAGGGCAACGTTGTGAACTACGCAGACAGCATAAATAGACACACACAAACGCACTTGCATTGCAAAAGTACATCCCTTTGTGTCCCTTCCCATTTAACCAAGTGCTTTTGTTCCTGTTGTTCGTTGCAGTGTGTCTTGTAGTTGTCAGATTAGTGTTCTGTGTGATCAAGTGCTTGTTGGTATATTTGTGAAAGTGTTTTTTGATAAGTGTTTGAGAGACTGTTTGTTTGATTGATATATTTCTGAGCGTTTGTTTTCTTGCTTTATTTTTTATTTTTTTATTTTTTGTGACTGTTTCTTGCTGAGTGCTAGTGTGATTTTTGGGTGTTCGTTTTCTCTTTGTGTGTGTTCTTGCCTGATTGGTTGTGCTTGTATTTGTGACTGATTTTTGGTGACTGGTAGTGAGTTTGTTTGGAAGTATGACAGAGAGAAAAAGAAAGCTGAATTTTACTGTGGGGGAAAAAAGAATTCTTGCCCGGGCCATTAGCGAGTATGGGCGTTTTCTCCACGGCCCGCAGAGTGCCACCACCACCCCGGCCAGGAGGAGGGAGATTTTGGATAGGATCACGGAGCAGGTGAATTCATCGGGGGAGGGGGAGACACGGACCCGGTCTGGGATTGACAAAAAAATAAATGATCTCCGGCGTCAGGTGAAAAAAAAACTGGCCGTAATGCATGCCCATGCCAGGGGCACAGGAGGGGGCCCACCATGCCGTATTAGGCTTACAGCGACGGAGCATGTGGTGGCCCTGACCTTTCACCGGCATGAAGTGGAGGGCCTGCCAGGCTTTGACACAAGTCCGGTCCCTGTGGTGCCAGGTAAGGTTTTTTTTTCTATCAGGTGTGTAGCATGTGTGGGGGAGGGGGTGAAAGGGAATATGTGCCAAGTGTGGATCCTCCAACCTGTGAATGGTTTGTGTCATCCACAGATGTGCAGGAGGGTGCAGGGCCATCTGGCCTGACCGCTCCAACCCCAGGACAGCAGCCTAATGAGGCCCCCCCAACAAGGCCACAGTCCGCGGAGGAGGTTCAAGAGGAGGAGGACGATCATGAGGAGGAGGACGATCATGAGGAGGAGGATAATCATGAGGAGGACGATCATGAGGAGGAGGAGTCAGGCACTGGACGAGTGGTTTGTGCGGACTCTTCCCCTCTGGCTGGCAGAAGCCTGCCCTCCCTAAGGGGGAGCCCCCCCCTCCTCCCCCAACATGGCTCCCCTCACAAGGGCCTCCCCTTCTCCCCGCCCACAACCATCAGCTGGAGGCAGGATGTCATCCCAGAGCACCAGGGGGGCGCCCAATCTCCTGCCCGCCAGTCTGCGAAGGGACCAGGCCCTCCAGACCCGCCATCTGGGACAGCTCTGCCAGACTTTTGGGCGGGTGGAGGAGAGCCTGTCCTCCATGAAGGATACGCTGGGTAACCTGGACTCCCACTCCCGGGCTTTCACAACCTGCCTAAATGAACTGCAGACTACAGCAGCAGGCGTTGGGCAGGATGTGAGGGCCCTTACCCAGGCTATCCAGGCCAACACGGCAATACTTGGTGCTTCCCTGGACAGAATTGCCGTGGCCTTGGAGGGCAGGCCGCCAGGTGGGCAGATATCAGGGGCTGCTCCTCCTTCCCCGGGTTTGCCCCTCCCCCATGAGTCTCCCCTGAGGGGCCGGGGCCGTGGCCGGGGGCGCCCCAGGCGTGGCTCACGCAGAGGGCAATAATTTTTTTTTCCCCTTTTTTTTTTTTTTTGGCTGACATTTTTGGCATTTTTTTTTTTTTTTTTTTGGCTGACATTTTTGGCATTTTTTTTTTTTTTTTTTGCTGACATTTTTTTTACATTTTGGGTTGTGCATGCTGTTTGAATGTGGGGGTGACATTCCTGCTGGAAAAGGGGTGTCATCCTCAATTTTGGTGGAGAAGGGTTCCCCAGGACCAGGGAGAAGTGATTCCCAGGTCCGTGTGAATGGTGTATGAATGTACAGTGACATAATTGGAGCCTTGACATGGCGTTACTGCTCACCAGTCGTGCATGGTGGACTGGTGCCAATCCAATTTGATGAGGATGTGGGGTGTGTGTGCTAGGGACCACAGTGGTGTGCATGCATGCATTCTCATTGTGCCATGATTAATGTGTGTGTTTAACGTGCAAAGATGCCCAATATGAGCTGTCTCCTGACTGCTCTTCCCTCAGAAGACGGGGTATCCTCGGTTAGGGGTTGATTGTCTGGTTGGGGGGTCAGGTCATCACGTAGCTCAACCTGCAGGCCCTTCCTCACTGCGAGATTGTGCAGCATGCAACATGCACCGATGATCTGGCACACGAAGTTTAGGGAATACAACAGTGTACCCCCAGACTTATCCAGGCATCGGAAACGTGACTTCAGGAGGCCAAAGGTGCGCTCCACCACTGCTCGGGTTTTGATGTGTGCTTGATTGTATCTTTCCTCCCCTGGGGTTTGGGGGTTCCGGATAGGAGTCATGAGATGGGGTCCCAGTGCATATGCAGAGTCACCTGGAAGGGAAAAGACAGGAGAATGTTAGTCATGCATGTGCCACTTGTGAGGTGTGCATCACGGGAGGGGATAGTCATGCCTGACTCCCATGTCACTCACCAACCAGCCAGGTGTTCCCATACACGTTCTGATAGAATTCCATTCGGATGTGGCATTGATTGTAGATGTAGCTGTCATGGGTGGATCCGGGGTGTTTGGCACGGACGTGCCATATGAGTCCTTGGGCATCAACTATCACCTGTACGTTGATGGAATGCCAATTCTTCCGATTGCGGTACATGTGCTCTGTCTCATGGGGGGGCTGGAGTGCCACATGTGTGCAATCAATGGCCCCGATGGTGCGTGGGAATCTGGCAATTCTGTAGAAATCTGTCATTGCCTTCAGCCGCAGGTCCTCAGTGGTGGGTTTGATGATTAGGTTGGCCAAGCGTGTGAGGATTGCTGGGACAACCTGGTGCACACATATGCTCATGGAGGATTGTGACATCCCAGCCACCACTCCACTTGTACGCTGAAAAGAGCCACTGGCAAGGAAATGGAGTGTTGCCAGTACCTTGACCAGTGGCTGCACTGGATGTGAGCGTTGTGTTGGGCTGGTGATGTCCTCCTGCAGGGTTGTGGTTAATTCCAGGATGGCATGAGGGGGGAATCTGAAGATGCGATACACCTCAGAATCACTCATGCCAAAGAGGTCTATGCGTGTGCGGTATACCCTCTCCCGTGCCATCCTCCGTGCCCTCCTCCTTCTTTGGTCATCTAAATTCACTAGTGCAGCTATGAGCGACGATGCCCCTGGCATGTTGGCAGTCAAATTGTAGTGCAACACGTGTGTGGTCTGCTCCTCAGTAACGGTGTTGCTTTCTGTGAGATGTAGACGTTTTTTCAAAATTTAGACCAGCTTTTATGTGCTCTAAATTTAGACAGGACATTTTGCTGTTGCGCACATCGCGTAGCCTGCGCAGCAACTGCGTTTTTTTGTGGATCCCCGCAACTCCCTCATTAACATATTTGACTAGCAAATCAATGGTGTGTCTAGTGCATTTTTGCGCGGACGGATGCGTCTGTCTAACGAAATTACGCCGGACAAAAAAAGTAGATTTCTGGCGTAAATCGTTTTCTGAATCGCGCGCATCTAAACGCACGCGCACATTTAGACTTACGCACGCACAACACCAGTTGCGCAGGCGTAATCGCTCTGTGAATCTGGGCCACATTTTTTTCTTTGTTTTATATGGTTTAGGGTGCATCGGTCACAACTGGCATCCTTATAGCAGCATAGGATCATTTTACTTTAGCAATCTTTGGGCCTGCTGGCCTGCCCAAGCTCCTGACCTAATTAATCCACCTTTACTCAATTTCACTGAAATTAGTGGAAGCTGAGGAACCAACATCTACCCTCCTATTAACACAGGGTATCTCTCCAATAGCACCCTAATTCCAGCCAAAAGGGGAGCCTATTACCATTGGGCTCACCCCACGGATATACCCGACAAAGGTATTAATTTAGCAGCGCCATATATATATATATACACACCGACACGACACAAACCTCCAAACAGCAACAGACAACGGAATAAAAGCACCTTGCTTCAGGAAGGGAAAAAAATTGGATGTACTTTTGCAATGGAAGGGCATTTCTCTCGGTCTATTTAAGCACTGTGCATAGCTCACTAAGTCTGACGGGCCTAGTTCCTATCTAACTGATTGCGCCGTGCCAAGTTCTGAGCATGCTCAGAGAGGTGCTGACCATAGTCTGCTTCATGTGCACATGTCCAGTCTGGCCGGCCCTTCATTTGCATGGGGTCACGGCTCATTTCAATGGAACACGCCCACGCCCTTCCCACTTTGAATTACACCGCCTTACGCCTCGGAATTTACATTGCACCGGTGCAAATTTGGCCGAAAATACTACGAGGATACGGTACTTGCGCCTCGAAATTAAGCCGGTCTAACTTAAAGGAGTTGCACTACGCCGGTCCAAAAATGCGCCGATGTACGTGAATCTGGCCCACTATCTCTACAAGAACACTCTACAAGAACACAGCATTTTGATAAATAAGTCTTTAAGAAAGGAATTTTCTATGGTGTGTTCTTAACGAAGGTTTAATACACAAGCAAATATATTTCAGTAGATTTTCAATGTCTTTGTTTTTTAACAGTGCATATATACAGAAATTAAATACATTCACTGACAGAAGTACCTACAGACAATCTTGTGCTCCCAAACCTAAAATTAGTGAACCTTTACACACAGGGCTGTGCAAGGATTTTTGACACCTTAGGCCTCGTACACACGAGGGGATATGTCCGCTGAAAACGGTCCGATGGACCGTTTCAGCAGACATCTCCGCTCGTGTGTATGGGCTAGCGGACAGATTTCTCCACCCGACAGATTTCAAAGCATGCTTTGAAATCTATCCGGTGGAATCTGTCCGCCCGACATGTCTGCTGGTTAGTACACTTACCAGCAGACATGTCGTCCCCCACCACCGCCGCGCCGCCGTCGAATGGATTCGGCGCATGCGCGGAAGTGTTTAACTTCCTGGTGCGGTGACGTGGCGGCGTCAACGTCACCACCGCGTCACCGCCACGTCACCGCGCCGTCCGGCGGCGGGGAATTTGATCCGATGGTGTGTACACGCCATCGGATCAAACTCCCGATCGGACATATCCGATGGAAATGGTCCGCGGACCGTTTTCATCGGATATGTCCGATCGTGTGTACGAGGCCTTAGACAAAACCCTGATTTTGTTGCCCCCCTTGGCTCCACCCCTGACTCTACAACCTTTTCCTGTCCATGTAAACTCCATCAAATGCAGCCTCACCAGCATCCATCAAATGCAGCCTCACCAGCATATATCAAATGCAGCCTCACCAGCACCCATCAAAGGCAGCCTTACCAGTCCCCATCAAATGCAGCCTCACCAGCACCCATCAAAGGCAGCCTTACCAGTGCCCATCAAATGCAGCCTCACCAGCACCCATCAAAGGCAGCCTTACCAGTGCCCATCAAATGCAGCCTGCCTCAACAGCGCCCATCAAATGGAGCTTGCCTCACCATCACCCATCAAATGCAGCCTGCCTCACCGTCACCCATCAAATGCAGCCTGCCTCACCAGCACCCATCAAATGCAGCCTGCCTCACCAGCACCCAAAAAATGCAGCCTGCCTCATCAGTGCCCATCAATGAATGTTTGTTTGCTTCCATTTATTCGGGAGTCAGGACATAGTCCTCCGCCATCGCTGTGCCTATGACACTATGTACAAACAGAGAGGAGGCTGCCTGCTGATGCTGGGACTTATGCCCCGTATACACAATCTAAAATTCCGACAGAAAAAGTCTGATGTGAGATTTTGAACGGAAATTCCGACCGTGTGTATGCTCCATCTGACTTTTGCAGTCGGAATTTCCGCCAACAAAAGATTGAGAGCTGAAGTGAAGTGAAGGTGAGATTGATTCCCATGTTTTTTTCCCAGTCACAAGTCTAGCGGCTGTATTCTGAACGACTTGCAGGCGAGTGATTTGGTACTTTGGGAGTCCGAGGTAAAGGGCATTTGCATAGTCCAGTCTGGAGTTAACAATTGTTTCCACCACAACTGTTATGTCTTCTTCAGGAATAAATGGAATAAGTCTGCGTAGTAGGCGTATAAACTAGGTATAAAGGCTGATTTACGGAGTTGGGAGTGTTCACACAATCATTTCTTTACTTCAATTATGCAATCATATCCGGAAGAAATACACAATTAGGGATTTGCTTTTCACATGACTGGTTAATTGTAGTAAATCTTTCCACAAATTAATGGGGGACAGTCCTAACTTCTTTAAGTAAATCAGTCTCATCTTCTTGTCTGTTAACTTAAAGCATGAGAGGTCATCTGTCATGCAATCAATAGGAATTTTCCTTTAATGCAAAGAATACTTTGGGAGTGGTTATGAGGCTTCTACCTTCTTCTGTTGAGTTTGCAGTGGGCCACACAGTGCAGATGTGCTAGAGGCATGGACAGGTACATATAGAACTTCTTGGAGTGGAAGTATTGGGTAAAGGGCTTATTTAAAGCTAAACTCTGGAAAACTAAAATACCTCCATACCTCTGCACGGCAAGAGTTAAATACTTGTTTATATATAGGGGGACTATGTTTAGTAGTGGTATTGAAAAAAATTGCAGGATTGGTGCATTGCGATTCAGATGTTAAAGATGCTGCATCAATGCTGCAAGTTGGCAGAATCGATGTCTGGTGACGTCATCCATCGCTTCGTGTGGTGCTCTGCCTCTCCGGGAGAAACACAGAGGCAGAGACTGCAGGGTGGATAAAGCCCCCTCCCCTTCACTGAAAGAAATACAGCTGATGAATCAACAGCCAGTACAGTGCAGGGGGAGGAGCTTAAGGAGACCCGACATCAGGAGAGGCTTCACTGGAGGCACCGGAAGGAGAAATGGGGAGGGGGAATCGAGTAACACTGAGAGCAGGTGAGTGCCAGTGTCACTGATCCCATCCCTCCACTACCATCATCCCTCTGCCTGATCACATCTACCCCTCTGCCTGATCCCACAACCCCTCTGCCTCATCCCATCACCCCTCTGCTTGATCCCACCACCCCTCTGCCTGATCCCAGCCATCCCTCTGCCTCTGATCCCACTATCCCTATGCCTGATCTCACCCATCCCCCTGCCTCTGATCCCACTATCCCTCTGTCTGATTCCAGCCATCCCTCGGCCTCTGATCCCATCCATCCCTCCGGTCCCCTTCAATCCATCTGCCTCTGATACCATCCATCCCTTTTGCCACTGATTCCACCATCCCTCTGCCTGATCCCAGCCATCCCTCTGCCTCTTATTCCACCATCCCTCTGCCACTGATCCCACCATCCCTCTGCCTGATCCCATCCAGGGAACAGGAGTGTGGTGCAATTCCTGTGAGACTAACATAGTGTGAACTGAGTCTTGGTCGTAACCCTAAAATAAAAATAAAAATCGATCCTGTTCCCTCATAGCAGGTTAAACAGCACAGTGCTTGTGCTGTCTATCCTGTTTATCTGTAAGCTGTAAAAAAACGTGGTTGATCCTGCTAGTTCCTGTGTCCCCTCTTTGTTCTGACCACAGTAATCAGGGCTGCTGAGCCCTGATTACCGTGGTCAGTTTACGTGCCTTCGTTATCCACTGCTCAGCCCCCCCCCCCCCAGCCTGTCAGCTCCTGTGTCTGTGTGAGCCCTCTCCACCCGCCTCTTCCTGTCATTAGTAGTAAAGAAAACTTTAAAAATGTCACAGCCAGCCGCTCTTTTTTATACAACCATGACACACTGTGTAATGCCCTTTACACAACGGAATTTCCATTGAAAAAAAGTTGGATGTTTTTTTCCGACGGAATTCCGCTCAAGCTTGGCTTGCATACACACAGTTACACAACTTTTAAGCATTAAGAACGCGGTGACGTACAACACTACAACGAGGCAAGAAAAGTAAGTTCAATGCTTCTGAGCATGCGTCAAATTGTTTTCGAGCATGCATGTTTTTTCCCGTCAGAATTCCATACAGAAGAACTGATTTTCTGATAGGATTTTTTTCTGAATAATTGAGAACCTGCTCTCTATCTAAGTCCATCAGAAATTCAGACACAAAAAGTCAGATCGGGCATACACACGGTCGGAATATTCTACGAAAAGCTCCCATTGGACCTTTTCCATCGGAAAATGTGATTGTGTGTATGCAGCATTAGTGTTTTTTTAAAACAATGCCTCTAAATACCTTTTTTTATATATCTTCAATCAGGTCACATGACTCCTGGCCCTCCCCCATCTAAAGGCTACAGTGAGAGGGGCTGAGCAGGCAGCACAGTGGTCATGTGACCTACCTGAACATATCTAAAAAAGGTATTTAGAGGCATAGTTTTAAAAAGACACTTGCACCGTGTGTTATGGCTGCATACAACAGAGGCTGGCTGTGATTTTTTTTTTTTTTAGGTTACAACCACTTTAAACCTGCAACATTGTCTGGTTACATTACATAATGTATACCTAGCGTAACTATATACAGTATATTCTTTAGAGTGGCTACTGTAAACTCTGCAGTGCACTGTCAAACTCCTCATATATCATGGTTTTAAGGGCTAATGACATTCATTAAGTTTTAAAGAGAGTGCTTATCACTTATATAGATAGGATTTAATTGTTCCTTCAGCAGTATTTACACTTAAAGAGGCAGACTGCCAAAGAAGCCTCTACTGCTGCCACACAAGGTCACACTGTACTTAGAATGGCCCCTTGACTTATTTCATACAATCCCAGGCAGCACACAGTCTATTCCTGATCGCCTAGACATAATCAATGAGAGAGACCCTGCCACCCATGCTCCTTCATTTTAAATGTTAACAAATACTTGACAAGCATTTAAATCAATAGAAGACATAAAATAAATGTATACTTTATATAGAATAGTTAATAATACATTATTATACATAGTCCACCTGCACACTGGTTTGGTTTCACCTGCAGAGATAATAAGACCCAACATCAGGCCCAGGGGCAAGAACAATTTCCTAACTCCCTCAACCACCCATTCGACCATTTTTTTATGTCTCTCAACATCTGCACAGCAGTTTATTAGATGCTAAGAAATTTTTGGTAAAATGTAAAATATACTGTTCTTTAAAATTGTATATGTCCATGGAACGGCGACAAACTACAGAACCTAAAAATCTCCATACGCAACGCTTTAAAAGACTTTATAGGTCACCAGTTTAGATCTACACAGGAGGTCTGGCACTAGAATTATTACTCTCACATTTGCGTCAATACCTCGCATGTGTGGTGCAATTGCCATTTACATATGAATGTGGGACCTACATGCGTGTTTGCATTGGTGGGGGCAAAAAAAATTAGTTATTTTATTATTTATTTACATTTTTTACACTTGTGATAGCATGGGCCATTACAGGTCCTCTTTATGGAGAGACCTGGGGTCTATTAGTAAAGGCAGAGGGAGGATTTTTTTTTTTAGCTGCAGACTTTTAATATGGACACTTACCTGTCCTAGGTTCCCACAATGTAGGCCCCCCCCCCCCCCAAGGCCAATCCCTTGATCATGGCAGTTCCCGGCGCCACCATCCTCACTAAGGAAAACAGTCAGGACGCCCACTAACACCCAGCTCCTTTCTCTATCTGCATCGTAGAGAGAGCATCCTGACTCTCCTGTATTCCAGGGGAGGGGGTCGAGCACAACACTCCACACCAGGGAGAAAGCCTTGCATTACTGTGTGTAGTTACAGACAGAAGAACAGGAAGTGAGGATTTCTCAGAAGAAATAAGGACATTTAAAAGCAAAATCAAAGGATGAGGTAAAGAGAAAAAAATGGTTTAACTTTACAACCCCTTTAACCACTTGCCGACCGCGCTATAGCAAAAATACTGCTACAACGCGGTCGAGTAGTTTTGACACAACGTCCCTGGGAAGTCCTCGTGCACTTCCGCGTTTGCGCGTCCCCTGGGACGCGTTTGCGGAAGTGTCCGTGCTCGCCGGGTCTAGAAGACCCGGCGCATCACGGATCACGGTAAATTGCTGCTGATATCGGCCGTTTACCACGTGATCGCTTCGTCGAATGACGGAGCGATCACTTGTAAACAAACCGGCATCATTTGATGATGCCGGTTCCTCCCTCTCCTCTCTGTACCGTTTGGTACAGTGTGAGAGGAGAGGGGGGGAGCGGGTGGCAGCAGCAGCACTGTGGCTGGATCTGTGACAACTGCAGTCACAGATCCAGCCATCCATCCATCCCAGCTCAGCCATCCCTGCCCCATACTGTGCAATTCCCCAATACTCTGCAATACCCCAATACTCTGCAATACCCCAATACCCTGCGCGATACTCTGCAATACCCCAATACCCTGCGCGATACTCTGCAATACCCTGCAATACCCTGCGCGATACTCTGCAATACCCCAATACCCTGCAATACCCTGCGTGATACTCTGCAATACCCCAATACTCCGCAATACCCCAATACTCCGCAATACGTCCCCCCCTCCTGCCACCCTCCGGTGCTTTTACAGACTCACTGCTACGATCGAAGCCAGGATATATTTTTCCCAGCCTAGAGGTGAGATGTGGGGTCTTATTGACCCCAAGTTTCACTGTAAAGAGGACCTGTCATGCTATATTCCTATTACAAGTGATTTTTACATTCCTTATAATAGGAATAAAAGTGAAAAAAAAAATGTATTTTTGGGGGAAAAAGTGTCAAAATCAAGTAAATAAAGTAAAATGAACAATAATTTTTTTTTTTTTTAAAGCACCCCTGTCCCCGTGTGTTCGCATGCAGAAGTGAAGGCATACGTAAGTCCGGCCCACATATGAAAATTGTGTTAAGGCAACACATGTGAAGTATCTCTGCGAACCTCCTCCGTAACTAAAAACA
This sequence comes from Rana kukunoris, assembly GCA_029574335.1. Classification (NCBI taxonomy): domain Eukaryota; kingdom Metazoa; phylum Chordata; class Amphibia; order Anura; family Ranidae; genus Rana; species Rana kukunoris. Next base: position 116,055,197 of record CM056055.1, on the reverse strand, counting down.
TGTAACCAGTAAAAGTAATTAAAGCATCGCCTATGGGGATTTTTAAGTAGCGATGTTTGGCACCATTCCATGAGTGTGTGCAATTTCGAAGGGTGACATGTTGGGTATCTATTTACTCGGCGTAACTTCATCTTTCATATTATGCAAAAACATTGGGCTAACTTTACTGTTTTTTTTTTTTTTAAGCACAAAACTGTTTTTTTTTTAAAACACGCGTTCAAAAAATTTAGCGAAAGGACCATGCGAGATAAAAAGTTGTAACGGCCGCCATTGTATTCTCTAGGGTCTTTGCTAAAAAAGCATATATAATGCTTTGGGTTTCTATGTAATTTTCTAGCAAATAAATGATGATTTTTCCATGTAGGAGAGGAATGTCAGTTTTGTCCTGGGTGTTCCAGAATGCCTGATGGCGCTCCCTGCATGTTGGGCCTCTGTATGTGGCCCCGCTGTGTAAAAGTCTCACACATGGGGTATCGCCATACTCGGGAGGAATAGCAGAATGTGTTTTGGGGTGTAATTTGTGGTATGCATATGCTGTGTGAGAGAAATAACCTTCTAATATGACAGAAACAATTTTTATTTTTTTTACAGAATTTTCAGTAGTTTTTCTTTTATAGCGCCAAAAAAAAACAACCCATAAGCGATCAAATACCACCAAAAGAAAGCTCTATTTGTGTGAAAAAAAGGACAAAAATTTCAAATAGGTACAATGTTGTATGACTAATTGTCATTCAAATTGTGAGAGCATCGAAAGCTGAAAAGTGGTCTGGTTAGGAAGGGGGTTTAAGTGCCCAGTGGTCAAGTGGTTAAGCTGAAGTAAAGAGTGTGATTAAGAAATAATTTACAGGGTGTAGTGTTCTTTTTTAAGCCATTGATATTCACTGTAAGTATAAGCAATGTGGATAGTCGATTAAAAAAATGAAAGGGTTAATCATACTGTGGTATGCATGTAAGCACAGTATGGGCCAGATTCAGCAAGACTTGCGCTGGAGTATATCGATATGCGCCGCGTAGCTGTAAAGATGCGCCGTTGTATCTATGTGGCCGTACCCACCAACCTAGATGCGCCAGAAAACGGGCCTTTTCCGATCGACTTAACTTTCCCTCGCCAGAGTATCGTTAGCGCATATTTCCGCTTGACGCATCCGTCGCGCCTATTGATTTGCCATGCAAATATGCAAATGAGGGAGATTTCCCGATTCGCGAACGGATTAGCACAATACGCTGGCTACATGCGCCGCGCATATGTGGAACGGCTAGCGCAAAGTTATTCCTACAAATAGCTGCTTTATCTTTACTCCAGACGGCCACAGGTCAGCAGGAGAGCAGCTACAGCAGCAGCGTTACCGACGAAACTAGCAAGCTGAACAACCACACGTGCAAGGACAACACCTATGTGTGCCAACATGCCAGGGGCAGTCGCGGTCCTAGCACTACTGATGGGTCCCCCGGAACGAAGGAGGCGGGCACGTGAGAGGATATACCGCACGCGCATGAGCCTCTTTGGCATGGGGGATGAGGAGGTGTATCGCCTCTTCAGATTCAGCCCAGATGCAATACTTGAACTAACCACAACCCTGCAGGGTGACATCACCAGCAAGACACACCGCTCACAAGCAGTGCAGCCACTGGTGAAGGTACTGGCAACACTTCATTTCCTTGCCAGTGGATCATTCCAGCGTACAAGTGGAGTGGTGGCTGGGATGTCACAGTCCTCCATGAGCAGATGTGTGCACCAGGTTGTCCCTGCAATCCTCAGACGCATGTCCAACCAGTTCATCAGACCCACCACTGAGGAGCTGCGGCTGAAGGCAATGACAGATTTCTACAGCATTGCCAGATTCCCACACACTGTGGGGGCCATTGATTGCACACATGTGGCCCTACAGCCCCCCAGTGCCACAGAGCACATATACCGCAATCGGAAGCATTGGCATTCCATCAACGTACAGGTGATAGCTGATGCCCAACGCTTCATATGGCACGTCCGTGCCAAACACCCCGGATCCAGCCATGACAGCTTCATATACAATCAGAGCCCCATCCCAATGGAATTCGAACAGAACCTGTATGGGGACAGCTGGCTGGTTGGTGAGTGACATGGGTGGCAGGCATGACTGTCCCCCCCCATGATGCACACATCACAAGGGCCACATGCATGACTAACATCCTCCTGTCTTTTCCCTTACAGGTGACTCTGCATATGCACTGGGACCCCATCTCATGACTCCTTTCCGGAACCCCCAAACCAGAGGAGAGAGAAAATACAATGAAGCACACATCAAAACCCGTGCAGTGGTGGAGCAAACATTTGGGCTCTTGAAGTCCCGTTTCCGCTGCCTGGATAAGTCTGGGGGGGCCTATTGTATTCCCCTACCTTTGTGTGTCAGATCATCGGTGCATGTTGCATTCTGCACAACTTTGCCATGAGAAAAGGCCTGCAGATTGACATGCGTGATCACCTGACCCCCCAACCAGACAATCCCCCCTGCCAGAGGAGACCCAGTCTGCTGATGGAAGAGCAGTCAGGAGGGTCCTCTCCGTAGGCATCTTTGGACACTAAACAAATACAATGATCACACGGACAATGCACGCATGCACACCACTGATGTCCCTAGATCACACACACCACATCCACATCACATTGGATTAGCCCAAGTCCAGCATGTAGGACTTGGGAGCAGCAACGCCAGCGTCAAGGCCCCAATGATGTCGCTGTCCATTCATACACCTTTCACACGTCATTCACACAGCCGTGGCGATAACTTCTCCACCACGGCCGAGGGTGACACCCCTTACTGGCAGGAGTGCCACCCCCTCACATTCACACACTATTCACACTGCAACGTGTGCAGTATCAATAAAATAAAAATCTCATGTCCTGAGCATTAAGAATAAAATAAAAATCTCATGTCCTGAGCATTAAGAATAAAATAAAAATCTCATGTCCTGAGCATTAAGAACAAATAAAATAAAAATCTCATATCCTGAGCATGAACAAAAAAAAAAATACATCATCTGGGATGCCGGGGGCTCCTTCTGGTGGCCCCTCTCTGGCTCCTCAGCTGCCTGGATGGAGTGGGTGGGGGTGGGGGGGCATCTGGAGTCGGCTGATCCCCGGGTGGGCCACTCCTGGCAGGTGTGGCCTGCATGCCCTCCAAGGCCATGGCTATTCGGCCGAGGTAACAGTTTGTCTGGGCCTGCATCCTGAGCTGCTGGGCCTGCATCCTGAGCTGCCGGGTGACCTGGTATTGTTGGGCCCGCCGACTCTGCCTCCCCTGGTCCCGGATGGCAGCAGTGTTTGCCTGGACGGCTGCAGTGAGGTGCCTTATATTACCCTGCACCTCCCCCAGACTGGTCACCACTGCAGCGCAGTTGCAGCTGACATCCTGCACTGCATTGGATATCTGGGCCACGGAGCACAGGTTGTCAGCCACTCTGTCCAGGTGCCCAACTATGTCCCCCATTTGCTGGGTCTGCCTGGCGTGATCCCTCGCCACTTGGTCCTGGACCAGATCACACACCCCCCTGGTCTTCCGGGTGGCCTTCCTGGGGCCAGGAGATGGTTGTCCCCGGGGGGATGGAGTCGCCCTTGAGGGGCTTCCTAGGATGGGGGAGGGTATTACAGAGGGCCCTGCAGAAGAGGAGGACTCCTCCAAAAATAAAATAATGTCCTGCTCTGCCACAACAGGCTGCTCCTCAACCACCTCTGCAGGTGAGGTGTGGGCACTCTCCTCCTTCACCTCGGTCTCTTCACCACCCAGGGGCTCGGGCACAGGATGCCGTTGGGGGGATGGGGTGGACTGGCCGCCAACAGATGATGGCCCAGCTCCGTCATCTGTGGATGACACAAAGCAAACACACTTGGCACATGTACCCTCCCCCCCCCCACATGCAACACACCAAAAAGGGGGTAAAAATCACTTACCTGTCCTGGAGCCTTCCTCCATGGAGTCATATGCAGGGACCCCCTCCAACTGCTCCCTGTCCAGGCAGCGGGCAACCACCTCCTCCTCCGTGGTCAGGCTGACCGCACATGGGGGTCCACCACCAGTGCCCCTCTCATGCCTCCTGATGTTGGCCACCTTGCCACGGACCTTGCACCGCAGGTCATTTTTTTTTGTATATCGCCAGCAGTCCGGGTGGAGTACCCCAAAACATTCACCCTGCCAGCAATGGTCTCCAGGATGGCTTGCTTCCTATCCCGGCTGGTCTTCCGACTTTTTTTGCCGTGGAGGAAGTCATTAAAAGTCTCCATAGCGGAGAATTGAAATTAAGGTTTCTCCTCTCTTTGGGGGGAGCGGGAGCAGCCATCTCTTTGCAAAAGTAACTTCCCTGGGGTGGGGGGAAACGGAAATACTTTTGCGCGGAACACATTGCGCTGACGTTTACCGTGAAGTGGTGCCGACGGAAGTTGTGAGCATGCGCACAGGGGGCGGAGTGAAGCCTCATTCACTGCGCATGCTCCGTGGATGATGCGCTGAACGTGAGCCTCTGCGCTGGGCTCCGCCCATCATTTACATATGATCACACCCACTTCCACTTGCGTCGGGTTACGCCAGCGCATTTCCGTTACTCCGGCGCAAAATAACGGACAGGCGCTTGGTGAATACTGTACTTCACTCGCTAGTTTGCGTCAGCGCAGCGTATATGCGCTGCGATACGCTGGCGAAAATATGCGCGCATCTACCTGAATCTGGCCCTATGTATTTATTTGTATTTATTTTTTAAAGACGTATATAGTAAAACAAGATGAATCTGATTATTCAAAGGCACCCTAAATAAATAAAAACATAGGAATTTTGCAGTTGGCAAACACACAATGTTTGTGTGTTCCATGGGTTGTTGCAGTTTTTACATTCTAGATACAATTCTTTCCTGTAGTTGTGATATCATTGAATACTGTTACACTCTATTTCCAGTGTTCCATAATTATCCAAAGAAATACAAATAATGCATTCATTTAGTAATTCAAGCAGGAGAAGATATTGATATATAGTACAGTACAATCTTTGATTCTTTTCAGATACAAAATATGACTATGCTGTGGACAAACGCTTTATTGGAATAAAGGGATAAGTCTATACTTTTTTGTGAGAACTGACAGTTTTTATTCAATGTTTTACACAAAAAAAACATACAGAACAATAATAGTACAAGGGCACAAAGGTTCCAGAAAAAGGATTATAACCAATAATAAATTACTCAGAATGAAAATATTAAGTCACTCAATAGGGCATTATTTAGACTTGGCTTAGGCAATATGCAATCGCAGGTCTAGCCTTCAATAGGTAGATAAGCAAGTAGACTCAGGCCGCGTACACACGTACGAGAACCTCGACGGGCCAAACACATCGTTCCGCCCGTCGAGGTTCTCGCCCGGCCGTCAAAATCGTCGACCAAGCTGTCGGGAAAGGCGCCGAGCCATGGTTCTCGATGGGCCATGGAGCAAATAGAGAACCTGCTCTCTATTTTGGCTCGACGGCTTGCTCGACGGGACGCTCGGCAAAAACGTACACACGACCGAGTATCTCGGCAGAATATGGATCCCAGCGAGCTTCTCGCTGGATTCTGCCGAGGTTCTCGGTCGTGTGTACGGGGCCTCAGAGGTTCATTCTCAGCCAACACCCAAGTTCTTAGCTCCCATCGGATAAACCCTGTTCCAATCATAAAAGAAAAAAAGAAAAAAACAAAGACAAAAAGAGGGAAAGGAAGGAAGGAGGGAAAGGAAGGAAAAGGTTAGGAGGAAGGAGAGGGGAGGGGTAGAATAAGATATCCCCCTGTCATGGCTCCCAGCCATTAGGAGATGACCACTCCCCCGTAATCTATGACAGGTAGTATCATAAGCCAAGGGGGAGTAGATCCGGTGAGGGGGGTTTCTAGGAGGTCCCACAGTTCCCAAACTCGTTGAATGAATGTCTAAGGAATTGTTTAGGGAGGCAGTTAGGTTTTAGAAAATGATTGTGGTTGGAGTCCCAAAATAAACTTTTAAAGGGGTTGTAAAGGTAAAAGTTTTTTTACCTTAATGCATCCCGTTTTACTTACCTTACCGTTCGAAACTCCCGGGCGCGTCCACATCATCCTCTTCGGTTCCCAGCCTGGCCGTTGATTGGCTAGGCTGGGCAGATTGATAGCAGCGCAGCCAATGGCTGGCGCTGCTGTCAATCACAGCGGATGATGCGGCGCACCGGGGGGCGGGGCCGAGTGATCACGGGATGTATCTGTAGCTGTATCACGGGAGCGCGCTCGCAAATGCTTTCCACTGTGCGAGCGCCCTCGCATGAAGATGGAAAGCTTTTGCGAGGAGGAGCCCAGACAGCCACCGAGGGACCCCAGAAGACAGCTTTCCGGGCCACTTTGTGCAAAACGAACTGCACAGTGGAGGTAAGTATAACATGTTTGTTATTTTTTTTTTTTTTAAGTCCTGACTTTAGTGTCGCTTTAAGGTTGAAGAGGATCCAGGATCAGGGCTCAAGTCCTGCGGTAACGTGTGGGAATGGAGTCCTTGCACCTTTATCACAGCAGGAACGCAGTTCCCTTTGCAGGACTAGAGCAGCCGAGCCGCCCGAGCCAATCCTTTACTAAGCGGCGATGCCCACTTCGAGTCACTGTCAGGGGCAGGCGAACCTTATTAATCCTTTATGTTACTGGCCGCTTCCTGTATATGGATTCATCAGGTAGTGTGGGGGTATTCAGTCACTAAGGTACAGTGTATAGAAAAAAAAGAAACATGCGGTTTAGTAATTATGCATATGAGCATGTAATTTCTTTTTTTTGGGGGGGAGTGGATCTTGGGTGGGAGTTCCCACACTTTTTCCCCCAGGACTTGACCCATGTCCAGGATCCAATGAAGAAGTGAACAAGATTGTAAAACCATCCGCCAGCAAGGGATGATCAAGAGGCATGACCAATAGATGTGTGGAACAGATCTGGGGTTTGGTACCAGTGAAAGAGGATTTTGTACTGGTTTTCTTTGTTCAGGGTGCAAATTGAGCTTTTAGAGGCTGGAGGCTATATAAGTTGTCATGTCTTCAATGGTAACTCTTCCCCAGAATCTGCTCCCACTTTCTCATATAGGATTGCTGAACTGAAGTGTGGATAGGGGAAGAGATGAGGATTTTATAGATTTAAGAGATCAGTCTCTTGAAGGACAGGCCCTCTATACAGGTTATTTTCAACCCTGTCAATTTGGAGAATTGAAGGAACTTTGTGAGGGATTGCGTGTATTGGTGTATTTGTAGGTAGCTAAAGAAGGAATGTCTATGGAGACCATAGGTTTCCTGCAGGTTCATGAAAGAGCACAATTATATGATTCTAACATCCCCCAATTGACCAAAGTTGAATAACCACTTCCCTACCGTAGGACGTCATATGACGTCCTGGACTACAGGCATCATTCCGATATCCTTCTATTCAGGCAGTGATTCCGAATGAATGCCATCGGAGGCCCGGAGAACAAATTGGCCACCGCCGGATGAGGAGGATAGAGATTTTGGGTGTCACCGCCGGATGAGGAGGATAGAGATTTTGACCTTCATAACGTTGCGCCCGGGTACCCGGAAGAAAACAAAACAAATTGCGGCTGAAAGCATGAGATCTGTGATTTTGTTCCCGATCTCATGCTTTCCAGCCTGGAGGAGAGATGCAGGGTTTTATTGACCCCGCATCTCTTCGTAAAGTAGACCTGTCACACACTATTCCTATTACAAGGGATTTTTACATTCCTTGTAATAGAATTAAAAGTGATAAAAAAAAGTGTAAAAAAAAAATATTAAAACACCCCTGTCCCCAGTAGCTCACGTTCAGAAGCGAACGCGCACCTAAGTCCCGCCCACATATGTAAACGCCATTCAAACCACACATGTGAGGTATCGCTGCATGTATTAAGCCCCATACACACTATCAGTTTTCCTGACGGTTTTCTCTTCAGGTTTACCAAAACCATCTAATATGAGGTCAAACCTCAAGAGTTTCAATTTGTATGCAATCAGGCAGGCCCTTGTACTACATGGTTTTGGTAAACCTGATGAGAAAACCATCAGGAAAACTGATAGTGTGTATGGGGCTTCAGAGGGAGAGCAATAATTATAGCACTAGACCTCCTCTGTAACTCTAAACTGGTAACCTGTAAAACAAATTAATTGTTGCCTATGGAGAATTTTAAGTACCAAAGTTTGGTGCCATTTCATGAGTGTGCGCAATTTTAAAGTGTGACAAGTTAGGTACAGTATCTATTTACTCGGTGTAACATCATCTTTCACATTATACAAAAAAATTGGGCTAACTTTACTGCTTTGTTATTTTTATATTCATGAAACCGTGTTTTTTTTTTCTAAAAAAAGGCGTTTGAAAATGATTGCGCAAATACCGTGCACGATATAAAGTTGCAATGTATGCCACTTTATTCCCTAGGGTGTCTGCTAAAAATATATATATATATATTGGTCCAGATTCACAGAGCGATTACGCCGGCGTTACAGGAGATGCGCGGCGTAAGTCAAAATTTGCGCATGCGTTTCGATGCGCCGCATCCCTAAAACGAGTTACGCAAGAAATCTACTTTTTTTCGATAGACAGGCGCATCCGTCCGCGCAAAACTGCGCTAGACACACCATTGATTTTCTATTCGAATATGCTAATGAGGGAGTTACGGGGATCCACAAAAAAACGTAGTTGCAGCGCAGGCTACGCGCTGTGTGCAACAGCTGCACGTCCTGTCTAAATTTAGACCATATAAAAGGTGGTATAAAATTAGACAATCCGTCTACATGTCAGCGAAAGCAACACTGTTAGTGAGGAGCTGAGCAGTCACACTTGTTTCACAACAATCTGTATGCCAACATGCCAGGGACATCCTTGCTCATAGCTATACTACTGACTTTAGAGGAGCAAAGAAGGAGGAGGGCACGGGAGAGGATATACCGCACCCGCATAGACCTCTTTGGCATGAGTGATTCTGAGGTGTATCGCATCTTCAGATTCACCCCTCATGCCATCCTGGAATTAACCACAACCTTGCAGGAGGACATCACCAGCCCAACACACCGCTCACATGCAGTGCAGCCACTGGTCAAGGTCATGGCAACACTACATTTCCTTGCCAGTGGCTCTTTTCAAAGAACAAGTGGAGTGGTGGCTGGGATGTCACAATCCTCCATGAGCAGATGTGTGCACCAGGTTGTCCCTGCAATCCTCAGACGCATGGCCAACCAAATCATCAAACCCACCACTGAGGACCTTCGGCTGAAGGCAATGGCAGATTTCTACAGAATTGCCAGATTCCCACGCACCGTGGGGGCCATTGATTGCACACATGTGGCACTCCAGCCCACCCATGAGACAGAGCACATATACCGCAATCGGAAGCATTGGCATTCCATCATCGTACAGGTGATAGTCGATGCCCAAGGCCTCATATGGCACGTCCGTGCCAAACACCCCGGATCCAGCCATGACAGCTACATCTACAATCAGAGCCCCATCCGAATGGAATTCGAGCAGAACGTGTATGGGGACACCTGGCTGGTTGGTGAGTGACATGGGTGGCAGGCATGACTGTCCCCCCCCATGATGCACACATCACAAGGGGCACATGCACTACTAACATCCTCCTGTCTTTTCCCTTACAGGTGACTCTGCATATGCACTGGGACCCCATCTCATGACTTCTATCCGGAACCCCCAAACCCCAGGAGAGGAAAGATACAATGAAGCCCACGCCCAAACACGTGCAGTGGTGGAGCGCACCTTTGGCCTCCTGAAGTCACGTTTCCGATGCCTTGTATTCCCCAAACTTTGTGTGCCAGATCATCGGTGCATGTTGCCTGCTGCACAACTTCGCAGTGAGAAAGGGCCTGCAGATTGACATACGTGATAACCTGACCCCTGAACCAGACAATCCCCCCCTAACCGAGGTTACACCGTCTTCTGAGGGAAGAGCAGCCAGGAGACAGCTCACATTAGGCATCTTTGCATGTTAAACACACACATTAATCATGGCACAATGAGAATGCATGCATGCACACCACTGTGGTCCCTAGCACAGACACATCACATCCTCATCTAATTGGATTAGCACAAGCCCACCATGCTGGACTTGTGAGCAGCAACGCCACGCCACGGCTCCAATTATGTCACTGTACATTCATACACCATTCACACGGACCTGGGGATCACTTCTCCCTGGTCCTGGGGAACCCTTCTCCACCAAAACTGAGGGTGACACCCCTTTTCCGGAAGGAATATCACCCCCACAGTCCCAAAACATTGACAACACAAAAAAAAAAAATTGTCCAGCAAAAAAAAAAAATTGTCCAGCAAAAATAAATAAATAAAAACTGAAAAAAAAGGGGGAAAACAAATTAGTGCCGCTGGCGTGAGCCACGCCTGGGGGCGCCCACGGCCACGGCCCGGGCTCCTCAGGGGAGACTCATGGGGAGGGGGGTAATCCGGGGAAGGAGAAGCAGCCCCTGCTCTCTGCCCACCTGGCGGCCTGCCCTCCAAGGCCACGGCAATTCTGTTCAGGCCAGCACTTAGTGTTGCCGTGTTGGCCTGGATAGCCTGGGTGAGGACCCTCACATCCTGCCCAACGTCTGCTGTTGTAGTCTGCAGTACGTTTAGGCAGTTTGCAAGAGTCCGAGAGTGGCAGTCCAGGTCCCCAAGCGTATCCTTTATGGAGGACAGGCGCTCCTCCATCCGCACCAAAGTCTGGCTGACCTGTCCCAGATGGCGGGTCTGAAGGGCCTGGTCCCTTCTCAGATTGGTAGGCAGAACCTCGGCCACCCCCCTGGTCTTCTGGGACGACTTCCTGCCTCCAGCTGAGGCTTATGGCCGGAGAGAAGGGGAGCCCCTTGGGAGGGGAGCCTGTTGGGGGAGGAGTGGGAGGGGCTAGCCCTTATGGAGGGCTGGCTGCTGCCAGTCAGAGAGGAAGACTCCTCCAAAAACAACGATCCACTGGCTGACATGACATCCTCCTTCTCCTCAAACTCCTCCTCCTCAAACTCCTCCTCTTCAACCTCCTCCGAGGACTCCGGCCTTGTCGGGGGGGTCCTCATCAGGCTGCTGTCCTGGGGATGGTGCGGTCAGCCCATATGGCCCAGCACCCTCCTACACATCTGTGGATGACACAAAACATTCACAGGTTGGAGGATCCACACACTTGCCACATATTCCTTTCCCCCCTCCCCTACACATGCTACACACCTGATAGGGCAAAAAAACCTTACCTGGCATCACGGCTTCATGACTGGAGTCATAGCCAGGCAGGCCCTCCACCTGTTGTCTATGAAAGGTCTGGGCCACCGCACGCTCCTCCGCTGTCAGCCTAACAGGGCATGGTGGGCCCCCTCCTGTGCCCCTGGCATGGGCTGCCATTTTGGCCAGCTTCTTTCGGACCAAACGACGGAGGTCATTGATTTTCTTTTCGATCCCCTCGCGTGTCCGCCCCCCCCCCCTGCTGAATTCACCTGGTCAGTAATGTGCAGCAAAATCTCCCGCCTTCTGGCCGGGGTGGTGTTGGCACTCTTTGGGCCGTGGAGGAAACGCCCATGTTGGGTAATGGCCCGGGCAAGAATTTGTTTCTCCCCCAAAGTAAAATTCAACTTCCTCTTCTTCTCAGTCATACTCATACAACAACTCTCTCCCAAACAATCAACAAAAATCACTCACAAAAACAAGCAGGAAAAATCAAGCAACAAAACAAACAAACCAAAATCTATCAACCAAAAAGTCTCACAAGCAGTCACCAAAAAACACTTTCAAATATATTCAACCAAACACTAGATCAAACAGTCCACAAATATAACAAAGACAAATCACAACGCAACACACAACAGAACAAAAGCACCTTGCTGTATAGGAAGGGATACAAAGGGATGTACTTTTGCAAAGGTAGTGCGTTTGTGTCTATCTATTTATGCTGTCTGCGTAGTTCACAAAGTTGCCCGAGTCCACGTCCAATTTCACTGATTGCGCCGTTCCCGAGTTGTGAGCATGCGCACAGAGGTGCTGACCATGGTCTGCTTCATGCGCGCATGCGCGAGCCGGCCGGCCCTTCATTTGCATGGGGTCACGGCTCATTTCAATGTAACACGCCCACGTCCTTCCCAATTTGAATTACTCTGCCTTACGCCTCTGAAATTACGTTGCACCGGCGCTAATTTCTGCGCAAATCAAACGAGAATACGGTGATTGCGCCGCTACATTGTGGCAGTCTAACGTAAAGGAGGTGCACTACGCCAGTCAAAAAATGCGCCAATGTACGTGAATCTGGCCCATAATGTTTGGGGGTTCTGAGTAATTTTCTAGCAACAAAATTATGATTTTTACATGAAGAAGATTGAAAGGTTCCCCCAAAGGAGGGGCTTTTTAGGCAACAATAGTAAGCGTAAATATATTAGTGCCAAGAACAAGAAATTATGTATATAATAATAAATATTTAATCGTATAGAAAAGAATCATACAGTATAACACTTAACAAATCATAAAGTTGCAAAAAATTGAGACTGATCCACATAAGTAAACTCTACAAGGCCCTACGCGTTTCGGGGGTTTCCCTTCTTCGGGGGCCGGAGTCTGTGTGGAAACAAATTATATTACATCAGGTTTACATAACCGTAGAATCAAAATAGCTTTAACAATCACGTCAAATTTTAAAACAGCAAGCATAAAAAGTGAAAGATAGACAAAAAACATACCAGTCAAGAGATGGCAACTCAATAAAAACACAGGGTAAAAAAGTCCATGGTGAAAAGTATTCCTGGGAAGATGGTATACAGGAATTGGGGGACAGGCACCATACATCCAAAGGGAAGCAAACCCCAGGCCAGAAACTGCCAAACTTAAAAAGGTTGTATAGTCCCTAAAATAAAGGACAGAATGCATAAAAAATATATATATGCAAAGTAGAAAAAATATAATAATAATATATGTATATCATATCAATTTTGGTCAAGGTAGGAAAAAATTATAAATTATATACCTGTCCAAAGGGAAGTGCCAGGATAGGCGCGGTATGGAAGTGGATAAGGCCTTTTATTTCCAGAAGTGGAACATCTGAGGTTGCCAATCTGGTGCCCGAAGTAAGAGGATATAATTAGCCCATTTCCATAAGGTTCGTAAAAGGGACTTGGTCCCAGCAAGTGGGAATGATCAAAAGCAGCATCACTGCTCCACGGCATAGAGTTCAGATGGATAAGGGTCAACCATAGCTTCACCACCTCTGTCCAGCAGTTATAAGCATGGGGGTGTACCAGAAAGGGAGGGAACATAGCTCAGCAACCAGATAGTATTTAGCAACATTCAGGAAGGCCAGGTCTTCTTGATCCAGGAACATAAAGAACAGATTTAGAGTCGGTTCACACACAGATGGCACGACTCCGGGGGCAGCTCTGCAAGTCGTCCTGAGGACAAATTCAGAGGCGATTTGCAAGACGACTTCTGTATAGAAGTCAATGCAAGTCGCCCCGAGCCTCCCCCGAAGTCGTACAGGAACCAAATTTCTAAGTCGGAGACATGTGTCGCTCCAATTACAACGGTTCCATTGAATTACATGGGAAGTGTCGCCCCAGTGTGAACCGACTCTTAGCAATTCCTTGTCTTTTGTAGTTTCAGAAAAAAATACAAAACTTGGATTGAAGTTTTTAAGGTTAGGTGATGAGTTAGAGGTGGGAAGCATTTAAAAATAATTGGAATTTGGGTAGGATTGAGCCTTTAATGGTTGCCATTTGGCATAGAAGGTAGGGTTTATAGGTTTTCCACCTAGAAAGGAGAGAGTTGAAGTTGTTGTATAGAGGAGGGAAATTTGCATTGTAAAGCGTGTTGTAGGTAGGTGTGAGATTAGCGCCAAAGTAGTTTAATGTGGATACCTTCCACATGTAAGGGAACGATTGAGATAGTCGTTGAAATAAATTAATGGGGCATATTGAGAGCAAGGGACTCTATTTTGGTGTTGTTAATTTTATAGCCAGAGAGCAAACAATACTGATCCAGTTCTCTATGGAGATTAGGGAGTGATATACTACATGTGGGTGGGTAGGTGAGTGTAAGGAGGAGGTTGTCCAAAAAGAGGGCTATCTTAATCACTTGCTTACTGGGCACATATACCCCCCTCCTGCCCAGATGAAATTTCAGCTCCGGCACTGTGTCACTTTAACTGACAATTGCGTGGTCGTGCGACGTGGCTCCCAAACAAAATTGACATCCTTTTTTCCCCAAAAGTAGAGCTTTCATTTGGTGGTATTTTATCACCTCTGCGGTTTTTATTTTTTTGCGCTATAAACAAAAAAGTGCGACAATTTTGAAAAAAAAAATACAATATTTTTTACTTGTTGCTATAATAAATAACCCAATTAAAAAAAAAAAAAAGAAGAATTTTCTCATTTCAGGCCGATACGTATTCTACATTTTTCTGGTAAAAAAAAAATCGCAATAAGCGACTGGTTTGCGCAAAAGTTATAGCGCCTACAAAATAGGGGACAGAATTTTTTTTTTTATTATTTTTTACTAGTAATGGCGGCGATCTGCGATTTTTATTGGGACTGCGACATTATGGTGGACAGATCGGACACATTTTTGGCGCCATTCACATTTATACTGCGATCAGTGCTATAAATATGCACTAATTACTGTATAAATGTGACTGGCATTGAAGGGGTTAACACTAGGGGGTGAGGAAGGGGTTATATATGTTCCCTGTATAGTGTTCTAACTGTAGGTGGAGGGGGGTGACTGGGGGAGGTGACCAATCTTTGTCCCTATGTACAAGGGACACAGATCGGTCTCCTCTCCAGAGACAGGACGCTGTCTCTGTGTGAGACGGCAATGAGAGTTGATCTCATATGTTTACATTTGAGATCATCTCTCATTGGCCGCACAGATTGCATAGCAAACGGCCACTCTGATTGGCCATTCACGGCGATCTGTGATTGGCTGTGTCCAAGGGACACAGCCAGCTTAGAATTTCCCCGCTGCACGCTCAGGAACGTGCGCGGGGAACGCCAAAATGGGCGGACGTCAAAAGACGTCCTGTTGGAAATTCAGGTCCGCGCTGTAGCCGTCATTCGGCTATAGCGCAGGCCTCAGGTGGTTAATCACTTAAACCCCAGACCATTTGGCTGGCCAAAGACCAGAGCACTTTTTGCGATTCGGCCCTTGCGTTCCTTTAACTGACAATTGCACGGTCGTGCGATCTGGCTCCCAAACAAAATTGAGATCCTTTTTTCCCACAAATAGAGCTTTCTTTTGGTGGTATTTGATCTTCTCTGCATTTTTTATTTTTTGTGCTATAAACAAAAATAGAGCGACGATTTGGAAAAAAAGCAATATTTTTTACTTTTTGCTATAATAAGTATCCCCAATATATATATATATATTGTGACAGGAAGTCCGGTAAATCTGTGGGTGTTGTCACAGACAGGAGATACATTTCTGTCTTGTTTAGACAATTCACCAATTACTATCAGGTGTCGGCTGCAGAAATAGCCTGAAAGGTTTAAGGGCGTTGGAAAGCTTTAGCTGTTCAGAATGAGGCAATTAAGGCCTCTATAAGTTATCCAGAGGATGACTACTGATTGCTGCATCCTGAGGCTTTTTGAGTTAGGGAGAGCAGTGAGCTGAGAAAGACTTTTGAAGAGGTGTTGATTTTTCTGTGTGATAAAAATCAAAAAGACTATTGTTTTTCTGCTGTTTGACCAGCAGTGTCTGCCAAGCAGTAGGCTGTGCCATGCTCCATAGATAGGTTCCTGCCTGTGTGGTGAAGGTAGATGCCCCAAGTGGCCAGGGTTTATTTTATGTTTTGTTTATGCTGTTTGGATGCTTGCACTTGTTTCCAGCAATATGGAAGAATAAACCATTTGTTTTCAACCGTCCTCGGCTACCTCTCTATATAGTTCAGTGTGTAGTGAACCCACCCAGGGGGTCACGAACACACCCGCTACTGAGCTAACCCCTTACAATATATATATATATATACATATATATATATATATATATATATATATATATATATATATATATAAATCCTCAGTTTAGGACGATATGTATTCTTCTACATATTTTTGGTAAAAAAAATCACAATAAGCGTTTATTGATTGGTTTGCGCAAAAGTTATAGAGTCTACAAAATAGGTGATAGTTTTATGGCATTTTTAATAATATTTTTTTGTTTACTAGTAATGGCGCCGATCATCGATTTTTATCGTGAATGCGACATTACGGCGGACACATCAGACACTATTGCGCCATTTTGGGACCATTGTCATTGATGCAGCGATCAGTGCTATAAAAACGCACCAGTAGGGGCGCTGAAGGGTGTCCTAGGGATTTGTTCTAACTGTGGGGTCATGTGCTACGATTGACACGACACTGATCACCACTCCTGATCACAGGGAGCTGTGATCAGTGTCCTGTCACGAGGAAGAATGGGGAAATGCTTGCTTACATCAGAAATGTCCCCATTGTTCCTCTCCGTGAGACGATCGCATGTTTCCCCGTGGACATTGAGTCCACAGGGACCCATAGTCAGACCCACGCGCACATGCCCACAATGTCGCATCTTAAAGGGGACATACAGGTACGTCCATCTGCCCAGCCATGTCATTGTGCCGACGTATATCGTTGTAAGCTGTTAAAGTCTCTGTTACGCATTTTTTTTCCTTATCTGCTTTAATATATTTTAATATCTGTTGACCCTGATCCATTATGTTTTTATTTCCTTTAACAGGGTGACAATGTTGTTCATTGTGCAGTAAAATAACACATCCGTGTTGTCATCTTGTTTACAGAATAGCCTTAATTTAACGTCGTTTTAGATAAACTGTAAAGAAAATATTTTTACAGTTCTTTGGCACATTTAAAATAGGATGTCAAGCCTTCTAATTATTATTAGTAATGTAAAGAGTTAGGAAATATCTGATGATCCTGCCAGTATCCTCCCCCATATGGCTCTCCCTGTGTTCTAAAACAAAAGAAAGGAAAAGAAGATAGCAGCTAAAATTCAGTTGTCTGACTTCCCTACAGTAACTTACCATTCCCTGTCATGAGGTCTTGTAAGAGGAATTGAAAGTGATGAGCTAGCTGCGTGCTGAAAACTTTTGCAGTTATAGCCCTGACTGTTTCCTGGTGATGCCATGCTCTTAGATAAATAGTAGTGAAGTAGCATCATTGAAATTCTTATCCTGACAAACTTGGCATGTTGGGTGGGTTTTTAGTGCTCCAGTTTGCTGCCCTAATTTAAAACCAATTTAAAGATCTTTTTTGTAAAATAGATATTTTGACTTTCAGGCCAAAATGACAGGATGGTGTTAGTAGCCTGTGACATGAGTATGCCCACCAGTGTGCAACAGCAAGGTATTAGATGCTTTATGTACCCTGTGATTTTTGTATACTATACATATAATAAATTACGACGTTTTAGCAATAGTATGCTATGGTCTCCTATTGTTCTCTTCCTACTGCCTCTGAAGAAAAGCTGGGTATTCTTACCAAGTTTGGATTGATTGGGCATGTTTGGTTATTGGCAGTGGACCCTTAGAGTGACCTTACATATGTATGCAAGAACATTTGATCTTGTTTTCTTAAAGATCCTGGTAATCTGGTAAGTAGGCAAAACTTCTGGTTATTTGGTAATCTGGGAGCACTGTATCAGGGTTGCCAACTTTCAGTAAATTTACAAACAGTCCATAATTGTCGCATTTGTCCGTGATTGTTAGTTACGAACATGCAGCCTACATGTCTGTAATGGACATTCAAGGACAGATGCAATATCTACGGATTTTACAAACTGTTTGTAGATGTCATAGCACACTTAGACACCGGGAGTGAATTGTCTTATGTTTATTCATTTTCTTTTTATGTAAAATGATTAAGGGATTTTTGACCATAGTGTGTAGTCTATTAATTATTACTATGGAGGGTTTTTTTTTTGCCAAATATTATGCTTTCACATATATAAATAGGTCATAATATATCATAATGTATAACTGTTGGTATAGCAATAGAGGTGTTTCTGTACCTTTTTTTATCTAAATATTATTTGTAACTCCTTGCATCAAGATGATGGAGTGTAGCATTTTCCTATTGCATAAAAATTGAGATAAGACAATAATATGTTACTGGGGTTTAAAAAAAGCATTTGCACAGCTGTCAGTGATAACCCCGAAATGTGTCTATTATGTTTATTTCCTATGATCATCCGCTCCATCCAGTGGCCATAATGGGTTATTTTGCTGATTGGGTGTATCAGGAAACTGCTGCATTATGGCCATGATGGCGATGACGGCCATGGGATTGTAGGTCGCACTTATTTAATACTCTTAATAAGAAAAATAACACAATGACCACATTGGCAATTAGTGACCACGGCACCTTTATTGGTATAATAAATAAATCAATAAATAAATAACTTTATTAACTTAATAATTGAATAACTATTCGGTAAGTCAAAAGTGAATAAATAAATTCTATTTAAAAGGATATAACTAATTTTCTAAAAATTCCAATTCTAACTTGCTCAGTCATAGAACTCAAGCTGTAAATGAATCAAATCATAAACCAAAGTCCCCCCTTGATCCAAGGGTGACATAACCATATAATGGTCCCCTCGACAGGGGTGGGAGGAAAGAGGAAGCTTGTTCTACACCACCTCAGATGAGCTGTGAGCGGGTCTTGTCATGTAGGGGCTTATATAGCCTTTCCACACCTGTGAAAACGTTTTTCGTGACAAGGCCACTATTTTTTTATTATTATTATTTTTTTATTTATTTTTTATATTAATACCTAACTTTATTAAAAAACGTTTGGCGGTCACAATCCCATGTTGTGGGCTCTTTATTGAGCCCACTTTCATTGGAAATAAATGTAATAGACAAAATATGAGGATTATTCATAATGGTTGTGTGAATCCTTGATACATTGGCATTGCAATTTTTTTTTATATAAATAAACCACTTAGTTTCTCAATGTACATGTGGCTCATTAAGAAAAAAATACATATAGTTTTATCGCCACTTTTTGTAACAATTGTATACAAGTTCAGCCTATATGTAGCTTAAAATTAATAATCCTATCAGTTTTAAATGTTACATTTACCATTTTGTTTTTTGTTTTTTTTTCCCATACCCTTTTCATCTCTTTTCTTCTCCTTCCATAATAAATGTTTTATTCAATGAAAAATAAAATAACAAAGAAACATATAACACTGGTGGTCTACACAGATTCTTGAGAACACTTTGAGTCCTGCCTTCCATTCTGAACATGTGTTTTGTTTTTATGCAGGTTAGTATAATGCTGTTTGCTCACATTCAGGTTGATCTGCTCCTTGTTAAATTGATAATCAAACTGGGTTAGGGATATCTCTGGTACTAGTCATTTCTGGGACTCTCCCTTCCTTTATTTACATATGTATATTTTTCCTTTTAAACAGATACTATACCCAGTGTTGTCAACAATCTGTATTTTTTTAAAACTGGCACTTTTTTCCCCATCTGTAAATGTCCGTGGTTGCGGGAATGTGCCAGTAAAAATAGCCCAGATCGGTTCGGCTTGGAAGAGCGCACTCACAGTTCCAGAGCTTGCCGAGCTGAGCCAAACATATGCCGTTTTTGGCCGGCGGGGGGTGGATTTCACAGAGGTTGTGCCACGCGGCTCCAGCGAGTGATGTATTAGGACATCCCGCAAGAATTTTAAATCTGTAACTAACCAGGAGGTCAGAGGAGCACAGCACTGGAGCAGGAGTCAGGACTCGGAGGCTGAGCAGCATGCGGCGGTGGTTGGAATAGAGGAGCCTGCTGCAACCAGGCAATCCAAAGTTCACAGGGGAACCGGGGATAGACAGAGTAAAAGACAGCCCAGCCGACAGTGACATCAGGTGATGGTGGCAAAGGGGGATCCATTGGAGGCAGGGGGAGGTTGGAGGCAGGGGGAGATTGGAGGCAGGGGAATGATGTCACCACAGAGGCTGAGTAATGGAGACAGGGGTTGTTGGTGGCACCGCAGAGGGGGTTGGAGCCAGGGGACGATGGTGTTGGTGGCAGAGGGGGGTGAAGGCAGGGGCTGTTTGTGGCAGAGGGGGATGGAGGCAGGGGGTGAAAATATGTGTTTTTTTACCTTAATATCTACTTTAAATCACATTGCTATTTGCCTAGCGTACTTGTTTGTAGCCTAAATAGCCCTCTTCCATTCATGGAAACCCTTACTCTTCAACTGCAAGTAAACGGCCAGGAGACCGTCCGGATTCTACTCTGCTATAGGCCACCTGGCCCCAAGTCGCAGCTGCTCCCATCTTTGACGGACTTTGTTTCCACTTATACCCTGAATAGCAAACACCTTTTGCTGCTCGGGGATTTCAACCTTTGGGCCAACTCCCCGCAAGACCCCATTGCCGACGCCTGCATCGACCACCTGGAAGGATTAGGGCTTCAGCAACTAGTATGGGGGCCCACACATGCTTCCGGTCATACGCTCGATCTTATTTTCAGACAAGATCTGGAAATAAAAATCTTGGAAAATGAACCTTTGCCATGGACAGATCACCATGCAATTAAATTCATTATTTCCGAATTCCCCCCCTTAACAAAAACATCAAATCCAGTGACAACACACTGGACCAGATGTCAAAGGAAGCTCCATTTGGAACTCTTCAAAGCCACGTTAGGGGGAAAAATAAACACAATTCAGCCGCACCAAACAGCGGAAGAAACACTAGAGGCCATAAACACAGCACTATTGCAGTCAGCTGACTTGTAAGCGCCGAAACGAAAGACCCAGATCAGGAAAAACAACTCCGGCTGGTTCAACAACCAGCTGGCGTTACTGAAGCAAGAACGTAGAAGGGCAGAAGCAGCCTGGAAAAGAAACCCTTCAGATGAGAACCTCGCGATTTACAAGGCAATAACCAGAAAATACTACAAACAAATCTTCGAAGCCAAGAAAAACTATTTTTCTGAGGCTATCAACGGTGCCCTAAATCGCCCCCGCGAACTCTTCAAGCTGGTCACTCAGACCATGAATCCAGGATGCCTTGTAGCCCCCAACTTGGATACACAAGAATTTTGCGATGAGTTATCGGATTGCTTCATTAACAAAATTGAGGCAATCCGGCAAAGCATTCAGCAGAACAATTGCTCTCCCAGCCCCCCCCGTAGTCATTTACACAGCACCGGCAGCAATTCACCACAGTTTGGTGAGTTCACGCTGAAACCCATCTCCATTCAGACCACTAAAAATATCATCGGCACTCTGCGCAACAGCACTGCGCCAAATGATATTATCCCCACCAAACTGCTGAAGGAATGCGCCGACATCCTGGCACCTCCTGTCACGCAGCTTATTAACCAATCCTTCAGGGAGGGCAAAATGCCCTCCCAGCTGAAGGAGGGCTTCATTCAACCCATCTTGAAGAAAGCCACCCTGGATCCTAAGGATCCACTTAACTGGCGCCCCATAACAGGCCTAAATGTTCTCTCCAAGGTAATGGAGAAGGCAGTGGTACAGCAGCTGCAACAGCATCTAGATACCCACAATTTACTCGACCCATTGCAATCGGGCTTCCGTCCCGGACACGGGACGGAAACAGCATTGCTTAAGATATGGGACGACGTTCTGGAGGCCGCAGACGAAGGAGAATCTTCTCTTCTGGTTCTGCTGGACCTAAGCGCAGCCTTTGATACAGTTGATCACAAGCTGTTATTGACCCGGCTGGCTAAAATAGCCAAAGTCGCAGAAAGCGATCTATCCTGGTTCTCCTCTTTTGTGGAAAACCGATCGCAAATAGTTAAGCTAGGACCATTCACTTCGGAACAACGCACATTATCGTGCGGGGTCCCTCAGGGATCTCCCCTGTCGCCGATGTTATTTAACATCTATCTGCGTCCTCTTTTTGAAATCATCAGCAGCCAAAAACTGCTATATCACTCTTACGCAGACGACACGCAACTGTACTTCCGCATTTGCAATAAAAAGGATCACCACCTCAATCTAGAGACATGCCTCTCTGTGATTGAGGACTGGATGACAAAGAGTTATCTCAAACTCAACAGAGCGAAAACAGAACTTCTTCTGTTTCACGCCAAGCGTAGCAATCAATCGATAACAACCTGGATCCACCCGCCCATTCTGGGCAAAGTCATCACCCCTAGCGCCAAAGTCAAAAGTCTTGGGGTCATCTTTGACTCCGACATGACAATGAACGCACAAATAGGGGCAGTAGTCAGCGGATCTCACTATCTGCTGCGCCTACTACGCAGACTCACGCCTTTTATTCCCAAGAAAGACATAGCGGTCGTGGTGGGAGCGATTGTAAACTCCAGATTGGACTATGCAAATGCCCTTTACCTCGGACTTCCCAAGTACCAAATCGCTCGTCTTCAAGTCGTTCAAAATACGGCCGCCAGACTTGTGACTGGGAAAAAACCCTGGGAATCAATCTCACCCTCGTTGAGATCCCTTCACTGGCTACCAGTCAAAGACAGAATCACCTTTAAAGCACTCTGTCTAACGCATAGATGTATCCATGGGAATGCTCCCCATTATCTATGCGAAAAATTAAAAATGTACAATCCCAATCGTATTCTACGATCCAATAATCAAAATCGGCTTCAGATACCGAAAGCCAGATACAAGTCCAAAGGAGACAGGAGATTCGCTGTCCAAGGTCCCAGACTATGGAACGCCTTACCAGCCAGCATTCGACTGGAGGAGAACTACTTGGTCTTCAGGAGAAAGATTAAGACTCATCTCTTTTGATCTCAAAAGAGAAAGGAACAACAAGCGCCCAGAGGCGATTTATTTCGCATGTGCTGCGCTATACAAGTTCTTCATTCATTCATTCATTTAAATACCTAAAAATGTAATTTAGTAACTTTTGTGAAATGCCAGTAAAAACATGGCTGCGCCAGTAAATTGTGGGTGTCGTGCCAGTAAATTTCAATCTGGTAGGTTGGCAACACTGACTATACCTGATTTTTGGCTTTTGCTTCCATCTGATACCAACAAGTTGTAGTGCCAATATTGGTCTCCCCTTAGCCTGAACACATCCAATGCTTGTTTTCAAGGTTTATGAATATTTATCTTTTTTTTTTTTTTCTCCCTGTCATCTTTCTATCACACAGGGATAATGCCAGCCCCTGTACACTGTGCTGAGTATGTGCACCTAGCTCAGTTTACATTCTGGGTATCATGGTGAGCAGGCAGGCAGGTAGCTGTAGTTTATTACATTGTAGCAAAAAGCCTGCTTGATCTCAGTATGTAATGGTGGAACTTTAGTCCTGTTTTAAAATAACACAGGAAGTATATATATATAAAATGTTTTCAGATTTTGTCTGTTTGGAGTGCATCGCTTAATGGTATACATAAGACACGGAACAGCTCTGAATAAATACAAAATTTCAGCTAATTTTTCTCATTTTCCTCTGTGTAGTTCAACTGCTACTGGTATAAGCGCTAAATAATCTATCATCATAGGATTTTCTTAAAAAGTTACCAACAACTGCAAGTGCTATTCAAAAAGTATTTTATATGCATATATATGTATATACAGTATATATAGTGACTTTCAGACTGAAGGGACAACATAGTAATGGAGCAAGATTCGGTGTCTGCCGATTAATCACTCACGTGTCATGTGCAATACTACAAGAATATAATATATTTTTACAGTACATATGTGCAGCAAGCTTTCAGTGTCTGTTTTAATAAAACAATTGCCTCTGTGTGGAATGTCAAGTAAAAAAAATACATATATACAGACACTAATACTGACTGTATTGTTATTACATATATACAGTACATGTTTTCTGAACTTCATTGCACAAATTAAAAGCATATTATTTTGACACATACCTAAAGAATAATAATAAAAATATTTTATATATTCACATTTTAAGTTACAATAAAAAATAAAACAGGGTTTGGTGATAGTGCTTGTTGTGTAATAAGTATCTCAGTCAATAAGATTCATATCTTAATAATTGTCAGCCTTCTTAACATATTTATGTATACATATAGACATTGCCAGCAAACACAACAGATCAATATATTCACCCGGCCGTATTATCTCTTTAACACTATAAGATAAAAAAAAGCCCAGTGAAGACAGATTGCAAGCCATACCTTTCTTACAAAACACTTCAGGAACCCCCTAGGGCTTCAAGAACATTACATGAACAGTGGAATCAATTTCAGAAGCCAAATGGTGCTACAAATAGTACATAGATAAAAAAGAAGGCATGAAAACTTAACTAGTAACCACTGAACTAATAACATTAAATCCACTAACATTAGTAGCATGTAGACAACTAGCAATCATTCTCAAATAGTTCATTCAAATTTTAAATGTAAGCGATTTGACTCCAAAAATCAACACGGTGAAAACTATCCACCATCAAGTGCTGGTAGCAAATCACCAGCTGCTCATGTACACCATTATCAAGCAGTCAGATGATACCAGTTTGTCCAACATGTCTCTTGTGATGAAAGCCACACTCCACTCTGTGCTTCCAACGTTATAGCATCTCCCAAAGGACAGACACTCACCACAATGCCATGCCCATCCGACAACAGATTGACTTATAGCGTACAAAGAAAAGTATAATCCTTTATAGTCCAACTGGATTGGATAGACTTTTATTCAAAAAAGTCCCCTGCTCAAGATTATCAACATTAACCACTACAATGGTGAAGTACCATAAAAACACCAATTTTTATATAAAAAAAAAAAAAAACAGTTGACAATAACCCTACAGGATAAATTGAAGGAGTTGAAAAGGTATGCGACTTGTGGATCAGATATTTGACTAATGACCCAGTGGACCAGTGCCCAGAATCCTTAACCCTTCTCCTCCATTCTTTTCGTCCTTTTTTGTTCTTTTTCGGTTCTATCTACATTTTGTGATTATGGGATTCGGACTGCGTAATGCAGAGGTTGTGGGGAATGGAGAGACCTCCTCTTTTTGGTTAAGGGTATTTGCATTCCCTAACATGAACCACGTACTCTGAACCCATTTAAATTGCGTTGTTACCATAATAGAGAAGGACATCCTAAAAACTTTTAAGTTTTACAGTCAGTTTTTCAGTCTATTTGTACACTAGATTATTAGACTGTGGTTACCTGAGCATCAATTATACAGATTGTGGTTATATACCTCTGATATATGTGAGGACAGTAGTCTAAGGGGGCATGGCCCTTTGCCAATACTGATTGTTGTAATATGTCTTTTGCTTTGTACAAATACAGTTACGTATGACTTTCTGCCTTAGGCAATCCATATTGTGGATGTTGTGTAATGCTAAAATCTCTTTTTGTTTGTTTAATAAAAACATTGAAACAGAAAACAAGGAAAACTACTCACAAAGATCGCTATAAAGGAACACATAACCTCAAGTGTCTCCATCCTAATTAGTAATACAAAGAATTTACCCCCAAGCAAGCATCCAGCTCACATTGATGTCCTCTCACCACATTGTTTTGGTCCTGAGGTCATTTCTGGTCCACACTAATCCACACACTTTTAATTAAATTAGGCGCAAAACCCACATGTAACTGGCAGGAATTAATTCACATTACACTTCATGTAAGAATTTCTTCACAGGATTCCCAGCCAGAAAACCCTTTCAAGAAATTCTTGTATGGGGGGTATTGTGATTTAATTCCAGCCAGTTACATATGGGTTTTGCACTTTTATAAAAGAAGTATTACTCTGTCAAGGGTGTGATTTTCATGTAAGCTTATTTTAATATTATTTATAATAAAATATATTGTACTTTTTATATTTTATTGTTTTGCGATATAAAGTTCCTTAGGAGGTTACAATTGGTAGAAAATGTGGAATATGGATGTTGGCAACTATAACCTTAAATAAAATCAATACTTAAATTTGTATTTGTAGGGCTATATTTCATATCAGATATACTGTATTTTCCGGCATATAAGACAACCTTTTATTCTTAAAAATATGCCTCAAAAATCGGGGGTCGTCTTATACGCCGTATGCAGAGTCAGTCAGACTGTGGGCATCCATTGTTCAAAAGCCGCACCTCCTCCTCATGCTGTTCAGTGATAGGAGGAACACTCAGTTTACCAGCAGAGCATGTGTTCAGTGTCCCGCCTATCACGGACGTTGTCTCGTCTGAGGAGTCCTGTTCAAATAAAACCAATACTTAAATTTGTATTTGTAGGGCTGAATTTCATATCAGATATACTGTATTTTCTGGCGTATAAGACGACCTTTTATTCTTAAAAATATGCCTCAAAAATCGGGGGTCGTCTTATACGCCGTATGCAGAGTCAGTGAGACTGTGGGCATCCATTGTTCAAAAGCCGCACCTCCTCCTCGTGCTGTTCTGTGATAGCAGGAACACTCAGTATCCCAGCAGAGCCTGTGTTCAGTGTCCCGCCTATCACGGACGTCGTCTCGTCCGAGGACGAGACGACGTCCATGGTAGGCGGAACACTGAACACAGGCTCTGCTGGGAAACTGAGTGTTCCACCTATCACGGAACAGGACAAGGAGAAGGCGCGGCTTTTGAACAATGGACACCCGCAGTCTGACTGACTCTGCCAGGGATAAGTAATGGAGATCGTCAAAGTGAGGAATGCAATGGCACAGTGAGGTATGCAATGGCACAGTGAGGGGGTAGGGGGGTCGTCTTATACAGCGAGTATATCCAAAAACCAAAATTTTAGCTGGAAAATTAGGGGGTCGTCTTATACGCCCAGTCGTCTTATACGCCGGCAAATACGGTAGTTCAAAACTCATTATTGGACTTTGCTGCTATGGTGAAGTGATCCTTATCTAATTAATGGATATTGCATATTTTTTGCATATTTACAACTTCGTCATTACATACTGTACTTCCGTTTACTGCAGAATTGAGCGTTCCAATCATTTTCTTATTCAAAAAATCGTTTCTGCAGGGCTCTACCTAATATAGCTTGATTTTTTTAATGTACCAGCACCTCACATCACTACCAGACTCCTGCCCACCCTCTTCAATATTCCCATATAACCTATCTATGTATCTGTTTCCATTAACCACTTGCCGACCAGCCGCCAAAGTTTAACTGCGGCAGCATGGCTCGGCTGGGCGAAACAACGTTATGTTACGTTGCTTCGCCCTGTGGCCACTAGGGGCGAGCGCGATCCGATAGAGGCACACAATTGCATCACGCGACCATGCAATTATCAGTTAAAGCAACACAGTGCCAAATTGTAAAAAATGCTCTGGTCAGGAAGGTGGGGGAATCTTCCGAAGGTAAAACGGTTAATGGGTAAATTCTACTCTTACCTCCATTTTTCACTTTCACAAGAGAAAACATTTATAAAATGATGTTCAAGTGGTACACGACCCCTGTCCGGCTCTGTATTTAGTCTAGTACATTTCCTCACTGTTGAGAAAGCTGTGGATAGGACAGGTCGCTGAGCCACATATACTAGTACTGAGCTCGTGATTATATTTGTGCATTGGTAAAACCTTAATGCTGGAAACAGCCAAACCTATCAGGCCGTCAAACCATCAATCAACAACCTTACTACACAATCGCAAAATACTATCCTAAAATGTAATGATGTCTGAGCACCTTCTCTTCAATTGCTGTTACCACCACTTTCTTCATCCCTTTCTTAACATGATCTAACCTAGCACAGGATACTGGACCTTTGCTATTGGCCTACAACCCTAATTAATAAAGACTATCTCACATGCAAATCCCTATCCCTTGAATGTTTTCAGTTCAATGGACTATCTCTTGGTATGCTTAATGTCATGAAGTTAATGATTTATTGTTGGAATAGGTTCTCTGACCAATGTCTTGTTTGAATTGTGGTTCATTGTAAACATCTCCCTTTGCCACTGTGCCAGGCCACATGGTTTTTTCTGTCAGCTTGTCCTCAGTATACTCATTATCATGGGTTGATTTTGCCATCCCACTGGTGTATTGTGAAGCATTTTTGCACAATTTGGGCTGCATCACCGACTGTAGTTCTATATGATGTACCTGGTTTATACTCTGTTTATCCATAATAAAAAATAAATAAATAAACACACTCTAATGTTGATTTTTGATTAAAAGCTGAATGGTGTCAGTCATGATCAAAATGTGACCTATATTGGTAAGACTTTTTTTCGTTCAACCATGCAGGCTGTAGAAAAAAACCTGAGGAGCTTGCTGTACTAGCTATGCAATGTTAGTACAGAGATCTCCCTGCTGTGCTATTGTGTTCTGGCAGGGGGACTGCCCAGCGCCAGAACAGACCAGGCAAGCACTGGTCAGATGCCAATCGGCTGCTGTTTTTCAAGCATGTCCATTCAACAGAAGCTGGATATTATCAGCCAATATACGGCTCATTTTATTGAACAAACGCATTAAACATTCAAAGTGCTGGAGGCAATAAGTAAGACTTAGCTGATCGAACCTCCTTTGGCAGCAGTGACTTCAAGCAAGCCCTTTGGGTAGCTCTGGATCAGACATGCATAACATTCAGGAGGAATTTTAGACCATTCCTTTTTACAAAACTGCTTCAACTCAGACACATTTGTAGGGTTTCTCGTGTGAATGGCTCTCTTGAGGTCATTCCATAGTATCTCTATTGGATTAAGGTCTGGGCTCTGACTGGGCCACTCCAAAAGGTAATAATTTTTTTATCTGAAGCCAGTCTGTGGTGGATTTAATTGAATGCTAAGGGTCACTTTCCTGTTATATCATACAATTTCTTCTAAGCTTCAGCTGGCGTTTTCCTGTAGGATTCTTTGCTAAACTTGGGAGTTAAT
Organism: Rana kukunoris; assembly: GCA_029574335.1. Taxonomy (NCBI): domain Eukaryota; kingdom Metazoa; phylum Chordata; class Amphibia; order Anura; family Ranidae; genus Rana; species Rana kukunoris. The sequence goes on along the minus strand of CM056055.1, from coordinate 116,026,437 downwards.
TTCCCCCTTGATGATGACAAGTGGTCCAGGCCCTTAGGCAGTGAAACAAGCCCAAATTATGATGTTCTCTTTACCATACTTCACTATGTTGATGTTGGTATGCTGTGCCCTTTTTGCACCATACATAGTACTTAGTATTCTTCCCGAAAAATGAAAGGTTTGTATTATCAGTCCACAAAACTTTATCAATGCAGCAATTTTTTTTTTTAATTCAGCGGCTTCCTTTGTGCTGTTCTGCCATGGGTACTAGACTTACGCATGGTAAACTTATGAACAGGCATGTTAGCTAGTTACTTGTGGGTTTTGCTTTACCTCACTGAGGATTCTGCATTGTGCCTTGGGGGTAATCTTGGCTTGGCACTCAATTCTAGAAAGAGTAGCCACAGTACTAAACTGTCCCCATTTATAGACAATTTATCTGTCAACTGACAGGTGCCTAAATGCTTTGAGATTGCTTTGTATCACTTTTCAGCCTTATGCAGATCAACTACTCTTGATCATATGTCATCAGAGAGCTCCTTTTTGCGAAGTCATGGTTCACATCAGCTGATGCTTCCTATAAACAGCAATCTTAAAATGTTTGAATGTCTTTTATAAATCAAACTCATTTTATTAAATGGACACCAGGGCCTGGATTCAGAAACAACTTACGCCGGCGTATCTATTGATATCTATTGGTACACTGCGTAAGTTTTAGGATGCGCCGTCATATCTGTGTTCCGTATTCTGAAAGCAAGATACGCCTGAATGTGGGCTTGATCCGACCGACGTAAATCTTAGTATGCCGTTGTATCTAGGGTGCATATTTACGCTGGCCGCTAGGGGCGCTTCCGTAGATTTCCGCATCGAATATGCAAATGAGCTAGATATGCCGATTCAGAAACGTACTTGCGCCCGGCGTATAGTTTACGTAAGGCGTATGACCGGCGTAAAGTTACCCCTGCTATATGAGGCGCAGCCAATGTTAAGTATGGACGTTGGAACGTTGTTTGCGTAAGTCGTACGCTAATAGGGCTGTGCGTAAGTTACGTTCACGCCGTAGGCAGTGTTCGGCATATCTTAGGCATTCTGTCCGACGTGATTCTGAGCATGCGTACTGGGTTACGTCCACGGACGGCGCATGCATCTACATGGGGTCACGCTTCATTAACATACAACACGCCTCCTACCTGCCTACTTTGAATTACGCGGGCTTACGCCGGCCCATATACGCTACGACGCCGTAACTTAGGGTGCAAGTTGTTTCTGAATACGGTACTCGCCTCTCTAAGTTACGGCGGCGTAGCGCATATGAGATGCGTTACGCCCGCCTACAATTATGCCATTCTTTCTGAATCCCAGCCCAGGTGTTTAACCACTTAAGCCCGGACCAATATGCTGCTAAATGACCCCAGGGGGTTTCACAATTCGGCACTGTGTCGCTTTAACAGACAATTGCGCGGTCGTGCGACTTGGCTCCCAAACAAAAGTTGTGTCCTTTTCTTCCCACAAATAGAGCTTTCTTTTGGTGGTATTTGATCGCCTCTGCGATTTTTATTTTTTGCGCTATATACAAAAATAGAGCGACATTTTTGAAAAAAATAAATATATTTTTTACTTTTTGTTATAAGTAAAATCAAATAAACTAAATTTTAGTCAAACATTTAGGCCAAAATTTATTCAGCCACATGTCTTTAGTAAAAAAAAATTGCAATAAAAAAAAAAACTACCTAGCGGTGAACAGCGACACCAATACAGCGATCAGAAAAATGATCGCTTAGTGACACTGGCAATAGGGAGTGAAAGGGTTAACTAGGGTGGTGATCAAGGGGTTAAAACTTTATTAGGGCGGGTACGGGGGCTACCCTGAACCTAACACTAACCGCCTGTCACACTGCCTGTCACACTGACACTAAATGCAGTGATCAGTACATATATGATCACTGCATTCAGTGACACTGTGACAGGGGGTGGGGGGGGGGGGTGATCGCAAGGGGTTAATGTGCCTATGTGTAGTGTGTGTCAGTGTAGTGTTGTGCAGACTTACTGTGTGAGTCTTCTCTCCTCAGCGGCAGTTGAAAATACCGCTGAGAGGAGAGATTACATCACTTCCCCCTTCTTGTGTTTACACAGGAGGAGGAAGTGACACGCAGGGGGAGCGCGCGGATTGGCTGGGAGCGATCCGGAGGGGGCGGACAAAAACCAACAGCCGGCCCCTCATCGCGGATCGCTCGGACAGCCACGGGGACCGCTGCAGGTACCGGGGGGGGGGTCCGATTGGACCCCCGACCCATGTCTAGGCAGGGACGTACAGGTACGCCAATGTGCCTGTACGTGACATTCTGCCAACGTATATGTACATGCAGCGGTCCATAAGTGGTTAAACTACTGACTCAAATTAGCTTTCATTAAAGTTATTAGTCTATAGGTTTACTTGCTTTTTCCTCCAGCATTGTGAATGTTTATTGAGTGTGTTCAATAAAGAAACGAGAAATTAGAATTGTTTGTATGTTATGACAAGGATCAGATAACATTTAATGGAATATTACTGTGAAAATGCACTGTAATTTGGTTGCAATTTGATTTTTTTTTTGTTTACAAACTTTTATTGTGAAAGGTAAGTGGTGGTACAAATCCAGGAAATTAAAGCATATATATAGAGGAATGTAATACATATACAGAGTCAGTCTGTGTACAAGGCCTAAGACAACTTGTGAAGACCATAGATAGTTATACATGATAGGAAAAAACTTAGGGGCAGGAGTAACAAAAACATCATGGAGGAATAAAACAGTGACAACTGGGGTATGAGACGTTTAAAAAGATTAGATAGGGTTAAAGAACTGTGGGGAATGTTCGAACCAGGGAGACCATTTATTGACATATATATGGCTGGTATTTTGTAGAATATGGAATATTTTTTCCATTAGGCAAATGTTGTTAATCTTCGATTTGAGTGGATCTATTGGTGCCGATAAACATCCCCCCCTCTACGATGGAATCCTTGCGTTCCTCCTTCCACTTCTCCTATTCGTTAGAATCCCTCCCATATCTAGGCATACATCTAACCCCTAATCTCAATGACTTAGAAGCCAAAAACTACATCCCAATGATACAAAAATTAAGAGCTACTCTTAAAATGTGGAAATCCTTTAAGATCTCGTTTTTGGGCAGAATCACTGCAATTAAGATGACACTGCTACCCAAAATATTGTACCTTTTCAGAGCACTCCCCATTAGAATCAATAAAACCCTTATCACCAGATTCCAATCGGACATTAACAAATTTGTATGGGCAGACTCCCACCCACGCTTATCAAGACCAATTTTATACAAATCCCACAAATGTGGTGGCTTCGGCCTCCCAGACTTCTGGCTATATTATTTATCTGCCAGGTGGACCCAAATAGCACAATGGCATATTCCGAATTCTAGAATCCCATGGGTGGAATTTGAGAGAGCTTCGATTTTACCATATTCTATCTCAGGTTTACTATGGGGGAACAAAATCCCAATTCCCTCTTTGGCCGCTCGTAATCAATTAGTTGCACACTCATACCAACTATGGAAGCTACACAACCATAAGTTTAACCTTACCTCCAAATCCCCCCCACACGCTTCATTCCTGGGCGACCCTAAATTCACCCCTAACGCTCATGAGCCTATAGATCTTACTTGGTGGATAAACAACAACCTGACCTCACTCTCCAAGCTCATAATGGGCACCAAATTTATCTCCTTCCCCACCTTGAAATCAAAATATCACGCCCCAGATTCAGAATACCTCAATTTCCTTCTTATTAAGCAGTTCTTCGATACATACTTCCACACCCTGAACACCCAACCCCAACTCTTTTCGAAAATCTGTGTCTAAACTCACCCAGAAAAAGAGGTTTCATCTCCATACTTTACTCTTTCTTAATTAACAACCCAGACGTCAACAAACTTCCATACATGATCAAATGGGAACATGAAGAGAATTTTACATACTCCACAGTTAATTGGAACAATTGTATAAATAATCTACATATGTGCACTAAATCCATTTCTATCAAAGAAACGGCCTTGAAACTATTTACAAGATGGTACTATACACCCACCAAACTTCACTCAATATTTCCCTTGTCCTCCCCGTCTTGCTTCAGAAACTGTAACTCCTTGGGCTCATTTTCCCACACATTTTGGTATTGTGACAAAATTAAAAGCATATGGCTACAGCTAGAGAAATTTGCATCCACAATCTCAGACAAGAACATTACCCTAACATTGCATAACTGCCTTCTTTTTTCTCCAATCTCGGGTCTCCCCACCTGTTATATGAGACTGATACACACAATATGCGTAGCCATACATTGGTTGATAGCTTTCCATTGGAAATCACCGACGATAGCAATTTGATTTTTTTTTTAAGCCAAGCCAATATGTTCTAATATTGCTGAAAATTCATATCTAGTATCTGTAGCGTATTAAAGGGGACGTACCTGTACGCCCATTTGCCTACTGCTGCTATTCTGACGACGTATATCGGCGTACAGCGGTCGGCAAGTGATTAATTTACTTTAATCAGTCACAGCTACTATAGATGAAATTCAGCAATATATGTTTATTGATTACCATGGTTAGCTACTCTTTTATCATTATTAATGGTTTTTGATTTATAGCGCAGCACTGTTTATTGATTATTTGCACCTGTTATGTGAAGTGAGAACACTTGTTAGTGATAGCAGCTATTATTAAAGGAGTTGTAAAGTAAAAAAAAAAATTGGATAAAATTAATATCTGCAAGGTAGACAAGCAGAATAGTGTAATGATTCTGTTAACAAACGAGTAAATACCTATTAAATTCCTTCATCTATATTACCTCCGGCGTTCTAGTTTCTGTTCTCTCATTCACTTCCTGGTTTGCGGCGCTCGTTCATGTAAGAACTACATTTCCCATTATGCATTGTGGCACGCTCCATAAATTCACACCTCCTTGAAGTCTCTAACACGTAGAGAGCGTCCTGCCGCACAGATGTAGTTCCCAGGAGGGGGCGAGCACGTCACTGACCACCGCAGTAAAGCCTCCCTTCACGGTGGTGAGTAACAATCAGACAAGCAGGAAGTGAACAGAACAGAGAAGAAATAGAGCAACTTCTGAGCAAAAACGAACAATGAGGAAGTGAAAAGAGGAATGTCTGCAGGTAAAGGGTGCTTATTATGAAAAAAAAATCCTTTACAACCCCTTTAATTATTCCCCCCCCCCCCCCCCAAAAAATATTTTTTTTACACCACTTTATTTCATGAGATTGTGCAGATTGATATTCACTTTATGCTCTAATATTGCTTTCTTTTTTGGGGGGACATTTTTTTTTTGAGGGGGGGGGGGGGTTTCTGGCAAATAAACTCTAATTTTTATATTTTTATGTAAAGATTAAAATATGGCCAGAGTCTCGTGTTCAAAGTAGGGCGTAGCAAAATTGTTTTAATACTGTTCACATAGACAATGTAATATTTTGGGTCTTTTTCAGTGAAATAAATACACTCTTATGTTGTTTTTTTAAAAGCTGTCAGGTGTCCAAAATGCAGCTTAGTGAAAGCGCTTACATACTCTGCACATGGTCGCTTACAAATACATGCTGTCCTTTTTCCCTGAAATACATACAACGTTATACACTCCAATGTTGATTTATTGATTAAAGTCTGACTAATGTCCCTCCTTTTCAAAATGCAGCCTAGAAAACAGCTAAAATACTGTGTATGGAGTCAGTACAAATATGTTTCTGTTTTTTTTAGACAACTTCACTCAAATATTAAGATTTAAAGCTGCATGGTGTGCATTTCCCCCATACCTGGACTCTCCATACAGACCAATAGATTACTATCTTAAATGTTGCCAACCTGAGTTCCAACACAAGTTGGGTTTCTGACCAACTGGGGAGGAGAACACTCCCCATCCTCACCTCTAGCACTTCAACCCTTCTCCTACTCAATAAAATGAAGCATCGTTGAATAAAAAGTATTTTGTGTAGAATGCTTTATTCCTGCAGATGAAAGTAGAACTTTCACCTTTTGCTGTACCATATTTTGCATTTGACTACACATATTGCTACTTTGGGCCATGACTCCTGGTGTGCTGCCTATTTCTCCAGTATCTCTATATATGTTTTAATGACAATGGTCAGTATCTGCTCTATTTTTTTTTTTTATATACAATTTATAAATTGCCGCTTTGAGAACTTAATCATTATAGTAAAATTGCAAGCCATGTTTGTCTATGCAAGTCAGTGGCAGTGCGTCCATAGAGGGCACAGGAGCGCCACCCTCTCTCTCCTGCACCCGTCACTCAACAATAGATACAGTAGATACATGCATTGAATGAATCTATTTATTGTCACCGTTACCGCCCCCTATTCAGGTGTCCGGCCCCTTGTTGGGTGGTGGGCATCTGAATTACAGTGGTGGAGGTGTTTTTGGAAATTCCTGATTAGAGCAGTCGGCTCTAATAGGCATCCTGATTAGAGCCATGGGCTCTAATAGGCTTCCAAATTGTTAAACAGCTGACGCACTGCTGTGTTGCAGTGTTGTGTTAGGAAATCAAATAAATTGATTCCTTAACCGGTTAAGGATCGCCGCATGTACATTTACGTCGGCAGAATGGCACGTACAGGCACATTGGTGTACCTGTACGTCCCTGCCTAGACTTGGGTTGGGGGTCCAATCGGGACCCCCCCCCCTCGGTACTTGCGGCGGTCCCCGTGGCTCTGCGAGCGATCCGGGATGAGGGGTTAGTGATGTAATCTCTCCTCTCGGCGGTATTTTCAACCGCTGATGAGGAGAGAAGACATCACAAGTGAGTCTGCACAACACTACACTGACACCAGGACATGTAGGCACATTAACCCCTTCCGATCACCCCCCCCCCCCCCACCCCCCTGTCACAGTGTCACTGGATGCAGTGATCATATATTTACTGATCACTGCATTTAGTGTCAGTGTGACAGGCAGTGTGACAGGCAGTTAGTGTTAGGTCCAGGGTAGCCCGTACCCCCCCTAATAAAGTTTTAACCCCTTGATCACCGCCCTAGTTAACCCTTTCACCCCCTATTGCCAGTGTCACTAAGCGATTATTTTTCTGATCGCTGTATTAGTGTCACTGTTGCCGCTAGGTAGCTAATTTTTTTTATTGCGATTTTTTTTACTAAAGACATGTGGCCGAATAAATTTTGGCCTAAATGTTTGACTAAAATTTAGTATATTCAATTTTTCTTATAACAAAAAGTAAAAAATATTGATTTTTTTTCAAAAATGTCGCTCTATTTTTGTATATAGCGCAAAAAATAAAAATTGCAGAGGTGATCAAATACCATCAAAAGAAAGCTCTATTTGTGGGAAGAAAAGGACGTGAATTTTGTTTGGGAGCCACGTCGCAATTGTCTGTTAAAGTGACGCAGTGCCAAATTGTAAAAACGCCTCTGGGCATTTAGCAGCATATTGGTCCGGTCCTTAAGTGGTTAACACTGACCCGCCTCTCAGCCAATCAGGTCCACCGGGTCTGGTTACCTCTCACCTGATTGGCTGAAGTGACAGGCGCTGTTATTGGACGCCTATTAGGTGTCCAATAATAGCAGAAGAGGACGGGAGAAGACATTGATGACTCAGAGGGAGCGCGGAGGACAGCGCTGACCCGAGACAGGTAAGTGCCGGGCGGGGGGCACACTGGCAGAATTTGATGGGACAAACTGCTGGCAATTGATGGGGCAAACAAGCGGCAATTGATGGGGCAAACAAGCAGCAATTGATGGGGCACACTGTCGGCATTTGATGGAGCACACTGTCGGCAATTGATGGAGCACACTGTCGGCAATTGACGGGGCACACTGATGGTAATTGATGGGGCACACTGGCAGCAATTGATGGTTACAGTAGCTGTTTTTGATGGCACAGTGGCTGTGCTTGATGGGCACAGGGGCAGCGTTTAATAGGCACAGTGGTGGCAATTTATGGGTACATTGGCTGTGTTTGATGGCACAGTGGCTGCTTTTGATGGCACAGTGGTTGTGTTTGATGGGTACAGTGACTGCAATTGGGCACAGTGGCTGAGTTTTATGGGCACAGTGGCTGCATTTGAAAGGCACAGTGTCTGTGTTTGATGGCACAGTGGCTGCGTTTGATGGGTACAGTGGTTGCGTTTGATGGGCACAGTGACTATGTTTGATGGCACAGTAGCACTGGCTGCGTTTGATGGCACAGTGGCTGTATTTGATGGCACAGTGGCTGTGTTTGATGGCACAGTGGCGGCAATTGATGGGCACAGTGGCAGAAATTCATGGGCACAGTAGCTGCGTTTGATGGGAGGTGAGACAGTGAGGCTGCAATTGATGTTTTTTTTTTTTGTTTTGTTTGTTTGCGCCCCCAAAAAATTTGAGCACCAGCCGCCACTGATGCAAGTGACTATATTTTACTTACTGTATCAATAATAATCTTGAATTCAGTCTCAGTACATTTTCTTCTTTGGGGGATGGAGGGGTAATTAGATGTTTATTATTTTGGGGTTTAGATTATTTGTGTATTAAATTGTGCTGTCTTGTATCATGCATGTCTTTCGAGGAAATTTGCATTTTCTCAAAGGTTTTTAGATAATTTATATATATATTTTTTTATAATATATAGATATATACATACATAACATATATACTTCATATATTTATAAACTCCTGGATGCCCCCTATTAAACCCAGAAAATGGGCCTGGGTAAAATCATTTTTTTTTTTTTTTTTTTTGACAACACTTGGGGGCTATAAATATATGTGTGTGGAGGCACGCACAGGTCTTGCAACTGAGATAAACCAAAGCAACAGTGTTTTATTGTCAACTTTTTGGTGATCCATCTTTCTCAAGACTGAGCTCTATTGAAATGTTGACAATAAAATGCTGCTTTGGATTTGTATGGATTTTTTTGTGGGTGAGCACCCTGGTATTTACCTCGCACATATGTGAGGGAAAAAAGTATTTGATCCCCTGCTGATTTTGTATGTTTGCCCACTGACAAAGTCTATAACTTTGTCTATAATTTTGTCTATAATTTTAATGGTAGGTTTATTTTAACAGCGAGAGACAAAATAACAACAGAAATATCCAGAAAAATGCATTTCAAAAAGGTTATAAATTGATTTGCATTTTAATGAGTGAAATAAATATTTGATCCCCTATCAATCAGCAAGATTTCTGGCTCCTGGGTGTCTTCTATACAGGTAACAAGCAGAGATTAGGAGTTACCTGTATAAAAGACACCTGTCCACAGAATCAATCAATCACGCTGGGAGGTACGCACGGCTAGCTTTACTGCTGTCGCAGAGGAGGGTCCAGGCAGTGTTGGTATATAGAATATTATACATTGATAGACGGAGCTGAGCATCCGCTATCCGGTGAGGATGAATATGAGCCTGCTCCCATCGTGATCTGCTGGAACTTTCCTTCCCTCATCGTTCCCAGGAATTCAAAGGCCGCGGCTGGGCTATAGCCGATTGCGCATTGTGCTTGCCCTCTGGTAAGCGGCCAAACATTACCGGTGAAGGGATCACATTAATATATATCTGTCACTGTGGTGGTGTGCAATTCCAGGATTGTTGTGTATGAACTGACCTAAAGGAGATTCATGTTGAATTTTATATGCTTCAAGGACTTGATTCACATTTATCTCGCTCAAATCAATGTTATTGTTTTATTGTGTGGCGCGGCTTTGCTTTTTTGTTTATGTAATCAATCAGATTCTAATCTCTCCACCATAGCCAAGACCAAAGAGCTGTCCAAGGATGTAATGGACAAGATTGTAGACCTACACAAGGCTGAAATGGGCAACAAGACCATCGCCAAGCAGCTTAGTGAGAGGGTCACAACAGTCAATGCGATTATTCACAAATGTAAGGAACACAAAATAACTGTCAATCTCCCTCAGTCTGGGGCTCCATGCAAGATCTTACATCGCAGAGTTTCAGTGATCATGAGAACGGTAAGGAATCAGCCCAGAACTATGCCAGAGAATATTGTCGATGATCTCAAGGCAGCTGGGAGCATAGCCAAGAAAACAATTGGTAACACACTACTCGATGAAGAACTGAAATCTTGCAGTGCCCGCAAGGTCCCCCTACTCTGAGACCAAAATCGAGCTCTTTGGTATCAACTAAACTCACCGTGTTTGGACGAAGAGGAATGTTGCCTATGACCACAAGAACACCATCCCTGCCATCAAACATGGGGGTGGAAACTTTATGCTTTGGGGGAGTTTTTCTGCTGAGGAGACAGGACAACTACAATGCATCAAAGCATCAAAGGGACGATGGACAGGGCCATGTACCATCAAACGTTGGGTGAGAACCTCTCCCCCTCAGCCAGGGCATTGAAATGGGTAGTGGATAGGTATTCCAGCATGACAATGACCCAAAACACACAGCCAAGGCAACACAGGAGTGGCTCAAGAAGAAGCACATTAAGGTCCTGGAGTGGCCTAGCCAGTCTTCAGACCTTAATCCCATAGGACATTTGTGGAGGGAGCTAAAGGTTCGAGTTACCAAATGTCAGCCTCAAAACCTTAAAGTGGAGGTTCACCCTCCAAAAAAATGTCTAGCATGCCATGGAGAACACCCACCCGACAGGCAGTATGCCGGTGTTTTTTTTTTTTCGTACACACCTTTTTACGGGCTCTCATCCCCTCCGGTGGTCCCGCGGTACTGGGCGTTTACAATCACAGGCTGTGATTGACGTCCCTCAGTCCGGCGCATACAGCGCGTCACGAGATGCCGAAGGAACCCGAACGTCGGTGCGCAGGTGCCGTATAGGGCCACACCGACGTTCGGGTTCCTTCGGCATCTTGTGACGCGCTGTATGCGCCGGGCTGAGGGGACGTCAATCACAGCCGCCGGATCGGAAGAGAGCCCGTAAAAAGGTATCTACAGAAAAAAAAAAAACACTGGCATACTGCCGGTCGGGTGGGTGGGCTCCATGCCCTTCTAGAATTTTTTTGGAGGGTGAACCTCCACTTTAATGATTTGGAGAGGATCTGCAAAGAGCGGGACAAAATCCCTCCTGAGATGTGTGCAAACCGGTGGCCAAGTACAAGAAATGTCTGACTTCTGTAATTGCCAACAAGGGTTTCTCCACCAACTACTAAGTCAGTGTTTTTCAACTCCAGTCCTCAAGGCACACCAACAGGTCATGTTTTCAGGCTTTCCATTATTTTGCACAGGTGATTTGATCAGTTTCACTGATTTAGTAATCACCACAGCCATTTCATCTGAGGGAAATCCTGAAAACTTGACCTGTTGGTGTGCCTTGAGGACTGGAGTTGAAAAACACTGTACTAAGTCATGTTTTGCGAAGCGGTCAAATAATTATTTCAATTTGTAACTTTTTTAAATGCATTTCTCTGGATATTTTTGTTGTTAATCTGTCTCTCACTGTTATAATAAACCTACCATTAAAATATAGACTGATCATTTGTTTGTCAGTGGGCAAACTTACAAAATTACCAGGGGATCAAATAATTTTAGAGTGCAGTGGCTACCCAATAAATATATATATATATATATATATATATATATATATATATATATATATATATATATATATATATATATATACATATATAAAATGGAATGCTTTAAAGTTGTTTGTAAGATCTGTATTTTGGGCAGTTTGTTTCCTATTTTAGGATGTTGCTCGGGCATAGATATTAGACATTTTAAAATTATACAAAAAAAAAAGTGTTAAATTGCATTTAATATACTGAGATGTGATACAATGTAAGTAGCAAAGAACCGGATACAACCTGCAGTAATTCAGAATGTTTTTTTATTAGTAAAAAATTATTTTCACTTTGGGAAATAATAAACAATACATCTAGCATTTCAGGTCAGCCAAAGCTTAATGGAAATTCCCAAGTTGTCCTATTCTTTCTACTACAGGGCAGGAAGTGGCAATTTACTTACAGTTTACAGCAAATCCCAGATGGTCAAGGAATAATTGAGTGACTAGGAATCTGTTTTGTTGTCACATTTACCGCATTTCTGTAGCAATTCCTCTCTTGTTTGTTTTAGGATGGTCAGGCTTATATTAACTCATTCAGGATTAAATATATTTATCTTCTATGACCAGACGAATTAGGCATAGTCCTAAAAACCCTTATGATATATAGAGAATGCAATATATATATATATATACAATATATTTATATATATATATATATATATATATATATATATATATATATATATATATGCAGTAAAACAAACTAGCTTTGACTACGTGGGCACCTAAAGGAAAATTGTCTTTGACCATGCTGTTTTTTGGACCCAACTCTAGGTGAATTTTTTGTTGTTGTTGTTGTTGTTATGAATAGTGTTGCCAAGTGCTAGATCCTCCAAACATTTTTTTTTTTGCTGTTTGTGTCCCGAATGATAAGATTTCCCCCAACAAATACACAGTAATGGCCATTTTCCAGGCTAATAGACAAGGGGATGACAAAAAATCACAGAGGAGTTGGGCACTTATCTGGAGACTAGTCATCAAAGCATTTTAATAATGCTTAAGGTGAAACATTAAAAATACTAAATTCCTTTAAATAATAGACCTGTGCACACTGATAAATTTTGTTTTGTAATTTCGTTTTCGTCTGAAAATTTATTTAGTTACTTGTATTCCGTAAAAAAAAATGCATTCGTCCGAAAATCCAAATAAATTAAGGTCGAATCTGTCATTGAAGGCTAATGGTGTCTGTCAAATGTTCTGAGAAAAAAAAAAGATTTGACGGAGCAACGAAACTGTACGATGCCGCATTGAATGTTCCGCCTACAAGCTATAGAAGAATTCTAATGTTGTATGACTAATAATAATTATATTTATTAATTATTATTACTAGCCAACATTAGAATTCTTCTATAGCCTATGGGCAGAGAATTTCACCATAAATGTCCGCCTGCTGCGATCGTATGTTTTTAACTACTTCGTCGAATCTTCATGTCTCTCTATGCCGAATCTTCATGTCTCTCTATGTCAAATCTTTTCTCTTTATGTAAAATAATATTGGACTAATAGAGTTAAGGTGTGTCGGATCTTTCGGTTTTCGTTTTCTGTGCTCTTGTTATTATTTGTTAAAACGAGAACGAAAATACCTGAAATTCGGACGAAAATGCATTCGGACGAAAACTAATGCACATTTCTATTAAATGACATACCTGGGGGGAAAGGGGAACAGAATGGGGTTGCCCAAAATTCCAAACCAATACCATACTATTTCAGGTATAGTAAAAATAAAGAAGGACATAAAGACAAAGAAAATAAATCAGGATGCTGAACTCCCACCCCCCTTTTCCCACTGACAGGAAATGTATTTACCTGATGAACTTCTTGCTTATATGAGGAATATACATTTTCTTCCACTAAACACATTTAAAGCAATCCAGACTTTAGAAACTTTCATTGCTCAGCCCTGATGAAGAGAGACTTTTGTAGTACCCAAATCACTTTGGATTTTCTTTGTTGACTGCTAGGTCTAATAAAGATGTGTCTATTTTCCAATCGGTCGAGACTCTTTTTTTGGGGCTCCAACAGTGTTCTAAAGACTAGATTGCAACAGTAAAGCTTCGTACACACGACCGGTTTTCCCGTCTGCCAGGATAGCTTTTGGCCGGGTAAACTGGACGTGTGTATGCTTCCTTGCAGTTTTCCCATCAGGAAAACAGACGGGAATCCTGACGGGAAAATAGTGAACCTGCTCTCTATTTTCCGGCCGGGATTCCCGGTGGCTTTTTTTCCGCCAGATTTACTAATACCCTATGGGATACACTGCGAGGCAGTGCCCATGGAGCATACATACGGCCGGGATTACCGTCCAAAGCTCTATGGCAGTTTTCCTGCTGGGTTCTCGGCTTTCCCCTCGGTTTTCACAGTGGACTTTTCACCGCTGTGGAAACCTACCGTGTGTACAGAGCTTGATGGTATGGATGATTTATATTAAATGTTTTTTGACAATAATATTATTTATATGGTTTTACTACAGCACAGGCTAATATTATTCACAGATTATTCACAGATTCATGTAGGGATTCAAAGCTAATTGGATGAGAAAGATTGGATCATCTCAGTACATACTGTATCTCCTAAGAGAAAAATCTTATGGCTTGAAAATCTTTAGTCTGTGGCAAGTCATTTCATTCATACCCTTGTAGTTCATACATCTATAGTGTAGATTGTGTTTGTTAATAAATTGATCTTTTGGGAGATAATAGATTTTCCTAATGTCTTGGCTCTGTACTACCTGTGGGGCCATTTTTACGTTAGCATAAAATAGGTGGAACAATTCAAATGTCTGCTCAGGCTGAAAAACCTATTGGTTTTGCAATTTAGAAAAAGAGAAAACATGGGAAAGTGTTTTGAATAACAAACACTGAAAAAAGAATGATACATGCCAAGTAAAAAATGCACAATAGTTGGAAGATGCCGATTGTTCTGGTTTATTAGCTCGTATTTTTATTTTTATTTTTCATTATAAATGTTTCACCTTTCTATCCCTTTTATTCTAATATCTAGTTATTCCAATATCTAGTTACAAATCTCTAAATAAGTTCATGTTGCGGGTGTACAAAGTGTCTGGAATTTTTTTTTTAAATACAGCTCAGGTAGATAGATACCTAACAAGATCAAGTAGGACGGGACTTAACATACATTTTTGCACTCTAGAAACCAGAGGGAGCTAATTTTAAATATTTGCTTGTTTACAGTATAATAATTATTAAATTGATGGAATGTACATAATATGCCAAATAAAAAACAGGAATGGTTTCACATTGGAATTATATATAATCAACTGTTTCAGAAAATACCATATTGTTATAAGCAATACAAACCTGACATTTTTATGTACACATATATCAATATAAATCTTAACACATGTATCACGGTTGTAAAGGAGTTTTTTTAATTGTTTTGGATACAAATTAATTTCCCTGTTAATAAAACTGCTTCTTAAATAACTCACAAGAAGACACATGCTTGATTTACATAGAATGAAATGGCTTTTGCTTGGAAAGCAATTTATCACCATATTTCTATGTTAAATACAATACATTATAAGCACAAGGGACACATAGCAATTACTATTGACATGCTCTATTGGAAACACATAAATCAAAATAATAAGGGTCATAAAACAGTTAGGCTGTAAAATGTTAAAAAAAAAATACTTTTTTTTTAATTTAAAGAGACAGTTTCAATAAATTATCATAACTATTTTAGACTGCAATTTACTGTACAGCACCAATTACTTCCCCCTACTACCTACTGCAAAGTATACAAAAGAGTAAAATGTTTTTAGAAGCAGCATTCAGAAATGTAACTAGAACCATAAGTCCAGCAGCAAGTAAACCATGTTTTTGAATTATAAAAAAAAAAATGTAGCATCACAATGTAATCAGGTATGAGTAGGCAAAGGTGTGGGCTCACTAATTGGCCTTCAGGGCAAATGCAAATTTCTCTCATTTGGTGTTCCTGCTCATTGTCACCGTACAGTACATATGCAACTGATTCCTGGGCCTTATTTAGGCTCACTACCAGCAAGTGCTAAGGAAGTCTCACTGAGCAGCTATACATAAAAATGTCATATCAGTATCAGAAAAGAAAAACTACTGCTAAATACTAAACTATTATTGTTACTTATAAGAAGAAGATAACCCCTTGGGCTTTAAATGGTTTAATTGACTTTAACTAGTCCCAGTTTTTAATTGCAATTGCTGACACCCATAAAAAGCTTAACAGACATCTCTTTTATATAGCTGTAGTTGCATGGCATAAAAAGTGTTGTTAAATTAATAAGGGAGGACATACTCTCTTTGTTTAAACAGATTTCGTTTTTTTTTTGTAACACAGACATACAATTATAATATTGATTATGGGAGCAAAAAGACAACGTAAAATTGACAAAAAGATATACCTACTGTATACAAACTAAAAATATAAGTTTATATATTATGTATTGTTATAAGCTAGCTCTGTTGTGTGTTTTTTTATGATGATGATGGTTATTATTAATATTACTTATAAAAGCATATGTCTGCACGTCATTCTTATGTTCAGATACTTCTTCTAAGGCCGCTTACACACGATAGGTTAAACCGATGAGAATGGTCTGATGGTTCATTTTCATCGGACCAAACCGATCGTGTGTGGGAGCCATCGCTTAGTTATCCATCGGTTAAAAAAAAGCCAACTTGTTTTAAATTCAACCGATGGATTCCTAACCGATAGGTCAAAACCGATTGTTAGTTAAAAAAGTTGGTTAAAAAGTCGACACATGCTTGGAAGCATTGAACTTCATTGTTTTCAGCATGTCGTTGTGTTTTACGTCACCGCGTTCTGACCCGATGGTGTGTAGGCACGACGGACCATCAGTCAGCTTCATCGGTTAACCGATGAAAACGGTCCATCGGATCGTTCTCATCGGATGGACTGATCGTGTGTACGTGGCTTAAAAGTTCCCTCACCCCATTTGATTTGTCTGGGTCAAAGCTTACACAGAGCTAAGAACCCTCTTCTAGCCCTCGCCACCAGAGCTCAGGATTATTGATTGGTTGGTGACACATAGAGCTCTGCATTGTCTGAGCCTGGGATCACACTTGTGTGGTGCATGTAATGTAATGTAATGTAGAAAGGAATCACACCACATTTCTATTCAAATTACGTGATTCTTTCCAGGGCTCAGTTTGCACTGCACCGCACGAAAATGCAAAAGTACAGCCTTCTTTTTTTCTTGCCACACCGGAATTTTGTGATTCTTATAATCACAGTGCGTTTTGCGACCTGTTTTGGGATATTCGTTGTGTTTTGGGGTATTATGCATTTACATTGACACTGGAGGCAGAGCGCATAAACAGAGTTCTATTTCAATACGGTGTGGGAAGCTCCCAGAATTTTTTTGCGTTCTCCACACTGCATATATTTGAAATGTGGCTTAAAGTAGCTACATACTCCTTTATGAGTGGAGTTGAGAGGTATCTTGATATAGCATGGTCTTACCCCAAAGCGCTTATAAACACATACACATACTAGGGCCAATTTTATAGACAGAATTTGATTAACCTACCAGCATGTCTTTGGAGCATAGGAGGAAACCCACGCAGGCACAGGGAAAACATAGAAACTCCGGGCAGATGGTGTTGTGGTCGGGATTTGGACCAACAACCCTATTTCTGCTAGGTGAAAGCGCTAACCACTGCACAACTGTGCTGCCGGTTATGTTTAGTATTTCATCAGACCTAATCACAATTTGGTTCGTAGAGAACCTCAATGGTGGGTTACCCACTCACCTAAAATGCCATTACTATGACATTTTCACAGCAGTTATAAAACCAAATTATGGTTTAATCTACCCCTAAATGCTTCTCTTTTTTGTAGATTAATTAAAGTGGAGTTCCACCCATTTTTTTTATGTTTGTCTGTGCTGCATGCCCTAATCTTATAGTGTTCAGAATGGACAATTTTTATTTATTTTGTTGCTTGTAAATACCTTTTATTTTGTAGTCCTTCATTACTTCCTGCTCCTTATTAGCCTAGGCTATTAAGTCACAAGGCTATTTGCAAGGGTTTCTGGGATAGGCATCATGTTTCCTAGTAGTCCTTGCAAACCTGACTGAAACCTATTACATTGCTTGTGCAGCACTGAGCATGTGCGAGATCTGCAAAGCTGAAATCCAGGAAGTCATACAGTCTGGCTTCATGATGCCCACACTTAAGATGGCCACGGTCTATTTCTAGATTATAATCTAAATGCTGTAACAACCTAACAAAACGGAACTTAGTTTACAGACTAACTTTACTAGAATACATTAAAGGATCACTAAAGGACATTTTTGTTTTAGCTAAATAGCTTCCTTTACCTTAATGCAGTGCTGTTTTCATGTTCTCATTGTTCGTTTTTGCTTTGAAGTAGCTGTAATACTTCTCTGATCTCCACACTTCCTGCTTGTCTGGCTCCTTATGAAAAAACTCATGGCAGATTTTCACTGTGGTCTAAGCTGTGTGTCTAAAACGCCTCAGAACCAATCAGATTCATTTTAAAAACAAAACACTGCCCTGGATTTGTTTGTTTTTGTTCTGTGTGTCTTCTGTACTTCACAGGAACATGAAATCATTTTAAAAACGAAAGTGAAACTAGAGGCACATTATATGATTGATTTGTATCTATTTTTAATCATTTTTAAAAGGAATCAGTTAACTTTTATGTCACTATACCCTGTAATCAGTAATTTCAGCAAAAAAAAATTTCCTTTAGTGACCCTTTATTCTTGTGTATTACAGGGGTATTTATATTTAAAAAGTGAAATTGTGGGTGGAACTCCCCTTTAAAGTCAAAGTAAACCCTCCTATCGTTTTCAGCCATGGAATCTGCCATCTTGGCCTCTGTTTAAGCTTTAACTGCAATGATTTTGCACATGTGATCAGTTATGAAAGCATGTGTTTAAGGATATCAAAAATAAAATACGGTACATATATTGTGTGTTATATAAAGGTGTATTGACCTGCATTGAAACACTTTACTAGATCTTTGTTATGGCTACAAGTAATCACTTCAGGACACCATTGAAAAGATCTCCCACTCTAACCATGTCCCTGTTGTGTTCTTTGTGATTATAAAAAAAAAAAACACAAATTGAAAATCCAAAAGGAAAAGTAAAACCATCCTGTACTAGCTATAGCAGGAAGGCGATCCTGGAAGCCTAAAGTGCTAAGAAGTATTACATAGTTACATAGTTGGTGAGGTTGAAAAAAGACACAAGTCCATCAAGTCCAACCTGTGTGTGTGCTTTTTTTCCCCGCAGTATTACATTGCATATGTTGTGGTCGTATTGAGTGTTTGAACCCCTGGCATCTACATCAGTAAATAATTTAGGGCCAAAAGAGGGACAGTGTGATCAAAATAAGGGTTTTAAGATTAACTGTACTTGAAAAGTCATTTATGATATTGTAGCTCAGACATTGCTGTATTTAATTATATCTACTATATTTTCTGTGCAGTGCATTTACTATGTCTCATGAATGTTTCATCAGCTGTTTGAATCTTTTACGTTCAAACCGTACACTTGCAGACAGCCTCATAGTATTTTAAGCACTGTGTTTTAGACTAATGCAAGCGTCTGCTGAAATGGCTTTACCGTAAGAGAGATAATAGCCTCTAATTGGGAATACAGATGAGCTTTGACTAATGTGCCTTTTTGACCACTGAAAAAAAGTCAGTCTTTTCTTGCATCCCACAGGAGTACTTGTAATTAGCACTCATCCATCATGCTTGGATATCCTACAGTTTTTCTAATTGTAGTCAACTATACTACAGACCTGATTACATCTGGTAATTAAAGCAAATAATTATTAGTGGCACAAGTGGTGGAACTGGTTATAATTGAATATTGGCAAGTTATGTATAACCACATCATTGCCACTGAAATATTTTACTCTGTAGGGTCCTCATATATTATCTTATCTGCTAATGCTTGCGAAACCATTTTTTTTTAATATGCAGGATATGTAATTCTGAATAGGATATTAGAATGTCAACATCCTGAAGAGCACTCAATCTAAAATGAATTTGTGAAACTATTATTTTTGTTTATTTAGATATTGATTGATTTAAGTTGTATATCTGTTTAGCCACCCCAAAAAATAAAAACACACATTTTTTATTTTCATCAGGAAAATGCTTTAAAAAAAATTATGATGATGATGATGAGAAAGTTATGCACAATGGATACATTCTGCATTATAGTGTATTATGGCCGGTCAGTTAACTTAAGTGAATATTAGTTTGATAAATTACACGAAAACCCTAACTAAACAACCTTTACGTGGCTCCAAAACATTGCACTACTTTGCTATGATGTGATCTCTCTTCCATAAAGAAAGTTTGGACTTTATCTGAAGATCTGTGACATTGTTCTTTTTTTTTATCCTTTATGACATTTCAGTGCTTCTCGTCTCATGCCACCTCTTATAACCATGCACACACTCCGGTGATAGCTGCATTGTATTTTCCAGGATGGATTTCTTGCTCTTGACAACAGTGGACCATGCCTGCCTAATGGGTATTTAAATGGTGACTTGTAGTCCTGAGCAGAAGCATATATATTTCCTATTCCTCTTCTATATTTATACTTTTTTACTTTATATCATTCCCACAGCATGGGGTGTCTGTCTCTGGTTCGAGTCCTTCATGGCTTCCAGCCTGGTTCATTGGGCCCTTCCCCCGCGGCCTGCCCCCCGCCTTCGTTCCCGTATGCGGGGTACCAGTGCGGCCTCTCGTAGGCCCTGAGTTTTTTGGTCCTTCCACCCAGCCAAGTTTGGTTCCACCTGGCTCTCCCTGTCTTCATGTGGGTTCAACTGTGCTTTGGCTGCGACCGTGGGGCATATGGTCAGTTTACAGACTCAGCACATGGGAAAGTTCTTGTACAGGCATACCACACTTTTAAGTACACAATGGGGTTTATTACTAAAGCTGTTAAGCGTAAAATTGAACAAGCTGGGGTAAGAAGCTTATTGGTTTCTTTGCAGAAGTGAGCCTGATTTTGCTCTTTTCAGCTTTAGTAAATAAACCCCATTGTGTACTTAAAAGTGGCATATGCCTGTACTCTTTCATTTATCATGTGCATCATGTTTGTATGATTAAGATCATGCCATGCTTTTGCTGGTTTGCCCTTGCGGCCCAATTTAATATACTATTCATGTATTCATGTTTTTATTGTGACCATTTTTTATTTTTTGTGTGTGTGTGTGTTTTAGTATAACATACATGTTCTCTATGAGACATATAAAACACCAATAAAAACTTCTTAATATCTTAATAATATTTACCATTATCATTATTTTTTGCTGCAACACAAAGCCCCCCTTTTAAATTTCCTTTTCTTCTTGGTTGAAAATTCCGACCATGTGTAGGCCCTATCGGACATTTCTGTCGGAATTTCCAACAGCAAAAATTTGTGCTGGTGCTCAAATTTTCCAACAGGAAAAGATCTTGTCGAAAATTCCAATTATCTGTATGCAATTCTGATGCACAAAATCCTACGCATGCTCGGAATCATTGAACATTTTTCTCGGGTCGTCGTAGTGTTGTACGCCACCGCGTTCTTGATGGTCGGAATTTCCGACAACATTTGTGTGACCGTGTGACAGTTTTCTTGTTGGAGATTCTGATCCTGTGTACGCAGCAAAAGAGTGATTCATATAATTATTAGGGCTGTGCAAATTAACTTTTAATTAATCGATTAATCTTTAATTTTTTTGATCGATCAAAATATTTTTGATCGATTAAAATTCTTTTGATTGGTACTCGCCTCTCTGCTGGCTTCTGGGCCTTCAGGGAGTACCTTTCGGAGATCCGGTAACGTCACGGACACCGGCGGGGCTTGCTGTGTCCATCTGAAGGGTTCCTTTGCTGTGCCTTCATATCTGCATGACGGCGGGACCTTACTATCTGCCACACACAAGGGCTGTTACACTTCCCTCCATCACTTCCCTCTATCAACCTGGGAGTCTACAGCCATCCACTGGGAGTTGTGATTGTTCCCTTCATGGGACATCTACATGTTAACCTCTCCTCATCTGGATTCACCAGTAGTATCGTACACATTTTTATACCAGTATCATACTTAGCTACATGTTTTTATGACTGCTTTTGGTACCGTTTGGTATTACTCACACCATTTTTACAGTTTATGTAGCTACATCGGTTTTATCTCCAGTGCAATATTTATTTGGTTACCTACTTGAAGACTATAAAAGTTTTAATGCTATTCCCATAGAGCGCTGCCTGTGTGTGTTTTTGTATCCTGCTATCCATGTTTCCAGTGGTTGGAGCTGCACTGGGAATCGGCCTGCAAGGAGATCAGCTAAAAGTAGTTGGATCTCTATGTGCGTTATAATTAATCAGAATTAGTTGATTAATCGATAAAAAAAATTTGATCAGTAACAGCCCTAATAATTATTATTATTTTTTATAATAATGTCACAACATAGCATAATATTTGGAAAAATGGCAATGTTTTGAACCCATATTTGTCATTTATAAGCCAAACAAGCACAAAAATATTCCCCATTGCTGGTGGAGTCATGCAACTCATTACTTTCTGTCACATACCCAGTCAGTGAGCCTGACATGTAGAGGAAGGCCTCTTGTACAGCTCCGGCTTGGGGGCCACTGGTAGTGAGACAGCAGCCACAGGAGCATGGCAAGGTATGAGTGCCTGTAATCAGTCCAGTAGTCTGCATGGCAGCATTCAGCAGGTGGATGTGGCAGCAGAGCTGGCAATATAGCTGAGTTTGCAATATAGCTTAGCCAGCGGCAGACTGTGGTAGGCAACTGTAAGCAGGAACCAGATGAGAGCTTGCTAGACTAAGAGCTGTAGCAGGCTGCATGAGAAAGATGCAGGGTCAGGCAAGCTGGGTCAGTAACGGTTGTGCAGATCAGGCATAGATGGCAGACAGCAGGATGGGCGGGTAACAATCCAAGTCAGCAACAGGAGATCGATCAAGCAGAAACAGTATGCAAAACAGAATTCAAAGACAAGCAGAGGTTGGGGAAGGTAGCAGACAAACGCAGGTCAGATGTAAGCCAGGTCAAGATCAGAGGTCAACACAGGAATCAGGAACAACACATAGAAGCTGCAGATCAAACAGTAATGAGCCCATACTAAAGACTGTTTAACCACTTCTGGACTGCCCGCCATTGTTTTAAGTCACTACTTTGAAGAGGAATACCATTGTTATGGTAGCAGATAGCTACCATAACCCAGGCATCCTCTTCAAGAGCGGGCGGTCTGCTTCAAGATAAAAGTGGTCTCTGTGGCATATTCGCAGCGAGATCTCTTTTTTCGGCAGCAGGAGAGGGCCTGCTGCTCTCCGGTGCCCTCCGCCGCTTACCTGAACCATCGGCAGTGGTGGAGGCGAGTGGATCATTCTCCTGGCCTGACATCGAGATGAGTGAGGAGAAGATGGCCCCCACCCACTTCCATATCATTGCAGGGCGGAAGCGACATCAAAACATCACTTCCTGCCATAGCGCTAAAAGTAAATTTCTTTTTTAATAACATTACATTTTTTTTATTGCATTTTAGTGCAAATATGAGATCTGAGGTCTTTTTGACCCCAGATCTCATATTTAAAAGGTCCTGTCATGCTTTTTCCTATTACAATGGATGTTTACATTTCTTGTAATAGGAATAAAAGTGAGCCAATTTTTATTTCATTTTTAAAGAACAGTGTAAAAATAAAAAAAAAGGGTAAAATAAATAATGTGTCCCACTGAGCTTGTGTGCAGAAGCAAATGCATATCTGAGCATATGAAAATGGTGTTCATACCACACATGTGAGGTATCACCGTGACCGTTCGAGCGAGAGCAATAATTCTAGCCCTAGACCTCCGCTGTAACTCAAAACATGCAACCTGTTAAAACGTCGCCTATGGAGATTTTTATGAGCACAAGTTTGTCGCCATTCCATGAGCGGGCGCAACTTTGAAGCGTGACATGTTGGGTATCAATTTACTTGTCGTAACATTATCTTTCACAATATAAAAAAAATTGGGCTAACTTTACTGTTGTCTTATTTTTAATTAAAAAAAGTGTTTTTTTTTTCACAAAAACTTGCACTTGTAAGACCGCTGCGCAAATAGGGGGTGAAAAAAAGTATTGAAACGACTGCCGTTTTATTCTCTAGGGTGTTATGAAAAAATATATAATGTTTTCTAGCAAAAAAAAATGTTTTTAACTTGTAAACACCAAATCTCAGAAAAAGGTTCGGTCTTTAAGTGGTTAAATAGCCCGCTTGGTGCCAGCATTAGTGATAGATACACTCATTGATGTGTGTGCCTATGCCCAAATATGCACATCTGCCCTGCCAATTGCCAGTTTGTGCATGAGGATATGTATGTGCAGAGGAACTCCATCTGCACTGTGGACATGCCTTCCCTCACATTTTCTATTCCCATGTGAACTGAACTGTGCAGCTAGGACTACTGGTTTATAGTACAGATGCAAGTGATTATCATAGAGTCATTTATTCCTAATCCATAATCATAATCAGAGTATAATCCATACAGAGTATTGTGTATGGAAACTACAGTTTATATGTACAAATGACGGGGAAGGAAAAATGGGACTATGAGGCTTGGCAACTGATGATAAATTAAATATATTAAATAGAATTCATAAGATTTATTTTTATAATCATGTTGAACATGCCATATTTATAAAAAAAAATAAATAAATCAAAATAAATTAGTGGTCATAATGACTTGCACATTATGGCCCGGATTCAGAAACGATTTACGCCGGTGTATCTCCAGATACACCGCTGTAATTTCAAATGTGCGCCGTCGTATCTTTACGCCGATTCACAAAGCAAGATACGTAGAAAAATAGGCTTCCTTCGCCCAAAGTAACTTGCCTATGCCGGCGTATCGTGGGCGCATAGTTACGCTGGACGCATTCGGCGTTCCCATTATAAATATGCAAATGAGTAAGATACGCCGATTCACGAACATAGATGCGCCAGGCCGCTTCATAAACGCAATTTGCGTAAGGCTTACGTCCGGCGTAAAGTTACCCCTCATATAGCAGGCACAACTAATGCTAAGGTATGGGCCAGGGAACGACGCTGACGAATTTTGCACTGCTTATGCCATTTACGTAGTACTACCTGAATAGGGCAGTGCTTAGGTTACATTCATGTCGTAGGCATTGCGCCGACGTATCTTAGTGAGTATATGCGACGTGATTCTGAGCATGTGCGTGCATGCCCAGTTCGACCGGCCATTCATTTGCATGGGGTCACGCTTAATTTAAATAGATGACACCCACCTCCTTCCTACTTTGAATTAGGGGGGCTTACGCCGGCGAATTTACGCTACGCTGCTGCAACTTACGGAGCAAGTGCTTTGTAAATACTGCCTCTTGCCTCTCTAACTTGCGGCGGCGTAGCGTAAAGAAGATACGCTACGCCCGCACAGAGATACGCCAACGTATCTGAATCGCGGCCAAAATATATAGGCAAATATTCAATACACGTGATTACTAATTAGACAATTAATTAAGAAAAAATTACTTAACCTCCCTGGCAGTATGATTCTGTCTGGAATTACGTACCAAAAGCGGTACAATTATTTTGCATGGAAATTCTGCGTTTTATACTGTAGGCCTGCAATTTTTAGGAATAACACGCTTAAATTTGTCCAAACCAGAGTCTAGTAGACATCCCGGGTATGATAAAGTTTGAAACACAAAATCATAAAATTATAATATAATAAATAACTATAAATAATTATAACAAATAATAATGTAATTATAATAAAAATTATTCACTAATGTAATCAAATCAAAATCACTGAAATTTGCTCAGTTGCAGAATTGTCGCTGTCATTACTTTTATTTTTTTATGACGAATTTTCCCACAAATCGCTATCGCTCAATTCTGCAAGTGATTATCATTTATTATCGCTGTTTTCTAGCTGCTCTAAAATCACTTTTGACATAAAGGGACACTTTTGGTTGCTATGGACAATCTACAGTTTGCAGGCACAAAAAAAATTTTTTTATTATGTAAAAGAACATGCAGGGCACTGGGCAGACCACTAGGGACATGGGGGGTGTGTACGTTTTACATACAGTACTGTAATCTATAAGATTACAGTATTCTGTATGTAATGTGTTTGTTTACTTTTTTGAATTTGCCGCCGGTCTCCGCCCCCGTGCGCCGTTACGTCGCAGGGAACGGAGATCAGCGGCGCGCGGGCACTGTGTGAGTCGAATGGAGGACGCCACTCGCTCACACAGCGGGGATGCATCGCTGGATCCAGGGACAAGGTAAGTACAGTACCCCGCCTTGATCCAAGGTAAGCCAGCGCGCGCTGCAGGCTCTGCATATTGACCCCGAGCGCGACTCGGGGATATCGATATTTACCTGAAAAATCCAACCCGAGTCGCGCTCGGGTTTACCGGCAGGGGGGTTAAGTGAATGTGTATGTGTAATATATAAATCTATGTGATCCCACAGAAACACTAATGTGTATATAATGTAAATACGCCCAACAAAAAATACCAAATTAAAAGGAATGAATAGTTTGATTCAATCCATGTAAACGACCAAAAAAAAGATTATATGTAGGGGGGCTTGGGGACCAATACATATGTGCCTTAATTGTGGGACTTACTTTTTGGTAGCTAAAATTCCCTGGCAAGAATTGGAAGGTCCTTACCACTTCCTGTGAGCTTGAAAACACAGCATAACAAGTAATCTCTAGTAAACTACTAGCCCCGTCAATTCACCATTTAATGGAGATGAGCAAAAGATCTGAAGTGCAGCTTGTAGGTTGATTTACTAAAACTGAAGAGTGCAAAATCTGGAGCAGCTCTGCATAGAAACCAATCAGCTTTCAGTTGTTTTTGTCAAAGCTTAACTGAACAAGCTGAAGTTAGACGCTTATAGGCTACAATGCACACCTGGACCAGATTTAGTAAATCATCCCATGTGTGACAACCATGGCACCTTCCATAAATACCATGGAGAAGAAAACATAGACACAAATGGACAGGAAGAGTGTTATTTGCGGCATTACCAGGTGAATTTAAAAAGTAAATAGAAACCTGAAAAAGGAAATTAATGCAGACACCACATCTAAGGACTGGTAAGTTGCAATATATAACATTTTTGATTTTGAGCTTACATAGAGTTTAAGGGGGACGCTGAATGTTTTTTAGCCCCTGATTTCCTATATGTTTTAGATACTCTAAAGGCAGGACCTGCTTAAATAATTACAAACTGTTCTCAGCCCTCTAAAGTTTTATATGTCCTAGCTCTTCTGATTCTCTGTAATTTCAAATAAATATAAATATCAATATAGAGAGTATAGGAACAGCCCATAATGGCCTTAGAAGTTATACAGACCCAGGCACGAACCCCAACCCAGAGGAAGATAATTATTTTTTCAAGTGGTTTAAATATCCAGCTTGTACAGGCAGGGAGAGAGTCAAAGCAGGAAAAAAAAGACTTCTTGTCAGTACTGAGTTAATTTTACCTGAATAATAGGTGCTTTAATTAAACCCTAAGCCCTAAACCCTAAGCCTAAAGCTGTCCATACACTATTTAAAGTTACATAGTTACATAGTAGGTGAGGTTGAAAAAAGACACAAGTCCATCAAGTCCAACCTATGTGTGTGATTATATGTCAGTATTACCTTGTATATCCCTTTATGTTGTGATATCTATCTAATAGTTTGCTGAAACCATTGCTGAGCCTACTAGGACTCCCAGGTAATTTTCCATTCTAAATTTCCCCAGAGGTTCTCTCCCAGTGTATAGATTGCATTCATATTTTTGCCACCCAAATGCATTAACATTTTTCTACATTGAACCTCATTTGCCATGTAGTTGCCCACCTCATTAACCACTTAATGACCGCCTACTGCACATTTACGTCGGCAGAATGTCACGGCTGGGCACATCAACGTATATATACATTGATTTTAGTACCCAGTCGTGGGTCACGGGCGCGCGCCCGCCACCCGGTCCGAAGCTCCGGGACCGCGGGATTCGCGGACCCGATCGCCGCTGCAGTGCGGCGATCCGTCCCTGGAGCGGAAGAACGGGGAGAGCCGTGTGTACACACGGCTTCCCCGTGCTTCTCTGTGGCCGTAGCATCGATCGCGTCATCCCTGTAATAGGGGGACGCGATCGATGACATCACACCTACAGCCACACCCCCTACAGTTGTAAACAAAACACATAGGCACACATCCCCTACAGCGCCACCTGTGGTTAACTCCCAAACTGCAACTGTCATTTCCACAGTAAACAATGCAAATTTAAATGCATTTTTTGCTGTGAAAATGACAATTGTCCCAAAAATGTGTAAAAATTGTCCGAAGTGTCCGCCATATTGTCGCAGTCACGAAAAAAATCGTTGATCGCCGCTATTAGTAGTAAAAAAAAAAAAAAATAATAAAAATGCAATAAAACTATTCCTTATTTTGTAAACGCTATAAATTTTGCGAAAACCAAGCGATAAACACTTATTGCGATTTTTTTTACCAAAAATAGGTAGAAGAATACGTATAGGCCTAAACTGAGGAAAAAAAAAATTTTTTTATATATTTTTGGGGGATTTTTATTATAGCAAAAAGTAAAAAATATTGCATTTTTTTTAAAATTGTCACTCTATTTTTGTTTATAGGGCAAAAAATAAAAACCGCAGAGGTGACCAAAAGAAAGCTCTATTTGTGGGGAAAAAAGGATGCCAATTTTGTTTGGGAGCCACGTCGCACGACCGCGCAATTGTCAGTTAAAGCGACGCAGTGCCGAATCGCAAAAAGGGGCAAGGTCCTTTACCTGCATTTTGGTCCGGGTCTTAAGTGGTTAATTTGTTCAGATCTTTTTGCAAGGTTTCCACATCCTGCCTAGCTTAGTATGAAATACAGAGATTTCACTGTTTATCCCATCCTCCAGGTCGTTTATGAACAAATTAAATAGGATTGGTCCCAGCACAGAACCCTGAGGGACCCCACTACCCACCTCTGACCATTCCGAGTACTCCCCATTTATCACCACCCTCTGAACTCGCCCTTGTAGCCAGTTTTAAATCCATGTACTCACCCTATGGTCCATGACAACAGACCTTATTTTGTACATTATTTTGTATTTTATATAGTCCCTTATCATCCCCTTCAAGAGCTTACATACTATTGATGTTAGGCTAACTGGTCTGTAATTCACAGGGATGTATTCTGGGTCCTTTTTAAATAGCGGTGCTACATTGGCTTTTCTCCAATCAGCTGGTACCATTCCAGTCAGTAGACTGTCAGTAAAAATTAGGAACAATAGTCTGGCAATTACTTGACTGAGTTCTCTAAGTACCCTCAGGTGCAAGCCATCTGGTCCTGGTGGTTTCTTAATGTTAAGTTTCCCAAGTCTAATTTGAATTATGTCCTCTGTTAACCATGGAGGTGCTTCCTGTAATGCGTCATGAGGATAGACACAGCAGTTTTGGTTACTGAAGCCCCCCGATTCCCTCGTGAAGACTGAGGAGAAGAATAAATGCAATACCTTTGGCATCTCCCCATCCTTTGTAACCAGATGTCCTTCCTCATATCCTTCCTCTTTATGGTCTGTCCACCCTTTTTTACTGTTTACATACTTAAAAAAATTCTTGGGATTTTTTTTTGCTCTCCTCCGCGTCTATGTTCTATCTTATGTTTGGCATATGATTTTGCTGTTTTTAAGATTCAGAAAAAGGGGATGTTCATTTTGCTGTGAATATTCACTTACCAGTAATTTTAAAAATAAAGTGAAGCTGTGCTCATTTCACCCATGTGCAAAGCTAAAATATTTTTTTCTTACATCCCCTGTGCATAATTTGGCATTCAACATGAACGTAGCTTAAATTTATCTTTACTAAGTTAATGTACACTTCATTGACCTTTTGAGAACCTTTGCTTCATGTATATCAACAGGACTCTTTATAGCTCACACAGCAAATGAAATATTCTGCTTAAAAAAGGGAGGATAGTACAAGATACCCTCTACCATTAAGCTCACTAGGGGGATTTGAGCTGAAACCTGTCATTAAAGTGATTGTAAAGTCTCTATTCATTATTGCTTTTTTTTTAAATAACAAACATGTTATACTTACCTCCCATGTGCAGTGGTTTTGCACAGGGCAGCCTGGATCCTCCCATTTTTGGGTCCCTCTCTTCGGTGCTCCTGGCCCCTCCCTCATGTTGAGGGCCCCCACAGCAAGCAGCTTGCTATGGGGCACCCGAGCCAATTCAGACACAGAGTTTGGCCCCACCCCCACATCCTGATTGGCCAACTGACTTTGATTGACAGCCGTGGGAGCCAATGGTGCCACTGTGTCTCAGCCAATCCTGGATGGCAGAGGAACTCGTAGACATCGCTGGATAGAGATGTGGCTTAGGTAAGTATTAGGAAGTATAAATACAATAAGGAAAAATACCATGCTAAATACATGTAACACAAATCAACAGCTCTATCGTGAGACACACAAAAAATACATATAAACAAAATGGAGCTGTGCTAACCTTAATCAATTTTAAATTGTAGTGAGACACAAAGTGAATTGGTAGTCCTTAAGATCAGTCCATCAAGGACAGTGAAGTAGATATTTTGTACACCACAACAAATAGTGCACCTCCACCACATAAATGCATTTACCGGACGGTAAGCTTAAGGAAGCTTGTGGCTAATACCCAACCAAGGCCTTTATCCTGAGGAAGAATCTGATGTCGGCTCACAGACAGACTTTAATCCAAATGGGATAAGGCCAGGCATATCCTTAAAATCTCATATGGACCAGGAATCAGCTCTGTAGTCAATGGTCATCAGTATCAGGGTAGCCAAAGTAACACAAAAAGAACGAGCTTGACATAGTATAAAAACCAACTATAATTTTAATAGTAAAAAGGTAATACACTTACAGCAAGGAGTAAAAATAAAAGCATTGATTAAATGCCGGCCAGCTTGCATAGACCACCCGTCCTTCTGGAATCGTAGCAACATGGTGGAAGGCGGGACGTGGTGACGTCACCACGTTGCTATGATCCCCAACCTGTTATGGTATTTACAAGATACCTGCTTTTAGGTTTAGCCAGAAAACCATCTTCTGTGCCCCCTCTGATTTAGTTTCACTTTCAACGACTATCACACTGCAGTGATTCTAGACCAAATTAGACACTGGTTTATATCTTCCTGCAATAAACAATGGCAACACATCGAACAATCAATTATTGCTGAGGGCAAATTGAGTTCTCTCCTCCTAGCCCAGTCACTCCCTAATAAAACCAGGGAAAGGAGACATCCCACGATTTCAGCTGCTGTAGCAGCATGGAAGACTTTATCCTCAAACTCCTCATCACCTGATGATAACCAAATCATACCCATTCCAATAGAAGCCCTCAAATTCCACATATCAGATCTATTCCTAAAACACTGGTCCCACATCAGATACCAAGCACTTACTTCACTACTACACAACAAGCAACCTATATGATTTCTAGATCTACAAAAACAACATGACATACCTCATCAGGGAGCGTACACTCACAAGCAAATATCTTCATACCTGCACAAAAACTCTACTCCATGTGCTAAACTACCACACAAAGTGTGGTCCTTTTGGACATCCACCTCCCCCAAAGCCAAAGGGATCACTCTTATGTATAAGGCCACGTACACACGACTAAATAAATCCCATCAAATCGGTCTGACAGACCGATTTGATCGGATTTGTCTGCTGGGCTATTTTGGTTTGATCGTGTACACACGATCAAACCAAAATCCCCGCCGGCAGACAGCGCGGTGACGTGGCGGTGACGTTTACACACCGCCACGTCACCGCACCAGTAAGTAGAAAACTTCCACGCATGCGACAAATCCATTCGACGCATGTGCGGGCAGATATGGCCGCTGGTTAGTGTACTAACCAGCAGACATGTCGGACGGACGGGTTCCCAGCAGACAGATTTTAAAGCATGCTTTAAAATTTGTCTGCTGGAAAAACCTGTCTGTCCGCCCGTACACACGATCGAATTTGTCTGCTGAAACGGTCCGTCGGACCGTTTCCAGCAGATACATTTTTTGTGTGTACGCGGCCTAACACTTTTCAAAACAAAGACCAGTTTGCTAAAACATCAACATATAAAAGATGGGAAAGAGATCTACAAACCTCATTTTCTGACTACCAGTGTTGCAAAGCCATTCAATACAACCAGAAAACCTCTAAATGCATCACATATTGGGAATTTTCACAAAAACTCAACCATAGATGGAACATCACCCCAGTCCAAATGTATAAATTTGCAAATTTAGATGACGATCTCTGTTCTGGAGGAGCTGCTCCTCTAAAGGATCCATAATTCACATCCTCTGGGAATGTCCACAAATTTAGCCATTCTGGAAAGAGGTTTTTGCCTTTATCTCAAACATCATGAGGCACAAAACCGACCCCTCTCCATCGCTATCCATTCTCAGCCTAGGAAGAGATTCTTACCCAAAAGAGTTCAGAACACTAATAATGCACACACTATTTGCGGCTAAACTGCTTATTATGGGCAAATGGAGAAGCTCCCTAACCCCAACCATTGCAGATATCAAATATCAACTTACACTTATTAAAGAATTTGAATTTAGCTCCACTCTACAAAATAACACTGTTGCGAAATGCATCACCGTCTGTTAACCCTGGCTTCTTACTCAAACAATTTAAGTCAACTACATAAAACTACAGGGTTGCAGTTGATAACTGACTAAACAAGATCTCTTTGAATGTTCACTTGTTAATGTCAATATACCTCAAGGCTTGTTAGACTGTACTTTAGATTCGATAATGTTCATCTGAATACTGTTTTACCACCATCTGATGTTTGTTTCCCCTTCCTTAACTGAAGCACCAATTAAACCACTTATATCACAAATAGGGTTGAGCGAATAATTTGCTGAAAGTTCGGGTTCAGAGTTTGGCTATGTAATGGCACGCTGCAGGGCAGCCAATCAGCATTTTTTTTACTTGTGTGACTTAGAAGCCATCACAGCAATGCATACTAATGGCATGGCTGTGATTGGCCAGTGCAGCATGTGACCGAGCATGTGACCCAGCCTCTATATAAGCTAGAGGCACACAGCACAGCCCGTCACTCTGCTTTAGCTAGGATAGGGAAAGGCAGCAGATGCTCTCAGGGACAGATTTAAATAGGATGTTCCTGCTTCAGAAATTGAATTACAATACTCAGTGATCGATCTACATAGTATTAGCTACATTAGGGAAAGGTTCCTGATTGTGCTTATAGGGAAAGAATTAGTTAGGAGTCAGTCCTACTTCACAAATCTAATTGCAGCAGCACTGCATATGTTCCTGTGAGATACTCTGCATATTGCACCAGCAATGCATATGTTCCTGTGAGATACTCTGCATATTGCACCAGCACTGCATATGTTCCTGTCAGATACTCTGCATATTGCACCACCACTGCATATGTTCCTGTCAGATACTCTGCATATTGCACCAGCAATGCATATGTTCCTGTGACATTCTCTGCATATTGCACCAGCACTGAATATGTTCCTGTCAGATACTCTGCATATTGCACCACCACTGCATATGTTCCTCTCAGATACTCTGCATATTGCACCAGCAATGCATATGTTCCTGTCAGATACTCTGCATATTGCACCAGCACTGCATATGTTCCTGTAACATAGTCTGCATTAGCTACTGTAGGGAAAGGTTCCTGATTGTGCTTATAGGGAGAGAATTAGTTAGGAGTCAGTCCTTCTTCACAAATCTAATTGCACCAGAATAGTGTCCCATCATTGGTATCATTGGCAGGAATAGTGTCCCATCATTTGTGTCAGTGGAAGAAATAGTGCCCCATCATTGGTATCATTGGGAGAAATTGTGTTCCATCATTTGTGTCAGTGGAAGGAATAGTGCCGCATCATTGGTATCAGTGGGAGGAATAGTGTCCCATCGTTGGTATCATTGGCAGAAATAGTGTCTCATCATTTGTGTCAGTGGGAGAAATAGTGCCCCTTCATTGGTATCAGTGTGAGAAATAGTGTCCCATCATTTGTGTCAGTGGGAGAAATAGTGTCCCATCATTGGTATCAGTGGGAGGAATAGTGTCCCATCATGTGTGTCAGTGGGAGGAATAGTGTCTTATCATTTGTGTCAGTGGGAGGAATAGTGTCCCTTCATTTGTGTCAGTGGGAGGAATAGTGTTTAATCACTGGTATCAATGGGAGGAATAGTGTCCCATCATTGGTATCAGTGGGAGGAATGGTGTCCCATCATTTGTGTCAGTGGGAGAAATAGTGTCCCATCATTTGTGTCAGTGGGAGAAATAGTGTCCCATCATTTGTGTCAGTGGGAAAAATAGTGCCCCATCATTGGTATCAGTGGGAGGAATAGTGTTAAATCACTGGTATCAGTGGGAGGAATAGTGTCCCATCATTGATATCAGTGGGAGGAATAGTGTCCCATCATTGGTATCAGTGGGAGGGAAAGTGCCTCATCGCCTGTATCATTAGGAGGAATAGTGCTTCATATCTGTAGGAGGAAGGGCCAGGGGCCAAGGGCCGGATAAAGAACCTGAACATCCAGGTGTCCATGTGACAGAGTTAACTCCCAGATGGGATGTCTAAGGCCCTGTACACATGATCAGACATGTCTGATGAGACTTGTCCGACGGACCGTTTTCATCAGACAACTCTGAACTTGTCTGATGGTCTGATGTGCGTACACACCATCGGACCAAAATCCGATCAGACCAGAACGCGGTGACGTAGAACACAACGACGTGATGAAAAAACAAAGTTCAATGCTTCCAAGCATGCGTCAACTTGATTCTGAGCATGCGCGGGTTTTTGGTCCGATGCTTTTGTGTACTAACCATCGAACATGTCCGACGGACAGGTTTCCATCGGACAGATTTTAAAGCATGTTTTAAAACTTTTGGCCGACGGACAACATTCCGATAGGCCGTACACACCATCGAACTGGTCCGATGAAACTGGTCTGCAGACCAGTTTCATCGGACATGTTTGATCGTGTGTTCGCGGCCTAAGAGGGGTAGACGATACAATGTACCAGCTAGTTACCACCGCATATTGTAATTAGCTCAAACTAGCTTGATATCGTTGCCATACACTATAACCATTATTGTCTTTACTATAATATGTTTAATATATCAGTTAAAATTCAACTTCTTACCTATGCATGTATTGTGATTTAAAAACAAAATACAAGGTTAAATATAAAAAGAAAAAAAAGTTTTTACTGGCCACTGTGATTTATTTGACATTAGAAAGGTAGTTGGCAGGCAGGGTTTAACATGAAGTAAATTAGAGTCAGGCTCCATTGATAAAGTAAAACTAACAGGCAACTAGAAAATATTCAATGAGCAATCATCTTCTGGTGTTGGATGTTATTTTAAAACGGAGTGCCAGTTCACTAAAATATGTCTAATTTTTGCAGCTTTATTTGTAATTGTGTCTTAGTTATGGTACTTTAAAGTTGATAATAGTTTTGTGGTTATTTTGTTCACCCTATGCATCTGCTTATACTTTTTGGATTTTAAAGTATTCAAAAATATAAAAATGTTAGCTTTTTGTTCAAGTTAATCCAATTTTAATTGTTGGAGGGTGTCATAGCAAACCATAGTTTTAATTTAAGACTGGGTTATAAACAAATTCAAATCTAAGAAGCTCCACACTTAAAAGGTTAATATTGAAATATGTGGTTCACTTCTTAAACCTGTCTGCCTTAATTAAAATGTTGGCTACAAGTAATTTGCTGAAAAGCTTATGTAAATAACAAAATCTTTTCCCAATCAGGATTCAGCCAACAAATGGACAAGTAAAGTTTGAAACACGATATGCCAGCGTTGGTTGTACGTTATTCTTGGGATTTCTGTTTTAAATTGACTAACTTGGCAAAGCAGTTGAACAACTGAGGGTTTGATTTAGAAAAATAATAAAGATAAATAAGGCGTCTTTCTTGTAGCTATAGTGAAACGAGGACACCAAATCAAAATACATGTATGTACATCTGTATTATTACTAAAATTTTGCACAAAGAGAAGCAAAAAATGTAAGGACAATTTCAACATAAGCATTACATTTTTTACATAATTTAAATAGTTTACTATTTCAGAAAAAATGTTTTACACTTTTTTGTGCTATCTTTCCAAACATTTATTTTTTCATTACCATTGCATCTTTTTTTTTATTATTTCATAAAGTAATAAATATAATAAATACATTTCTTATGCATCAATATCTGTTAATGAGCAATTCTGTTCTAGTATAATTGCTTACATCTTGCCTGTCTATAACATTTAAATAAAAGTTTATAAAATATAAAATTGTGTACTTCGTTATTGTGTAAAATTATCAATCATGTACAACATATATGAACTACTACATCTGTAACATTATAAAACATGAAGGCTGCAAATGTGACTTTCTTTTGAAAATGCATTTTCCTGGCTTTCTCTGGGTTTAACACTTCTAAAGACATTGAGGCCGCGTACACACGATTGAATTTGTCCACTGAAACTGGTCCGACGGACCAGTTCAGCGGACAAATCCGATTGTGTGTATGGGCTAGCGGACATGTCTGACCGGCGGACAAATTTTAAAGCATGCTTTAAAATTTGTCTGCCGGAGACATGTCCGTCGGATATGTCCACTGGTTAGTACACTAACCAGCGGACATATCTGCCCGCACAAGCGTCGAATGGATGCGACGCATGCGTGGAAGTTTTTTACTTCCTGGTGTGGCGACGTGGCGGCGTCAACGTCACCGCCAGGTCACCGCGCTGTCTGCCGGCGGGGATTTTGATCCGATGGTGTGTACACGCCGTCGGATGAAAATCTGGAGGAGACATGTCCACTGGAAATGGTCCGTCGGACAGTTTCAGCGGACATGTCCCTCTGTGTGTACGCGGCCTAACTTGGAACTACAGGTCTGGTGACTGATAACATGGACAAATGGAATACCAACGCAGAAGCCCTCAATTTTACACATTGAGCTACTTATGTGAACTTTGCTTTGGAGAATGTGTTCTTTTTTTTAAGGGGGGATATATTTAGGGTCAATTCGTTTTTACTGTGTACTGTTGTTTGTAATTGTATTTTTCATAGTTTTGTGTGTTATTGATTATTATTTGCTTATTTTCATTTTAATTGTTTTACTTGTCTTCAACTTTTTTTTGTGAAACAAACCTACAGTACTGAGGCTAATGTGGAAATTCTTTTTAGCACACAAATAGGTCCAGGGCCATTGAAAGAAACTTCTGTAATCCTCAGGAGTGTCAGATGTGCGGCAGCTCCTCCTCCATCATAGCTGCTGGTTCAAGCTTCCTGGTTTTGGCTATATTACATTTCCCTTCTCTACCTGTCTACCTGCAAGTTTATTGACATAGTCATTCTCTGGGTGGAGACCAAACCTGATTTAACCTAGTCAAGCCTGCAGTTCCATGCTTGTGATAGCCTGTGTAATACCTGAACAGATAAAGAAAACATGCAATGAGTGCATGGAGGGTGCCTTGGACTTTTGAGGCAGGAAATGAGAGTAGTTTAATGAATAAAAAGCAACTTAGTGTCAATTGTATTGAGTACAAAGATTAAATAGATTATATAGAAATTGCATAAATGTACAAGGTAGACAAATTAACTATAGATACATAATTACATAAATCAAACCCACGATTTATGATCCAGGTACTGCCAGAGTTAAACTATGGTCAGTCCATAAAGATTAGTAGCTTGCATCTCAACATGTTTCAGAAAAATAATTGAATGTGTATTTTTCTTCATCAGGGTAAATTTGCATTTGGGTAAATTTTAGTCCTTGTATCTAAAGTTCATAAAAAGGCTTGAAAAATAAACACAGTTTTGGGAAGTATCACGCTGCATGGATACATATCGAAGGACAGCAGTGATGCCCCGGATCGATCGCCAGGTTTACAACCACAAGAGATGCCCAGTTTGACTGCACCATAGGAATAATGCTATCTCTTTGGTCGTGGACGTGCACACGACACAGCAGACATGCTAAAAAAAATTTTTAACCACTTCAGCCCCGAGCCTGTTTTTCAGATTCGGTGCTTACGAGACTAAAACAGTTTTTTTTGCTAGAAAATTATTTAAAACCCCCAAACATTATATAGTTTTTTTTCTAACACCCTAGAGAATAAAATGGCGGTCATTGCAATACTTTTTCTCACACCGTATTTGCGCAGCGGTCTTACAAGCGCACTTTTTTTGGAAAAAATTCACTTTCTTGAATTAAAAAATAAGACAACAATAAATTTGGCCCAATTGTTTTATATATTGTGAAAGATGATGTTACGCCGAGTAAAATGATACCCAACATGTCACGCTTAAAAATTGTGCCCGCTCGTGGCATGGCGTCAAACTTTTACCCTTAAAAATCTCGATAGGCGACGTTTAAAAAATTCTACAGGTTGCATTTTTTGAGATGCAGAGGAGGTCTAGGGCTAGAATTATTGCTCTCGCTCTAACAATCTCATCAATACCTCACTTGTGTGGTTTGAACACCGTTTTCATATGCGGGCGCTACTCGCGTATGCGTTTGCTTCTGCGCGCGAGCTCGTCGGGACGGGGCACTTTAAAAAAAATTGTTTGGGGTTTTCGTTTTTATTTTGATTTATTTTATAATTTTTAACACTGAAAAAAAAAAAAAAAATATCACTTTTATTCCTATTACAAGGAATGTAAACATCCCTTGTAATAGAAAAAAGCATGACAGGTCCTCTTATATATGAGATCTGGGGTCAAAAAGACCTCAGATCTCATATTCAGGCTTAAATGCAAAAAAAAAAAAAAAAGTCAAAATGTAAACAAATTAAATGTCTCTTTAAGACGCTGGGCGGAAATGATGTTTTGACGTCACTTCCGCCCAGCAGAGGTATGGGGACGGATGAGGGACATTTTTTCCCTCAGTCGCATCCCCGGACAGCCAGCAAGAGGACCCGATCGCCTCCGCCGCTACCGACGGCTACGGTAAGCAGCGGAGGGCGCGGGAGAGCGGCGGGAGGGGGGGCACCCTCTCCCGCCGCCGGTAACGGCGATCTCGCGGCGAATCCGCCGCGATGACCGCCGTTATCGTTAACAGGACCGCCCCACGAAAGAGATGGATATCTCGGTTGTGGCAGCAGCTGCTGCCGTTACCGAGATATCCATCTTCAAAAAAATGACGTCTTTGGACGTGGGGCTGGTCAGAAGTGGTTAATACCTGAACAAGCTCCCTATTTGTTTGCCCTGCTCTGCTAGATTGGGTTACCTCATTGACGACCTTGAATTGGATATTCACTACTTGAAGAAAGAATTGATGGATAGCCGCACTCCAAAACCTGATGTGGTGGTCTTTTATTAAAGGATCGGCATGTACAAAAATGGGTCACAGCAGTAAAACAAGGAGCAGCCGACGCGTTTCGCACTAGATCAGTGCTTATTCATGGCTAACAAAGCATTAGAACTGTTACATATATATAGGATATAGAGAGAGCATGTGACCAATCATAGTAAATTGGCCAGGAGGAGCCTATGGTGTTGAGACAACCCCTGATGCCAATAGAAAAGTCACAATACACCTGTGAATGCCAAACAAATCAAATAAACATAGAACCCAAAATCAAAGTGCCTTATAGGCATGAAACACATACATGTGAACAAGGTTATTCAGTTGAGTAACATAAAATACTAAATATTAAAACATAAGACATACGGCAGTGAGTGAATGAGTGATGAAAAAGTAAAAATAAATATGAAAATAAATATAAAAATGAAACGATACAATTTAAACCATGGTGATAACTATATTTAACGATATAGGGTCAACCGTATGAGTGAAATATTCCATGATGAGTGGACCAACAAATATATATAGATGTGAGTGAGAATATATGAGGTAAAGCATAGCACTAAATATTTCAGTCAGCTTGTTCAATAACAAGTGACAAAGAAACAAAATGTGTGTGTATTAAAGACAAGTTTGTCCATATTGATAGCATACATACGGACATAATAAGGGATATTAATATGTATAATAACCCAAGTTGTAATCACAACAAACAAGGGAGATGCAAAAGTGAATATATCCAATCGTCAGAAATGTTTATGCAAGAGTGAGGAGGGGGGGGGGGGGGGCAAATTGTATCAATGCGTGAAAGCGCATGATGACCGAATGTGAGATGTGTGAGTGAAAGCGATTATAAGTGAAATCTGGATAATCAGTGAGTGGTGTGGCTAACTTAAAATGCCAAAGCATAATATAATCAAAGGGCTGCAACAGATATAATGAACTTCAGTATACAAAAGATTGTATATATGTTCTGAACCTTTTGGGTCAAAAAAAAGGAAAGGGCGAAAAAATGAAAGAATAAATAATTCTCAATAAGAGGATAAAGTGTAAACAAAATCCAATGTTGAATGTTCTTGGATATTCACTACTTGCTGAACTTTGC
The DNA here is from genome assembly GCA_029574335.1 of Rana kukunoris. Classification (NCBI taxonomy): domain Eukaryota; kingdom Metazoa; phylum Chordata; class Amphibia; order Anura; family Ranidae; genus Rana; species Rana kukunoris. The sequence goes on along the minus strand of CM056055.1, from coordinate 115,986,385 downwards.
CTGCCTTTTGACTTCGGACATCAACCCTAACTATTCTGAACTTTGACAACCACAAGTGCTTGTTTGATTTGCTCAGGACGCGCTCGCTCTTGCATGGTAGCAAGACACTATAGAATTTTGTATAAATCCTAGGGGCAACCGTGTACTGGTAGGCCGTCTTGCCTTATGGGAAAGGGGGCTGTTATGGGGGAAGCTAGCTATAGTGTCTGACCACATGCTTTAGGGGCAAACGTGACAAGGAGACATTTAAACTGTATTTCACCCAAGAACTAAAATACATACATGTTGCTTTCATTGTTCAGTCCAATACATTATGATATCTGTTTGTATTTCAGGGAAATTTCACTCATCCCTACTGGCAACAAGCATATAACTGTCACAATTCTATATAGAAACCCATGAAATAATATTAGTGATAAAATACCTGTAACACATAAACAGTTCTTTTGCATGTGGTATTAAGGGATAGGTAAGAATAGGAGCAGTTTAGAAAAATCATCAAAGTATTATTATAAAAGAGTGATGAATCAGATACATTACCTTTAAACAAACTTAGCCTGATGAAGTCCATTTTTATGGGTCAGAGGGTATATTTGCAAAACAGACCAAACAGCTGTTTCCAGCATACAGGCACACATATTTGTGTATTTATTTCTTAATAAGAACTTCTGTCACGCTTCCCATACTTTCCATGCGTGACTACTGCTTTTTTCTTCCTAGCAAATGGCACCAGTGGTGTAACTACTGTCATTTTTAGGATGTGCAGCCCTTCCTGGCTCCACAAGGACCCTTAGCTGCCTTTGCTGTGGGTGGGAAATCAGAACCCTTTATGTTTTTATGCTTACAAAACTCAGATGACCCCAGCTGGGAGTGGAAGCCATCAACAATAGCTTCAAACAAAGGAAGATGGGCTTCTGCGATGACAGCACCACCAGTGCAGCTATGATGTCATGACATTATGTCCATAATGATATCATCCAGCATCAGGGTTTCTACAGAGCATTGACTTCATTTATCATTTGAATGTAATTAAAAAAGGTTATAATATGAACAAAAATGTCACATTAAATATGTTTGGAACATCCTTATTAAAACATCAAAACTGTTCTTTTGACTTAGTTAGGTCACTGGGAGTAGTACAGTGTATATTCCTAGAATAATAGAAAAAATTAAGGTCACACTTTCCACACTATAAGCCTTTAACCAAAGAACGTATTGTCTGTAACATTCGACACCCCCTCCCCACTGCTTCCTCTTCCCCAGGAAGAAGAATTCCACACTTCATTTGCAGATCAAACACCTTGCTCCTGTTTTATTCTTGTTCTATTGAAGTTTATTAATATTTTCCATGTCACAGCCTTTTTCTCCAGTATAATCATAGAGGTCTTGCCAGACTTGCCCTTTGAAGAATAATGAATTAGTAATAAAAGCTGCACGCAAGACAACCCCTTTTTTTGGCAGTCGATTCAACATTTGTGTCAATTGTAATAATTGTATACTGGAGTAAAGTATTTTGGACACAGGATTACATTTTTTGGCACATAGAAACGTAACTGTGATTTAGCCAAAATTTATACTAAGGTATATGTAGGGACTAGAGACATTTCTGTTCAATGGGGAATACAACAAAGCACAGGAAGGAAGGACATTTCTGATAGAAAACTGCTAGAACAAGAGGTCATGCTCTGTTGACCTGGATGATGTTGCAGGGACAGAGGTAGAATTGAATACAGTAGGATGACTTCATGTTTAATACCTACAGCTTTAACAAGCTAAAAGAAGCCGTTCATTGGCGTGCGCATTAGGGTGTGCATCCCAAAGCTCAAACACACATGTGTGTGTGTATATATATATATATATATATATATTTACATTATTACCAAAAGTATTAGGACACCTGCCTTTACATGCACCTGAACTTTAATGGCATCCCAGTCTTAGTCTGTAGGGTTCAATATTGCGTTGGCCCACTCTTTGCTGCTATAACAGCTTCAACTCTTCTAGGAAGGCTGTCCGCAAGGTTTAGGAGTGTCTATGGGAATGTTTGACCATTCTTCCACAAGCTCATTTGTGAGGTCAGACACTGATGTTGGATGAGAAGGCAGTCTCCACTCTAATGTGAAGGCCAGTCAAGTTCCTCTACCCCAAAGTCGCTCACCCATGTCTTTATGGACCTTGATTTGTGAACGGGTCCAAATCATTTGGTGGAGGGGATTATGGTGTGGGGTTAATTTTCAGGGGTTGGGCTTGGCCCCGAAGGTCAAAAGAAAGGAACTCTTAAGGTGTCAGCATACCAAGACATCTTGGACAATTTCATCCTCCCAACTTTGTGGGAACAGTTTGGGGATGGCCCCTTCCTGTTCCAACGTGACTGTGCACCATAAAGACATGGACTTAGCAAGGGTGGTTGAAAATCCACATTATAATAGTAACGAAAACATACAGAATTAAGTGTAACAATCTAAAAAAATAAAAATTCCAAAGTGCTATAATGGTGTGAACCTCCCAACTAGTTGTTGCACTTGAAGTTTATTTGTTTTGCAATTATTTCCAAGTAAAAAATATATCACATATCACTGGAATTATTGCACTAGAAGTTAATCTGTATGGAATATATATATATATATATATATATATATATATATATATATATATATATATATATACTGTACAGAAAGGAAGTTGAGGATGGTTGAAAACCAAGGATATGGTTTATTTTTCCATATTGCTGGATACATGTGCAAGCATCAAAACAGCAAAAACAAAACAAAAAACAAAACATAAAATAAACCCTGGTCACTTGGGGCGTCTACCTTCACAACACAGGAACCTACCTATGGAGTCTGGCACAGTCTACTGCTGGGCAGACACTGCTGGTCATACAGCAGAAAACAAAAAGTCTCTTTGATATTTATCACACAGAAATATCAACAAGCACCTCACCTCTTCAGAAGTCACTGCTCTCCTTTACTCAAAAAGCCTCAGGATGCAGCAATCAGTAGCCATCCTTTGGATGTCTTTATAGAGGCCTTAATTACCTCATTCTGAACAGCTGAAGTTTTCCAACGACCCTAAACCTTTCTGGCTATTTCTGCAGCCGACGCCTAATAGTAATTGGTGTATTGTCTAAACAAGGCAGAAATGTATCTCCCGTCTGTGACAACACACACAGATTTACCTGACTTCCTGTCACAATATATATATATATATATATATTTGGTGTGGGAACACATAACAGTGCTTAGCAGCGAGCCTTTTAACTGACAGTTTTTATTTTATCTCCAGTAGTTTATTGTAAATAGTAGTGTGGTGATTATCTATTTTACCAAAGATCAGCATGTGGCATTAATAAACATTGAAGGATTTTAGTTATGCCCCCCCGCCCCCCCGTGGACAATGTGCCTGGCTGTTGAGTTCATCTCTCCATCCCTGCACTCAGTGCACTGATGCTCTGATTGGCAGCACTGGCGGGCAATTGATAGGCAGCACTGATAGGTGGCACTGATGGGCACTGATAGGCAGCACTGATAGGCAGCACTGATGGGCACTAATAGGTGGCACTGATGGGCATAAATAGTGTTGTGGAAATTTTATGAAGATGTATGTATTGTCATAGTGTCCCCCAGTGTTAGTTCTCCTGCCATCCGCTCTAAAGAACTGACTGGGGCAGACCGACGCTGGTTGAGATCCGTTAGGTAGTGGAAAAGTTCCAGAAGTTGGAGAGAGGCGTTTGCAGAGTGAGGATATGTCTACTGACGAAAGGGCCCCTGTGTGAAGCACAGACGTTTGTCTGGGGGGATGTGTCCTCTCCGCAAATACATTATCGGTTTAGCGTATGTGAGCTTGTGTCACCCCTGTATGCCTAATCAACATATTTGTGGTGCCATGGTCATACACCTGCAGATAAGCTCTCATTGACAGGAACTGTATTCATTGGTTGTTGTATTATTCATGGTGTTGTTTGTATTAACTAATCCTGTTGGAAGGATCTCCTGTATTGTCACATCCTGTGTGGTCACATACTTATTTGGTCATTTCCTGTGTGGAGGTCACATGCTGTGATGTCACTTCCCATGGAGGATGCGATTAGTTGCTGGAGCCATCCCTTCCAGTTTGTCAAAGCTTTTGTTATTTATAAATAAAAGGCCAAGCTCACTAGTCGCTGAGCAGTGATGCTGACAGAGCTGAGAACGTGAGGTATGGTCATGTCTGTTTACTTGTATGAGTGGGATATACAGGAAATGGAATGATTGGTAAGATGCATTATATCATTAGATGAAATGTGTGCTTAATAGTACAGGAGTTTGGGGATATGGTGTGCGCTCTGCATACAGCCAAATTTCAATGACAATAGGCAGCACTTATGGGCACAGATCAGCAGCACAGATGGGGACTGGAACCGATAGGCAGCACTGATTGGCACTGATAGTCACTGATATATTGCAGTGATAAGCAACACTGGTTGGCAGCACTGATAGGCAGCCCTGGTAGGCAGCACTGATGGTTACTGATTGGCACTGATAAGTGGCACTAATTGAAAGCACTGATAGGCAGCACTGATTGGCACTGATTGGAAGCACTGATAGGCAGAAATGTTTGGCACTGATAGGTGGCATTGGTTGGCACTGATAGGTGGCACTGGTTGGCAGCACAGGTGGGCACTGATAGGCGGCACTGATAGGCAGCACTGATGGGTACTAATTGGCACTGATAGGTGGCACTGATTGAAAGCACTGATAGGCAGCACTGATTGGCATTAGATAGCAGTGATAGGCAACACTGATTGGCATCACTGATAGGTGGCCCTGATAGGCAGCACCGATGGGCACTGATTGGCAGTAATAGGCATAACTTATTGGCACTGATAGGTGACATTGGTTGGCACTAATAGGCAGCACTGATTGGCAACACATATGGGTACTGATAGGCAGCACTGATAGGCAGAACTGATTGTCACTGATAGGTGTCAATGTAGGCACTTATAGGCAGCACTGATTGGCAGCCCTGATGGGTATTGATAGGCAGCGCTGATGGGCACTGATAAGCTGCACCGATAGGCAGCACTGATGGGCACTGATTGTCACTGATAGATTGCAGTGATGGGCAACATTAATTTGCAGCACTGATGGACAAAAATAGGCACTGATAGGCGGCCCTGATATGCAGCACTGATGGGCACTGATTGGCACTGATAGGTGGCACTGATTGGAGGCACTGATAGGTAGCACTGATTGTCACTGATAGGTGACACTGATAGGCGGCACTGATGGGCATTGATAGGCAGCACTTATGGGCACTTATTGGCAGCACAGATGAGCACTGATATATATATTTTTTTCCTATAAAAAACCCTCACAACAAAACACTATTGCAAAAACGTTGAAAAAAGTTGAAAAACTCACTGCAAGGCTGATAGGCGGTCCTCATAGGCAACACTGATGAGCACTGATTGGCACTGATTGGAAGGACTGATAGGCAGCACTAATTTGCACTGATACAGTAGGTAGCATTGATTGGAAGCACTGATTGGCACAACTGATTGCCACTGATAGGTGACTTTGGTTGGCACTGAAAGATAATTATTTTCAGAACTTTTTTCACCTTTAATGTGACCTATAGCCCTGGTTCACACTGGGCTGCGGGAGTGAAGCTGTGCGGGTTCAGGTGAACTCGCACGATTTCACTCCCGCTGGCAGTGCCGATTTCGGCCGTGATTTCAGAGACATTTGTGCAGGTTTCTGCACAGATGTCAATGTAAATCGTGGCTTGAAATCACAAAAATATGTACAGGAACTACTTTTTGAAATCGGTGCAAATGCCGCCGATTTGAGATGCAATTTGACATCTCAAATCGCATCTCAATTTGTACCAGTGTGAACCAGGCCATAAAATGTACAACTCAATTGAAAAACAAACTAAAATCTTTTAGAGGGGGAAGTAAGATTAAAAAACTAAAATTATAAGTGTGAGTGAGTGAATGACTTGTATAGCGCTACACATGCGAACTGAATCGCCTCCAAGCGCTTTTTTGCAGCCAGTGTCTTTCTGGCTGGTGCGGTCATTTAAGCCGTAGGAGCTTGACACACAGAGTCGTACACACATATATACATACTGGGCCAATTTGGCCAGGATCCAATTAACCTACCAGCATGTCTTTAGAGTGTAGTAGGAAACCGGAGCACCCGGAGGTAACCCACACAGTTCGAACCAGCGACCCTATTGCTGATGGGTGAAAGTGCTAACCACTACACCACGGTGTGCACACCTTATTAGACCTGGGGATGTAGCTGTGTTCAGAATTAAGCAATCACATTCAAACTCATTAAATCGTTAAATAGGAGTCAGTACACACCTGTGCATCATTTAATGTGTCTCTGATTAACCCCAAATAAAGTTCAGCTGTTCTAGTAGGTCCTTCCTGTCGTATCCTACAGCAAAAGCCATAGGGCCAGATTCTCAAAAAAGATACGACGATGTATCGCAGGAAACACCGTCGTATCTCTGTTTTTTCCCCCGGGTATCTATGCGTCTGATTCCTAGAATCATTTACACATAGATACGGCGAAGATCCGACACCGTCTGATCTTAGATGTAATTCCTTCGCTGGCCGCTAGGTGGCCATTACGTTGATTTCTCATTTGCCTATGAAAATGAGCCTAATACGCCGATTCCCAAACGTTGTTACGCCACCTCGACGTTGTTTACGTAGTTTCCGTAAGCGTAAACCTACCCCTGCTATATGAGGGGTAGGCTTACGAAGTTCCGTCGTATGCCATGTTAAGTATAGCGTCGGGTCAGCGTCGTCTTTTTCCGTCATTTCTGTCGTTTTACTAAGTTGTTCACAATAGGGCATTGCGTAAGTGACGATCATGTCGTTTTCACGTCGGTTTCATCTACGTTTTTCGACGTGAGTTGGAGCATGCGCACTGTTTTTTTTCTTTCGGCCGGCGCATGCGCAGTTCGTTCGGCGCGGGGGCGCGCTTAATTTAAAAACAAGCCGCCCCCTTCGATTTACGCGGCCTTACACCGGGCCATTTACACTACGCTGCCGCAAGTTACAGAACAAGTGCTTTGAGAATACGGCACTTGCTCTAGTAAGTTGCAGTGGCGTAGTGTAAATAGCTTACGCTACGCCATCGCAGATTCTACGAGAATCTGGCCCATAGTCCGCAGAGAGCTTCCAAGCATTAGAAGGATCTCGTTGTTAAAAGGTATCAGTCAGGAGAAGGGTACAAAAGAATTTCCAAGGCATTAGATATACCATGGAACACAGTGAAGACAGTCATCATCAAGTGCAGAAAATATGGCCCAACAGTGACATTTCTAAAAACTGAACATTCCTCCCAAATTTATGAAAAAAATAGAAGAAAAATGGTCAGGGAGGCTGGCAAAAGGCCTACAGCAACATCAAAGAAGCTGCAGGAATATCTTGCAAGTATTGGCTGTGTGGTGCATGTGACAACAATCTCCTGTATTCTTCATATGTTTGGGCTATGGAGTAAAGTGGCAAGACGGAAGCCTTTTCCAAGCCCGGCTAAATTTAGCAAAAACACTTCTGAAGTCTGAAAGCATGTGGGAAAATGTGTTATGGTCTGATTATACAAAGGTTATACTTTTTGACCATAATTCTTAGGCCTTGTACAGACGATTAAATCTGTCTGTTCAAATCGGTCGGACCGACCGATTTGAACAGATCTGTCTGCTGGCATTTTGGTTTGCTCACGAGCAAACCAAAATCCCCGCCAGCAGACAGCGCGCTGACGTGTCTGTGACGTTGACGCCACCACGTCACCGCACCAGGAAGTAAAACACTTCCGCGCATGCGTCGAAATCATTCGGCGCGTGTGCGAGAAGACATGTCTGCTGGTTAGCATACTAACCAGCAGACATGTCGGACGGACGGGTTCCCAGCCGACAGATTTCAAAGCATGCTTTGAAATCTGTCGGGTGGCCAAATCCGTCTGTTTGCCCGTACACACGATCGAATCTGTCTGCTGAAACGGTCCAGCAGACAGATTTGATCGTGTGTACGAGGCCTTAAAGATATGTTTGTCCCACAAACAACACTGCACATCACCAAAAGAACACCATACCCACTGTGAATTATGGTGGTGGCAGCATCATGCTTTGGGGCTGTTTTTCTTCAGCTGGAACAAGGGCCTTAGCTCAGGAAATATTGGCATAAAACCTTCAGGCTTCTGCTAGAAAGCTGAACAACGACATGCAGTGTACACACTGTATTCCACCTCTACTAGTGTGTATTTACTCTGCATATCAGTTTCTCCTTTTTGAAGATTATTTTTAGAATAATTTTGGAATGTTTTTAAAATATTTTTAAAGTATTTTTAGATTATTCTTGTGCATGATTCCACAGATGCATTTCTGTGATCTATTACGCATCTACACTATTGATTTGTTCCTTGGAGTGTATGTATTTGTATATATATCTCTTGCATAATAGTTCGTTTATTTCTCTTAAATGCTTTTTTATTTAGTCACCTGATGTTTTAGTTTAGAGTTAATTGTTGACAGGTGATTCATGTACCTGTTGATGCCTCGTTAGTCATCCCCCTCATACTGACTTTATACAAGCCTGATTGTCTGCAATTGCCTGCTAGCCAATCAGCTCCGTTCGAGCTATACATAATTTCCCTCAACTAAGATGGCCCCCATAGAGCCTGAGGAAGAGGCACGCATGCCTCGAACGCGCGCACCGCCCTGTGACCTAACCCGGAACTGAAGCTCAGCTGCCTGCGCTCCACGGCTGCGTTCCATCACGCTGTCCCATCGTGTCCATACAGCTCCCTGTCTGACCAGCGCTGGAATACACTCAGGGACACCTATGGACTTTTGGATCAGCTGACGAACTGTACAGCATTCTCCTTTACAGTGAGAACCCAGAGCATTCAGCCATCACAGGATTACCAACATCAGCTGAGCACACCCATCCCGGAAGCCAGGCACAGATGACACCTTTTATGCCCATGAACCCTGCAGCCTTGTGAGTAGTATCCTCATAAGAATTGTTTTGTTTTGTCACAGTAATAAAAAGTTACTACGCTTAGAGGGCGCCGCTTTTTGTTTTTCTTTTTCTTTTTCTTTTTCTTTTAAAGCATACATCCAAATCAACAAACGAATGGCTTCACCAGAAGATGAATAAAGTTTTGTAATGGCCCAGCCAGAGCCCAGACCTGAATCTGATTGAAAATCTGTGGGGTGATCTGAAGAGGGCTGTGCACAGGAGATCCCTCACAATCTAACAGATTTGGGGTATTTTTGTAAAGAAGAGTGGGCAAATATTGTCACGTGAAGATGTGCCATGCTGATATACTCACACCCAAAAAAGACTGAGTTCTGTAATAAAATAAAAAGGTGCTTCAACAAAGTATTAATTTAAGGGTGTGCACACTTATGCAACCTTATTTTTTTGACTTTCCTCCACCTAAAAGATTTGTTGTTCAACTGAGTTGTACAGTTTATAAGTTACATTAAAGGTTGAAAAAGTTGAAAATTGAAATTATTTATCTTTGTCTAATTTTTTTACATCACAGAAACCTGACATTTTAACAGGGGTGTGTAGACTTTTTATATCCATTGTACAATGCCTTGAAAAAGTATTCATACCCCTTGAAATTGTCCACATTTTGCCATGTTACAATCAAAAACTTAAATGTTATTTATTGGGATTTTATGTGATAGACCAACACAAAGTGGCACAAAATTGTGTAAAGTGGAAGGAAAATGATAAATAGTTTTCAACATTTTTACAATAAATATCTGAAAAGTATGGTGTGCATTTGAATTCAGCCCCCCGGAGTCAATATTTTGTAGAACCTCTTTCTGCAGCAATTACAGCTGAAAGTCTTTGTGGGGATGTCTCTACCAGCTTTGCATACCTAGAGTGAAAATTTTGCCCATTCTGCTTTGCAAAATATCTCAAGCTCTGTCAGATTGGAGGGAGAGCGTCTGCAAACAGCAATTTTAAAGACTTGCCACAGATTCTCAATTGGATTTAGGTCTGGACTTTGACGTGGCCATTCTAACACATGAATAGGCTTTGATCTAAACCATGGGTCTTCAAACTACGGCCCTCCAGTTGTTCAGGAACTACATTTCCCATCATGCCTAGTCATGTCTGTGAATGTCAGTGTGTTACAATGCCTCATGGGATGTGTAGTTCTACAACACCTGGAGGGCCGTAGTTTGAGGATCCCTGATCTAAACCCTTCCATTGTAGCTCTGGCTGTATGTTTAGTGTCTTTGTTCCACATGGAAGGTGAACCTCTGCCACAGTCTCAAGTCTTTTGCAGATTTTAATATGTTTCCTTCTAAGATTGTCCAGTTTTTGGCTCCATCCATCTTCCCATCAACTCTGACCAGCTTCCCTGTCCCTGCTGAAAAAAATCATCCCCCCATGTTTCACGGTTGTGTTCAGGGTGATGTGCAGTGTTAGTTTTTCTTTATCGTACATCACGGGACACAGAGCGCATAGCCATTACACTTGGGTTATATGGGTACCTTCAGGTGTGGACACTGGTATAATCAATTTCACAGGAAGTTTCCTCCCTATATAACCCCCTCCCACTGGGAGTGCTTCAGTTTTTTCGCCAGTGTCTTAGGTGTTGGTCACGTCTAGCTGTCCCTCGGAGGTCTCGGGACCCAGGATAGCTAGCCGGATCCGTCCGAAGTGCTTCAAAGCCAAGGTGTACGGTACCCGGGCCCTGCTGGAGTGGGGTTTTGCCTATAATGCCTCTCCTAGGAGGGCTGGATTCTGGGCTCCAGTGCCTTAGTCTCTCCCAAGAACTAAACGCTACTGATGCCAGGATGCTATATAGGTCCAGGGGTGTGGGTTCCTTAACACAGGACCCCGGTCCCTGAAGGTCCAAGACAATACCCACGGAGATGGGGGAAGGCTGGGCCTCTTGCATTTTGCAATACCCTGCGGCGTGGAGCAGGTAAGAGGGAACCTGCGGGACTTGGTTCGACAGTAGGTATCCCCCTGGGGGTTCTGGGTCGGCTAATGGTATGCTTATGCATCAGCCACTATCTCCACTATGTCTTTTGAGGCAGGATGGGATGTACTAATGTTTACCCAGATAACATGTAGGTATATGTATGCTTTTAAAGATATGTATTTTGCTACTCCCCCCAGACTTGCCTGTTAGCATGATACTGCAGCCCCACGTGTTATAGGGAGGAAATGCTGACAAAACTCCTGTTTCCTAGGAAGCCTATGGGGACAGCTTCCTCTATGTGTGCACTACAATAAAGATTAGTGTCTTGCCTGGTGTCTGTCGGGTTGCTAGCGCTGGTCCAGGCTTCTCCTCTGCTCTCTGCTTCCTCCATGTTGGTTTCAGCGTGGGGGGGCAAGGGCGCGCGCGCGCGCGTGCGCGCCGCCTTTTACAGCGTCAGCGTGCGTGGGGGGGGCGGGCCAGCAGCGTCAGGTCTCAAATAAAGCAGCAAAGCATTTCCTGGCTGGTCATTCCCTCCTGAGAGCAGAGGAGGCTGAGGACACAGAGCGCGCAGCTGAGCTATTTCTGGCTAACAGTGACACCCAGTGGTGGTTTGTGGATCTTCAGGTCTGGACTTAGTCCACAATGACCAGAGAAAAAAAAAAAAAGTTTTTTCTTAAAGGGACTCAGCCTTAGATCTGGCAGTATCTGATTCGGTGCAACCTTGGGCTCCAGCTAACGGGCATTGGTGTGGCAATACTCACAGGACTTTCCTCGGTATTGCCGCCTTCTCAGGCGTATGAAAATTTAGAAAATTTTTACCATAGCCTGTTCTTATTAATGGTTCACTTCTAGCTACAACAGTTGGGTGTTGGCTTTAGGGGTGTCTCAAGGTTGTGCAATGGCTCCCAAGGGATCAGGACCAGCTAAGGCTGCAAAAGGTACCAAAAAACTAAAGGGGTCTCCATCGGGGTCAGAGGATTTGGGCCAGGCTCCAGCGGTCCCACCCTCACCAGATAGACCACCGAACAGCATGTTGCAGGAGCCATTGAGGGTGCTAGGGGCAGAGGCGGCCCCCAATCAACCCATTCCCGTTTATGTTACGGAAGAAATGCTAGCGACCACCCTGGGTGGGCTAGAGAAAAGGTTAACTGCTTTAATTGCCTGCTCTTTGCCGGGTGGCAAACGGGCTAGATCCCCATCACCTAGAGCGGTGTGTTCAGATGCAGAGGTCCTCTCTTCGGAGGAATTGGACCCACAGGGGGATCAAGCGGACCTGAGTCCCGACGGTTCAGACATTGAAGGTTCCACTATAGATGAAATTTTTTCGGCTTCTCAAGCAGAGAGTCTGTGGATTCAGTCTCTGACGGATATGGTTCGCACTGCTTTTAAACTTCCAGTGTCAGAACAATTAGCCCCCGCGGTATCCTCTTTAGGTTCCTTGAAGGCACCGTTGAGTGGTGCGTCTTTTCCGGTTCACCCCCTTCTGGAGAGCGTGATTTTTCAGGATTGGGCTCGACCTGATAGGATTTTTATCCCTCCTAAAAGGTTCACCATTCTCTATCCTATGGAAGAAGAATTTGCAAAGAAATGGGCACTCCCTACCGTGGACGCAGCCATTTCCTGCGTAAATAAATCCCTGACCTGTCCGGTTGAAAATGTCCAGATGTTTAAAGATCCAGTCGACAAAAAATTGGAGACCCTACTGAAGGCTTCTTTTACCACAGTAGGTGCCGTGGTTCAGCCAGCGGTGGCAGCCATTGGCGTTTGTCAGGCTTTAAAGGATCAGACTAAACAGATATTAAGGGACATACCGGCTCAGCAAGCTCGTGAATGGGCTGACCTCCCAAGGGCTCTCTGCTTTGCAGTAGATGCTATTAAGGACTCCATTCAACAGGCGTCCCGTTTATCTCTGCTGTTGGTTCATATGCGTCGCCTTTTGTGGCTGAAAAACTGGTCAGCAGAGGCACCCTGCAAAAGGCTTTTAGCAGGATTTCCCTTTCATGGTGGGAGACTATTCGGTGAAGACCTAGATAAATATATCCAGACCATATCAAGTGGTAAAAGTTCTTTCTTGCCTGTCAAGAAAATATCGCGTGGGCCCGCGTTTAAGCGACAGGCCTTCGCAGGCTCGGCCCCTTCAACTTCCCGTCAGTATCGATGGCCTCCCGGGCGTTCAGCATTTAATAGCCGCCCACAAGGACAAGCCACGGCAGGCAAGAGGCCATGGTCTCGCAAGCCGGTTAAACCAGTCATCAAGTCAGATTCATGAAGGGGCGCCCCCACTCTCTTGGGTGGGGGGAAGGCTTTGGTTTTTCTCCGAAGTGTGGAAGGCCAGAATTCCCGACTCTTGGGTACTGTCCGTGGTAGCCACGGGCTACAAGCTAGAGTTTCGGGAAGTCCCCCCTCCTCATTTTCAGGGGTCAAGTCTTCCAAGCGACCCATTAAAGAGGGCCTCTCTTGTAAAAGCATTGGATCGTCTCTTGCTCCAAGTAGTAATTGTAGAAGTACCAACCCAGGAATGGGGTCTGGGATTCTACTCCAACCTTTTCATAATACCAAAGCCCAATGGCGACGTCAGGCCTATCTTGGACCTCAAACGCCTAAATCGCTTTCTAAAGATTCAGACCTTTCGTATGGAGTCCATACGTCGGTGGCAGCCAGCCTACATCAAGACGACTTTCTAGCATCTATAGACATAAAGGATGCGTATCTGCACGTGCCGATCTACCCGGCACATCACAAGTTTCTTTGTTTTATGATAAATCACCGTCATTACCAGTTCGTAGCCCTCCCTTTCGGGTTGGCAACAGCTCCGCGGGTATTCACAAAGGTGTTAGCCCCGGTGCTAGCCGTCCTAAGGACAGAAGGCATTTTGGTCCTGGCATACCTGGACGATCTTCTGGTTATCGACAGCTCAGCTTCCAGCCTCAATCATGCAGTAGTTCGCACAGTTCAGCATCTAGAGGAATTCGGGTGGATTGTGAACCAAGAAAAATCGATATTGAAACCCACAAAGCAGTTGGAATATCTAGGCCTTCGGCTAGATACAGACTGCCAGAGGATATTTTTACCTCGAGCAAAGGTCAGATCAATAACTCAAGCAGTTCAAGTGATCTTAGACAAGAAGAGGCCGACTATTCGCCTATGTATGCGACTGCTGGGGAAGATGGTGGCCGCCTTCGAGGCAGTGCCCTACGCCCAGATCCATACCAGATATCTTCAGGCAGCCATTCTCTCTGCTTGGAACAAGTCCATTCAGGCGTTAGATCGTCCATTAGTGCTCTCCCCAGGAGTCCGGCGCAGCCTGTTTTGGTGGCTGGTCCCTCAAAATTTGTCAAAGGGGAAATCCTTTTGCCCCATCACGTGGAAGATAGTAGCCACGGATGCCAGCCTGTCAGGTTGGGGGGCAGTTCTAGAAGGACAGACCCAGCAAGGGCAGTGGTCGGAGGCAGAAAAACTGCTTCCCATCAATATCCTAGAGATCAGAGCTGCTCGGCTAGCCCTGATCGCCTGGACTCTCCCCCTTCAGGGTCTGCCAGTAAGGATACAGTCCGACAATGCCACTGCGGTGGCATACATAAACCACCAGGGGGGCACGAGGAGCCTAGCAGCCCAAAGGGAAGTAAACCTGATTTTCTCATGGGCCGAAGCCCATGTACCCTGCATCTCGGCGGTGTTCATCCCAGGGATAGACAATTCTCAAGCAGATTTTTTGAGTCGTCAACAGTTGCTCCCGGGGGAGTGGTCTCTTCACCCCCAGGTATTCCAAGAGATTTGCCAAAGATTCGGAGTCCCAGATGTGGACATTATGGCAACGAGATCCAACAAAAAGTTGGACAAATTCATATCCCGAGCCAGGGATCCCTCGGCCTACGGGACCGATGCGTTGGTTTGCCCTTGGCACCAGTTTTCTCTCCTGTATGCATTCCCTCCACTGCAGATGATTCCCCGCCTTCTACGGAGGATCAGGGTGGAGCGCAGGCCTGTGATCCTGGTGGCCCCAGCCTGGCCCAGGAGGGCTTGGTACGCACTCATCGTGAAGATGTCAGTCGGGGCGCCGTGGCCGCTCCCCCTGCGCCCAGATCTGCTGTCTCAGGGCCCAATCTGCCACCCTGCTTCACAGCAGCTAAATTTGACGGCTTGGCGGCTGAATCCCTAATTCTTAAGGGCAGAGGCCTCTCAGCTCAGGTCATATCTACGTTGATTCAGGCTAGGAAACCGGTCTCCAGAAATATTTATTACAGAGTCTGGAGAACCTATGTGGAGTGGTGCGAGTCTCAAAAATGGCATCCTCGAAAGTTTTTTATTGACAGGATCTTGCGATTCCTCCAGGTTGGCGTTGACAAAGGGTTGGCTCTTAGTACTCTAAAGGGGCAGGTGTCGGCTTTATCGATATGGTTTCAAAGACCCTTGGCCACCCATTCGCTTATGAAAACCTTCTTGCAGGGGGTCTTGCATGTGAATCCCCCTATTAGAGCTCCCCTCTGCCCCTGGAATTTAAATCTGGTCTTGTCAGCTTTACAAAGGCAGCCGTTTGAACCTCTGACAGAAATCCCTCTTGTGCTACTAACCCGAAAGTTGGTTTTCTTGGTGGCTATGGCTTCGGCCAGAAGGGTTTCCGAGCTGGCAGCCTTGTCATGCAGGGAGCCATACCTTATTCTGCATAAGGACAGAGTGGTTCTGCGGCCTCAACCTTCTTTCCTTCCTAAGGTCATATGCAGTTTTCACTTGAATCAGGACCTAGTCCTACCATCCTTCTTTCCTACTCCCCAGTCCAGAGAGGAAAGACTGCTTCATACTTTGGACGTGGTTCGAGCCATGAGGGTCTATCTCAAGGCTACAGAGAAGATTCGGAAAACAGACGTGCTTTTTGTTCTTCCGGATGGCCCCAAGAAGGGTCAGCCGGCTGCCAAGTCTTCCTTGGCTAGGTGGATTAAGCAACTGATTTTTCAGGCCTATGGTCTGAAGCGCGTTCCACCTCCCTTATCAGTTAAAGCCCATTCTACGAGGGCCATGAGTGCCTCCTGGGCGGCACACCATCAGATCTCTATGGCACAGGTTTGCAAGGCGGCAACCTGGTCTTCCGTACATACGTTTACTAAATTTTATAAGTTAGACGTTGCAAAGGGTACGGACGCAGCATTTGGGCAGGCGGTCCTACGGGCAGCAGTATAGAATCCTCTGGTCCGGGTCACGCCCCCTTTTTTTTCTGTTGGTGGAGTTACTTTACTTCCTGATAATTTTTTGTTTGGCTATTCTTGGCCTTACGGTCTCCCTCCCTTCATAGAGCATTGCTTTAGGAAATCCCAAGTGTAATGGCTATGCGCTCTGTGTCCCGTGATGTACGATAAAGAAAAAAGGATTTTTAATAAACAGCTTACCTGTAAAATCCTTTTCTTGAAGTACATCACGGGACACAGAGCTCCCACCCCTCTTTTGGGGAACATTGTGTAACCTCGGAGGAATTGCTTGCTACAAAACTGAAGCACTCCCAGTGGGAGGGTGTTATATAGGGAGGAAACTTCCTGTGAAATTGATTACACCAGTGTCCACACCTGAAGGTACCCATATAACCCAAGTGTAATGGCTATGCGCTCTGTGTCCCGTGATGTACTTCAAGAAAAGGATTTTACAGGTAAGCTGTTTATTAAAAATCCTTTTTTTGCCACACATAGCGTTTTGCTTTTAGGCCAAAAAGTTCAATTTTTTACTCATCTGACCAGAGCACCTTCCTGTAACCCCAACATGGATTCTCGCAAACTGCAAACCGGATCTATTATGGCTTTCCTTCAATAATGGCTTTCATTTTGCCAGTCTTCCATAAAGGCCAGATTTGTGGAGTGTACGACTAATAGTTGTCCTGTGGACAGATTCTCCCACCTGAGCTGTAGATCTCTGCAGCTCCTCCAGAGTTACCGTGGGCCTCTTGGATGCTTCTCTGATTATTGCTCTCCTTGCCCTGCTTGTCAGTTTAGGTGGACTGCCATATCTTGGTAGGTTTGCAGTTGTGCCATACTCTTTCCATTTTCGAATGATGGATTAAACAGTGCTCTGTGACATGTGCAAAGCTTGGGATATTTTTTTATAACCTAACCCTGCTTTAAAGTTCTCCACAACTTTATCCCTGACCTGTCTGGTGTGTTCATTGGACTTCATTATGCTGTTTGTTCACTAAGGTTCTCTAACAAACCTCTGAGGGCTTCACAGAACAGCTGCATTTATACTGAGATTAAATTACACACAGGTGGACTCTATTTACTAATTAGGTGACTTCTAAAGGCAATTGGTTCCACTAGTATTTATTTAGCAGTATAAGAGTAGAGGGGGCTCAATGCACGCTACCCTTTTCAGATATTTATTTGTAAAAAAAAATTGAAAACCATTTATCATTTTTCTTCCACTTCACAATAATCTGTTACTTTGTGTTGGTCTATCACATAAAATCCCAATAAAATAACATTTGCGATTTTGGAATGTAAGGGATGGCAGACCAAAGATTTCACCTTGCCTAGGGCTACATTCTGACTTAAACACTTGCTTACTGGGCACATAAACCCCCTTCGTGCGATGTGGCTCCCAAACAAAATTGGCGTCCTTTTTTCCCCACAAATAGAGCTTTATTTTGGTGGTATTTGATCGCCTGTGAGGTTTTTAGTTTGTGCGTTATAAACAAAAAAAGAGCCACAATTTAAAAAAATATATATTTTTTACTTGTTGCTATAATAAATATCCCATTTTTTTTTTTCTCAGTTAAGGCCGATACGTATTCTTCTACGTATTTTTGTAAAAAAAAAAAAAAAAACGCAATAAGCGACTGCTTTGCGCAAAAGTTATAGCACCTACAAAATAGGGGACAGAATTATGATTTTTTTTTTACTATTAATGGCGGCGATCTGCGATTTTTATTGGGACTGCGACATTACGGCGGACACATCGGACACTTTTGACACATTTTTGGCGCCATTTACATTTATACAGCGACCAGTGCTAAAAATATGCACTAATTACTGTATACATGTGACTGGCATTGAAGGGGTAAACACTAGGGGGTGAGGAAGGGGTTAAATGTGTATCCTGGGTGTGTTCTAACTGTGTGGGGGGAGGGGGGTGACTGGGGGAGGTGACCGATGCTGTGTCCCTATGTACAAGGGACACAGATCGGTCTCCTCTCTCCCTGACAGGACGTGGAGCTCTGTGTTTACACACAGAGCTCCACGTCCCTGCTCTGTCGACGCCGATCGCATGTACCTGGCGGACACCGCGGCCGCCGGGTACACGCATCGAATCCTCGGCGATGCGACGGCACTGTTTTACCCCGCTGCGCGCCATCCAGTGGTGCGCGCGGGGAATACAACAACATTGACGTCCAAAGACATGACCCCAGCAGCTCAGGTCCGCGCTGTTGACGTCTTTTGTCAATAGCGCGGATCTGAAGTGGTTAAAGCAGTATTGAACCCAAAAACAAAATGTTAAAATTTAGCAATTTACCATTGGTGGCTAATGCTCAAAATTTTTGGTGGGGCGCAAACAAACTGAAAAAAAAAAACATCAATTGAAGCCACTGTGCCATCAAACGCAGCCACTGTGCTCATTAAATGCAGCTACTGTGCCCATCAAATACAGCTACTGTACTTATCAATTGCTGCCAGAATGCACATCAATTGCTGCCACTGTGCCCATCAATTGCTGCCAGTCTGCTTATTAATTGCCTCTACTGTGCCCCATCAAATGCTGCCACTGTGCCCCTCAATTGCTGCCAGTATGCCCACCAATTGCCGCTACTGTGCCCCATCAAATGCTGCTAGTGTACATCACCTAGCACTTAGTCTTCTCCCATCCTATCTATCAGGCGTCCAATCACAGCGCCTGTTGTTTTAGCCAGGTGACAGGTACCAGACCCGAGCACCTGATTGGCTGAGAGGTGGGTCAGTGTTGTGCTGAGTGAACAGCGAGAGCCCAGCATTGCGCCTGTTGTTCACCATTTTGGACGCCTATTAGAGCCTTCCAAAAAAAAAAACTTGTTGTAATTCAGGTGCCTGGCGCCTGACAAGGGGCCGGACACCTAAAATCTATCTATGATGAGTAAGAGGTGGCAGGAGAGAGGGGGTAATGCCCCGTGCGTCCCTTATGGACGCACTGCCACTGCAATTTACCAATTTTTAAATGTGATGGCTGCCTTTGTTTCACACTGGGGCAGTGCGCTTGCAAGATGGGAAAAAGGTCCTGCAAGCAGCACCATTGGGGCGGGAGGGGAGAGGTGTATACACCGCTCCTCCACCACCCCTGAGCACTGAAATGAATGGGCACAGCTTTCAAAAGCAGTGCTAAGCACTTTTAACCCCCTACCTTACATGATACCACAGTGCCCAGGGCAGCTGTCCCTTCTGAATGGCCCTTGTCTCTGGCCTGCTGCCAGGGTCAAGGTGGCCCTTTGGGAAGCTCAACAAAAATGTAATTTTTGTTGCAGAGGATGCCCATAATCTGACTTATCTTAGTGCGGACTTCTTGGAAAATCAAAAAGCCAATCATTAAAGCAGGAAACAACATTTCTGGGGGGGGGGGGGATTCTATACACAGACCCTTCTGGTTGCCATATTCCATTGCCTTTTACAGAAAATAACAAAGCTGCAAATTGAAAAGGGAAGGTAATTTTTGATAACAATAAACCACAATCAAACTTGTAGCAATTGTATACAGTATGCTATAATATAATTTTTGTATTTGCTATTTTTTTCCCCACACAAGCAGAGTTACCTTTTGAAGGGAAATATTGCTATTACATTTTCTTCTGTTTTTTTTGAAAGGTAAAAACACAGCAAAAACTCTTCAGTGTGAAATCAGCCATACTGACACTGGATGATACCCAAACAAAGTGTGTGACATCATTCTGGAGCAGCTGTGCATGGTAGTTAAACAGCATCTAACATCACCTTGTACAGTTAAGCTTTGACAAAAATAAACCCTGCACCTCTGGACCCCTTTACATTACACAGCACCCTGCATCTCTGGGCCCCTTTACATTACACAGCCCCTTGCACCCCTGGACACCTTTACATTACACAGCCCCCTGCATCTCCGGACCCCTTTAAATTACACAGCACCCTGTATCTTTGGGCCCCTTTACATTGCACAGAACCCTGCACCTCTGGACCCCTTTACATTACACAGCCCCCTGCACCTCTAGACCCCTTTACATTACACAGAACCCTACACCTCTGGACCCCTTTACATTACACAGCCCCCTGCACCTCTAGACCCCTTTACATTACACAGCACCCTGCATCTCTGGACCCCTTTACATTGCACAGCACCTTGCACCTCTGGCCCCCTTTACATTACACAGCCCCCTGCACCTCTGGTCCCCTTTACATTACACAGCACCCTGCACCCCATGGCCCCCTTTACATTACACAGCACCTTGCACCTCTGAGCCCCTTTACATTACACAGCCACATGCACCTCTGGTCCGCTTTACATTACACAGCACCCTGCACCCCATGGCCCCCTTTACATTACACAGCACCTTGCACCTCTGGGCCCCTTTACATTACACAGCCCCCTGCAACCTTGGACACATTTACATTACACAGCACCCAGCATCTCTGGACCCCTTTACATTAAACATCCCCCACAGCTCTGAACCCCCTTCATGTTACACTGACTCCCCGTTAAGTGCATACCCCCTTCAGCGTAGCCCCCATTCAGTGCAGACCACCCCTTTAGTGCAGATCTCCCCTTCAGTGTAGCCCCCGTTCAGTGCAGATCCCCTTCAGTGTAGCCCCCTTCAGTGCAGACCCCCTTCAGTGTACCACTCCTTCAGTGCAGACCCCCTCAGTGTAGCCCCCCTTCAGTGCAGACCCCCCTTCAGTGTAGCCCTCATTCAGTACAGACCCCCTACGGTGCAGACCCCTCTTCAGTGTAGCCCCCGTTCAGTGCAGACCCCCTTCAGTGTTGCCCCCATTCAGTGCAGACACCTCTTCAGCATAGCCCCCATTCAGTGCAGACCCCCCTTCAGTTTAGCCCCATTCAGTGCAGACCCCACTATTCAGTACCTCAGATCAGCGCGGCAGCAGCACATGCACAGCAGGTGAGGGGGAGGTGGCTTCACTCTGCAAGAGTGCCTGCCTGTGTGATATCCGGGACCGTGTTCGTTCAGACACACAGCCCGAAGCCACGAGAGGAGAGGATGGTTGGTGCAGCGGTGTGTCACCCTGCACCCCGCACACCCCCTCCCCCTTGCATCACCACTAAAGCTCGCCTCGCCTTTCCCTGCCTGTGCCTTTCACTGCACCGCTGCCAAAACCCGCGGCGCTGTTATCGATTTAATCATGGAAGGGGGTGCCGGCCTGACACCCACCATTGTGTGGTACCCAGGGTGGCCCGCCCCCACTTAGTACACCACTGAATGGAATATATAGAATTCTGTAAATAATTCTCTTGCCATTAGTTCTGGAAATACTGTATACATTATTTGGCAATAATAAAGCTGCACTTTCTTTTAGGGCACCAAGGATATAAAGATATAACCAACATGTATGATTGATATCTCAGTACAGATTATTATAACTGCACATACAAGAAATTTGCATTAGAAATGTGTGGATAGAGCCAACAAAACTGGATCTCTAACTTAGGCCAACCATACATGGTTTAGATCTCAGCCGGAACCTGCCGAGATTCAAACCACTTATGGGCAGGATGAATGTAACAAGTTAATCAATCGATCATCTTGGGTGCAATCAGCCTGCCGAATTCTCTTGCGATTATCGCTAGCAGCTGCTATAGTCGCTAATGATAATCACTGTCTTCTCCCGGCGGGGATGGCTTCCCCCCCACTCCAGACCAACTTCCTGAGGTGGACTATGTATGTGTGATGTGTGTATGGCAGATTGTAATCTTTGTCAGGGGCATGTTTGACGAAATAGGACCACAATTGAGAGAGATGTTGCCCCATAGCAGGATGTGCCAGGACAAGGAGCGCATGGCTCCACCAGGTATCATTTTTAGGAAAGCTTCAAATTTAATCAGACTGAAAATAATGAATGCAGTTTACATTAGCATGTGAAGGCCTATTTGAAAATTTAGTGATTCGTTTTAAATATGCTATAAGGGGTTAGGAAACACGCCATTATCAATTTGTTTGATGGACTGTTTACTTCGAAAAAAAGGGTAAAAGTCTGTGAACTAAGAATGTCTTGGCTGGTGAAATGCATCACTGGCAAGATTTGGCAGCTGAGTAGGTCTCATGTCTTAGCCACTATCATTATTTTGTCTAGCACAAACTGAGTCCTCATATTTTGTGATATAATAGTGTAACCTCAAATTCCCCCGCATCTCATCCATAAATTTACCATCCAAAGGTACTCTTTAATAATTATTCATCACACAATATATTCAGGAGCAATAGACTATTGGCCAATTTTTTTTTGAACACAATTAATAACTTTTCTACCAATCTGAGATCTACAAGAGGCAGCTGCTGGTAAACTCATTGGGCTAGATTCAGATAGAATCGCCTATCTTTAGGCGGGCGTAGCGTATCTCAGATACACTACGCCGCCGTAAATTTGAGCGGCAGGTACGGTATTCAGAAAGAACCTGCGCCCTAAGTTACGCCGGCGTAGCGTATCTGGTCCGGCGTAAGCCCGCGTAATTCAAAATAGGAAGGAGGTGGGCGTGTAGCATTCAAATGAGCCGAGACCCCACGTAAATGACGCGTCTAACGAACGGCGCATGCGCCGTCTGTGGACGTATCCCAGTGCGCATGTGCGAAAATCACGTCGGAAATACTCATTGATAACGTTGTGAACGTAACTTACGCCCAGCCCAATTCCCGAACGATTTACGCAAACGACGTAAACGAAAAATTGACACTGTCCCGACGTCCATACTTAACATTGCCTGCGCCTCATATAGCAGGGGTAACTTTACGCCGGAAAAAGCCTTACGTAAATGACGCAAATAGATACGCCGGGCACAACTACGTTCGTGAATCGGCGTATCTACCTAATTTGCATATTGGGCGCGTAAATCGACGGAAGCGCCACCTAGCGGCCAGCGTAAATATGCAACTAAGATGCAGTGGCGTAAGAGACTTACGCCGCTCGTATCTTAGCTAAATTCCAGCGTATCTTGTTTTCTGAATACAGAAAAAAGATACACCGGCGCATCTTAGAAGTTACGCGGTGTATCTCGAGATACGCCGACGTATCTTCTTTCTGAATCTAGCCCATTCAGTTGAAATTAGAAATAAAACGCAAACCACTTGTGTGTGTGTGCATATATATATATATATATATATATATATACTTTTTTCATTTTTTTATACGTGATCACATGACCTCTGTTCTCAGCTACATAAGGGGCTTAAAGTTAGGGGTGGAGAAACAGAATCACACTGAACTTACCAGTAAATGGCTGTGCATGAGGAGTGTTAGCACGAGTTTACCCATTGGAGGACAGGCAGGCTGTGCTCCCAGCATACCCAGAAAACTGACCATGCTGGGGTGTGCTTCTTTGTCTAGTGTGGTCAGTTTGAAATAGGAAAGCAGGGGAAATGGCAGGCATACCAGATATTTCACACAAAGGAAGAAATGCAAATAGAAAAGGATAATTTTTAACATGAGTACATGGTACAACTGGCACATATGGGGTTGATTTACTAAAAGCAAATAGTCTGTGCACTGCACGAGTGCTGCAAGTGTAGTAGCGTTAGATCTGAGGGGAAGCTCTGAAACGAGGGGAAACTCTGCTGATTTCTATCATCCAATCATGTGTAAACAAAAATGCTGTTTTTTTTTTTCTTTTATCCTCCTTGCATGTTCCCCTCAGGCCGTGTACACACGACCAAGGTTCTCGCTGGAAACCAGCGAGAACCTCGCTGGAAGCTGCATTCCAGCAAGGACCTCGGCCGTGTGTACACTCTCACGCTCTCTATTTGCTCGACGGCCCGCCTGGAAGAATGGCTGGTTGCCATTCCCGACGGGCGGGTCGCCGATTTCGATGGCCGGCAGGGAACCTCGACGGGCGGAACGATGTGTTCTGCCCGTCGAGGTTCTCTGCCGTGTGTACACGGCCTCAGATCTAGAGAAACTGTACTTGCAGTGCACAGACTATTTGCCTTTAGTATATAAACCCCATCAGGAATATAAAATGTTGGGGTAACATATTTTTTAAGGGTTTTAATTTCTCTTAAATTTCTGTGAAAATCTGAATATTTTGAGAAAAGTTTAT
The DNA here is from genome assembly GCA_029574335.1 of Rana kukunoris. NCBI lineage: Eukaryota > Metazoa > Chordata > Amphibia > Anura > Ranidae > Rana > Rana kukunoris. The sequence continues at coordinate 115,962,197 of CM056055.1, read as the reverse complement.
CCATTTTGAGAACCTGCAATTGAGTCAATAGTTTGAGGCAAAATTGAGGGGGGAGCATTGTTTGGGGTTCAATCGGTCTTCAATGACTGCTGAAGGTTACTGAAGTGTGTTTTACCTATCCTGGACCTATCTGCCCCTCATCAAGTGCCCCTATCCTCATTCTCCAAAAAGATTCCATACACATCAATTGCTAAATGGCCCTGTAATCTATTTTTTATAAATGTCATATTTGAATAAATGAAATAAATGAACTAATGTATTACTGTGTTACTCCTTGTAGTATTTTCTGTGTTTGGAATGAGCAGCGCTTGTTAACATCCCTGACGGTATTCCTGAGTGTGGCTCGGGTTTAAATTTCAGTACCATTAGCGGTAACCCCGAGCCACACTCGGGATTGCATCTCAGGATCCTGGCACAGTGTACTTACTTTGTCCCCAGGATCCTGCGATGTCCCCCCGCTGTGTCTGTGGGCTGTGTCTTCCGCCCAATGCTTCTGTGTTTCGGGGCTGTGTTCCCTGCAAGTGTCACGACGCAGGGGGGCGAAATAAAAAAATGACAAAATGCAGAATACATACAGTACACTGTAATCTTACAGATTACATTACTGTTTAAAAACATTTCACATACCTTTTGTCCCTAATGTTTTGTCCAGTGCCCTGCATGCAGTTTTATATTATATACAGTAAAAACTTGGTTTGAGAGAGTTTTGCAAGGCAAGCAAAATGTATTCATAAATTTTGTCTTGATATACAAGAAGCGAAGTAGCAGCATTTCACAACTGAGTATAAAAGAGACCTAAGTGTAGCAATATGGTTACATTTAATGAAGGTACAACATTTAGTAACATATTGCTAAACTTAGAGGCGTCTCTCTTCTCTTTAACCACTTCAGCCCCAGACCATTAGCCTGCCCAAAGACTTTTTACAATTTGGTACTGCGCTGCTTTAACTGGTAATTGCGCAGTCATTTCAATGTTGTACCCAAACAAAATGTGCGTCCTTTTTTCCCCACAAATAGAGCTTTCTTTTGATGGTATTTAATTGCTTCTGTGATGTTAATTTTTTGCGATATAAATGGAAAAATACCAAAAATTTAGAAAAAAAAATATATTTTCTACTTTTTGTTATAATTTTTTTTTATAAACTTAATTTTAGTCATACATTTAGGCCAAAATGTATCCAGCTACATGTCATTGGTGAAAAATAGGTCAATAAGCGTATATTTATTGGTACCGTCTACAAACTAGTGTACATTTTTTGGAATTTACACAGCTTTTAGTCTATGACTGCCTATCTCATTTCTTGAGGTGCTAAAATGAAATTTTGGAATGGCCCCATTATGGAAAGAAGACACTTCAAGGAAATTGCTGAGAGGCATGTGATGAAAAAAAAAAGAATTACACAAAGTTGTCATTAAATTATATATTGCTCATATATGGCATGGTTATATGTGGAATTACACATTAACAAAAACATTCTGCTGTTTCTCCTGAGTACGGGGATACCTCATGTGTGAGACTTTTTGGGAGCCTAGTCGCATACAGGACCCCAATATCCAAGCACCGCCTTCAGGTTTACTAAGGGTGTACATTTTTGATTTCACTCCTCACTACCGATCACAATTTTGAAGGCCATAAAATGCCAAAAAAGCACAAAACCCTCCCAAATGATCCCATTTTGGAAAGTAGACACCCCAAGTTATTTGATGAGAGGCGTGTTGAGTCCATGGAATATTTATATTTTGCCACAAGTTTTACACAACATTGTCACTAAATGACCTATTGCTCAAACACAGGCATATGTAAAATTACACCCCAAAATACATTCTGCTGCTTCTCCTCGCCTGTGCACAGGGATACCACATGTGTGAGACTATTTTGGAGCCTAGCCGTGTACGAAACCCCGAAAACCAATCACCGCCTTCAGGCTTTCTAAATGCTGCAGCTGAATGACGTACTTGCTAAATGATGGTTAACAATAAAACAAAGTAACATTACAGTATAACATTAAGACTTACCATATTGCAAATTGCTCCTCCACCCCTGCTGCCCCCATGCTTCGGCATATATGCTCTTTTTAACTGTGGTAATGAAATCACCTCCGACAGCACTGGATTCACAGCTTTATGTATCATGGGCGCAAACGCTGTTGCTGTCAAGATAAATAAACCTGTGCTGCAGCTAAATGGCATACCATGTACAATGTACCATGTACAATGTACCCCAAACTCATTCACCTAGGGTGGGGGGCAGTATCTGGGGGCCCCCTTATTAAAGGGGGCTCTCAGATTCTGATAATCTCCCTGCCCGCAGACCCCGACAACCAACAGCCAGGGTTGTTGAGAAAAAACCTTGTCCTCGTCAACATGGGGACAGTGTGCTTTGGGCGCCCCCTGCCCCAAAGCACCTACCCCCCCATTTTGAGGGCATGCGGCCTTGTAAGTTAAGGTGGGGGGCGCTCACCCGTCCCCACCCCCTTTCCTGACCGACTGGGCTGCATTCTCGGATAAGGGTCTGGCATGGATTTGGGGGGGACCCCATGCTGTTTTTGGGTGTACGGGGGTTCCCCTTAAAATCCATAGCAGACCCAAGGGCCTGGTATGCTCTCAGGGGGGGAATCCATGTCGGTTTTTTATTTGACATTTGGTGTGGAGTTCCCCCTCAAGATTCATACCAAACGCAGCTGACAAAGTGCACTGTGATTACCTGCAGTTATCGCACCTGGATGCATTTAATTCTATTTTTTCTATTCGCACAAAACTGCAGGTAACAAAACTGCAGGTAACCGCAGTGTGTGAAGGGTGTCATAGGAAAGCATTGTGTGCTTCTAGCTGCGGTAAAATCCGCAGCTGAAAGCACCATTCTATCCGTCCGTGTGAAAGGGGCCTTATACTGTGATCACAGGTGACAGGAGGTAATCAAGGGGTTAAACCTTTATTGGGGGGTTAGGGGGGGTCCCTAGACATATCTGAGCCTAAGACTAATTACCCTAACACTGATTTTTGTCACTAATGACATTAGTACAGCGATCAAAAAAAAATCGGATTGCTGTACTGTGTGACACAGTGACAGGTGGTGAAAGGGTTTACAGGGGGGGTGATCGGAGGGTGAATTGTGTGCCTACGTGACCTGGTGTCAGTGTAGTGTTGTGCAACTCACTGTTTGATGCTCTCTCCTCTCGATCTGGAACGGAAAAGACTGACACGAGGAGAGATGACATCACTTCCCCTGTCAGTGTTTACAGTTACACAGACAGGTTAAGGATCTCCTTCGTCAGGACCGATCACCAGGTCCAGGCCAGATTTCATTTGCCAGCAATGGCATCATCCTAATTGGTGCATCTGCAGCGCTGCACCGATTTCAGCTGAACCTGCACGGCTTTAGTGTGAACCTGGGTTAGATGGAAGCTCTTCCAGCGCCAAGATGTCAGCGATTCAGGCGCTCTCATCTTCACCCATCTTGCTTACGGGTTGGCAAACGCCGACCCTGTGACTGGCCAGAGCTGCGATGATGTCACTCCTCTCAGTGACACTACCTATAGGAAAGCCTTATTATATTTTTAATATCTCTGTGTTTAGTGTTACTTTAAGCTCATCATTTTACTTTTTTTCATTAAAAAGAAAACACAGTTAGTGAAAAACAAAATGTAAGTGACAGTAGACAAACCAAATGTGCCAAAAGAAAGGAAAAACATACAAATACAAATACAAAAAATAGATAAAAATAAACTAACCTAAGTATATCCCCATGAAAAAATACACTATATAAAAAAATGCACCCCATTAAAAAACGAGACAATTTTTCCAAGCAAAATTCACCTAAAGAGCTCCATGAGCAAAATTGAGAGTGCAATCAATTTTGCAGAATTTACTCCATTCATCCTCGTACTGCCATAAAATAAGATAATGTCAACAATAAAAAAATGCAAGGTTATGCAGTAGTTTCAATCCCTATGACCAATGAACTCATAGTACATTCCATAGGAAGATGATGAGGAAACCTCACTGCATTCTTGTTCCATCCTGATTTCTGTATCACTTCCCTGACGTATCCCAAAATAACCTTATGCCACCGGTAGCTTGCCTTCCTCGAAATGGGTAGATTATCCATAATGAAATGTACAGACTCTTCCTGTATGCCGATATACGTGTGAGCGCTCCTTTATTGATAATGTCTGGCTTTTTCTAGCTTCCAGCTAGGGAGCCCTAAACTGATCTATATTTCTAAATGTGTGTTAATCCCCCGTACACAAGATAATATAAAGAGGTTAATATGGGGCTAGCCAGATTCATTACAGAAACACATTTATTGATGTTCCTGTTTAGTCACTCTTATCTTGCTTTATTTCCCTTTGTGATACCATATTGTTAAAAACAAGACTCGTTTTGTCATTTCCAGTCTAATTTCCTGTGAGGGAAGTTAAACATTTTCATGGGATCCCTCTGTGAAAATATATTTTGTGTGTTTCATTGCAGCTGATTAAACTAATTATGCCCTTAATGTTACATGTCCATTATAAAAAAGGTCATCGAGGCATCATTTGCTTTTATAGCACATTATATGTGGATTTCCAATGCATGATATGTATATAATTTAATGAATAAAAAAAAAATCATAATTCGGGTAGCAGAAACACGGAAATTGAAATGTTAATTAGTAGTATCTGATTTTTGTGTTTTATGCTCTCTATACTCTATAAAAAATAAAAACAGAAATAATGATCTGTAATGTTTCAGAATTATAGCAGGAAATCAAACCTGTCCTAGCTTCTGTGAATCACGCCGCATGCGCCGTAGACAAGTGGCACAGCCGCACTGTAGTGTGCCTTTCCTCATTGAGGCCGTGCCGTCACTGCTGACTCCCGCCCACATGCGCAGGAGTGATGTCATCGTAGCTCTGGCCAATCAGAGCGCCGGAGCTGTGATACGTGGAAGTAACCCCTGGGAAAGATGTCAACTGCCTGGGCGTTGGAAGAGAACGACTGCAGGGGGCTTCAATCGGAGGTGAGTATTACTTAACCTCCCTGGCGGTATGATTCTTTCAGATTTTAGGTGCTGAAAGCGGTAAAATTATTTGCAAGGAAATTTGGCGTTTTATACTGTAGGCCTGTAATTCTTAGGAATAACTCACTTAAATCTGTCCAAACAAGAGTCTAGTAGGCATCCCGGGTATGACATTTTTTTTAAAAACAAAATTATAAATTATAATATAATAAATAATTATAAATAATTATAACAAATAATAATATAATAAAAATTATTCAATAATGTAATCAACTCAAAATCACTGAAATTTCCTCAGTTGCAGAATTGTTGCTGTCATTACTTTTTTTTTTTTTATGACGAATTTCCCCACAAATTGCTATCGCTCAATTCTGCAAGTGATTATAATTTATTATATAAAAATGGAAAATACACTATAAAACAACATTAAATAATGTCCCAATAGTAAAAACCATAAACAGCGCTGGTAGTGATAGTCAAGTGTAGTTCCCAAAAGAGATACCACCTCTACACTTAAGTGCAGCGTCAATGATAGAGTGTATCAGTGTAATAGGAGAAAAACAGTCCGTTGATAGCAGACTTTTAAACTCAGTTGTGACATGACATGCTACTCTTATATCAAGACATTGCATGTATATCAAGTCAAAATTTATTTAAAAAAAAATAGCTTGTCTTGCAAAACACTCTCAAACCAAGTTACTCTCAAACCAAGGTTTATCAACTCATTTAAACAAATTACAATGAAAAAAATAATACAATAAAATAGACCAAAACCGTTATATTGCCTGTTCAATTACAAATATGTATTTACTCAGGTATCTAGGGTGTTTTCCTTTGTGCATTAATTTACATGCACCAAATGTATTAGTTTGAATACCTTTTACAATGCTGGTTGCCTGGCTGCCGAGCTAATCCAAAGGCTTCATTTCTTTCTGAGTCACTGGCCCACAGCAAGTATTCAGAGCAGGTGCTCTGGCTTTAAATGGATGGATTTACTAAAGGCAAGTAGAATGTGCACTTTGCATGTCAGTTGCACTCATTTTCCTTAGTAAATGTGGTAAAGCTTTGATTTCTAAAGAATACAAAATCAGGTGCAAGGAAAAAAATATAAAACAGATTTTTTGTTTGCATATGATTGGATAATAGAAGTCAGCAGAGCTTCACCACGTGTGCTAAGCTCTGACGAAAACTGCATTTGCAAGGTGTACAGTTTATTTACCTTGAGTAGACCGACCCCAATGACTCAGAGCATTGAAGCAAGAGACAGCCATGCAACTAATGTGTTCAAAAGGAGGTCAGCAGTGGTAGTCCCCATATGTACTCGGCAAAGATTCCCTTTTCAGCTAAAACCAGTATTTCCTAGCTAATACCACAAATTACAAGATCAATTTACAGCAGCAATAATTATTGTGAGATCTATTGTGTATAGTGAGTAAAAATAAAGTAGTGTAGAGAAGTTATTATCAGGAACTAAACAGTACAATCAGATTTCACTTCATAATATATTTTTGCAGGAAATGTTTTATTTTTGGAAACCTTTGTTATGCAAAATTCTTTGTAACAGTAACAAAGCAAAACAAACCTAAATTCTGTTGTATCCAGTGAAACGCAAGTATAGTAACAACTAAACTTGGAAGAGATAAAATATAATGTAATATAACTGTTCTGCTTAGATGAGTTGTTTATATGAAGGACATTCAACTCATTTAGATACATTGGCCCGGATTCACGTAGGACTTACGCCGACGTACTGTATCTCGAGATACGCCATCAGGGCCATCTTAATAGCATCATGGACCCCTGGGCAAAGTAATACTCAGGGGCCCCTACAAAGTAGACAGTACAGGTAAACAAGTAGGTAGGATGCAGACAAGCGGAGCTTCCCCATTTGGGTGGAGCTCCCCATTAACTACATGAACAATCATTCTGTACAGCAAAGAAGCAGTGGAAAGATACTACATACATAAAGTAAAAAAACTGTTCTGTGCATATCATATATCTGCTAGATTGATGCCTCCCCAGCACTATGGCCCCTCTGCACCACTGCCAGCCTGCCTCCCCTGTGTATCCATCACTCTCAGTGCCACAATGGGGCCCCAATTTTAGGGGAAGCGTGGGCTCAAGGATCAGCTGCTTTGGGAAAAGTGCAGGGGCCCCCATGCAGCTGGGGCCCCTGGGCTGTGCCCAGGTGTGCCCGCTCATTAAGACAGCCCTGTACGCCATCATAAGTACAAATGTGCACCGTCGTATCTATGCGCCGATTCCCAAAGCTAGATACGTCGAAAAAATAGGCTTCAGCCACCCGACGTAACTTGCCTACGCCGGCGTATCGTGCGCACATAGTTACTCTGGACGCATTCGGCGTTCCCATTTTAAATATGCAAATGAGTAAGATACGCCGATTCACGAACGTACTTGCGCCCGGCGCATGTTTTAAGCGATTTGCGCAAGGGTTACGTCCGGCGTAAAGTTTTTTCTCATATAGGAGGCGCAACCCATGCAAAGGAATGGACCAGGGAACGAACGCCGTAGATTTTTATGCCGTTTACGTAGTACGTGAATAGGGCTGCGCGTAGGTTACGTTCACGTCATAGGCAGTGTTTTGACGTATCTTAGGCAGTTATTTCGACGTGACTGTGAGCATGCGCACTGGGATGTGTCCAAGGTACAACGCATGCGCCGTTTGTTTTTAGTACTTGTTTGAAGCTCAGCCCATCATTTGCATGGGGTCATGCTTCATTTAAATGTTACACACCCACTTCCAGCCCACTTACACCTACTTTGACTTACGTTGGCTTACCCGACGACTATATGCTACGCCGGCACAACGTTGAGAGCATTTGCTTTGTGAATACCATGCTTGCCTCTCAACGTTGTGCCGGCGTAGCGTAAAGAAGATACGCTACGCCCGCATAAAGATGCGCCGAGGTATGTGAATCTACCCCATCGTTTTTATTCATTTTTTGTTTAAAAAATAATTATTTTCTTTATATTATTCAGTTCCTGATGGGACAAAGTACATGTAGCACTTCTTCCTAGGTGCCCTGTAACAGTACAAGCGATATTGAACAGTGTATGTCCCACCTTGGCGAACACCTGCCCAACACTGCAACTACTGTAGCAAAGTGATGAATGCTTTGATAGCTAGTGCCTGCCTCCAGCTTCCAACGCTTGCCCAAATTAACCCCTGCAAGAGGAAAACGGGAGGCTGATATAGCTCTCCTCCCTCGGCACTTCCCTTGCCGGGGCTTGCCTCAGGCAAATGCTGGAAGCCTGAGACAGGAGCTTGGTATTAATGCTGGGACAAGGTCAACCAGTGCTCTTGGTGCATATGGGAAATTGTGCCATTCCCCTTCCTTGGGTGGAGAAAGGGATAGGACCAACAGCAGTATATGCCAAAATATATGTAATGTTTATGGCTTGTACTGTATAGTGTTGCTCACGAATATTCGCATTGCGAATATTCGCTACGAATATTGCATATTCGAGTATTCGCGAATAACTCGAATATTCGCTATGGCGAATATTCGCTATGGCGAATATTCGTATTTTTTCAAATTTATTTTTAAAACAGATCACATCCTAGTGATTTCCATCGACGTCTAAAAGCATTGCTGGTATGATTAGAGAGAGACCCTGGGCCGAGTAGCTGATGCGATTCTTTTATGTTGCCGAAAATTCGCATTGCGAATTTTTGGCAACATAAAAGAATCGCATCAGCTACTCGGCCCTTCTTTTGCATTAGAGCCAATCAGAATAACTCGAATATTCGACAAACGGAATATTGCACGATTATCTTCTCCGCCCTTCTTTTGCATCAGAGCCAATCAGAATAACTCAAATTTTTGGCAAAAGGAATATTGCGCGATATTCCTTTTGCCGAATATTCGAGTTATTCTGATTGGCTCTGATGCAAAAGAAGGGCGGAGAAGATAATCGCGCAATATTCCTTTTGCCGAATATTCGAGTTATTCTGATTGGCTCTGAAGCGCCCTTCTTTTGCATCAGAGCCAATCAGAATAACTCGAATATTCGGCAAACGGAATATTGCGCGATTATCTTCTCCGCCCTTCTTTTGCATCAGAGCCAATCAGAATAACTCGAATATTCGGCAAAAGGAATATTGCGCGATATTCCTTTTGCCGAATATTCGAGTTATTCTGATTGGCTCTGATGCAAAAGAAGGGCGGAGAAGATAATCGCGCAATAGGAATATTGCGTGATTATCTTCTCCGCCCTTCTTTTGCCCCCTTATTCTCCTTTCTTTTAAGTAGAGTTAGTGTAGAGTTAGTGTTTAGTGCATATTAGTTTAGTAATACAGGAAATGATCTCCGTTATGAGAATTTTGCAATAATTTTCGCATTAGCGAAATTTTGCAAAAAATTTTTTGGATAAAATATCACGAATATGGCGTATTCCGCTCAACACTAGTACTCTAAAGGTACCAATAGTTGTGGTACACTGCAGTGAACTGAAGACTTTAAAGCTGGAAGAAAAAATTCCCTTGCATTGTTGGTGTTGCTGAGAGGGAAAAATGGGAAAGATGTCCCTGAATCTGTGATGTTAATTTAAAGAGGATGGTTTTGGAAACTATCTCAATGGGATGAAGAAGGGGAGGAGAGTCAAGCTTTGTCACATGCATGAAAATCCAGAGATCCAGTGGGGGTCTAAGGGGGGAACTGAAAGGCTTTAAGGGGGATAGAAGTCTAAAGGGCACTTAGCAGGTTCTGAGGAAGAGATGGAAGGTCTAGGGCTGTGTTGTCACCTCACCCTCTGTCTATTCATTCAGTTCACTGTAGTTCACTCTACTCAGTGAAGCACCCACCAGGAGTGAAGGCAGCTATTCCATCTTCCTGGCTCTGGTCATGTGACATATTACATGACAACAGGAGACATAAAGAAGCTCAGTCTGCCCTCACTCCTCGGTTGTGTTTTACTGAGAGAGAGGGGAATTTTTAGTGTGCGCCCACTTTTCTGCCTACAGCGAGCTTGCTGTTGGAGGGAGGAAAGGGCAGAATCCTCCCTCCAGCAGTTAGTGGGACCCCTCCACCCGCAGAACAGTGGTCTTTCCTCACCCCTTCCCCAGTACAGGGGTCTTTCTCCACCTCCCACCTCCAGTACAGAGCTCTCCCTTGAGCATTCTCCCCCTTCCCAGTATAAAGTGGCACATAGAGGGTCTGCTGTGGAAGAGAAGCTACCAGCTAATCATCCAGTCCATTACGCTGGGCTCTACTATTATAGGGATTGTGCAGGACAGGGAGCACTCTTTGCGAGTCCAGCAGTGCAGGAAATGTCCAAGCACTGGCAAGGGGAATGCAGAGGGAGGTGATGTGTGTTAGCCTCCTGTCCCTCTGCATTCCTCTTACTAGTGATAGGCACTTGTTATCAAAGAATCCTTCTCTTTGCGAGCTACATTGATGGGTAGTGGTGCATTGTAGCTAGTTACAGGGCACCTAGGAAGTTGACACATGTACTTTGTCACATCAGAAACTTATTATGCGAGGGAAAAATAGGCTGTAATTCCACCCAAAAGTACAACTTTTGGAAACACACTGCAACCTGATTGGATGGTAAATTTGTACCATGCACTGAGGTGAGGGCAAATGCACTGCATTTGCAACTTGCATTTGGGGTGTTGTTAACTTTGCAGTGACACCTGCTGCAGATCACAAGGGCAGTGTGATTTAGATGTGGTTCTGGAAACTAGCACAAAACACAGGTTTCCCACATGATATTCTAGTGTGAACAGGCCCTCAATGTACCACTGTTCTTTTTTTACCATAATTCTTCTATGTTTCCATGTGTTTATTCCTGTAATTTGACCTCCTGATGTAGCACAGTGTAAAATAGAATGTATAGTGGTTGATTTACTGAAATAATAGAGACTGTTCATTTAACAATGTTATTGCTCACTTTGGTTACTGAAGTTGTGTTCACATCATTCATCAAATCATGTACAAGCAAATATCCCGATTGAATATTCAAAGTGAACACATGTTCCCCTTATTTGCTAAATTAAGTGAACATGCATTTGGGGAACAGTTTCTTCTCATTTATCAAAATAACCCCTTCATGCACAGAGTACACCAGATTTCCTTTTTGCAAGACGACAATGTTGAAGAGTAACGCCTCGTACACATGACGATTTTCCCATCGGGAAAGCTGCCATGGCAGCTTTTGTCCGGGAAAACTGTCCGTGTATGTATCCATCTCAGTTTTCCCGACAGGAAAACCAGCGGGAATCCTGGCAAGAATAATTAGCACATGTTGTCTTTTTTCCCACCAGGATTCCCGGCGATTTTTAAGCCGGCAGTTTTCCTATGAGAAACACTGCAGTGGAGCATACACACAGCCGGGTTTCCAGACCAAAGCTCTCATGGCAGTTTTCCTGTCGGGAAAACCAGCTGTGTGTAGGGGGAAAAAGCTACCAAGCAGCTTATCGATTTTCCCGCCGGAAAAAACGATCGTGTTTACAAGGCATAGTTTTACTTTTGTTGAGAAAAAAACATTCCCCTCTGGGTGATCTGTGTACATTGCAAGTCTTACCTTTTGTTATTCTGAAGAAATAGCTGTTTGTCTGTGTCCATGTGCTGGAGTGAGGGGATCTGTATGGGAGTGGTTTTATAATTATCAATAAGCTGCTGTACCTGCAGGGCACTAAGGGGGAAATTGACAATGTCTGCATCCCGTTAGATGTGATTTCCTATTGGCAGTATCTCACAAAAAATTACATTTATGTTCCAAAGGGTGCCAAAAATTGGAATTGTATCTTAGTGCAGACTTCTTGGAATATCAGTGAGCCAATCACACAAACAGGAAATTATGGTTCTGGGGGCATTCTGTACACAGTCTGTGTACAGGACACCTCCAGGTAGCCATATTGCATTGCATTTTATGAAAATTACAGTGCTGCAGTTGAAAAGGAAAGGTCATTTTCTTTCTCGTACATCACGGGACACAGAGCGGCATATTCATTACTATGTGGGTTATATGGAGTACCTTCAGGTGTGGACACTGGCAATCTCAAACAGGAAGTCCCCTCCCTATATAACCCCCTCCCCTAGAGGGAGTCCCTCAGTTTTTTCGCCAGTGTCTTAGGTGTTGGTCACGGAATAGCTTTGCTCCACATCCTTGGGATTAAGGGCGGGCTAACCGGATCTGTCCAAGGAGCCTCAGTGCCAAAGTGGACAGTACCCGGGCCCCAAACCGTGGGGTTTTGCCTATAATGCTCCTCTTTGGAGGGCTGGACCCTGGGCCCAGGACTTGGAGTTTGTAAAAACCATAAGTTCCTGTTTGCCAGGGTGCTATATAGGTACAGGACAGTGGGTACCTTCATAGGACCCCAGGGCCTGAAGGTCTACTACGCTACCCACGGAGATGGGAGAAGATTGGATCAGTTTGCTGGACAAACATCCTGCAGCATGGAGCAGGTAAGGGGGAGCCTGCGGGACTTGGTTCGACAGCAGGCTCTCCGGGGTAACCTAAAAGGGGGATAGCCTAAGTATGCTCTGCATGGGCAACCTTGCTCACTATGTCTGAGAGAGACAGGATGACACCTTTTTTCCCCCATCACTAGGTTCCCCTGTCTAAGAATGTGTTGCTAGCTAACCTGCTGCTTTCTTCCTAGGACTAGTAAGGATCCCTAGGGGCCTTTTGGAGAGTCCTACCTGGCCGGGGGTTTGAATCTGCCGCCTGTTTCTGCAGTCCTGGGTCTCCAGCAGCGCGGCTCCTCCATGTTCCTCCTGTTCCGGCATACGCGCGCGCGTGCGCGCGCACGTCTTATAGACGTTTTTCGCGCCGTTCAGACAGGAGGGCGGGGGGGGGGCGTGCCTGCGGCGTCATACAGGGGCGCGCCTTGTGCTGTTATAGATCAGCAGGCATTGTCAGTGCTCAGTCTGAGGCTGATTTCAGAAGGAGAGGACGCAGAGCGGCAGAACAGTGACTCCCGGTGGCGGAAGAGGGGTAGTACATGCTGGACTTTGTTCCAATGCCTTTTTTGTTAAGCCAAGAAATTCCCCTTTTTGCAGCAGGTTGGAGGCTGGCAAACTAAGTTTGGGGTCACTGTATGTTTTAAAAAAGAAAATATATATAATATATATTTAAAAAAAAAAAAAAGAGAAAAACATACGGGATCCCATCAGTTTTTGGGCATTAGTGATCTATTGTCCCCTAAGCTCTGGTTTTGTACTCCTGGCCACTACAGTCTGTTGTGTGGGCGGAGTCCCTCGATTTTGTATTATGGCTTCCAAAGGTTCGGGGTCAAAGGGTACAAAAAAGACCAAAAAACAAAGGGGTTCCCCTTCTGATTCTGATGATATGCCGATACTTTCCCCGCAACTTATTAACATAAAGGGCGCCTTGGATGAGCCATTAGGGGGATCTGGTGCGGAGGCTGGCCCAGATCAGCCCAGCCCTGTGTTTATCACAGAGGAGATGCTAGCCGTATCCCTAGGGGGGCTAGAAGAGAGAATAGCAGCATTGATCGCTAGAGCTATTCCTGGTAAGAAACGGGTTAGATCCCCATCACCAAGAGGTGTATCCTCAGATGCTGAGATTCTCTCTCCGGAGGAATTGGAATCACAGGAGGATCAACTAGACCTGAACCAAGAGGGTTCAGGGATTGAGGGATCTGCCTCTGAGGAACCATTTTCAGACTCCCAGACAGAAAGACTGTGGGTACAGTCTTTGACGGACATGGTCCGCTCGGCATTTAGTTTACCATTGCCAGAGCCTCAGGTTCCTCCGGTATCCTCTCTGGGCTCTTTGAAAGCTCCGTTAAGCAACGCAGTTTTTCCGGTCCATCCTCTCTTGGAGGAATTGATCTTTCGGGATTGGGTACGGCCGGACAGGATTTTTCTGCCACCGAAAAGATTTGCGGTCATTTACCCCATGGAGGAAAGGTTCTCCAAGAGGTGGAGGCTCCCAGTAGTGGATGCGGCCATCTCATGTGTGAATAAATCACTAACTTGCCCGGTGGAAAACATACATATGTTTAAAGATCCGGTTGATAAAAGGTTAGAGACACTTTTAAAAGCATCCTTTGCTACGGCAGGAGCAGTGGTACAGCCAGCTGTGGCTGCGATTGGTGTTTGTCAGGCGTTAAAAGACCAGACAAAAGAAATGTTAAAGGACATGCCTACCCAACAAGCAGAAGAGTTTTCTGACATTCCCAGAGCTCTGTGTTTTGCTGTAGATGCTATAAAAGATTCCATCCAGCAGGCCTCTCGGTTATCACTATTTTTGGTGCACATGAGAAGGCTCTTATGGTTGAAGAACTGGGCATGCAAAAAGCTTCTGGCAGGGTTTCCCTTCCATGGAGGACGACTCTTTGGAGAGGATCTGGATAAGTATATTCAGACTATTTCAAATGGCAAGAGTACCCTTTTACCGGTCAAAAAGACATTCCGGGGTCCTACATTTAAAAGGCAGCTCTTTCCTGTCTCGGGGCCCTCAAATTCCAGGCAGTATCGACGGCCGCCTGCACGATCCAACGTTAACAGTAGATCGCAGGGACAGGCCCCTGGGGGTAAGAGGCCATGGTATCGCAAGCCGACAAAGACAGCCCCTAAGTCTGCCTTATGAAGGGGCGCCCCCACTCTCGCGGGTGGGGGGAAGGCTTCGTTTCTTCTCAGAAGTTTGGGAAGCCAAGATCCCCGACAAATGGGTCCGGGCATCTGTAACCACAGGCTACAGACTGGAGTTTCTAAGGTATCCTCCGCCTCATTTTCAAGAATCAAGGCTACCAAGGGATCCAGCAAGGAAAGCCTCATTGCTGGCAGCTTTGGATCACCTGCTCTGCCAGGACGTAATAATAGAGGTGCCAGCCCAAGAGCAAGGGCTAGGTTTCTATTCCAATCTCTTTGTCATACCAAAGCCCAACGGCGATGTCAGGCCAATCTTGGACCTAAAGAGGTTAAACGGTTACCTAAGGGTTCGTTCCTTCCGGATGGAATCCATCCGGTCAGCAGCCGCCGCGCTTCAGAAGGACGATTTTCTGGCCTCCATAGACATAAAGGATGCTTACCTTTATGTACCAATCTTTCAGTCGCATCAAAGATTTTTACGCTTCGCGGTGGGGCAGCGACACTTCCAATTCAGGGCGCTCCCCTTCGGGCTGGCCACGGCCCCCCGGGTATTCACGAAGATCCTAGCCCCAGTTCTGGCCAATTTAAGGATCCAAGGGGTCACAGTCCTAGCATACTTGGACGACCTTTTAATCATAGATCACTCACGGCCGGGTCTGCAAAAGGCAGTAAACCTCATGGTTCGGTACCTCGAAGAATTCGGCTGGGTCCTAAACCGGGGAAAGTCAGCGTTCCAGCCTACAAAGCAGTTGGAATACCTCGGCATGAGGTTAGACACAGAACAGCAAAGGGTGTTCCTGCCCCTGGTAAAGATCGAGGCTATCAAGGGGTTGGTTCAGTTGGTTCTAAACAAGAAAAAACCAACTATTCGCCTGTGTATGCGAGTACTAGGCAAGCTAGTGGCCACGTTCGAGGCAGTACCATACGCTCAGATCCACACTCGCGTCCTACAGGCAGCCATTCTAGCAGCCTGGGGCAAGAGGGCACATGCCTTAGAGTCCCCTTTGACGCTATCATCAAGGGTCCGACAAAGCCTGGCCTGGTGGTTGAACCCCCAGAATCTTCTAAAGGGAAAATCCTTCAGCCCTGTTGTCTGGAAGGTAGTTACCACAGACGCCAGCCTGGCAGGCTGGGGGGCGGTCTTCGAGGGGTTCTCTCGCCAGGGAACTTGGGTGAAAGCAGAGAGGCAGCTCCCCATCAATATCTTGGAGATCAGAGCTGCTCGCCTAGCCCTTCTGGCATGGACCTCCAGATTAAAGGGGTTCCCGGTGAGAATCCAGTCAGACAATGCCACGGCGGTGGCATACATAAACCACCAAGGGGGAACCAGGAGTCGGGCCGCTCAGAGGGAGGTGAGCTTGATTTTTCAGTGGGCAGAGGTTCATGTACCCTGCATTTCAGCGATATTCATTCCCGGAGTGGACAACCTGCAGGCAGACTTCTTAAGTCGCCAGAGTCTGTTGCCAGGGGAGTGGTCTCTGCATCCCCAGGTTTTTCAGACAATCTGCCAGAGGTGGGGAATGCCAGACGTAGATATAATGGCATCCAGGTTCAACAAGAAACTAGACAGGTTCGTGTCTCGAGCGAGGGATCCTATGGCCTGCGGAACCGATGCGTTGGCTTGCCCTTGGCATCAATTCAAACTTCTATATGCATTCCCTCCGCTACAGTTACTCCCTCGCCTGTTGCGCAAGATCAGAGTGGAGCACAAGCCAGTCATTCTAGTAGCTCCGGCTTGGCCCCGGAGGACTTGGTACTCACTAGTCCTGAAGATGGCAGTGGGAGACCCTTGGACTCTTCCTCTACAACCAGACCTACTCTCACAAGGCCCGATCCTCCACCCTACATTACGGCGTCTAAATTTGACGGCCTGGAGGCTGAATCCCTGATTCTCAGGGGTAGAGGTCTGTCTAGGCAGGTAATTCCTACCCTGATTAGGGCTAGAAAGCCGGTCTCCAGGGTGATTTATTACAGGGTGTGGAGGAACTACATAGGCTGGTGTGAATCCAAAAGATGGAATTCCCGCAAATATACTATTGATAGGGTGTTAAGTTTTCTCCAGCTAGGAGTGGATAAAGGCCTGGCACTAAGCACAATCAAGGGACAGATCTCAGCTCTGTCAGTGTGGTTTCAGAGGCCGCTGGCCACCCACTCGCTGGTAAAGACCTTCTTACAGGGGGTCTTGCGTATTAATCCTCCTGTCAAGTCACCAATTTGTCCATGGGACTTAAATCTTGTCCTGTCCACTTTACAGAAACAACCCTTTGAGCCGTTGGCTGAGATTCCTTTAGTCTTACTGACAAGAAAGTTGGTTTTCTTGGTCGCCATAGTTTCGGCCAGGAGAGTGTCAGAATTAGCAGCCTTATCGTGTAAGGAACCATATCTCGTTCTGCATAAGGACAGGGCAGTTCTCCGGCCCCATCCTTCCTTTCTACCAAAGGTTATATCCAAATTTCACTTGAACCAGGATTTGGTACTTCCATCCTTCTTTCCAAAACCCACATCTAGAAAGGAGGGGTTGCTGCATACCTTGGATATTGTCCGGGCCATGAAGGCCTATCTTAAAGCTACAGAAAAGATCCGGAAAACAGATGTGTTGTTCGTTCTACCAGATGGCCCCAAGAAGGGGCAGGCAGCTGCAAAATCCACCATCTCGAGATGGATTAGACAATTAATCATTCAAGCCTACGGTTTGAAGAGGTTGCCTCCTCCTTTGTCGGTAAAGGCCCATTCTACCAGGGCCATGGGCGCCTCCTGGGCAGCACACCATCAGATCTCTATGGCTCAGATATGCAAGGCAGCGACGTGGTCATCAGTCCACACGTTTACAAGGTTTTATCAACTAGACGTGAGAAGGAATGCAGATTCTGCCTTTGGACAGGCAGTACTACAGGCTGCAGTTTGAGATCCTCGGGATCAGAAGCACCCTTGGTTGTAAAAAAAAAAAAAAAAAAAAAAAAAAAAAAAGAAAAAGTTTTTTCTTGACTAAGTTGGAATTATTATTATTATTTGAGTTTACCTCTAAATTGAATCCTTCTTTGGAAGATGTCTCCCTCCCCTCATTAAAGCATTGCTTTCGGACATCCCACATAGTAATGAATATGCCGCTCTGTGTCCCGTGATGTACGAGAAAGAAAACGGGATTTTTAAATACAGCTTACCTGTAAAATCCTTTTCTTGGAGTACATCACGGGACACAGAGCTCCCACCCCTCTTTTGGGTGACCATTTTGGGAGGCATACTGCTTGCTACAAAACTGAGGGACTCCCTCTAGGGGAGGGGGTTATATAGGGAGGGGACTTCCTGTTTGAGATTGCCAGTATCCACACCTGAAGGTACTCCATATAACCCACATAGTAATGAATATGCCGCTCTGTGTCCCGTGATGTACTCCAAGAAAAGGATTTTACAGGTAAGCTGTATTTAAAAATCCCTTTTTTAATAACATTTAATTACAAAATGACTTGAGTCACGATTGTATATGCTTTATTATTTTTTTTTACTAGCTAATTATTATTATTTTTTTTTAAATTGAGTTACCATTTACTGTAATGCACAAACTGTACATACAACATATAAAAAGCAGCATATTATTTTAGTGGGCGAGTAACATAGCATAATGCACAAAAAAATGGACATGCGCTATTTTTTTTACCACATTGCTGCAGAACGTACAGAATTCTCACACCTTGTTGTAGCATGCTATAGTGGAAGTGTGTTGTGTTGGCACATTTTTAAGTATATGTTTCATGAGAAGTTCATAATCTTCAGGTGAAGGTGGAGAGGAGGTCTTTACTCGATTTTATCAACACATTTTATGATCTATTCCTAAGGTTATAGAGATAATCTATTAGCATTGCTTATGACATGAGATATGGTAACACATAACATGTTTACAGGCTCAGTTTCCTTTACATATACAGATCATGTAAGATATTCCTGGCAAAATACCAGGTGAAAAGTATTAAGGACAGTTCAATTGCAGTAAATAATTTAATTACTGGGACATATATTTATGCTAACAGGCACCTAAATACGCATGTTTTTATCCCGTGCATCTGCGTGTTATTGTGACCTGCAGACACCCACCACGCTAATCTTTTCTTGGAGAAATAACATTCTATCAGCCAAAAAGAAAACAATTCTGATTTTTTTTTTTTCTAATAAAAAATCTCTAACGGGATGCTGTATGTTGCACAAAATTGCAAGTATTAGATGGTGATCACTGAATTTCTATACCCAGTTTACCATCTCCAATTGTGATGCTTATGTTATAGATATACATTACACTGACAGGGTATTGATTTAATATTGATGGAAGACAGCAAAGTTCCATTTATGATGGCTTTATCCATAAAATGTTATATGTATGACACCAGTTTTGACTTGACTTCCAGGAAATCCAGTTGACACATCAGACTTGTAAGAAAAACACTTGGAAGATATGATGGATAGCTAGATAGATAGATTGATAGAAAGATAGATAGATAGATAGATACTCATAGATAGATAGATAGATAGATAGATAGACAGACAGACAGACAGACAGACAGACAGACAGATAGATAGATAGATAGATAGATAGATAGATAGATAGATAGATAGATAGATAGATAGATAGATAGATAGATAGATAGATAGATAGATAGATAGATAGATAGATAGATAGATAGATAGATAGATAGTGTAACGGAATGCACCGTGACAGACTGAGATATTCCTATGTCTAGGGTCATCTTATGTCCACTAGGGCCATAGGGTGACAAAGAATCATAATTCACATATTACAGATGGGACATTATTAATACTTCATTTTAGGACTGAGATATCACAAGGAGTTCATGATGACATGACCAGGTCAACCAGACAGTGAGTCATACCTTTGTATAATAGGCTATTGAAATATCTTAAGGTGTTGGCTATTCACTGTAAAGACATTCCGTTGAAGGTGTTGATTGCACCCACTCTCACAAGACTCTGCCATTGTGTGATAAAGCTGTCTAGATAACTTATTCAACTAGATGTCTGTGTTACTATTCAAGGTTAATTGAACACTATTGATGATGCGGTGCCGTCATGTCTAGCTACCAATTAAAGAATTATCCTCAGTGAGTGAATAGGGGGGTGGGGACTACATTGTCCTGTGATGAACTGTATTATGCTTGAAACTGTATAAGAAGCTGAGAAAATACCAATAAATTGTCATACCTTTAAAGCAAGTGCAGAGCTTGAGTCTCGTCTTGTTTATGGGAATGGATATGGATCGTGTATGCAATATTGTCGGAGTGTGTCAGATAAGCTTGTCGTGGTTGGATGGAAGATCGTAAGCGGTGGTGACCGTTACATTTGGTGGCAGCAGTGGGATGATTCCATCTTCAGAAGGACGGCTACAAGGACACATGACAATGGAGACGGTGTATGAACGGATGAAGCTCTCTTCCCTCATGGACTTACTGGAGAGCCGGGGCAGACCGGCCAGCAACCGTAAGAAAAGGGACATTATCGCAGAACTGGTCAAAATGGATAGAGCTAAAAGGCCCGCCGTAACGGACAGGACACCCGAGGAAGAAGGTTTTGATCGGGCTGTTAACCTAAGACTGGCACATTATGGTCCTAACCCTCCACCGGAGATCAGGGACCGAGTTATTGCAGCTCTGAATACCACCTTGCTACAGAGAAGAAGTGCTGCAGCAGCTGAAGTCACAGCAGCACCAACTAAAGAGAGAGGAGAAGTGCAGATACAGTGCCTGCCGCCGAGAATGTGTTTTTAGCACGCCAGCATCGCGCTGAATCTCGGCGACAGGCTGCCGATATCTCGCACTCGCTGGAATAGTAAAAGCACATTCCAGCGAGTGCGTCATAGAAGCGACGGGGATCCGACGCGGATTCCCGCCAATTCTACACGTGGGCGGAGTTTGTTATGAATCCTGAAGGAGAAATCCCCGCCGGATTTTTAAAGAAAAATCCGGCATGGGTTCCCCCCTCAGGAGCATAACGGGCCCTTAGGTCTGTTATGGGTTGTAAGGAGACCCCCCTACGCCGAAAAAACGGCGTGGGGGTCCCCCCACAATCCATAACAGACACGTATCCAAAGCACACCGGCCGGCCGGTCAGGAAGGGAGTGGGGGCAAGCGAGCGCCCCCCCTCCTGAGCCGTACCGGGCAGCATGCCCTCAACATGGGGGGGTTAGGTGCTCTGGGGCAGGGGGCGCACTGCGGCCCCCCACCCCAGAGCACCCTGTCCCCATGTTGATGAGGACAGGGCCCCTTCCCGACAACCCTGGCCGTTGGTTGTCGGGGTATGCGGGCGGGAGGCTTATCGGAATCTGGAAGCCCCCTTTAATAAGGGGGCCCCCAGATACCGGCCCCCCACCCTAAGTGAATGAGTATGGGGTACATTGTACCCCTACCCATTCACCTGCAAATAAAAAGTGTAAACACAAATAAACCACACAGGGTATTGAAATATTTTATTAGTTGGCCGCCGGGGGGGGGTGTGTATGATCGCTTTTATAAAAGTGCCCCCCTCCGGGCTTCTGTGGGGGGTGGGTGCCGCCGTCTGATTCTCTTCCCACGTGCTACCTACCGGAGCATGATGGGACTGCGACGTCACAAGACATGCCTATATAACTCGCTGCGAGCCGCGCGCCCGGCATAACAGCGGAAGGAAGCGTCGCGTCAACATCTGGAGAAGAAGAAGAAGACGACGTCACAGAGGAGGGGGCTCGCCGCCGCTAGTAATTGAGCTAACACACAAAGTTAGCGGCGGCGAGTCCTGAAGAAGAAGAAGACCCCCGGAGAGCGGAGAAGACCCCCGAAGAGCGGAGAAGACCCCCGGAGAGCGGAGAAGACCCCCGGAGAGCGCAGAAGAACCCCGGAGAGCAGGAGAAGACCCCGGAGAGTGGGAGAAGACCCCCCAGCCGCCGAAGACGTCGAAAGAAGCCCGCCGGGTGGTGGGCGCTTTTATCAAAGCGCCCCCCCCCGGCGGCGGAAGAGAACCAGACGGCGGCACCCACCCCCCACAGAAGCCCGCCGGAGGGGGGCGCTTTTATAAAAGCGATCATACACACCCCCCCCATAGGGTGACAAAGAATCATAATTCACATATTACAGATGGGACATTATTAATACTTCATTTTAGGACTGAGATATTACAAGGAGTTCATGATGACATGACCAGGTCAACCAGACAGTGAGTCATACCTTTGTATAATAGGCTATTGAAATATCTTAAGGTGTTGGCTATTCGCTGTAAAGACATTCCGTTGAAGGTGTTGATTGCACCCACTCTCACAAGACTGCAATTGTGTGATAAAGCTGTCTAGATAACTTATTCAACTAGATGTCTGTATTACTATTCAAGGTTAATTGAACACTATTAATGATGTGGTGCCGTCATGTCTAGCTACTCAGTGAGTGAATAGGGGGGTGGGGACTACATTGTCCTGTGATGAACTGTATTATGCTTGAAACTGTATAAGAAGCTGAGAAAATACCAATAAATTGTCATACCTTTAAAGCAAGTGCAGAGCTTGAGTATCGTCTTGTTTATGGGAATGGATATGGATCGTGTATGCAATATTGTCAGAGTGTGTCAGATAAGCTTGTCGTGGTTGGATGGAAGATCGTAAGCGGTGGTGACCGTTACAGATAGATAGTGTTATTTTTTGCTTTGACCATAAAGTTCTCCTTTTTACAAATAATTTTTTATCACAGAATCAATGTAGTTGAACAGTAAGCATGTAATTGTGTTATTATTTTACTTTTTAACATAAAGCGATTATTTACACTAGGAAAATGTATAAAAGTCAGCCAATACAAATACTGTAGCTGCTGACTTTTAATAAAGGACAATTACCTGTCCATGGATCTAGTGCCGTCCTCACCTGCCGTCTTCACCCGGGACGGTTCTTAGCCAGCCTTTGGGTCCCCTGTGTCATCATACCTGGCTTTCTACAGCGCATGAAAAGTAAGTGTGCTTTGTGAATGGTCCTTCAGCCTTCTGCCACCTGTGACATATCCCAGAAAGCTGTGGGGAAAGGGAGTTACCGCTCCAGGTGAATGTTTTAGCAATCAAAGTCCTCTCAGAAAACCACGGGTGCCAGCAATGCACAAGGCATAAATAGAAACGATGTATGGACAGCCACACTCCAAAAAAACCTTTACAGTTGCCTTTATTGGTAAAAGGATAAATCACAGCAAGGATGGGGATATACAGCTGACGCGTTTTGCACTATTAACTAGTGCTTAATCATAGCTACATCCTTTCTATATACCCCAGAAAGCTGTTGGTGAAGGGGGGGGGGCTCAAAAGTAAGTACCCACCCCCCCCCCCCAAAAAAAAATTATATGCCAAATGTGGTAGAGCAGGAGGGGAAAATGACTAAAATTGGTTGTAAACCTGAAAAAAAAAAGAATTTAAGTAAGCATTGTACCTTGTAGAGCTAAGCATTAGAAGGCATCTGTCCCTATTCTTGGAATCAAAGATGAATCCATCATTATGTAATCCTCCCTGCTTTCTTGCATGCTTTCTGAGCAACACATTAGAAAAAAAATTGTGTCATCACGCCCCCGCTCCTTTGACTGACACACTATGCAAAGTCTTCCATGAACGAGCATGAGAGAACGGTGCGTGTTGATTGGCTGTTCCTTGCCATATCTTTATTGACCCACTGTTAGTCACGTGGGGCATTGCACGAGTTCTTATTGGTCAGTACTCATGAGGGGCATGTCCAGTCAAAGATACTGTGCTTGCTGGGGGGAGTGTAGAGATGAGAGGAAAGTCTGATGACCTCACAACTCCACCTCCTGACCTCTGGTTTGAAGACACCCCCAGTGATCGGCGCTTCTTTGAGGGTGCTGGGGATAGAAAATGACAGGTAGCATTACAGCGATTTGATCAGTGGCGGCTGGTGCTAAAAAAAATTGGGGGGCGCTGGTGGGCCATTCCAGATCCACACGCACACTACAGCAAAGCCCTCCAGTGGTCATGGCTCCCCTGGTGCACGGCGGTGCGGCTTCTGTGTTGATCCGGCTTTCTTTCCGGGTTCTGGGTCTTAGGCCTCCTGTACTCATTGGCCGGGGCATAAACCCGGAAGCTGAGTGTTGATTCGCTGGTATTGCAGGGTGGGAGGGTTGGGGGTGCAGAGCACTGGACAACATGAAACAGGCCAATTGGGGCTTTGGGCTCTGGTCATGTGCTTGTGAGGGGGTGACGTACCTGGTCGAGATCTATTGGTTCAGCGGCCCGCACAGTACACAGCCACACTAATTATGTTTGATTGTGCAGGCTAGGGGGGCAAATTGTGCAGATGGGGGGGGGGGGGGGCTCGCCCCTGCTCCCCTTGTGGATCGGCCACCACTGGATTTGATTCATAAATGTGGACACATTGCTGAGGTACAAAGATATTATGGTTCATGCAAGGGAGGTTTACAACCTCTTTAGAGCAGAATTTCCCTGTTTGGATGAAGTTCTGCTTTAAAGTACATTTTTAGGTAGCGTTCACATTTATACATGCTTGCTTATTATATTTCCATGTATGTCTTATAGAGACAGATTAGTAAATTCTCTTACTTTTGTTTATCTGCATTTCGTTAAATCATAAATCTCTCATTTCACTGCAGTAACTGAACCCCAACAATTCCTAAGATACTTAATTCACATACAGGGTCTATCGTTTATGTAAGTAACCCCTCATTGAAAAACTGGAAAAGCATCAGAGGGAGTGGAAAACAGAGAAGCAGTATAACCTGCACATATAATAATTAAAAATGACTGCCCCATGTGCATAGATAGCTACATACTATACACAGAAACAAAGTTTTGATATTACTCATACACATAGATATGGTAAATAATATAAAATACATTATTTTCACATTAATGACTAATAATATCTTTTAAACTGTATTTTCTCTTTAAGATTTTGTTTAAAGAAAAAATGCTCCAAGATTAAAAATTATAAGACTTAATTTGTCAGTGAAGAGAAGTAGAAGGTCACCTATCCCCAAATATTTACTGAAACAAATGTCTAAGCATTAGCCTTGACTAAACATCCACTACTTGTCCAGTCTTTTTCAAGAATCCTATTATCTATGCTAGGTTTAGAGGAAAACAGGGAAAAAATAAAAGTTCCTTTCCATTTCTCTCATAAATCTGATGCCTCTTAATAACTTGATGTCATCCTGTCATCGTCCTACTGAGCCCCAGCTGGGAGAGATATCTAATCAGCTTTTCATTTGCCATAAATTTCAGTCTCTTGCAATATACTCTATCCGACCCTCCTTTTATCATTATCTTTATTTGTGTTTTTGAAAATGCACTTGGGACTAAAGCAGGTATGTCAATTACCTGTCATCTTAGGGAATATGGACTCAGCCCGGCTGATTGGTATTACCTGTTCTTCTGCTCAGTAAAACAGGAGTTATGCTGAGTATGTTAAATGGGACCCTAAACTACCTATACGCTTTATTTTACTACAGACACAGCGGGGAAAAAAAAAAAAAACATGCCTTCCTGGTAAAATAATAAACAGTTATTAAGACATAATTATTATTAAAGATTTGTAAAGTCCGAATTTCCTAAATTTCCTAAATTTTGTAGTATGTTTATATATATATATATATATATATATATATATATATATATATATATATATATATATATATATATATATATATATATATATAGTGGGGACAATAATTATTTCATCCCCTGCAGAGTTTGTAAGTTTTCCCACTTACAAAGAAATGAGGAGCTTATAACTGTTATCATAGGTGTATTTTAAATGATAGTGACAGAATATCAATCAAGAATCCAGAAAAAACACATGATACAAATGTTATAAATTGAGTTGCAGTTCAGTGAGTAAAATAAGTATTTGATCCCCAGGCAAAACATGACTTAGTACTTGGTGGAGCACAGAGGTAGGATGTTTCATGTAGTTAGTGACCAGGTTTGCACACATCTCAGGAGGGATTTTGATCCACTCTTTTTTACAGATCTTCGCTAAATCCTTAAGGTTTCTTGGTTGTAGATTGGCAACTCGAAGTTACAGCTCCCTCCATAAATTTTCTATAGGATTAAGGTCTTGAGACTGGCTAGGCCACTCCATGACCTTAATGTACTTCTTCTTGAGCTACTCCGTTGTTGTCTTGGCGGTATGTTGTGGGTCATTGTCATGCTGAAAGACCCATCCATGACCCTTCTTCAGTGTTCTGGCTGAGGAAAGAAGGTTCTCATCCAAAATGTTACAATACATGGCCCCATCCATTGGTCCCTCAATGCAACAAAGCCGGTCTGTACCTTTAGCACAAAAACAGCCCCAACGCATAATGTTTCCATCTCCATGCTTGACTGTAGGGTTGGTGTGCTTAGGGTCAAAGTCAGCATTTTTCTTCCTCCAAACATGCTAAGCCCCCTCCTCAGGAAGGCACATTGGTCATGCAAATGAAAATCTAAATGATTCAGAGAAAGTTTGGGAAAAAGTGCTGGGGTCAGATGAGGCCAAAATGTAGCTCTTTGGCAGTAACTTGACTTGCTGTGTTTGGAGGAAGAAAAATGCTGACTATGACCCTAAGAACACTATCCCAGTCAAGCACGGAGGTGGAAAAATTATGCTTTGGGGCTGTTTCTCTGCTAAAGGTACAGGCTGACTTTGCCGCATTAAGGGGCCAATGGATGGGGCCATGTATTTTAAAATCATGGATGAGAACCTTCTTCCCTGAGCCAGAACACTGAAGATGGGTCATGGATGGGTCTTCCAGCATGACAATGACCCAAAACATACTGCCGAGGCAATAAAGGAGTGGCTCAAGAAAGAAGCACATTAAGGTCATGGAGTTGCCTAGTCAGTCTCCAGCCCTTAATTCTATAGAAAATTTATGGAGGGAGCTGAAACTTTGCATTTCCAAGAGACAGCCAAGAAACCTTAAGGATTTAGAAAAGATCTGTAAAGAAAAGTGGACCAAAATTCCTCCTGAGATGTGTGCAAACCTGGTCACCAACTACAAGAAACGTCTTACCTCTGTGCTTGCCAATAAGGGTTTCTCCACCAAGTACTAAGTCATATTTTGCTTGGGGATCAAATACTTATTTTACTTAACTGAACTGCAACTTAATTTATAGCATTTGTTTTATGTGTTTTTTTCTGGATTTTATCATTTAACCACTTAAGGATCCCCGCACGCACATATACGGCCACAGAATGGCACGTACAGGCACAAGGGCGTAAATTTACGTCCCCGCCTGAGTGCGGTTCGGGGGTCCCATCCCTTGTGATCGCCCTCCCCACCCCCCTGTCACAGTGTCACTGAATGCAGTGATTTAATCACTGCATTTAGTGTCAGTGTGACAGGCACTGTAAAAAACAGTTAGTGTTAGGTTCAGGATAGCCCCCCCACCCCCCCTAATAAAGTTTTAACCCCCTGATCACCGCCCTAGTTAACCCTTTCACTCCCTATTGCCAGCGTCACTAAGCGATCATTTTTCTGATCGCTGTATTAGTGCCGCTGTTCCCGCTAGGTAGCTATTTTTTTTTATTGCGATTTTTTTTTTTACTAAAGACATGTGGCTAAATAAATTTTGGCCTAAATGTTTGACTAAAATTTAGTTTATTTGATTTTTTTTAACAAAAAGTAAAAAATAGTGTTTTTTTTTCAAAAATGTCGCTCTATTTTTGTATATAGCGCAAAAAATAAAAATCGCAGAGGTGATCAAATACCACCAAAAGAAAGCTCTATTTGTGGGAAGAAAAGGACGCAAATTTTGTTTGGGAGCCACGTCGCACGACCGCGCAATTGTCTGTTAAAGCGACGCAGTGCCGAATCGCAAAAACACCTTGGGTCATTTACCAGCGTATTGGTCCGGGTCTTAAGTGGTTAAAATATACCTATGATAAAAATTATAGACCCTTCTTTTCTTTGTAGGGTAGAAAAAGGGGGTTTTGGGACTTTGAATGAGATGCTTTTTAGCAATAAGTAAGTAAGTATAAATAACCAGGCTCAAACTTACCACCCAAACAGCAAACCAAATGTAATAGTCTGAGGCCGCGTACACACGATGAGACATGTGCGGTCAAACATGTCCGACGGACCGTTTGCAGCCGACATGTCTCATCGGATTTTGGTCCGAAAGGCGTGTACACACCATCGGACGAAAATCCCCTCGGTCTGAGGACGCGGTGACGTGGCGGTGACGTTGACGCAGCCACGTCACCACTCCAGGAAGTAAAATACTTCCACGCATGCGTCGAATCCATTCGACCCATTGCGCGGACAGTTCTGTCCGCTGGTTAGTGTACTAACCAGCGGACATATCCGATGGACAGGTTTGCAGCGGACAAATTTCAAAGCATGCTTTGAAATTTGTCCGATGGACAAACCTGTCCGCTCGCCCGTACACACGATCGGATTTGTCTGCTGAAACGGTACGTCGGACCGGTTTCAGCAGATAAATTTGATCGTGTGTACGCGGCCTAACTGTGTGCATTAAAAACCTCTATTGAGAAGACTTTAAAAGTTTAGTTAGGACTGCAGCACACAGAGAGCCTTGGCGAGGCCTTCAGCTTAACCATGTATTTGCAAATGCGTGCAACCAATCCTCTGTTTTTAATGCACACAGTAAGTTTGAGCCTGGTTATTATGTAAACAACTTTATTTATACTTATTGCTTAAAACGCATCTCATTCAAAGTCCCAAACCCCCCCCCCCCCATTCTACTACCCAACAACAGGGATGGAGGCGTATGTTTTTCATATGCCTCATTTAAAGTCCCAAACCTATTCTCTTCTTTTTTTTTTGTAAGTGGGCAAATTTTCAAAATTTGTAGGGGATCAAAAAATAATTTCCCCCACTCTCCATTCTGCAACATCCCCTTCAGCAGTTGGGGAAGATGAGGGAACCCAAAGTGAAACCAAGGCAATAGGGGTGTGCCTAAGCACTGTATATATTGGGCCAGATTCACAGAGCGATTACGCCTATCTAACTGGTGTTAGACTGGAGTAATTTGAAATTACGCGCATTTTTTAGCTAGTCGGAAAGCTCAAACCATGAATAGACGGCTGCGGGCTTCAATTCGACTGGATTACGTGTTCGTACGCCTTCGGATCTACGCTGCAATAAAATTGCGGCCACTGGGTGGACTTCCCGTCGTTTTCCACGTCGGGGTATGCTAATGAGCTTTTGCCGGCGATCCCAGAAATTACGGTCTTCAATCGCAATCTCTTACGGCACCTTTAGTCATCTTTTTTTTACGTAACACTATACCAGCTTTTTGCTGGTCTAATATTAGACAGCCCATGTTAAGTATGGCCGTCGTTCCCGCGTCGAATTTCTACGTTTTCCGACGTCCTTTATTATTTTTTACGTAAGTCGTCCGGGAATAGGAATGTTCATAAGCGCCGCTACTCAAACAACGAATGACGTAACGATGTGATTTCGCGCAATGCACGGCGGGAAATTTCTGAACGGAGCATGCGCAGTTCGATCGCCGCGGGGACGCGCTTAATTTAAATGCTTCACGCTCCCCAATCGCGTATTTCGATTACGCGGCGAGAAATAGACTACGCCGCCGTAGCGTACGGGCAAAAATCTACCAGGATTCGGTGTAGAGCCTGGTGACATACGGCAGCGTAGAGTATTTCGAAACAGTTTTGCTCATAAGTTTACATACCTTGGCAGAATCTATGATTTCTTGGCCATTTTTCAGAGAATATGAATGATAACACAAACTTTTCTTTCACTCATGGTTAGTATTTGGCTGAAGCCATTTATTATCAATCAACTGTGTTTACTCTTTTTAAATCGTAATCACAACAGAAACTACCCAAATGACCCTGATCAAAAGTTTACATAACATGGCCTTGATAACATGCACACAAGTTGACACAAAGCAGTTTGAATGGCTATAAAAAGTAACCATCCTCACCTGTGATCTGTTTTCTTGAAATTAGTGAGTGTATAAAAGGTCAATGAGTTTCTGGACTCCTGACAGCCCTTGCATCTTTCAACCAGTCCTCTGCACTGATGTTTCTGGATTCTGAGTCACGAGGAAAGCAAAATAATTGTCAAAGGATCTGTGGGAAAAGGTAGTTGAACTGTATAAAAAAGGAAAGGGATATAAAAAAATATCCAAATAATTAAGAATGGCAATCAGCAGTGTTCAAA
The DNA here is from genome assembly GCA_029574335.1 of Rana kukunoris. Lineage (NCBI taxonomy): Eukaryota > Metazoa > Chordata > Amphibia > Anura > Ranidae > Rana > Rana kukunoris. The sequence goes on along the minus strand of CM056055.1, from coordinate 115,932,448 downwards.
CTCTAATCAAGAAGTGGAAAATTAGAAGTTCTGAGCGAAAGACATGTCTTTGTGTTATCATTCATTATTTTAGAAAAATGGCCAAGAAATCATAAATGTTGCCAGGGTATGTAAACTTTTGAGATATATATATACATATACATATATATATATATATATATATATATATATATATATATATATATATATATATATATATATATATTGTGAGGGATTAACTCGGTAGCGGGTGTGTTTGACCGCCTCTATGGGTTCACTACACGCTGAACTGTACAAAAAGACACTTGAGGATGACTGAAAACAAATGATATGGTTTATTTTTCCATCTTGCGGGATACACGTGCAAGCATCAAAACATTATAAACAAAACAAAACATAAAATAAACCCTTGCCACTTGGGGTGTCTACCTTCCCAACACAGGAACCTACCTATTGAGTCTGGCACAGCCTACTGCTGGGCAGACACTGCTGGTCCTACAGCAGAAAACAACAAAACAAGTCTCTTTGATATTTCTCACACAGAAATATCCATCAGCACCTCACCTCTTCAGAAGTGTTTGTGTCTGCTCCTTCACTCCCAAAGCCTCAGGATCCAGCAATCAGTTGTTATCCCTAGGCTTTATTTATAGGGGCTTTAATTGCTTCATTTTGAACAGCTGGAGGCTTCTAACTCCCCAAACCTCTCTAGCCATTTCTACAGCCGACGCCTAATAGTAATTGGTGTATTGTCTAAACAAGGCAGAAATATATCTCCCGTCTATGACAACACACACAGATTTACCTGACTTTCTGTCACAATATATATATATATATATATATATATATGAAGGCCAGTATGGTGGCCTGAGTTTATGGGAGGAGCCCGGAGGGTATTTAAGCAGCCCACTCACACATGCTTTTTGTCGGTTCAGTGTGCGGTACTACACGTCACTGTGCTGACTCTTCCCAGCTCACCTCATGTCCGTGAGTCTGCGCATTCAATCAAATTCGACACCCTCCAACCCTTCCCTTTTTCAGGGCACTTCTCACCATATGTTGGAGGGGGTGGTATCTGCGCTGTGAAAGAGTGGGAGTGGGAAAAGGGCAGAAATAGTCAGGGGATACACAACTGAATCAATGGGCGTGGGTGAATGGACGTGTGAACACAAATACTAAGTGAAAAACATGACAATGTGAAATATGGGTGTACCAGCCTGAAAGGTGAGTGAGTGAGTGAGTGAGTGAGTGAGTGAGTGAGTGAGTGAAAAACGTATAGAGCGCAACACTTGCGAACTGAATCGCCTCTGGGCGCTATTTCCATTCCTTAGATAAAGGAAGGCTCTGCTTTCAGAAGAGATGAGTTTTTATCATTCTCCTGAAGGCCAAGTGGTCTGATTCCAGTCGGATGGTGGTTGGTAGTGCATTCCACAGTCGCGGTCCCTGGACAGCAAATCTCCGATCTCCTTTGGATTTGTATCTTGCTTTTGGGACTTGTAGTAGGTTTTGATTTGTGGATCGCAAAGTGTGATTGGGGTTATGGGCTTTTATTTTTTCGCATAGATATTGGGGAGTGTTTTCTTGAATACACTTGTGTGTAAGGCAGAGTGCCTTAAAAGTGATTCTGTCTTTCACTGGTAGCCAGTGACGGGATCTTAGCGAAAGGGAGATTGACTCCCATGGTTTTTTACCAGTCACTAATCTGGCGGCCGTATTTTGAACGACTTGCAGACGAGTGATTTGGTATTTGGGAAGTCCCAAATAGAGGGCATTTGCATAGTCGAGTCTGGAATTGACGATTGTTCCCACCACAACTGCAATATCCTCTTTAGGAATAAAAGGGGTTAGTCGGCGTAACTGGCGCAACAAATGATGGCATCCGCTGACTACCGCCCCTATTTGTGCATCCATTGTCATGTGGGAAAAATGACTCCTAGACTTTTGACTTTGGTGCTCGGGGCGATAATTTTTCCCAGGATGGGCGGGGGGTCCAAGTCGATGTGGGGAGACTTTTCCTGTTTGCGTGAAACAGGAGAAGCTCTGTTTTCGAACCATTGAGTTTTAGATAACTGGATGTCATCCAGCTATCTATAAGAGTAAGGGATCTCTCTAGTCCCAGCGAATGATCCTTTCCTTTGCTAACGCGGAGATAAAGTTGTGTGTCATCTGTGTAGGAATGGTAAAGTAACTTTTGGTTGCTGATGATCTCAAAGAGGGGACGGAGATAGATATTGAACAGTACCGGTGACAAGGGAGATCCCTGAGGGACTCCGCATGATACCGTACGCATTTCTGAAGTGAAAGATCCCAATTTCACTGTTTGTGATCTGTTTTCCAGTCTCTTCCGTGACTTTGGCCACTTCAGCTAGCCTAGTGAGTAGTAGTCCATGATCTACCGTGTCAAAGGCCGCACTTAGGTCCAACAGGATCAGGAGAGAAGATTCTCCTTCATCTGCGGCCTCTAGGACGTCATCCCATATTTTTACCAGAGCTGTTTCAGTTCCGTGCCCGGGCCGGAAGCCTGATTGAAACGTATCGAGTAATTTTTGGGTTTCTAAATGCTGTTGTAACTGTTGTACAACTTCTTTCTCCATTATTTTGGAGAAAACATTTAGACCCGTTATGAGTCTCCTATTGTTTGGGTCTTCTGGTCCAGGGTGGGTTTTTTCAGGATCGGTTTTATGGTGCCTTGTTTCAACGAGGAAGGGACCATGCCCTCCTTGAACGATTGGTTTATAAGCTGCGTGATAGCTGGTGCCAGTATATCGGCACTTTCTTTCAGCAGTTTAGTGGGAATGATGTCATTGGGTGCTGTGCTGTTGCGCAGAGACCGAATGATGTTTTTAGTGGCAGCGATGGAGATGGGTTTCAAGGTGAATTTCTGTGCTTGAGGCGTGTATAAAATGGTATCGGGTTGGGATTCAGGGCGGGATACATGCAGATTCCATTTTGCTCAATGCTTACCCGGATTTTTTCAATTTTTTTAATGAAATAATCGGATAGTTTGTTGTAAAATTCTTGTGAATCAGCATTGGGGGGCTCTAAACAGGCTGGATTCATTGATTGTGAAACCAGCTTGAAGAGTTCGCGGGGGCGGTTTAGGGCCTTGGTGATGATGTTGGCGAAATGATTTTTTTTCGCCATAAAGATTTCTTTATGATATTTCTTTGTTATTGTCTTATAAATGGTGTAGTTTCTGAAAAAGAGGGGGGGGGTGGGAATGGGGGAATAGTTGCTGAAGCTAGACCCAACACATACCCGCCCAGTTGAGGTGTGGACTATCTCGGTACAAAATAGGTCAGGGTAAACAATATAATAAATAAGAAATTAATCTATTAAGTAAGACTGTTGCATTAAAAACAATAGTGTACATCAAAAGATTGGTCGATTCTCTACTAGTTTCGCGGGATGTCCGCTTCTTCAGGAGAACCAATCTGAAGGACAATAATGCAATAAAAGATAATGTAAAATACAGATAATACAGTTCAGCAGTGAGTTAAAAATTGAATAGACATAGAGGTTTTACCCAAAGTGTAACGAAGCAGGCGCGGAGCCAAGTCTGCCCAATAGGTGATCCCCCTGCAGCGAACGTGGGGGATGGTAACTGTGGGTCCCACAGTTAATTTTTAACTCACTGCTGAACTGTATTATCTGTATTTTACATTATCTTTTATTGCATTATTGTCCTTCAGATTGGTTCTCCTGAAGAAGCGGACATCCCGGGAAACTAGTAGAGAATCGACCAATCTTTTGATGTACACTATTGTTTTTAATGCAACAGTCTTACTTAATAAATTCATTTCTTATTTATTATATTGTTTACCCTGACCTATTTTGTACCGAGATAGTCCACACCTCAACTGGGCGGGTATGTGTTGGGTCTAGCTTCAGCAACTATTCCCCCATTCCCACCCCCCCTCTTTTTCATCAATACTTGGATGATGGTACTGTATTACCCTATTAACTAGTCCCAAGTGAGGCCATACTCGCACTTTTTCATGGTGTAGTTTCTGTCTGAAGAGCTCCTTTTCCAGGCAGCTTCTGCTCTTCGACGCTCTTGCTTTAGCAATGTCAGCTGGTCGTTAAACCAGCCGGCGTTGTTTTTCCGAAAGCAAGTTTTGCGTTTTGGTGCCACCCAGTCGGCGGACTGAAGTAGCGCCTTGTTGATGGCGTCAAGTGTTTCTACGGCTGTTTGTTGTTGTTGTATTGTGTTTATTTTATTTCCTAGGGTCGTTTTGAAGAGTTCCGAATGGAGCTTCTTCTGGGACCTAGTCCAGTGAGTTATCACCGGTTTTCTTGTTTTATTTGGCCTGAGGTGATTGGCGATTTTAAATTTAATGGCATGGTGATCGGTCCATGGTAGTGGCTCATTATCCCCGATCTCAACTTCCAAGTCCTGTTTGAAAATGAGATCAAGGGTATGGCCTGAGGCATGAGTGGACCCTCAAATTAATTGTTGCAGACCTAATCCTTCTAGATGGTCGATGCAAGCGTCAGCGACTGGGTCCAATGATGAGTTGGCCCAGAGGTTGAAGTCCCCCAGCACCAAAAGGTGTTTGATGCTTAGGGTGTAAGAGGAGATGAATTCTGTTAATGAGGTGACAAGGTGCGTTTTTGGGCCAGGCAGTCTATAGCACAGTAGCATATGGACCGTGTCTTGGGGGTTTGTTTGCAGCTGGAGAGTGAGGGTTTCCATGAATGGAAGCGAGTATTGGAGGACTGGTTTGGTGATCAAGAGGTGAATCTTGTGGATCACCGCCAGATCTCCCCCTCTTTGCCCCACTCTGTTCTGCATTTGGATGCGATAAGTTGCATGCACCAATTCTCCCAGAATGGTGTTGCAATCAGCTGTGAGCCAGCTTTCTGTGATGAAAAGGCAGTCTAGATCATGTTGAAGGATGAAATCATGGATTTCGAGCCAGTGTTTTACTGCCGATCTGGTGTTAATCAGGGCGCATGATATGCGTCTGGGCTGGTTACCCTGTATGCAGGTTTTTACTGTTGATTGTTGATCGATTCTCAACAGTTGCTCACTCTTTAGAGCTTTTATAGTGACAGTTGGGAGTATAGAGGCGAGAGGTTTTAATTTCCAAATAGTTTCTGCAGAGTATTTCATATAACCCATGGTAGCAGAAAAAACGGAAATGGGCTGATGTGCGGGGAGGGGGGGGGGTATCGGTGACGCTGCGGGGGAGGAGAATGTCTCAGTGAAACTGTCACTTTTTTAATTCTTCCCTTCCTGAATTTGAAATTGGTCCAGAGGAAGGCAAAAAAACCCAGGCGAGTTGAGACAATCTGCAACGACTGAGGAAAAAATTCCTTCCTGATCCCTGCTGGCGATCGGTAAAGAGACCCTGGATCAATTTGTTTTATTTTATAAATGTGGGGGGGGGTGCGTACCCCTCCAATTGACTATAGAGGTTTGTGTAGGAGGATGGTGAAAGGTGTTGTTTGTTAATGTGGGAGTGAGGAGTACCAAGATGGCCGCCGACCGGGGGGTAGGCCAGAGCCAGGGGCTGGGGTACGGGGCAGCAGGGGGGGAAGGATGGTCTCTAGGTATACTATGGGGAAAGTCCTCGGGGGGGCTGAAGGTGTAGCGTGTGTTTATTTATCAGGGGGGGGGCTATCACCATTGGTGACCTGGAAATCCCGCTAGGCCGCGGCTGAAGCCGTGGACTTTCCTGGGATGCGGCAACCGCGAATGCGGCCGCGATCCCGTGGCCGTGGTTCCCCGGGTCCGTGTGTGTTTCCGGATGGCCGAGGGGGTGAAGGAGATGGCGGGGGGGGGACGCTGTACTATCTGGGTCTGGGGGGGGTGCGCCGGTCGTCTGGTTCCCAGGATCGAAAGCCGCGGCTTATCCTGAAAAGGACAGCTGCCCTCGATCCCAGGGAGACAGACCGGGTCTTACCTCTGTAGAGCGCTGCAAAGAAGTGGCGGAGGGAGGCTGGAGGAAGGTCGGGTGGTTGTGGTCAGCACTGAGCTTGGGGCTGGCTGGAGCGGGCTGAGCGGCTGGATAAGGGACCCTGCCTGCCTGCCTTGCTACGCCTGCCTGGAGCTATAGCGTACACATTCCTACTCCTAGGAGACGTGCGCCGTTGTGAGCTCCTGCTCTAATCCGTCTGCCTGACTGACTGACTTAGCACTTCTGGTGAGGAGTGTGCAGCTTGTGGGGATACAGTGGAAAGGTGGAAATACAAAGGTGAAAAACAAAGGCGTATATCCACAAATGATTCATCCACAAATGAATCGTAAGTGATAAACCAAAACAAATTGCTAAATATAAAATATATGAATACAAGGTGAACAGAAAAGTCAGTATAAGGCAAAAAGTCTCTGATGGGTGCTCTTAAAGAACCGGAATCCAGAAAATATGGTGCCAAGGCAAAACTTCAGTGACAAACACCTCTGGTGCTCTCTAACTGCTCACCTCCCGGCTATAGCACGGATCACTGGCGTAGCGGGGGGGGCAGGGCTGGCTCCTGCACCGGGCGAAAGATTGCGGGGGGCGAAATCTTGGCGTCCGCGGAATGCGCCGCCGCCGCCGCCGCCTTAGGAAAGGCCGCGGCTTTGGCCTAGCTCTGGAGCTGTCGGCCATCTTGGTACACCCGGTGGCGGCGCGCCTGGTTGGCTGGTGGAACTGTCTGTCTCCCTTGATGTGGGAGAAGGGCGCACTGATTGGCCTGGAACATGTGTTTACAGCGCGGCGTCGGCAAGTTTCTCCATCTCCAGCAAGGTAAGGGGGGGGGTGGTGTAAATCTAAAGGGGTGCTCTGCCTGATCCCCACATATCCACCTCAGAGCCTTTAATTTTAGTAAGACTGCTGGGACTTGTATTTCTTCATCTTCTCCTGGGGCTCATGGATATTGGAGAACTACAAGTCCCAGCAGGTTATACATACAATAAGGCTCTGAGGTGGATAGGTGTGGATTGCATGCACCTGAGCCCCAGGAGAAGATGAAAAACTACAAGTCCCAGCAGGTTATAATATAAGACTCCGAGGTGGATGGATGTCCGGACACCCATCCACCTAGGAGCCTTATATTATAATCTGCTGGGTCTTGTAGTTCTCCATCGTCTCCTGGGGCTCAGGTGCATGCGATCCACCATCTATGGGACTACAAGTCCCAGCAGTAAGAAAAACTGAACAAAGATGGTGGATTGCATGCACCTGAGCCCCAGGAGACGATGGAGAACTACAAGTCCCAGCAGGTTATAATATAAAGCTCCGAGGTGGATAGATGTCTGGACAGTGACAATTGGTGGCACAGTGGTGACGATTGGTGGCACAGTGGTGACGATTGATGGCACAGTGGTGACGATTGGTGGCACAGTGGTGACGATTGGTGGCACAGTGGTGACGATTGGTGGCACAGTGGTGACGATTGATGGCACAGTGGTGACGATTGATGGCACAGTGGTGACGATTGGTGGCACAGTGGTGACGATTGATGGCACAGTGGTGACAATTGATGGCATGGCACAGTGGTGACAATTGATGGCACAGTGGCTGCATTTGATGGCATGGCGCCCTGTGATTGGGCGTATGTGGTCATGTGCTAGCGCCGGGGGGGGGGGGTGAAAAAAAAAGTTCTGCCCCGGCGCCCATAACTCTGGTTACGCCACTGGCACGGATAGCCAAATAAACTCCAAGATGGTGGTTCCCAATGGCAGTAACGTATATAGGGTGGCTGCAGCCTCAGCGTCAGATACACATGACAGAGACATCAAACAAGGGGAATCATGGCACAGGATAGTATGGGCGCTACTACCACATAATAAATCACACAGACATGCACTCACATGGAGGCTATGTAAGGTGGGCCTATCTCCAACAAACAGCGAGTTTGTAAGTGGTCCTGGATGTTCTCTTTGATGCCCCTCCACTATCCGATGAGCTCACACTCAGATGGATGACCCCTCAGAAATACAGGAATGCAAGAAAGAAAGGTAAAACAATAGCACAGCACCGCAGTAAAAGGGGGTAATTTAATGGATATAAAAACTCACATGTACAACGATATCACGGGGCACATAAAAAACCCAACGAGCAGCATGCTCGTCTCCCTGCGTCTGACGTGTAGGCTCTAGTGCTCCTGGGTCCTGGGTTTCAATTTACAAAATACAAAGTGAGTGAACAAAAGAAAAAAATCGAAATCAAATCAATATTTGTTGTGACTACCTTTTGGCTTCAAACCAGCATCAATTCTTCTAGTGCACACAGATTTTGAAGAACCTTGGCATGGTAGGTTGCTCCAATCATCTTGTAGAACTAACCACAGATCTTGTGTGGATGTAGGCTGCCTTAATTACCTCTGTGTCTTCATGTAAGCCAAGACTCAATGATGTTGAGATCAGGGCTCTGTGGGGGTCAACCTATCACTTTCAGGACTCCTTGTTTTTCTTTACACTGAAGATAGTTCTAATGCCCCGTACACACGATCCGAATTTCCGATGGCCTAAAATCGATGGAATTTTTTGTAGGAATTCCGTTTAAGCTGTCTTGCATACACACTGTCAGACCAAATTCTGACCGTCAAAAACGCGGTGACGTAAAACACTACGACGAGCCAAGAATTTAAGTTCAGTTTAAATTGATTCTGAGCATGCATGGGTTTGTTCTCTATCAGAGTTGCACACAGACAATAGGAATCTCCTATAGTGTTCGGAAAAAAATAAAACATCTTCTATTTCCAAACACCAATGGAAAAACGTCTGATGGGGCCCACACACGATCTGAATTTTCGATGAAAAAAGTCCATCGGACTAATTTCATTGGAAATTTTGATCGTGTGTATGTGGCATTAATGATATGGGCTGTATGTTTGGGGTCATTGTCCTGTTGCAGAATACTTATCGAGCCAATCACACCTCTATTTCAGAAAGTATTCAAAATTTACAGCATTTTTTCACACCTGCCTAGAACTTAAATATATATTTTTTTATATATATACTGTATATTCATATTCACTATATATACTGTGTAAATGAGCTGGTTTACCTTCTTAAGGATTTCTATTTCTGTCTATTCAATCCTGAGATTTACAAAGCTAATCTGGCATCCTGACTATTCTCTGTTACAATTAAGCAACATTGATTGGACAGTAAAGGAACAGCAAAACATGCTCTCCTCGTGTTTCTCCTCCTGTCAACATAATTGAAAGCTGGGCACCTGATTGGCGACTCTCCCAGCTTGTGTACTGACAATTAGAGGATTACAAGTTGCTCTGTCATCACCACTATGTGGTTCCTTGCACTGACCCACTATGTTACTAGTATACATGCATGCATAGGTGTGCGCAGCCTATTACATTAGGGTGTGCACCCCAAAGCTCAAACAGACACTATCAATCACTCACGGTGTTCATTCACAAAGGAAAGGGACCGGTAAATTACACATTTACCGCCCCTTCCCCCACTCATTCTAATACTTCCCCTCAGCAACAGCTGGCAGGAGAGGAGGGAAGTTGGCAGCACTGTGGGGGGAAGCCAGGGCAGTAGGGGGAATCGGTGCTGCACAGGGTGATTAGGGTGTGCCTGGGCACACCTGGCACACCCTGTGCGCACCCTGTGCGCACGCCTATGCATGCATGTGACATAATGGAGGATGGTACCACAGCACATGACGGGAGACACCTGCATCTGCAACTTCCAGAAGTGTCAAAGTCCGAGGAGTCCATGAGAAGCTGTAGTGATTCAGCAAAGAGAAAATATGAGACTGTTACATTAAATATGATAGTATTTTACTAAACATTGTGAAAATAACCCTACAATAAAAAAAAAGGCATATGGAATCATACCCTGTTACCAATTGACATAGGGGGGCTGGGATCTGGGGGTGCCCTTTGTTAAATGGGGCTTCCAGATTCTGATAAGCCCCCGCCCGCAGCCCCAGACAACCACCAGACAAGGGTTGTGGGGATGAGGCCTTTGTCTCCATCAACATGGGGACATCCTTACCATGTTGAGGGCATGTGGCCTGGTACAGTTCAGGAGGGGGGGCGCTCTCTCGTTCCCCCTCTTTTCCTGAGGATGGCCAGGTTGCGTGCTCGGATAAGGGTCTGGTATGGATTTTTGGATTTTGAGGGGGACCCCTACGCCATTTAAAAAAAAAATGGCGCAGGGTTCCTTCCAATATCCAAAGGGCCTGGCAATGGCCTGGGGGTGGGGGACCCATGCCGTTTTTTTAAATGACTTTTATCTGTATTCCCGGGACCCGACAATTCATTATAGCCGCGAGTAGTTTTAAATTACTTTTTTCCCTTTAGAAATGTCATTTTGAGACTGTTCTAAACACGGGTAAAATGCGCCACATTACAGGCATACTAAAGACACCCCCAGGTATGAAATTTAAAGACATATTTCACTTATGTTTCACTTAAGCATTATTAAAATCACTGCTCCCGAAAAAAAAACATTAGTTTTTAAACCTTTTTTTGCATTGATATATGTCTCCTGGGGCAGTACCCAGGTCCCCAAATGCTTTTTATGACAATAACTTGCATATTAACCATTAAAATAAGCACTTTTGATTTCTCTCATAGACTTTTAAAGGGTGTTTGCTATTCGACTCGAACATCAGGCTCATCCCTAGCGTCGGGGTAACAAATGCTTTATAGCAGAAAATTTGGGTCACCAATGTAAAATAGTTAGCCAAGAACCTCACATATTTTTCTCTTTACCCTGATTTACTCCCTTACTTGTCATGGTTATTTATATTCAGAGCACTGAATGACTGTTTTTATGATTATTCATCCACTAGGTGGAGCAGATACAGTATATTACAATGCAGTTTCATACCCTATGTACTGACTTTAATACTGCAGTGTGCTCAGCATTTCAGTAGCAGTTACAGCTTTCTGAACATGTCACAGACTCTGAAGTCAGTATCCAGGGTTAGCAGTTACTATGCTTTGTTTGACTAATTCTTCAGAAAGAATAATGAGATTTTGGAGCCAACTTCTAAAGAGCAGGTTACACACCTATTAGCAAATGTATGTAGGCATAGCACACACCCTCTGCCACGCCCCCTTAAAGGAGAATTATACTTAAAAATAGTTAACCACTTATGGACCGCCCACTGCAGGAATAAATCGCTACTTTAAAGAGGAATACCGATGTTATGGTGGCAGCTAGCTACCATAACCCCGATACTTTCTTCAAGAGTGGGCGGTCCGCTTTCAGATGAAAGATCAGATCACTTTTATCGGCGACGCAAGAGGCCCCCCCCCCCGGTGCTCTCCGTTGCCCTCCGTCACTTATCTAAGCCGTCGGCAGCGGCGGAGGCAATTGGGTCTTGTCCCTGGGCTGACATGGAGATGAGTGAGGAAAAGATGGCCCCCACCAGTCTCCATATCGTTGCAGGGCAGAAGCGATGTCAAAACATCACTTCCGTCCAATGCTCTTAAAGGGACTTTTTTTTTTTTATTACATACATTTTTTTATTTTTTTTATTGCATTTTAATCTAAATATGAAATCTGAGGTATTTTTGACCCCAGATCCCACATTAAGAGGACCCGTCTTGCTTTTTTCTATGTTTACATTCCTTGTAATAGGAATAAAAGTGACCAAAAATGTAATTACATTTTTAAAAAATAAAGTAAAATAAATAAGATTTTTCTCTTTTTTTTAAAGCGCCCCGTCCCGACAAGCTTGCGCGCAGAAGCAAACGCATATGTGAGCAGCGCCAACATATGAAAACAGTGTTCAAACCACAAATGTGAGGTATCACCGCGATCGTCAGAGTCAGAGCAATAATGTTAGCCCTAGACCCTCTCTGTAACTCAAAACATGCAACCTGTAGAATTTTTTAAAACGTCACCTACGGAGATTTTTAAGGGTAACGTTATTAATTTTTTTTATTTGTTTATTTCCAAAAAATGTGTGCTTGTAAGACCGCTGCGCAAATACGTTGCTGCAAAAAGTATTGCAATGGCCGCCATTTTATTCTCTAGGGTCTTATTAAAAAAATATATAATGTTTGGGGGTTCTAAGGAATTTTCTAGCAAAAAGAAAAACAGTTTTTAACTTGTAAACACCAAATCTCAGAAAAAGGCTTGGTCCTTAAAGCCGAGGTCCCACAAAAAAAAAAAAAATTAAAAGCCAACAGCTACAAATACTGCAGCTGATGACTTTTAACGAATGGACAATTACCTGTCCAGCGCGACCGCGATGTTGGCAGCAGAATACAAGCAATCGCTCGTCTCTTTGCTGCCCCCCTGCCGCCATTCTCGGTGAGGGAATCAGGAAGTGAAGCCTTGCAGCTGCGCGAGTAGCGCGGCACTTTCCCAGTGGTCCCCACTGTCTCCTGGGACCAGTGTGTTTCCCAGCGGGGGGAAGGGAAGTCGAGTGACTCCCGTGGGAGTCATTGCCGGAAGTGGGTGCAAATACCTCTATTATAGGGGAGGGTTCTTTATTTTTTACCTCTACTATTACTTTATACTGTTTTTTGAAGTTTACAAATGCAGAAATTTAGAAATTGGATGAAATGTTTACACTTTTTGAAAGATAAATAATGCATTTTATATACTGTACTTCTCAGATCAGGAGAGGAGAGAGGCGGGCAGTCACATGAGCTCCGAGAAGGTGCTCTTAAATAAGGTATACAGCATGATATTGTTTTATATAGAACAAGGGGCACATAACATCATTGGGCAATCTATAAGGTACACAAAGTGGCTTTACAACCACTTTAGGGTTGCAAAGGTATTAATTTTTCCAACAACTTCAGAAGACATTAACAAAGTGCTGAAACTGTTTCCACTGTCGTCTATGAACATTAGTGAAGGGAGCTTCTGTACTTAAAGTGGAGTTTCCATCCCAATTTTTTTTCCATTATTGTGCTCATTAGACCTAAAAAAGGAAAAAAAAATATATATATATTTTTTTACTCATCTGGAAATGCTTGTTGCTATGCGGTCCCACGAAATCTGCCTTTGAAATCACCTAGGATTCTGACATCATCTCCTGGGAAATGTGTGTCATCATTTGCCAGGATGCACTGCGCTGTCCAATTATCACTCCCCATCCAAACCTTCCAGGAAGTATGTGCTTGTAGGCTTCACAATGCCCACAAGCAAAATGACAACGGTGTAGACATAGTTTTATAAACTATCTTTTTTGAATAACTATGCAGAGCGGTGGAGGATTGTAAAATAGTAAGTGACCGGATTTATATTATAAAAACGCATGATGAAAGGACATACATTTAAAAAATGCTTGCAGATCGTACAGATCCTCCTATAAAGTGCAGTCCTTGTAGCTCAGGGGTGTCCAAACTTTTTTCAAAGAGGGCCAGATTTGATGAATTGAACATGCGTGAGGGTCGACCCTTTTGCCTGACATTCTTTGAATCAGTAAAATTTGTTTTAAATGTGTTCGAGCATTAATACACTACCCAACAAGAATTGTCTTGCCTTTGGGGCTTTGTGTGGTGAAAAGATGAGCGTGGGTGTTTTATTTGGATATACCATATTTATCGTCGTATAACACACACCTTCACTTTAAGAGGGAAGTTTCAGGCAAAAAAAGGGTCAATAAAGAACTGCGAAGTAAAAAAGGGTCAGTGCCCATCAATGCAGCCTAATCAGTGCCCATCTGCAGCTTCACCACTGCCATGAATGCAGCCCCACCCTTGCCATGAATGCAGCCTCACCATTGCCCGAATACAGTCTTACCATTGCCATGAATGCAGTCCCACCACTGCTATGAATGCAGAACCCCCATTGCTATTAATGCAGCCCCACCATTGCCATTAATGTAGCACCCTCATTGCCATAAATGTAGCACCCCCATTGCCATGAATGCAGCCCCACCATTGGCATAAATGCAGCACCCTCATAGCCCTGAATGTACCACCCGCATTGCCATGAATGTAGCAACCCCATTGCCACGAATGCAGCCTTACCATTGCCATGAATGCAGCACCCTCATAGCCCTGAATGCAGCACCCCCATTGCCATGAATGCAGCCCCATCATTGCCATGAATGCAGCCCCATTATTGCCATAAATGCAGCACCCCCATTGTCATGAATGCAGCACCCCGATTGCCACGAATACAGCCCTACCATTGCCATGACTGCAGCAACCCCATTGCCATGAATGCAGCACCCCCATTGCCCTAAATGCAGCCCCCCATTGCCATGAATGCAGCCTCACCATTGCCATGAATACAGTCTTACCATTGCCATGAATGCAGCCCCACCACTGCCATGAATGTAGAACCCCCATTGCCATGAATGCAGCCCCACCATTGCCATGAATGTAGCACTCCCATTGCCATAAATGTAGCACCCCCATTGCCATGAATGCAGCCCCACCATTGGCATGGTTGCAGCACCCTCATAGCCCTGAATGTACCACCCGCATTGCCATGAATGTAGCAACCCCATTGCCATGAATGCAGACTTACCATTGCCATGAATGAAGCACCCTCATAGCCCTGAATGCAGCACCCCCATTGCCATGAATGCAGCCCCATCATTGCCATGAATGCAGCCCCATCATTGCCATAAATGCAGCACCACCGATTGCCATGAATACAGCCCTACCATTGCCATGACCGCAGCAACCCCATTGCCATGAATGCAGCACCCACATTGCCCTAAATGCAGCCCCCCATTGCCATTAATACAGCACTTCCATTGCCATGAATGCAGCACCCCCATTGCCATGAATGCAGCACCCCCATTGCCATGAATGCAGCCTCACCGTTACCATAAATGCAGCCCCACCATTGCCATCAATGCCGAACCCGCATTGCCATGAATGCAGAACCCTCATAGCCATGAATGCAGCACCCCATTGCAATGAATGCAGCACCCCCATTGCCATGAATGTAGCCCCATCATTGTCATTAATTCAGGACTCCCATTGCCATGAATGCAGCACCCCCATTTCCATGAATACAGCCCCACCATTGCCATGAATGCACCACCCCCATTGCCATGAATGCAGCACCCCCATTGCCATGAATACAGCACCCCCATTGCCATTTATACAGCCCCACCATTGCCATGACTGCTGCACCCCTATTGCCATGAATGCAGCACCCCCATTCCCCTGAATTCCACACCCCCATTGCCATGAATGCAGCACTTTCATTGCCATGATTGCAGCACCCCCATTGCCATGAATGCAGACTCACCATTGCCATCAGT
Source organism: Rana kukunoris (assembly GCA_029574335.1). Taxonomy (NCBI): domain Eukaryota; kingdom Metazoa; phylum Chordata; class Amphibia; order Anura; family Ranidae; genus Rana; species Rana kukunoris. The sequence goes on along the minus strand of CM056055.1, from coordinate 115,917,314 downwards.
GGAGCCTGTTCCATGCCCATCTGCAGCCTCAGAGGGTACAGGGAGGGGGCGAGACGAGTACCAACAGATTATATACAGGAGAAACTGTTTTCTCGGCGGCCTCTTTAATACAAAGTCCCGCCTCCTATGATGGACAAAACAGTTGTTCAATGGCAGCACAGGAGATGGGATTTTTTCTTTAACTATTACAGAGGCTTTGTGTTACCATGAAATTCTCCTGTATGTACGGCACTCTTCCCGCCCCCTTCCTGTCCCCTCCGAGGCAGCCACAATATATATCTCTTGTGGCCCCAGCGCTCTAAGATTTGTTGGGGGCCACAAACGATATATATTTCCAAATTACCAGGCGTGCCATTTGAAATTGGACCACAGGCCGGACTTTGGGCATGCCTGTTGCAGGTGAACTTGATAATTGTGATGTTGAACCAGCAGTGCAGTTAATTCATGTCAACTTAGAACAATAAGGGGATTCTGTTGCTTTTGAACAGATTGGAAATTTCTTTATGCAACCTCCAGCTCAAAGTAACTTTTCCTTATCAATAATTGGATTAAATGTGTAGCGTGTTGAGTCCCTTTAATATGTTATCAATCTCCTGTGAGTACACTTCATGTTGAATGCATTAAATGATGATCTTTTCTGCTTGTGAATTGTCCTTGGTGGTGGGAGGCCCTTTATACATGTGCCATGCACAACAACACGTTTTATGGTCCCCAGTATTGGTTGCAAATTGATGAGCAACATGGATGAGCTCATACACAGAAGACTACAGAAAACCAGTTCAAATGTAGAATAGGTTGGAAGCAGGGCTGGACTGACAACTCATGGGGCCCCCGGGCAATAGAAGGTTATGACCGTTTTCATCGGTTCACCGCTGAAGTGGCCTGATGGTCTGATGTGCGTACACACCAGCAGTCCAAAATCCGATAGGGTCAGAACGCGGTGACATAGAACACAACGACGTGCTGAAAAAACGAAGTTCAATGCTTTCAAGCATGCGTCGACTTGATTCTGAGCATGCGCGGTTTTTGGTCCAATGCTTTTGCGTACTAACCATCGGTTTCGTCCGAAGGTCAGGCGTCCATCGGTCCGATTTTAAAGCAAGTTTTAAAACCTTGGTCCGACAGACGACAGTCCGATGAGCCATACACACGCTCGGTTTGGACCGATGAAACTGGCCTTAAGGCCAGTTTTATAGGACCAAACCGAGCGTGTGTACGCGGCCTTAGTTTATCAGGAGACCATGCATCTCTATAGAGGGGACTTTCTCCCATTTCCAAACGTCTTGAGTATTAGGAATGTTAAGGGAGTGAATTTTCAAAAGGGAAGGTAAACATTGTTTTATACTGAAGAGAAGAATTGCCAAGACTAGAAGAAATCTTGTTAAACATCATTAATAGGTTTTATTTTATTTGCTATGATAAGGTTTATTGCTTTGAAGCACTGCCCAAGCCAAGCTCACCTTTTAACCTCTCTTATGTCTGCTAAGCTGCTAAGTAAAATGTGTTAGTGTGAAAACACATGCTGCAATATCGACGCCAACTGGAGTTCAAACACTGGTTTGCAATTAACAGAATTTAGTAATGATGTGAATTATTACCAAATCCTAAGTGTATTTAGTGAATGAGCATCCTGCAAGGAGACCTTCACTAACAGCTAGCCAAGAATTTTTATTTTAAGAACACCAGTTACAAAAATAGCGCTGTAAAGTAAGCACAATTAGTGGCTATAAATACCTATAAGTGTCCACAAAAGTCTTGTATTACCCCCGAAAGTAATTTTGAAAAGCTTCAATACTGTGTTTAAGGTTGCCCTGGTCCCTATTTCTACACCTCTATACTGACCAATGAAGCTCTCCATCAAGATTAAGGGCTTGTTTGGAGGTGTACAGGGGGCAGCCAACATCAGCACCGCAACATCTGAAAAACACGGTCCTGCACAGAGTACAGATTGAAACGCCCTATGTGAACGAGGCCTTACATGTGTTTGTTAATGTATGCAACAAAACATAAACTGACATAAAGGGAGATAAGGCAGTTTGCCTTGTCATGTGGTGGGACAGGGCTGGAATAGTTGCCCAGTGCAGTCCCACTAAATATGAAGTAAATAGACCATTCACACTGCCATGACAACTTATAGTGCAACTTTACCAGACAACTTTGGCATGACTTCAGGCAACTTCAGGTAATGTCGGATCAAAATCACATCAATGAAGATGAGGATCCGACTTGGAGGCAACTTCCATTAAAGTCTATGGGCCAGATTCATGTAGCGTGGTTTAAATTTCCGCGGGCGTAACGTAGCTTTGATACGCTACGCCGCAGTAAATTAGCGAGGCAAATGCTGTATTCACCAAGCTAAGTTAGCGTAAATAGGCCGGCGTAAGCCGGGTAATTCAAATGTGGATGAGGTGGGCGTGTTTTATTTAAATGTGTTGTGACCCCACGTTTTTTACGTTTTTTTTAACTGCGCATGCGCCGTCCGTGGACATATTCCAGTGCGCATGCTCCAAATTATGACGATAAGACGCATTGGTTTCGATGTGAACGTAATTGACGTAAAGCCCCATTCACTGACAAGTTACGCAAACTACGGAAAATCTGAGAAATTCAACGCGGTTTCCGACATCCATACTTAACATAGGATGCGCCATCTTTTTGGAGGTATATCTTTACGCCGGAAAACGCCTTACGTAAACGGCATAAATTCACTGCGTCGGCCCGGCGTACGTTCGTGAATAGGCGTATCTCGCTGATTTACATATTCTAGGCGTAAATCAGCGGGAATGCCCCTAGCGGCCAGCGTACAAATGCAGTTAAGATACGCCAGCGTAGGAGACTTACGCCGGTCGTATCTTAACAATATTTAAGCGTATCTCACTTTGAGAATACGCTTAAATATACGCCGGCGCAGATTCAGAGTTACGCCCGCGTATCTACTGATACGCTGACGTAACTGTTACTGAATCTGGCCCTATGAGCACAAGTCAGGTAGAAGTCACCTTGAGATAGTACAGGAACCTTTTCTATAGTCGGAGCGACTTCAGTAGTGCTAATTAAGACAATTCTTATTGACTAAAATGGGATTTCACATGTCACGCGACTTGGGGTCTCAAGCCTCCAAGTCAGATCACAAGTCATGGCAGTGTGAACCGAGCCTTAGCCCTGGTTCACACTGGGCTGCGGGAGTGAAATCGCGTGATTTCAGCTGAACTCGCGCAATTTCACTCCCTCTGGCAGTCCTGATTTCGGCGCGATTTAGGAGACATCTGTGCAGGGTTCTGCACAGATGTCAATGTAAATCGCGTCCTGAAATCGCAAAGTAGTACAGGAACTATTTTTTGAAATCGTTGCAGCGCCGCAGATGCGGCGTCGCACCGATTAGGATGGTGTCATTGCCGGCAACTGCCGCCGATTTGAGATGTGATTTCACATGTGAAATCGCATCTCAAATCGAACTAAATCGTACCCAGTGTGAACCTGGGCTTAATCTACATGTTACTTTGTAGTGACATATTGATAACAGGTGTACTTTATCGCACTCAGGGCAAAGCAGCATCTATTAATCACAACAGGTGCAAAGGATTTAGAGATCCTGAGGTTTGTCCAGTTACCAGCCCTCCAAAAGTTTTATCAGTCTATTAAGGGCCCTTTCACACATGCGGACGAACGTAAACGGACTTAGAATGGGGCCCTATGGGAGCGGATCCGTTAGCGGATGATGCATCCGCTAACGTCCGCCTACGATCCGCGTCCGTCTGGATCCGTTTTGCGGACGGAAGAAAACCCTATTTTTCTTCCGTCCGGTGGATCGGATCGGATGCAAACGGACAGACGGTCCGTTTCCATCCGATTCCCCATAGGGGATAGCGGAGGAGAGACAGGGCGGTCCCTGCACAGTGTGCGGGGACCGCCCTGTCCGCCGACAGCTGAGCGGGACCCCGCGCTGAGCCAACGGACACACACGGAGCGGACCGAAAAACGGTCCACACCGTGTGAAAGGGCCCTAAAATTGCTTTCACAATTTAAAAACCCTAAGAAGCTGCAAGACCAATTTTATTAAGCGCCACTTTTTTAACACCCTTTAATGCTAGCCATAATTATTATAAAGGCATAATTATCAGACATGTTTATACTGTACATGCAGTTTGAACATGTTTATTGTCAAGGAACAGAAAAGGGAATTGCAGATTTTTCTTTTAGAACTTTCTATGAGTATGCTAGCTGTGCTGGAGATTCCATAATTTCCATGGACCCCACACAGCGCAATGCTAATGGTTGGTGGTGAACTCACTACTGCATAGCTGTCTACACTAAACAGGTGTTTGAAGCATTGCAGATTGTTTTCTGAAACACAAGCATTTATCATATTAAGGATTACTGTAGATGGAACACACTTGGCAGCCTTACGTTTAGAGGAGGAACTGGCACTGAAATTCTTATTAAAATAACAAGTTAGACTCTGTTCCGTTTAATTTAAAGGGGTTGTAAAGGAAAAAAAAAAATTTCATAATAAGCATCCTTTACCTGCAGACATTCCTCTTTTCACTTCCTCTCTTCACTTCCTCATTGTTCGTTTTTGCTCAGAAGTTGCTCTATTTCTTCTCTGTTCTGTTCACTTCCGGCTTGTCTGATTGTTACTCACCACCAATTTACTGCGGTGGTCAGTAAGGTGCTCGCCCCCTCCTGGGAACTACATCTGTGTGGCAGGAGGCTCTCTACGTGTTAGAGACTTCAAGGAGGTGTGAATTACTGGGCATGCCGCAATTCATACTGGGAAATGTAGTTCTTACATGAACGAGTGATGCAAACCAGGAAGTGAATGAGAGAACAGAAACTAGAACGCCGGAGGTCATATAGATGAAGGAATTTAATAGGTATTTAGATTACTTATCCCTGCCCGGAACATTCAGCTGTCAGCTGGGGATTTCCCAGTGGTGTGGTGAAGTAAATGTTTTTTTAACAGAATCATTACACTATTCTGTCTGTCTACCTAGCAGACATTAATTTTAGGAAAAAAAATGTTTTCCTTTACAACTCCTTTAATTGAATATTCTCCTCTGTTTTAAAGGATTGGTTGGTTTTTACTTGATTTTGGTCAGAACTCTTAGGCCTCGTACACACGATCGGACATATCCGATGAAAACGGTCCGCGGACCATTTCCATCGGATATGTCCGATCGGGAGTTTGATCCGATGGCGTGTACACACCATCGGATCAAATTCCCCGCCGCCGGACGGCGCGGTGACGTGGCGGTGACGTTGACGCCGCCACGTCACCGCCACGTCACCGCACCAGGAAGTTAAACACTTCCGCGCATGCGCCGAATCCATTCGGCGGCGGCGCGGCGGCGGCGCGGCGGCGGTGGGGGACGACATGTCTGCTGGTAAGTGTACTAACCAGCAGACATGTCGGGCGGACAGATTCCCACCGGATAGATTTCAAAGCATGCTTTGAAATCTGTCGGGTGGAGAAATCTGTCCCATACACACGAGCGGAGATGTCTGCTGAAACGGTCCATCGGACCGTTTTCAGCGGACATATCCCCTCGTGTGTACGAGGCCTTACATTTATATATGTACATATGGTATATAATTAATGTACCCAAGTAACAATGAGAATTTGTTTTACATCTTTCTTGTAGCCCTGGGAAAGGGAGAGCTGCCAGGACCCCTGAAATGTGTTGGATGTTTGTAGTCCTTTGTGTGGTCATTTACAACAGATTATTGCTTTACCTTTAGATCATTTGTTTGGCGATCTTTGTGGTGCTGCTGTATGCAAACTATTTAACTTGTGAGCCCTAATTGAGAACACCCCACGTGGCTCCATTTAGGACTATAACAAGCACCCTTCCCCCACACTTCTTCTTGGTTAAAAAGCCTTTGTTTATATTGTGGGGGCGGGTTGACCAGAAGATGAAATTCAGCAGGAGTCAAGAGACAGCTTCGAACATGTTGGCGTTTTTTTTCTTTTGGCGGGTCGTCATGCATTGGGCACCATGATTGATGGGGATCTGGATCATGGGATGACATGACTGACCGTGGATTTACATCATGGGACATTTTTATTCTAACTACAGAACTTAAGTTGTCAATAATTGTTTATTTATTTACTATTGACTTTTTTATGACTGAATAGAGCTACTAAGTACCCCTTACCTGAGGCCCCCTTTTTATTTTTTAAAGGAAACTTCCAGATTCAACGCCCACAACCTTTGGGCTAGGGTTGCGAGAAAAAGGTTATTTTCCTCATCAGCCTGGGGACAAGGTTCTTTGCCAGAGGGTTCCTCCTGGCAGGGTACCCCTCATGTGACCTGGTATGCTTTAGGAGGAAGGGAGACAAACACTTGTAGGAGACTACACTCTTTTTCTTGTTTTTTGTGTGGGCCTCCCCTTAAAATACAAACTATACTCAATGGTCTGGTATGGATTTTGTGGGGACTACTTTTTTCTACACCATCCTTACAGTTTTTTTTACATTCACCACATTTTCTTCACCACACCACTGGGAAATCCCCAGCTGACAGCTGAATGTTCCGGGCAGGGATAAGTCACTGGTTGTTAGGACACCTGAAGGTGTCTGCCTCCTAACAACTAGAAGAAAGCTGTCACATTTAGCAATGGTAATAATATCACTGCTAAATAGTACACTGCAGCTGGAGGTCCACTTGACAGAACACCCATTTGTTCAACAGCTCGAACAGGAATCATCATACATGAACACAGTCTTCCTCATATTATTTTCCTGCTGATCAAATACTAGTATTAGGCTATTTTCTCTATTGGTGAATGTTAACACTCATGATTAAATGTTCTTATGGCTATTTTTCTCTTAGGATCAAATTTTAGGGAATGTTACATTACAGATAAGGTCTCTTTCATACAGTCCTAAAAAACAAAACGCTGCTGCCCACACACTATACTGGTGTGTGGACACCAGCATTTTGAGCTGCAGAACCGTGTGGTGGGAAAAGTATGGTGCATGTTTTATAGCACCACACAGCTCCCATTTTTTTTTTCTGAATGTTATGTAAAATGCACAATGTGACACTTCATTCATGTCACTGCACAGCACTGTCACTGCACATTGCACATCAATTTAAAATCACATTCAATTTAACACATTTATAGGAGTCTCTTAATTTAGTATAAAAGAGGGAAATACCCCTTTTAAAGGTGAAGCTGAATCATAGAATTGCAATATTGTGGTATCTCGTAAGGGGGATTTTCAGAGTTTTACAGAGACGTGGTATTTGTATATATCTATAATGCCCAGAGAGGAGAAGATTGTAACAAAGTTGAAGCTCATTAAAGGATAGTAAGTTATGCCCCATAACTAGCTCTTGTATCTGGTGAATGCCTATATGTGACTAGGAGAAAAGATTTAGGTTTGGAATGCGTAATTCTAGATAATTTAGTTGGAGTGGATGCAGAGTGATGAAGGCAATGTCAGGATATAGTTTAATAGGGCTGCAGATTTCCAATATAGTAGCTTTGATAGAAGAAGACCCATTAAGGTTGCCAAAATAAAGATCTTTGTGTTCCTGGTTGGGAGCATTGAGGCTTCTAAGAGTGACCATATTTTTTGTTAATCAGCGTTCCACCAAAAAAAGGCTTGGCGTTTTATGTTTTAAATAATTAGTCTCTTGAAAAAAAATGTATGTCTCATTTTTAAGAACGGATCTCCTTTTGGAGAGCTCTCTATTTCGATGTTTCTCATTTCTAGGCCTCAAGACACACCAGGTCATTTTTGTGTTGCTTGCCATTATTTTGCACTGGTGATTTTATCAGTTTCACCAACTTGAGGACTGGAATTGAGAGACACTGCTCTATTTATAAAGAATATTGAACCCCCTCTACCATTAATGGAGATTAGTTTATGAGCCATGTGGATTAGAGTGCAGGCTCGAGGAGGCAGGTATATAGTATAGGTAAAAATGTAGTAACTGCAATGTGTTTGGTGCCTAAATGGAGGCACCACAGGGGTTTCCCCTTGACAGAGTTTCTTCGGCTGGTCCAGAGGTTGAGTCCAACACAGCATAAAGTATCTAATACAGTTCTAGATGAAGTAGGTGGAGGCCAGAAACAAAAAAATAATGCTAACTTGAGAGAACAGAACAGAAACTCCAGAGATAATGTGCAACAGGAATACAATATTGCAAGAGGATGGAGGGGAGAAAAAGAGTTCAGTAGAAAAGTTGAACTTTGTAATCCGATTGCCCAAATTTGTGAGAAAGGCCAAGAGAGGCGCAATAGTAATGTGGAAAGTAGGGAGCGCCACGGTGAGAAATGCAGTATATTAGTTCCAGTGCACTGGGATTTTAGGAAGAGTCGATTTGCCCATGATGGGAGCATCAAGTGACAAAATGTTCTATTCTTTAAGAAGTTACATTTCTTTCCTGAGGGAGTGAGTTTTGCCTTGTCTGGAGATCAGCCGCTTGGTGGGGTGGCCCCACTTGTATGAGATTTCATGGTTTCTCAGTGCTTTCATTATATTTATTTAGTATAGCTTCCTGATTTGTTTAGTGATGGCTGAGAGGTCAGCATATAGAGAGGCTCCTGTAAACTTCTCAGACAGCGCTGGGTTGCTTCTGGCAGCCTTCATCACTTTTTCTTTAGTGTATAAGAAGCAAATTCATGCAAGATCATCATGTGGTACAGTATACTATCCAGTAGGAAAGAAGGTTTAGGAATAAGGTGAGCTCTGTCTATGAGGAAGCCTCAAGGAGCTGCTCCAGCATCAACTGATGCCAAAAATCACAGAGGCTGCGTTACTATCTCAGCTATACCTCTGAATTTAATGTTATTTCCACATGACCTATCCTCTACCTCAGCAAGTTTAGCATTGACACTTTGAATCCCCAGATCATGGTCTGTGTGTGTATCAATATCAATCAGGTTGTTGTGAATGTGACATATATCCCTGACTTTATTCTTAGCATGAGATACTGAGGCTGAGGTCTTGCACAGTAAAGGTGATATTAGTGAGCAAGGAGAACATATCTATGTGTAGTGATTCTCTAGTAAGAGTAGCATGTCTTTGAGTCAGCTATGGCAGCTGGCTGAGAGGATTCACGAGATTACTCTTTTGACATCAGTGAGACATGATGATTAGAGCCTGCCATGGAGACATGATGAGAACCCTTTCCTCCCCCTTCTTAGGTTTTTTAACCTTGGCTGGGCTGTGAGTGGAGGGGCTGTCAGACCTACTCTGTGTGCAGTGCTGGTCTGGAGAGGAAAGGACTGCAGCCTTGTTGCTAAGACCTCTCACTGGTAGAAATCTGTTGGGGTCCATCACAGAGGTTGCCCCTTTCAGGCATTGTGAGATGGGTGTGGGTACCTTGCAGATTCTGTTTGAGCCAGAGATCGAGTCATCCGTAGCTGTATAAAGTCTAGGTTTAGCCCTTTGTTACTTTTCTTTGTTTATCAATCCAACAGACCAAGACCATTAACATTTCACCTCTGTGGTTCCAGCATGTTTTATATCTTGTTTTGGAAAGATTGGGATTTAAAGTTGCCCTTTAGGCAAACAACTGAACTTTATTTTAATTGTACCTGTTTTACCTACTGAAGAATTTGTTCAGAGAAAAAAACAGACTTGTCAGACAGTAAAACAATGTCCTGGACCTTGGTACAGACTACATGGTAGCTACAATATAACCTGGTCCAGGAACATCCCAGCCAAGGCTGAACACTGATAGAAAGGTAGCAAACTTATGATCTCCCACCACCTGTAATTATTTTCAGTGATATTTGGACCATTTTGGGTGCACATACTAGTTTTGTTAAAAAATGTATTAAAGAGGATTCGGGATATTCTTCTAGTAGCATCAGAGAGACAGGATAACAGGAGGCAGGATACCATTCATTAATTGTATTGAATACTTGCTAATATTCAAAGAAAGCTCACCCATTCATCCATGTCTCCATTTTTTATTTTGTTGAGAAATCACGTTAAAAACAGCTGTATTGTTGATTGCTAGATCATGTAAAGTGCTCATATTTATGGTTTGACACATATACCAACACAGAGTCACAAGCAACCAGACAAATAAATAACATTCCCTGGTTGTTTTTTGCAGTTCTGATAAGCTGGCCTTGGCAGTGCCTTCTCTTCCCTTCAGATATTTAAAAAAAAGAAAAATGCTATTGTTACATTTAGGAATTATCTAGTATAATGTCTGATGATTTAAGTGTTTTTTTTTTTAAATGTGATTACATTTATTGAATTCATTAATTGGAGTTTATTTGTGTCAGCCATGGCTGCAAAGTGTCTGGGGGCTATTTGAATTCATGTTTCAGTTCCTGGTCATTGTGATGTGGCCAAAAGACACTATTAACAGCATTGTCTTTTAGAGTCAATTTAAAATGGATCCGATCTAAACACTTGGGGCCAGATTCACGAACACTTGCGCTGGAGTATTTGGATATGCGCCGCGTAACTGTGATGATGCGCCGTCGTTTCTATGTGCCCGTACCCACCAAACTAGATGCGCCCAATAACGGGTCATTTGCGACCGGCGGAACGTTCCGACGCCAGAGTATCGTCAGCGCTTAATTTCGCTGGGCGCATCAGTCGCGCCTATTGATTTCCCCTGCAAATATGCAAATGAGGGATTTTTCCCAATTCACGAACGGATTAGCACCATACGCTGGCTACATGCGCCGCGCGTATCTCGTCCGTCCGGCGCAAAGTTATTTCTACAAAAGGCTGCTTTATCTTTACTCCAGACGGTCACAGGTCAGCAGGAGAGCAGCTACAGCAGCGTTACCGACGATAAGAGCTAGCTGAGCACCCCCACTTGCAGGACAACACCTCTGTCCATGCTTGTCTGTCAAATTTTACAGCCATGGAGGAAGACATCATAGGTCTCCATAGCCGAGATGACGGCTGACAGCTCCTGGCCATTAAAGTTCAGCTTTCTCCTGTGTGTTTGCGGGGAACGGGAGCAGCCATCTCAGAACAAAAGTAACATCACTGCGGGGAGGGGGAGCAGGATATACTTTAGTGCCGGAATGGCGCTTCTACGGGCGCATTTAAACGCCCAACGGAAGGCATTGCGCTGACGTTTCCCGTGAAGTGGTGCCGACGGAAGTTGTGAGCATGCGCACAAAGGGGGCGAGTGGAGCCTCACTCACTGCGCATGCTCCGTGGTTGATGCGCTGAACGTAAGCCTCTGCGCTGGGCTCCGCCCATCATTTACATATGATCACACCCACTTCCCCTTGCGTCGGGTTAAGCCAGCGCATTATCGTTACTCTGGCGCAAGTTTACGCGCAACTGCTATGTGAATTACAGGACTTGCGCTGAAAGGGTCTTCAGAGTAACGTAAATGAGAAGCGTTACTCCAGAGGAAAGATACTCTCATCTACCTGAATCTGGCCCTTAAAGTGGTTGTAAAGGCAGAAGGTTTTTATCTCAATGCATTGTGTTAAGATAAAAACACTTCTGTGTGCAGCAGCTCCCCTCAGCCTCCCTAGCACTTAACTGAGGTCCCTCTCTATCCAGCGATGTTTACAAGCGTCAGGGCTCTGTGACTCGGAAGACATGTCTAGTAGATGTGATTCGGATGACCCCATAGCAAGCTGCTTGCTGTGGGGGCACTCAATGGGAGGGAGGGGCCAGGAACACAGAAGAGGAGGATCCAGGCTGCTCTGTGCAAATCCAATGCACATAGGAGTTAAGTATAACATGTTTGTTATTTTTTATAGGAAAAAAACAAGACTTTACAGTCACTTTAAGTAAGTATTACATTCAGTGGCATTTATTTCTCCGGTGCCTCTAGTGGTCTCTTTCTGACATGCTCCCTCTGGTGTCAATAAATATAGATTCAGGACAGCAGCAGATAATGTTTCTTCTCTCTGTTTTACCAGTTATGGACCAGCCATCGCAGTTGTACTCCGGCAGGTTGGCTCATCTGGGCGAATCGCCATCATTGTATGTTGAGCACCCTTCGCGATCGGATTTGTTTCAGAACCGATCAGTCACCAGGCCCAGGCCAATGATTTCTAGTCTGGTGATCGGTTCTGGCGAATGAGAGACTGTCCTCTGCCTGTGTAATGTAAACACAGGCACAGGAAGTGATGTCACCTCCTCTCGTGGAGCCCTTTTTGGTTCCAGTGAGAGGAGAGAGGACATCTAACTGTGAATTGTACCAACTTCACACTGACATTAGGACACATAGGCACACTTGCCACCCCCTGATCACCCCCTGATCGCCCCCTCCAGTTAACCATTTCACTAATCAGCATTAGGGCAGTTAGTGGTAGGCCCTGGTAAGTCTAGGGTACTCCTCATTAACCCCCCCAAATAAAGCTTTAACCCTCTAATCACCCCCCAGTTTACCCTTTCACCCCATGTTACCAGAGTCACTAATATAGTGTACAGATCTCTTTTCTGATCACTGTATTTAGTGTCACAGATAATGCTAGTTAGCCAGTTAGCTAGTTACTGTCACCGTCAGTTTTTTATAGCGTCTGGGTACACCCATATAGTACCTAATAAGGGTTTAACCCCCTGATTGCCCCCAGTAAAGGTTTTAGTGTCAATTAGGGTTGGCATCAATCCCAGGCAGCGTCAGATTAGTGCCAGTAGCGCTAACACCCACGCACACCATAACCTCCCTTACTAGTATAGTTTTTGAACAGATCAATATCTTTGATCTGATCAGAACTATAAAATAATGTCCCCAATAGTATAGTGTTTCCAAAAACTATGCGTTAGCAGGATCAGCCCAGGCACCTGCTAGCATCTGCCTTTAGCCCCTCCGCCCAGCCTACCCAAGTGCAGTATGAATCGATCCCTGTCGCTTCCAAAACACAACACACATAACTGCAGCATTAGCAGAGCCATTCCCGATCTCTGCAAAAGCTAACAGTTAATTTGTTTGGTAGCAATTGAAGCAGTTGCTGACAACTACGTGCTTTTGCCTGAGAGTCGCACTAGTTGTACCTGTCAATTAAGAGGCCAAAATGTCCAAACAAAGGTTACACTAGTGAAGAAGTGAAGAGGCCTACACGTTGCTGAGCATGACAGATGAGAGTGAAGGGTAAGCCTCTGTGTCAGATTCAGGCTCAGTATACGAACCGGTAGGGAGCAGCGGAACCCTGACAGATAGCTCTGATGTCGGAGTAGTGGACCCTGCTACGGTCAGGCATACCCGAACCTGTTCTTCTGTTCAAAAAACAAAAAACAATAACTGTGGAGAGGTATTGATGGTCGGACTTTGAGGCCAAGGAAGTAGGTAAAAAATATAATTTTAATATTACCAATTAAACATAACAGTATAAATGCATAGTAACAATAAAATAGCAAAAACAATAATTCATATACATGAGAAAAACCGTTGTGTACAAAATCCCTAAAGTTGCCAACGCACGTTTCGCCGTGGGGCTTCTTCAGGGCAGTTGTTAAGGATTTTTTAAGACGATGTATAGTAAGAAAAACAGAATAGTTATATTGCCGATGATCCTATACCGAATGAATTCAAGGGCACACACCACAATCACGTAGTCAAAGGTAGGTAATTGCTTCAAAAGAGTCCTTAGATCTTGTTACAGATCTTTAGTTGACAACAAAGTCAAGGTAGAGATCGCTTTACGATTTATGTGAAACGTGACACTATTGGCCACCTCCATTCAATAATGAAGGGTCCTGAAGCCAACTGGGACATATAACCAATGTAGATTAAACTTGAATTCCTTCAGGTGTATTAAACCACCGCTAGACACGTCTATTTTTGAGGCTAAAAGATTTAAGCCAGGTTTTCAAGTGGTTGTTTAAACGTGAGGTCCATGTCCCAGGGTGTTCATCCGAGTGACACACGGATGAACACCCTGGGACATGGATCTCACGTTTAAACAACCACTTGAAAACCTGGCTTAAATCTTTTAGCCTCAAAAATAGACGTGCCTAGCAGTGGTTTAATACACCTGAAGGAATTCAAGTTTAATCTACATTGGTTATATGTCCCAGTTGGCTTCAGGACCCTTCATTATTGAATGGAGTTGGCCAATAGTGTCACGTTTCACATAAATCGTAAAGCGATCTCTACCTTGACTTTGTTGTCAACTAAAGATCTGTAACAAGATCTAAGGACTCTTTTGAAGCAAGTACCTACCTTTGACTACGTGATTGTGGTGTGTGCCCTTGAATTCATTCGGTATAGGATCATCGGCAATATAACTATTCTGTTTTTCTGGCTATACATCGTCTTACAAAATCCTTAACAACTGCCCTAAAGAAGCCCTACGGCGAAACGTGCGTTGGCAACTTTAGGGATTTTGTACACAACGGTTTTTCTCATGTATATGAATTATTGTTTTTGCTATTTTATTGTTACTATGCATTTATACTGTTATGTTTAATTGGTAATATTAAAATTATATTTTTTACCTACTTCCTTGGCCTCAAAGTCCGACCATCAATACCTCTCCACAGTTATTGTTTTTTGTTTTTTGATCATATATACGGATGTGGCCCATGTGAGTGCAATTCCCTCGTATTTTCTTATCCCCTTCTATTCCCCTGGCCCACCCTTCCCCTTACCCAATCACCCCCCTTTTTTCTTTATAACTGTTCTTCTGTTGTTGAGGTGCAACAACTGCAGGGCTCTTGTATGGAGCAGAGAGCCAGTACTAGTGCGGCTCATCCTTCTGGGGAACTGGCAAGCACCAGCGGCCTAGTACATCCTAGTCATAGACAAACCATCACTGCAGTAACACTTTATGTGTCCCATAGGTAAGTTCAAACGGGTGCAGTGGCTAGCACAAGTAGTGTTCTGCAGCCACCAAGAAGACAAAAGCAGGCTCATAGAGTCCATAGTGCCCTTCCCGCTGCATATGTCAATCCTAATTGGGAGCCCACCACTTCTGCAGCACTTGTACTTCCCCCTTTTACTGGCCTACCCGGAAATTAGGTAGAAATAGTTGACTTTGCGTCACTTGATTTCTATTCCCTGTTTTTCACAGAACATCTGTATAGACCAGACCAAAGCAATTTGTATACTGGTCAATTCATTGCCGCTTATCCCCATTTGAACCTTGCCAGAGAATGGAGACCTATTACAGTTTCCGAATTTAAGACCTTTCCGAGCTTCCTGGATCAGCAGCTATCAAGCCCCTGATGATGATACAATTGACTGAATTTGCTAGGGATCCGGGATCCCTTGAAGACTGCCTATGCTGCCTATTAGGGGTGCAACGGATCAAAAAACTCACGGTTTGGATCGTTCCTCGGATCGGCAGTCACGGATCGGATAATTTTTCGGATCAGCAACAAAAAAAAAACAGTGACCCCCCCAAGTAGTACAGGCACACAGTGACCCCCAAGTAGTACAGGCACACAGTGACACCCCCCAAGTAGTACAGGCACACAGTGACCCCCCCAGTAGTACAGGAACACAGTGACCCCCCCCCAAGTAGTACAGGCACACAGTGACCCTTCCCACCATAGTGCAGGCACACAGTGACCTCCCCCCCAAGTAGTACAGGCACACAGTGACCCTTCCCACCATAGTGCAGGCACACAGTGACCCCCCCCCCCAGTAGTACAGGCACACAGTGACCTCCCCCCCAAGTAGTACAGGCACACAGTGACCCTTCCCACCATAGTGCAGGCGGCACACAGTGACCCCCCCCCAAGTTGTACAGGCACACAGTGACCCTTCCCACCATAGTGCAGGCACACAGTGACCCCCTTCCCACCATAGTACAGGCAGACAGTGACCCCCCCCCCCCTTCGTAGTACAGGCAAACAGTGAGCCCCCCCCCTCGTGCAGACCTCAGATCAGATATCGGCGTGTGTGTCCCTTGAGCGCGGTCTCCTCCTCCTCTGTGGGTGTAAACAGAGAGGAGGGGCCGCCGCCGGGTGTACCAAGATGGCCGCCGCTCCAGGGCTAGGCCGAATCCGCGGCCTTTCCTAATGCTATGCCCGCGGCGGTAGTCCGCGGATCGCATAGCGATCCGATCCGAAGGGGGTGACCCGTTCGGATCACGGATCAACCGTGATCCGTTGCACCCCTACTGCCTATACTATTCATGAATCTTGATTATGCTAGCTTCTAACAATATTTTTGGTTTAGGGCACCACCAACACCTACGGCACAATTTTTCTGCACCTGTTTAACAGATGCATGTAATTTCAATTTTTTACATAATTTTTAACAGCAGGCACCATTCCTGCGCCCAACAAAAGTAATTGTGAGGGGTTACAGTGTTCAAGCACCGCCAAAACCAAGGCGCAATTTTCTGCACCTGTTTAACAGGGGCATGCAATTTCAATTTGGGCACATGTCAGAAATGAGGCAGTCGGTGGGCAGGTTGAATTCCCATTGAATGTCAGCCAGCTGATCACTGGCATTGTATGACCACCGGAAATTACCAGACTTTTCTAGCCTGCTTCAGAAGATCTTGTAAGCCTGGGTACCTGGTTAAGAAATGCTGCATCACCAAATTCAGGATGTGTGCCAAGCATGGAACATGGGTCAAGTATCCCTGTCGGAAAGTGGAGAGAAGGTTGGTGACATTGTCGCATATAACCATTTCTGGCTCAAGATGCCATGGTGTCAACCTCCTCTGAGCCTGCCTCTGCAGAGCTGACAGAATCTCTGCTCCAGTGTTGCTTCTTTCCCCTAGACAGACCAACTTAAGCACCGCATGGCATCTTTTAGCCTGACTGCTTGAATAACCCCTTGAACACTTAGGTAGCACTTCTGGTTCAGAAGACAACTCAGCAGAAGAGGCCATAGAGGAAGAAGAATAGGATTGGTGGAGCAGACAGATGTGGCATAATCACCTCCAGCTTTTAGGAGGCATGATGGCGGAATACACTCCAACACTAAACCCTGTCCTGCATCCTTCCCAGCTGCCAGCAGACCAGTGCACTGTGAAGGAAATGTAAGGTCCCTGATCATGCCTGCTGGACCATGAGTCAGCGGTAATGTGAACCTTGCAGCTGACTGCCTTGTCTAATGAGGCCAAAACATTGCCTTCCACATGATGGTAGAGAGATGGAATGGCCTTACGTGAAAAGAAAATGATTTTTGGAACCTGCCACTGTGGTACAGCACATTCCAAAAATTCACGAAAGGGGGCACAGTCTACCAGATTAAAAGGCAGCAGATGTAGTGCTAGCAATGTGGCCAAGCTAACATTTAGACGCTTAGCATGTTGATGGCGGCAACAGTATTTTTTTACGGTTAAGCAAATGGGGTCGCGAAAATTGCCTGCTGAAAAACAGGTGGTATACTGCTAGAAGATTGGCTGCAGGTACTTGTGGCACCTATTGCTATACCTTCATTCCTCTCAGTGCAGGTTTTTGAGAGGACTTGAGGTATAGTAGGGGTTAAGATGCCAGATGAGGAGCAAGGAGAAGTCTTTTTTATGATGTGGGTCTTTCAGGTGCTGTTGCCAATAGACTGCATGGAAGGTTATCATATGTCTTTTCAAGCATGTGGTGCTCAAGCGGGTGGTGATATGGCCACACTTAATCCACTTCAGACAGAGATTGCAATCAGCAATGGTGCAATCTACTGTGCGTGTTGAAAAAAGCCCACACCAATGAACATGTGGAAGTTAGCAGGGAGTCAGCAGTGCCCTGCACCTATGGAGCTCTGTAGTATGATGCAATAGAGTGGCTGCCCTTAAGCTAGCCCCTGGAGGACATCTTGCCTCATTGGAGTTGTGCCTCCTCCTTTTCACTTTCCTCCTCTCTTCTCTCAGGCACCCAAGTACAGTCAGTGACCTCATCACCCCATCCCTCTGTGTCACTGGAGCAAACTTGGCAGTATGCTGCAGCTGGGGGAACATGACTGCTAGTTTATTGTCCTTCTGTGGTACCCCCTCTCTCTAAACTATAAGCAAGAAATACATACAGGAAAAATAAAAACACTTAATTTCAAGAGAGCAAATTTTCAAAGCATGAGGACTGCTCTCCAGGGCTTGGACTGGGAGGGAATATTGGAAGTGCAGTCGCTGTAAATCTGAGGGGTAGATTTGAAATGAAGGGAAGCTCTGCTGATTTTATTATCCAATTATGTGCAAGCTAAAATGCTGTTTTTTATTTTCCTTGCATGTCCCCCTCAGATCTACAGCGACTGCACTTCCAAGTACACTTTCAGTGCAATTTCAAGTGCATTTGTAGTTTGCACTTTAGGATTTGCCTTTAGTAAATAACCCCCATATGGTCGAATAATTCTGTCGACACCTCTGTGTATGATGGTCGGGCTATGGAAGGAGTAACTGTGGACAAGGAGCTGGTGAAATAATCTGATTTGGCAGCTGCATTGGAAGGAAAACTAGTATGAGTCTGGGTGACAGAGGATAAGGGGGATTAGAACAGCTTAGTTATCTACTCCACCAACTCTTCTGCATGTTGTGGCTCAATAACACGACCAGCAGCAGAAAAAAAGAACAAGCATGCCCCGCCTGCAGAGGATGCACCATGTCCATGACCACCACTTTTCAATGTAGACACAGAGGCTGCTGGCCCTCTTTTAGTGGCCTGTGAGCTTCTGCCTCTCCTTGGTAGGGATGAGCTTTGTGTTCGAGTCGAACGTATGTTCGACCGTTAGTCGAAATACGAACAAAACAGGTCATTCGCGCCAAATTCGAGTGACGGGCCACGGCCCATAATTTACTGCGGCATTGCGCTCTCATCATTGGCCAAGCATGCACTATGACCCACATGCTTGGCCAATCACAGCGTGCAAAAAACGGAGAGCCATAATTGGCCAAAGCCTGGGTGGCTTTGGCCAATTATGGCTCAGGGCTTTAGCACACGCCCCACACTATAAAAGGGTGCCTGCTGGGCGGCCTCGTGTAGTGTGTTCCGGCGCTGGTTACAGTTCAGTCAGAGAGAGAGAGAGATTGTCTTTTTTTTTGCTAGACAGAGCAGGCAAGCTAGTCAGTTAAATTTACAGTGTGTAGAGGATATATATACATCCCAGGAGTTGTACATATATTTATACTCTGTGGGTCAGATTCAGCAAGACTTGCGCTGGAGCACTTGATTATGCGCCGTCGTTTCTATGTGGCCGTACCCACCAAACTAGATGCAACAGAAAATGTGCCATTTCCGATCGGCTTAACTTTCCGACGCCAGAGTATCGTCAGCGCATAATTTCGCTTGGCGCATCAGTCGCGCCTATTGATTTCCCCTGCAAATATGCAAATGAGGGATATTTCCCGATTCGCGAACAGATTAGCACCATACGCTGGCTACATGCGCCGTGCGTATCTCGTCCGTCCGACGCAAAGTTATTTCTACAAATAGCTGCTTTATCTTTACTCCAGACGGCCACAGGTCAGCAGGAGAGCAGCTACAGCAGCGTTACCGACGATAAGAGCTAGCTGAGCACCCCCACTTGCAGGACAACACCTCTGTCCATGCTTGTCTGTCAACTTTTACAGCCATGGAGGAAGACATCATAGGTCTCCATAGCCGAGATGACGGCTGACAGCTCCTGGCCTTTAGAGTTCAGCTTTCTCCTGTGTGTTTGCGGGGAACGGGAGCAGCCATCTGAGAACAAAAGTAACTTCACTGCGGGGAGGGGGAACAGGATATACTTTAGTGCCGGAATGGCGCATATACGGGCGCATTTAAACGCCCAACGGAACGCATTGTGCTGACGTTTCCCGTGAAGTAGTGCCGACGGAAGTTGTGAGCATGCGCACAAGGGGGCGAGTGAAGCCTCACTTACTGCGCATGCTCCGTGGATGATGCGCTGAACGTAAGCCTCTGCGCTGGGCTCCGCCCATCATTTACATATGATCACACCCACTTCCACTTGCGTCGGGTTACGCCAGCGCATTATCGTTACTCTGGCGCAAGTTTACACGCAAGTGCTATGTGAATAACAGTACTTGCGCGAAAGTGTCGGCGGAGTAACGTAAATGAGAAACGTTACTCCAAAGTAAAGAAGCGCCCATCTACCTGAATCTGGCCCTGTATAGTTTAGTTAGATTTGTTTATCCTAATCTGTCAGGCAGTTGATTGTGCTAGCTGCAGTGTTCTCACGTGTTGTAATGCCCGTGTGCTCAGTGCACCTAAACCAACTTGCTGTATACTGCAAGTTTGCTAATTACTTTGAAACTAAACCCACTTGGTGTATAGTGCAAGTGGGCTCATTACTTTGCACCTAAACACACTATGGGCCAGATTCAGTTAGAGTTAGGCTGGAGTATCTGTGATACTCCAGCCTAACTGTCACTTTAAGCCGGCGTTTCTGTTTTCTGTAACCAGCAATTGAATTTCGCCATTGCATCACAAATTGAATTTAAAAATGGCGCCGGGGGCGTTCCCGCTGATTAACGCTGAAAAAATATGTTAATCAGCGGGAATCGGAAATTCACGATAGTTTTCGGGCGCGACGCAGTGACTTTCCGACGTTTCCGTAAGCGATACGCGACGTAAAGATAAAGCAGCCCCCTAGTGGAGTATCCTATGTTAAGTATAGCCGTCGTCATCGCGTCGGAAAAAAAAAAATTTGCGCCGCTTGCGTAAAACGTTCATGAATGGGGATGTGACGTCATTGACGTTCACTGACATAATTTGGAGCATGGGCACTGGGATGCATTGACACTCGACGCATGCGCAGTACGTTCGCCGCGGGATCGCGCTTAGTTTAAATAATACACGCCCCGTACCCGCCTAATTTGAATTCCGCCGGCTCGTTTGCGATGCGCTGCCGCAACTTTAGGAGCAAGTGCTTCATGAATAACAGCACTTGCTCCTAAAATTTCGGCAGAGTAACGTAAATGAGAAGCGTTACTCCAGAGCAAAGATGCTCCCATCTACCTGAATCTGGCCCTTTGTGTATAGTGCAAGTGTGCTCAATACTTTGCAACGAAATCCACTTTGTGCATAGTGCAAGTGTGCTCATTACTTTGCACCTAAACCAACTTGGTGCATAGTGCAAGTGTGTCATTACTTTGCAACTAAACCCACTTGGTTTATAGTGCAGGTGTGCTAATTACTTTCCACCTAAAGACACTTGGGTTATAGTGCAAGTGTGCTAATTACTTTGCACCTAAACCCACTTGGTTTATAGTGCGAGTGTGCTAATTTCTTTCCACCTAAACCCACTTGGTTTATAGTGCAAATGTGCTAATTACTTTCCACCTAAGCCCACTTGGTTTATAGTGCAAGTGTGCTAATTACTTTCCACCTAAGCCCACTTGGTTTATAGTGCAATTGTGCTAATTACTTGCCACCTAAACCCACTGGGTTTACAGTGAAAGTGTGCTAATTACTTTTCACCTAAACCCACTTGGTTTATAGTGCAAGTTTGCTAATTACTTTCCACCTAAGCCCACTTGGTTTATAGTGCAAGTGTGCTAATTACTTTGCACCTAAACCCACTTGGTTTATAGTGCAAGTGTGCTACTTACTTTGCACCTAAAGCCAGGGGTTTATTTAGGTTTTGTGCTGCCCTAGGCCTGACTAAACTCGTGCACCCCCAAAATTATCTTCCTGTCAAGGCCACACCCCTTGCGGTTTAAGACCCACCCTGAAATTTTCAAGTGGGGACACTAGTTCTGATGGCCTGGGTGGGGGGGTAATGGATTCCCTTAATTTGCATAGATTTCCTCTCACTTCCTGTTTGGCTATCGGACAGGAAGTGAAGAGAAATCTCTGCAATGGGACAGGGATGGTAAAAAACTAGAAGCAACGCCCCCCCCCCCACAGTTGGAGAATACCAACTGCCCACATACTGGAAGCAGTGCGGCCGATTTATGGGGGCACTAAACTAATTTGCCTAACAGTGTAGCACAAGCCGGCGGGGACACTGTCTGTGCTGCCCCCCTGCAAAGTGCCGCCCTAGGCCTGGGCCTTGTTGGCCTAGGCCAGGATACAGCATTGCCTAAAGCTACGAGGTGTGTGTACTGACTTTGTCCTCTGCAGGCCATTATAATGTCTGGAAGGACAACAAAGCGAGGCAGAGAGTCACAAGGGCAAGCAGGCTCTGCATCTAGGGGCAACATTGCTGGTGGTGGACACGGTGCATCCTCTTCAGCACGTGGCCGTTGGACACGCTCGTCCTTCTTTTTGGGAGCTGGCTGTGTTGAGCCTCAACATGCAGACAATTTGGTAGAGTGGATGAACAAGCCATCCTCATCTTAGTCATCTTCTCTCACCCAGGCTGAGCTTACTTTGTCTGGCAAAGCAGCTGCCAAGGCGTCCTCTTCCCTATGCACAATGGCATCACAATCTCCTTCCCTAGTCCCACCATGTCCTCCTTAGGAGTCCCCCGAACTGTTTTAACACAGTGTTGGGTACATGCTGCATGAAGATGCGCAGAGTTTTGAAGGCTCCAATGATGGAACTCAGATAGAGGAAGGCATTAATGTGAGTCCAGAGAGAGGGGGTGCCCGAGAGGGACAGCAATCTGGCAGTTATGTTACCCCAGCTGCAGCATACTGCCAGGTTTTCGACAGTGATGAGGAGGGAGGGGATGATGAGGTCACTGACTCTACGTGGGTGCCTGATAGGAGAGAGGAGGAGGCGGCGGAGGAGGAGGAGGCAGAGGCACATCTCCAAAGAGGCAGGATGCCCTCCAGGGGACAGCTTAAGGGCAGCACACCAACTGCATTATCAACCACCAACTACCCCCCTGATGATGGGCAATGCACAAAACATATGACGCGGCTTTAGATATATTATTGTATCACGATTTGATTGCTGGACTTTTTACTCTCCAACTACTTTCCTGTGTTGGGATTCAGATATATTGCACTTAACAATATTTGAATTGTTGGTTCGTTCCATTCAATTTCTATTGGATCCACCATCATAGGTGAATCGCATTCACAAGTAGTGATGAGCGGAATACGCCATATTCCATTTCGCGATATTTCGCGAATATTTCGAAGAATATTCGCGAATATTCGTTAATATCGAATATTCGTGATATTTAAAAAAAAAAAAATGCGAATTTTCGCCAATGCAAATTTTTTTTTTTTTTATAAAATATCACGAATATTCGATATTTACGAATATTCGCTATATTTTATAAAAAAAAAAATAGCGAAATTTCGCATATGCGAAAGCGAAAATGATTGCGAAATTTCGCTATTTTTTTTTGGATAAAATATCACGGATATTCGATATTTACGAATATTCGCTATATTTAAAAAAAAAATTGCGAAATTTCGCTATTGCGAAATTTCGCGATTGCAAAATATTGCGAAATTTGAAAAATACGAATATTCGAAATAGCGAATATTCGCCGCGATATTCGAGATATTCGCGAATACTCGAATATGCAATATTCGTAGCGAATATTCGCAATGCGAATATTCGTGAGCAACACTATTCACAAGTATATTACTTTGTGTCCAATCCATCCCACCAACACCCCAGCGCCCTCATTCACCTATATATCACAAACATCGCAGAGCTACGCCTGTGCAGGGCGCTGCTGTGTCTCAGCGTTACTGCAAAAGTTCTTTGGTGTGGGCCTTTTTTGAGACATGTGCATCAGATCGCACCGTTGCTATTTGCAACATATGTCTCAAGCGTATCTCGCATGGCCAAAACATCACCCGCTTGGGCACCACATGCTTGACCAGACATACAGTATGTCGACCTGCCATGCAGTTCATTGGCAAGCATACCTGAAAGACCCACACCAAAGAACAAAGC
The DNA here is from genome assembly GCA_029574335.1 of Rana kukunoris. Lineage (NCBI taxonomy): Eukaryota > Metazoa > Chordata > Amphibia > Anura > Ranidae > Rana > Rana kukunoris. The sequence continues at coordinate 115,893,673 of CM056055.1, read as the reverse complement.
GGACCTCCCCTTACCCCTCATCAGCTGGGATCTCCAACCCCACTATACCCTCAGTCCTCTCTGAAGCCTGCACTGATAGAACTGAAGGTGTAGAATTAGGTGTGTCACAACCTAGTAGTACATGCGGGCAATCTACTATTGGTACACCGATGGAGATTGTAGCAGACAAATTTCCCTGCGACAGCTGCTGCAGCGCCGGAAGAAGTACTCTCCCAGCCATCCACATGCCAAGCAGTTGAATGCAAGCTTAGCGAAATTGCTAGCACTTCAACTGCTGCCTTTTCAGTTCGTAGATTCTGCCCCCTTCAGTGAGTTTGTGGAATGTGCAGTACCTCAGTGGCAAGTTCCCAAACGCCACTTTTTCTCACGGAAGGTGATTCCGGCTCTCTATCGCCATGTGAAAGGCAATGGACAGGGCGGTCAGTGGTAAGGTGCATATTACTGATGACTCATGGTCCATTAGGCATGGAGAGGGAGGTTACCTCTCTTTCACGACGCATTGGGTGACTCTGCTGGCAGCTGGGAAGGATGCAGGGCAAGGTACAGTAGTGTTGGAGGTTGTTTCGCCACCATGCCTCCAAAACACTACTACTGGTTGTGACACACCCCTCTCCTCCACCCCCTCCTCTTCTTCTTCCTCTGTGGCCTCTTCCTGTGCTGATGTGTCCTCGGAACCAGCCATGCTCCGTAGGCGTATGAGGGGCTACGCAGGAATGCAGGCAAAGAGGTGCCATGCGGTGCTAGAGCTGGTGTGCTTGGGAGACAGGAGCCACACTGGGGCAGAGGTTCTGTCAGCTCTGCAGGGGCAGGCTCATAGGTGGTTGATGCCACACCAGCTTAAGCCAGGAATGGTGGTTAGCGAAAATGGCACCAACCTCCTCTCTGCCCTGCGACAGGGACAACTGACCCATGTGCCCTGTTTGGCTCATGTTTTGAATTTGGTGGTGCAGCGGTTCTTGGCCAGGTACCCGGTTTTACAGGATGTCCTGAAGCAGGCCAGAAAAGTATGTGTGCATTTCCGGAGGTCATATAATGCCACTGCACGGCTGACAGACCTCCAAAGGGAATACAACCTTCCCAAGAACCGTCTAATCTGTGACATGCCCACCAGATGGAACTCTACATTGGCCATGCTGCAGCAGTTGCACACGCAGCAGAGGGCCATCAATGAGTACCTGTGCCAATATGGCAGCAGAACTGGGTCAGGGGAGCTTGTTTTTTTTTCCTCACGCCAGTGGGCCTTGATCAGGGATGCATGTACTGTCCTTTCACCATTTGAGGAGGCCACAAGGATGGTGAGCAGTGACAGTGCATGCATCAGTGAGACTGTCCCTCTTATTCACATGTTGGAGCACACGCTACGTGGAATAATGGACAGGGCCCTTGAGGCAGAAAAGAGGGAGGAAGAGGAGGACTTCCTTACCTCTCAAGGCCCCCTTTATCCAGACAGTGGTCCTGCTTGCCCACCTAGCACACAAGAAGAGGACCAGGAGGAGGTGAAGGAGGAGGATTGTATCAGCAGCATGGAGGTGGAGCCTAGCATTCAGTATCAGCAGCAGAAGTCTTCAAGGGATCACTTACAGTCCCAAGGTACCCATGGACGTTTATGTGGCTGGGATGAGGTCGCTGCAGATCCTGTCGTCCTCAGTGACCCAGAGGACTGTGCTCCGAATGCCTCAGCAAACCTACGCTGCATGGCCTCCCTGATCCTGCAAAGCCTGCGTAAGGATCCTCGTATTCGTGGCTCCTTGATCCACATAACAAGAGTAAGGTTGCGGACCTTATCTTGCCGTCGCAGAGGGAGCAGATGATGAAACATCTTCAGGAGGCCTTGTAGAAAGGTCTGTGCAACGCGTTCCCAGAACCTGGGGGATCACCAAATCCTGGTCCAGGACAACGTGTTGCTGAGGTTTCGGTGAGTCACAGAAGGAGCGGTGGAGAAGGTGGCTGTCTGACCAATGCGTTCAGACAATTTTTTAGTCCGCAGCCCCAAGGTATGACCGGTTCCAGCAACCATCGCCAGCGGCTGGTTTACATGGTGCGGGAATACCTGGGGGCAAGATCAGACTTGGACACCTTCCCCACCGAAAATCCTCTGGTTTACTGGGTCTTGAGGATGGATCACTGGCCAGAGCTTACACAGTACGCAATTGAGCTACTGGCTTGTCCTACATCCAGTGTTCTTTCAGAACGCACATTCAGTGCTGCTGGAGGCTTTTTGACCAATCACAGGGTGCGCCTCTCCACTGACTCCGTCGATCGACTGACCTTCATAAAAATGAATCAGGCTTGGATCACCACCTGATGCTGATGTTACTGAATAATTTTTTTTAAATGTCAGATCCCTTGGAGACTGCCTATGCTGATGCTGAGTGACTGTCCTGTCATGCTGCAGACTGAATATCCTTTTCCTCCTCAATGATCTTGCTGGTAGCTAGTAAGAGCATTGTTGGTTCTGCCCACCTCCACCAGTGCCTAAGGCCCAATTTTTCTGCCCCTGTTTGACAGGGGCGTATAAAAAAAATGTATGCAATACTTTGCATGTGACTCTTTGCTGCGCTCCAATTACAGTATCTGTGAGGGATTGCAGTGTTGTGCCTAAGACACAATTTTTCTGCCCCTGTTTAACAGGGGCGTGTAATAACAGTTTTTGATGCAATACTTTGCAGCAGGGCTTATTCATGCGCTCCAACTAGAGTATCTGTAAGGGGTTGCAGTGTTGTGGCACCGCCACCAGTGCCTAAGGCCCAATTTTTTTCCCCCTGTTTAACAGGGGCGTATATTAACAATTTTTGATGCAATACTTTGCATGTGGCTCTTTGCTGCACCCCAATTACAGTATCTGTGAGGGGTTGCAGTGTTGTGCCTAAGGCACAATTTTTCTGCCCCTGTTTAACAGGGGGGTGTAATAACAATTTTTGGTGCAATACTTTGCAGCAGGGCTTATTAACCACTTGCCGACCAGCCGCCGCAGTAATACGGCGGCAGGTCGGCACGGGTGCGCGAGAGCCCGTAGCTCTACGTCGCACCTTTCGCGGCCACTAGGGGGCGCGTGCGCGCCGCCGGCGGCCCGCGCGCGCGCCCCCCGCTCGCCCCCGAGTCCCGTGCGTGTGCCCGGCGGGCACGATCGCCGCCGGGCACACGCGATCGCTCGTTACAGAGCGGGGAACGGGAGCTGTGTGTGAAAACACACAGCGCTCGTTCCTGTCAGTGGGGGAAACGCTGATTTTCTGTTCATACAATGTATGAACAGAAGATCAGTGATTCCCCCTAGTGAGGCCACCCCCCCATACAGTTAGAACACAAATAGGAACACACTTAACCCCTTCCCCGCCCCCTAGTGTTAACCCCTTCACTGCCAATGGCATTTTTATAGTAATTCAATGCATTTTTATAGCATTGATCGCTAAAAAAATGCCAATGGTCCCAAAAATGTGTCAAAAGTGTCTGAAGTGTCCGCCATAATATCGCAGTACCGAAAAAAAACGCTGATCGCCGCCATTACTAGTAAAAAAAAAATAATAATAAAAATGCCATAAAACTACCCCCTATTTTGTAAACGCTATAACTTTTGCGCAAACCAATCAATAAACGCTAATTGCGATTTTTTTTACGAAAAATATGTAGAAGAATACGTATCGGCCTAAACTGAGGAAAAAAAAAATTTTTTATATATTTTTGGGGATATTTATTATAGAAAAAAGTAAAAAATATTGCATTTTTTTCAAAATAGTCGCTCTGTTTTTGTTTATAGCGCAAAAAATAAAAACCGCAGAGATGATCAAATACCACCAAAAGAAAGCTCTATTTGTGGGAAAAAAAGGACGCCAATTTTGTTTGGGAGCCACGTCGCACGACCGCGCAATTGTCAGTTAAAGCGACGCAGCGCCGAATCTCAAAAAGTGCTCTGGTCTTTGGACAGCAATATGGTCCGGGGCTGAAGTGGTTAATGCGCTCCAACTAGAGTATCTGTAAGGGGTTGCAGTGTTGTGGCACCGCCACCAGTGCCTAAGGCCCAATGTTTCTGCCCTGTTTAACAGGGGCGTATAATAACAATTTTTGATGCAATACTTTGCAGCAGGGCTTATTAATGCGCTCCAACTTGAGTATCTGTGAGGTGTTGCAGTGTTGTGGCATCGCCACCAGTGCCCAAGGCCCAATTTTTCTGCCCCTGTATAACAGGGGCGTGTAATAACAATTTTTGATGCAATACTTTGCAGCAGGGCATATTAATGCGCTCCAACTAGAGTATCTGTGAGGGGTTGCAGTGTTGTGGCACCGCCACCTGTGCCTAAGGCCCAATTTTTCTTCCCCTGTTCTAGTATTTTTCTTTGTTTCATTATTGTAGCTTTCTCCTAGGTTACCACAGTGTCATGTTTATTTTCCTGTACTAAATACTCATCATTGTCAATGTAAACACCACAAATCTAGATTTTTTCTTTTAGACAGCATTGATATAATAATAAGCCACACATTTTTGAGTATCCAACAATATTTATTTTTTTCCCTTTTTTAAATGTGTCATTTTTTTTTATCCAAAAATATCTTAATAGAATTTTTTTTTTTATCAAGAAATATATTTTTGGCTAGAAATATTTGTCAACATCAATTTTTTTTTATATATAATTTTTTGTTGGTAGTTTTTTCTTAGATATCTTTTTTTTTCTTAGATATCTTTTTTTTTGTGTATTTTCTATGAGAATAACAAAATTAAAAAATATCTAGTTAAAAAGCAACTTTTTAGCATTGGTCATTGTTCATGCGTTTTAGCCAGAAAACTAGAGATTCCACTGCAAGACAACACCTCTCCAATTAACACCTGGGCACTGTATGTGTCCAATCCACCACCAACAGCACGAATACCTCCTGAAATTTGGAAACAAACCATGTATTACAATTATGCAGGCCTACATCTATTACCTGAAGCTGTGCTGTATGACACTGACCTGATGTGGTGGCAGTTTCCACTTCCTGCACATCCCACGGGGGTGGGGCTTGGCATTGTGTGGGGTTTGTCTGCTCCAGTCTTGATGCTTGATTGCGCCCTATGAGATTGTACAAAAGGGATACATGAATCAAAAAGATTAGAGGCCTGAAAGAGGAATATGAATCATTCTTTTTATAAAGTGTGGTACAATTGTCTGTTTTTACAATCCTTCTAAGCTTAACACAGGATTGTATCCATTACCAAAGCTGCTACATTTCACTATCTTTGGCCAAGTTTCCTACATGGAAAAACACCAAGTATCCACTGAATCACCTCTGTGTAAAACCTTAACTAGGTTGTTCTTGTGGCCAACACTCAGTGCCGATTCTGACCTCCCTGGGGCCCTAAGCAAAATGACATGGCACATTAAAAATTAGAAGAGGGGAGTGCTGATGACAGTGACATGTCACATTAAAGAAAGTTCAGAAGAGGGGGGAGGGGGTGTTCTGCTGTCGGAAATTACATCTTACATTAAATTGAGAACCAGGGGGTGATGACTTCTTACCTCTTCTCCCATGCAGCCAGCGAGTTGAGAAGTGGGGTGAGGGGGCGAAAATGACTTCTCACCAGGCGGGGCCTCTAGTAAGCTTTGCAGGGCCGTAAGCGGCTTGCATAGTGAGCCTATAGGGCGGATCGGCCCTGCCAACACTTGTGCTACTGAGCCCATATGTGTAACAAACTGCTGAGCATACTCTCCCTTTACTGTATATTGACTTAAGTTGTATTATTTAAATCTAGTTAAGAGCACATCTACATTAAATAAAAAATTGGGCTCACATAAATAGATCATATATAGAATAAACGACGACTCATACGACCAATTATTATGGCCACAAACATGAACCTTGACATCTATTCTTGAACTGTTTATATACAACCTGAAAGAAAAAGCACATGCCACACAATAATAAAAACAAATAATCAGAGTACACATGAGAATTACTTACTTCTTCTGATGACTTTTTTAATCCTCTCCATGTGCTCTGGCTCTCTTAATTTAAGGTCAGACCACCTTTTCCGGAGTTGTTCCCTTGACCTGCGCACCCCGAATGTCTGATGTAGACTCCTCTGCACATTGTCCATGATCTGGGCCTTCACTTTGTTTGGGTTCTTGTAAGGGCTATGTTTGCAATCATAGTCCTCCCTCCTTATGATTGCCACCATTTCTACCATCTCCTCAAAGGACATATTGGTGGCCTTGTACCTCCTGCTCCTGGTGTGTGCTACCGCCTGGCCTCGCTCCTGGTTTAAGGTTGCAGCTTTCTGTGTGTTCTCCATGGTGTCTTCACTGTCTTGCATTGACCGACCGAAAAGGGGCGTGGAAAGTACAAGAACAGTCGTCAGGGGCGGGGAAACATGCGGAGCTTCTCGCATGCGCAGTGTATAAAGGGATACGCGTGAGTGAAAACGTTGTTCACAGTCTGTAGTAAAAGGCGGAAGAAACGATTGTGTAGTATGACGGTACGTAACTTGATTTTGGACTTTATGATCAGTGGATGAGTTTGTGGGTTAGATATGGGGAGAAAGCTTAGTAGTAAAGGCTTGACTGACATTAGATTTTTTTGCTTAATTTTGACTTTCAGAAATAATGGAGGCCTTCAGGGAACAGGAGTTCTTCACAGAATTTGTTCAAAGGGGGCCCCCGGATGGCAACCCCCCTTTTTTCTAGAATTTTTATTTCCCCAAAAAATAATTTATTCAGCCAAGATCTGGCATTGGAATGGCCCCCCCACCCCTAAAATAATCAACATATTGTTTGCGCACAGCACGTGCGCTTTGGGGGGCCAAGCCTGTATGGCCAGGCTCACGGGCCGCCACTGGAACATCAATGACATTTATCAGGCACAAGTGTCATGTAGTTTGTTGAGGGTCTCTTTAGGAAATTGTGCATTATGCAGCAGCAAAGTATGACATGGTTCCGATTCTACTTAACAAACCTACAGTCCTTGTCTTGTTTGCACTGCCTGTATACTGCTGTATACTACTGTTCAAAGTATATAGGGCCAAAGGGTCTTGTATTGGGGGAGTGGTGACGGGGAAACCCATGCTATTTTTTTCAGTGATTTTCATCCATATTGCAGGGACCAAACATTACATTAAAGCCGCAAGCAGTATTAAATTACTTTTTTCTTATAGTAATCTCATTTTGTGCAGGGACAGTTCTAAACATGTGCCACCTCACAGGCATACTATAGACACCCAGCAGGTACGATATTTAAAGGAATTTTTCATTTTTTTTTTTTCACTTTAAGCATCATTAAAATCGCTGCTCCTGAAGAAACTACAGTTTTTAAAACTTTTTTTCCATTGATACATGTTTCCTGGGGCAAGACCCAGGTTCTCAAAGACGTTTTCCGACAATAACTTGAATATTGGGCTTTAAAATTAGCACTTTTGAATTCGAACGTTCGAGTCCCATAGACGTCAATGGGGTTCTAAATGTTTGCGCGAACGTTCGGTCCGTTCGAAGGTTCTGGTGCAAAACCGAACGCGGGGGTGTTCGGCTCATCCCTACTCGTTGGCGGCCTTCCTGACATTATGGGAATTTTTTTAAACACTGCACTACACTGAATTATGTACTGTACACCGACTGTACTGTATCTTATACTGTACACCGCCTGAAGTGTATTACCTACTGTACACCGACTGCACTGTGTTATATACTGTACATCGACTGCACTGTATGATATACTGTACACTGACTGCAGTGTATTATATACTGTACACACTGTATTATATACTGTGTACATTGCCTGCACTGTATTATATACTGTACACCGCCTGCACTGTATTGTATACTGTACACTGCCTGCACTGTATTATATACTGTACAATGACTGCAAATGACTGTATTATGTAATATAGCCGCCTGATGTGTATTATATACTGTACACCGCCTGCACAGTATTATATACTGTACAATGACTGCAAAGTATTATATATTGTACACAGCCTCCACTGTATTATATATTGTACACAGCCTCCACTGTATTATATATTGTACACTGCCTGCACTGTATTATAAACTGTAAACGCCTGCACTGTATTATATACTGTAAATGCCTGCACTGTATTATATACTGTACACCGCCTGCAGTGTATTATATATTGTACACTGACTGCAATGTATTATATATTGTACACTAGGGATGAGCTTCGAGTTCGAGTCAAACTCATGTTCGACTCGAACATTGCCTGTTTGCCTGTTCGGCGAACAGCGAACAATTTGGGGTGTTCACGGCAAATTCGAAAAGCCACAGAACACTCTGTAAAAGTCTATGGGAGAAACCTAAAGTGCTAATTCTAAAGGCTAATATGCAAGTTATTGTCCAAAAAAGTGTTTGGGGACCTGGGTCCTGCCCTAGGTTAAATTTTGTACCTAGGGGGGGGGTTGTATAGTATGCCTGTGAAGTAGCTCTTGTTTCCCATGCTTAGAACTGTCCCTGCACAAAGTGTCATTTCTGAAGGAAAAAAAGTCATTTAAAATCACTCACGGCTATGATGAATTGTCGACTCCCGGCAATACGGAGAAAAATCATTCATTTAAAAAAAAGCGTGGGGGTCCCCTCAAATATCTATTCCAGACTATTCAGGTCTGGTATGGATTTTCAGGGGAACTCCACCCAAAATTAAAAAAAAATTGCGTGGAGTTCCCCCCAAAAATCCACACCAGACCCTTGATCCAAACACACAACCTGGCAGGCCGCAGGAAAAGAGGGGGGCAAGATAGCACCCCTCCCCTTCTGAACCGTACCAGGCCACATTCCCTCAACATTGGGAGGATGCTTTGGGGGTCTGTGATCCCTCAGAGCACCATGTCCCCATGTTGATGGGGACAAGGGCCTCATCCCCACAACTCTTGCCTGGTGGTTGTGGGGGTCTGCGGGCGGGGGGGATTATCGGAAACTGGAAGACCCCTTTAACAAAGGGGACCCCCAGATCCCAGCCCCCCCATGTGAATTGGTAATGGGGTACATTGTACCTCTACCATTTCAAAAAGAAAGTGTAAATAGTTGTAAAAAAAAACGCAGACACCGTTGGGAAAGTTCGTTATTAAAAAACAAATTAAAATTAAAAAAAATTCCAGGGGTGGTAATCCACTCCAACGCTGTCAGTATCCTGCGATGGGCGATCTCCTCTCCAGGGTCTAACGATGAGAAGATCTCCTATTCATCCAGGATCCAGCAATGAGATCCATCCAGCGCACACATACCTCTGTCTCCACCGGAGACAGCCCGGCGAATGACGCGGGTTCAGCAGTGACAGCTCTTATGTAGGTAAGGGCGGGGCCACCCGTCATGTGACCCCACCCCCCTCTGATGTAACGAGAAACCTCAAAGCCTCGTACACACGCACGTTTTACATTATTTTGCACAGGTGATTTGATCGTTTCACTGCCTTAATAATTACCACAGCGGTTTCATCTGAGGGAAATCCTGAAAGCATGACCTGTTGGGGCGCCTTGAGGACTGGAGTTGAGAAACATTGCTTTAGAGCAACATAATGTATAGCATGTAGGGAAATTTAAAGAACACCACAAAGCAATATTTTTCATTGCTGGTTAAAGAATGTGCTTTAATGTTTATAACAAAAAAACCTTGAAACCAACAGTCTGAAGGCACAAATCAAAGCCACATGTTCTAATCCTAGCTCAGCAGATCAGGTCCCACTTTCTATTTTTCTGAAGAAAATGTACAAAGATCTTTCAATATACTTAAGAGTTTTCAAAGGGTAGTGCTACAAACTGTCATTGCCTCTACTCGTGATTGCATGTTTATTGATTCCAACTTAATGGCATACCTAGCATATATAACAGCCAGCGTGCTGAATTTTAGTACCCCGTGTCTATGCAGCAACATTTTTTTCAGGAATAAACACGGAATTATACGAATAATAATAATAGCCAAAAAACAGAAACAGGAAAAATTGTTATATCTCCTTACACTGTGCTAAGTCCTCCTGTTCAGTATAGGGTGTTCCTATTATGCCGCATACACACGGAAAAACATTGAATTTTGGCTCAAACTTGTCTTGCATACACACGTCACACAAATATTGTCTGCAATTCCAAACGTCAAGAACGCAGTGACGTACAACATTACGACGAGCCAAGAAAAATTAAGTTTAATGATTCCAAGCATGCGTGGAATTGATTCCGAGCATGCGTAGGATTTTTGTGCGTTGGAATTGCATACAGACTATCGGAGTTTCCGACAAGAACTTTTGTTGTAGGAAAATTTGAGAACCAGCTCTTAAATTTTTGTGGTCGTAAATTCCGATAGCAAATGTCCGATGGAGCCTACACACGATCAGAATTTCCAACCAAAAGCTCACATCGAACATTTGTTGTCAGAAATTCCGTCCCTCTGTACGCGGCATTAGTCTAAGGTCCTCTTACATTGGTCATTCGTGTAGTGTGCACCTAAATTGGTAGTAGTTGTAGTGAGCTACTTCATTGGTGGTCAGTGTAGTGTGCTCCTACATTGGTGGTCAGTGTACTGTCTTTCTAAATTGGTGAACAATTTAGTGTTCTCTTACATTGGTGGTCAGTGTAGTGTCCTCCTACATTTGTGGTCAGTGTAGTATCCTCCTGCATTGCTGGTCAGTGTAGTATCCTCCTACATTGCTGGTCAGTGTAGTGTCCGCCTACATTGGTAGTAAGTGTAGTGTCCTCCTACATTGGTGGTCAGTGTAGTGTGCTGCTCTATTTATTGTCAGTGGAAATGCCCCTAAACATTGGTGATGATTATCTTTATGCTGATGGTCAGTAAAGTGGTCCTTTACACTGATGGATCAGTAAAAATGTGCTTACATTGGTGTTCAGCAAAATGGGACCCATCGTCAAATACCATAGTTTTTATTTAAAAAAACAATAGTACCAGAGGCGATTCAGTTCGCATGTACGTTTTTCACTCATAAAATCATGAGTCAAAGCACAAAAAGGGTTGACATTGTTAACTGTGATTTTATGCACTGTGATCTTATGCTGTAACCTTCTTTTAATGGACTAAGTAAAAGTACATTCTACAGTATATGCATTACATTTGGGATGTGTTAATTAAACCTTTTGGATACGCAAAGTAGTCACTATAAGGCCCCCTTGCTTTAGTGGTCTTTGGAGAAGTATCCGTTACATTGGTGGTCAAAATACTAATTATGGGCGATATCAGTGCCAGAATTATGCAAGTACCAGTGCATAAAGCACAACTGTCGCCTTTTCTGTGGTATGTCATGGTTTATAACTACCCAGTGGCAGTGCGTCCATAAGGGCAATTTGATGGGCCCAGTGGGAGCATTTGATGGCACAGTGGCTGCGTTTGATAGCACAGTGGCTGCGTTTGATGTCACAGTGGTTGCATTAGATGTCACAGTGGCTGCGTTTGATGGTACAGTGGCTGCGTTTTATGGCACAGTGGCTGCGTTTAATGGTACAGTGGCGGTGTTTGATGGCACAGTGGCTGCGTTTGATGGCACAGTGGCTGAGTTTGATGGCACAGTGGCTGAGTTTGATGGTACAGTGGCTGCATTTGACTGTACAGTGGTTGCGTGTGATGGCACAGTGGCTGCATTTGATGGCACAGTGGCTGCTTTTGATGGCACAGTGGCTGCGTTTGATGGCACAGTGGTTGCGTTTGATGGCACAGTGGCTGCATTAGATGGCACAGTGGTTGCGTTTTAAGGCACAGTGGCTGCATTTGATGGCACAGTGGTTGCGTTTGATGGCACAGTGGCTGTGTTTGATGGTACAGTGGCTGTGTTAGATGGTACAGTGGTTGCGTTTGATGGCACAGTGGCTGCTTTGGATGGTACAGTGGCTGCATTAGATGGCACAGTGGTTGTGTTTTAAGGCACAGTGGCTGTGTTTGATGGGCACAGTGGCTGCGTTTGATGGCACAGTGCTTGTGTTTGATGGCACAGTGGCTACATTTGATGGCACAGTGGCTGCGTTTGATGGCACAGTGGCTAAGTTTGATGGCACAGTGTCTGCGTTTGATGATACAGTGGCTGCATTTGACGGCACAGTGGCTGCGTTTGAGGGTACAGTGGTTGTTTTTGATGGCACAATGGTTGCGTTTAATGGCACAGTTTTTTTCATAATTTTTCAGTTTGTCTGCGCCCCCAAAAAAATTTAGAGCACCAGCTGCCACCAGGGCTGTCTTAATGAGAGGGCACACCTGGGCACTGCCCAGGAGCCCCAGCTGCATGGGGGGCCCCTGCACTTTCCCTAAAGCAGCTGGTCCTTGAGCCCACACTGTCCCGAAATTGGGGGCCCCCATGATGGCACTGAGAGTAATAGATACACAGGGGAGGCAGTCTGCCTTCTACCTACTTGATGTTTGTTTACCTGCACTGTCATCATTGTAGGGGCCCCAGAGCATTACTTTGCCCAGGGGCCCATGATGCCATTAAGACGGCCCTGGCTGCCACTGCAGCTACCTAACTGTTTAAGTGGTACATATTTAAAGCAACTTCAAAAAAGTTGTTAGTTGAAGGAAACATTACGTTGCATTTGTGTTCAATTGGGTATCTATGGAAGGCTTTAGGAATGACCAGACGTAAGTACAATCATCTGACATATGTCCCGTAGACAGCTCATGTTGGAAAACTTCAAGAAGATACGTGTGGTGCCCTCGGACAACAGATTTTGGCATTCCTGGGCATCCTACAGATTTGGCCATTCATTTGCAAATAAAAGTATAAACATTGATGATCAATTCAGGAGCATTGCTGATCCTCTAATTTATTTGTTTTGTCATAAAATATGCATTCTGATCTTCTGTGCATCATGCAATTTTAAAACCTAAACCATATGTATAAGTGAGCTGTATGATTCCCTGCGGATTGGACAACTTGGGCCAGATCCACAGAGATGGGACGCCCGCGCATCCCATTTACACTACGCCGCTGTAAGCCACAGCGGCGTATTACGAATCATCAATGAAATGCCGCTGTAGCTTACGGCGGCGTAGCGTAAATGGGCCGGCGTACGCGGGTGTAATTCAAATTTACTAGTGGGGGGCGTGGTTTAGTGTAATTATGAATGACCCGACGCAAACGACGCTTTTTTACACTGCGCATGCGCCGGACGTGGACGTACCCTAGTTCGTATGCGTGAAATAACGTCGCAAATAGTCAATGAAAACGACGTGTACGTAATATACGCAATTCCCTATTCGCGAACGAGTTACGCAAACGACGTAAACGACGTCCAATACGACGCGGTCCCGACGTCCATACTTAACATTGGCTGCGCCTCACTATACCAGCTTTATCTTTACGCCGTACAGACGCTTACGCAAACGATGTAAACACACTGCGCCGGGCGTACGTACGTTCGTGGATCGCCGTATCTACCTCATTTGCATATTTAACGCGGACGCGCCCCTAGCGTCCATCGTAAATATGCATCTAAGATACGACGGTGTAAGAAACTTACGCGAGTCGTATCTTAGCGTAAGTCCGGCGTATCTTGTTTTCTGGATAGAAAACAATGACACGCCGGCGGGAAATTCGAATAGATACACTGCCGTAATTCCTTTGTGGATCTGGCCCCTTGTGTTTACAGACATTTTTCTTTTCCTATTTCTTCATTAATTTCTCATCCACAACAGAATTTTTCTCATTTAGGTTTTTCTATACCACCTCACTTCTTAATCTAACAGCTGGCACATTTCTGACTTTATCAGTGAAACTGAGGTTTAGTTTTTCCACCCAGGCTTCTAATCGGCTAACCCAGCTGCTAAGAATGACTTTCCTTCTCATTGGTCAGTTCAGTGTTGGCCCAGCTGCGTTTCTTTGTTTTTGTCAAACTCAAACAATAAACAGTCAAATGTTTTTTTGTTTTTTGTTTTTTACGGTGAAATGCAAAGATTCAGGGAAGCAAAAAAAATATAAAAACAAAGTGCAGGTTATATTTTTGCCATGCAAGTAAACAAGCATCTTTTATGTTAGTACTGTAGCTACAAGAAAAGTATGCTACAATGAGAAAAATCATATAGGATAGAAGCTATAATTCATTGCACTTCTTTTTTATCCTGAATTTCCATGTATAGGGGTATGTACCTAAAATATAATGCATCGATTTGGCCAGTTGAAAGCAAATGATTGCAGTCTATTTAACCACTTCAGCTCCGGAAGGATTACCCCCTTCATGACCAGTGCGTTATTTTAACTGACAATTGTGCGGTCGTGTGACGCTGAACCTAAACAAAGTTTGTTTCCTTTTTTCCCACAAATAGAGCTTTTTTTGATCATCTATGCGCTTCAATGTTTTTCCGCTATTAACAAAGAAGACACATTTTTTTACTTTCTGCTATAAATAATATCCAATAAAAAAAAATGGAAAAAATCGAATTTCTTCATCAATTTAGGCCAATATGTATTCTGCTACATAGTTTTGGTTAATAAAATCCAAATAAGCATATATTGATTGGTTTGCGCAAAAGTTATAGCGTCTGCAAACTATGAGTTTTTTTTATACTAGTAATGGCGGCAATCAGCAACTTATAGCAGGACTGTGGGGGACAGTCGGGACACTAACTGATGCTTTTGATACTTTTTGGGGACCAGCAACCCTAATACAGTGATCAGTGCTAAAAATATGAACTGTCACTGTACTAATGACACTGGCAGAGAAGGGTTAACATCAGGGGCGATGAAAGGTTTAAATGTGTGCCTGACTATGGCACAGGCCAGCGTAAATGGAAGTGGGTGTCACCCCATGCAAATGATGGTCTGAGCATGGTGCAGTGTTTTACGCCCGGCGTATCACGAATGCGCATGCGCCGTGACGTAGTTGTGACGTGGACGCATGAAACTGCACCCTTATGCACGTGCTCACAACTACGCCGGCACAACTGTCTAAGCTACGCCGGATCACTACGTATGCCGTGAACGTAACGTACGCCCAATACGCCGGCCTGTGTTCTCTGGGGCAGACCTTTGCATGTCTATTGCTGGGTTGCGCCTCATCTATGGGGAATAACTTTACGCTGGACGTACAACTTACGCAAACATCGCATAGATGCGTCGGGCGCACGTACGTTCGTGAACCACAGTATTTCCCTCATTTGCATATTTGAATGCCTAATCAATGGGAGAAGCAACATGCGTCCAAACCATATTTGTGCCCACGCTACGCTGGCGTAAGCAAGATACGTCGGGGTAGGATGGCCTGTTTTTGGACGTATGTTGGTTTGTGACTTACGTCGGCGTAAGTGCTTTGTGAATCCGGGCCATAGTATTTATATTGATAAGTTTGTGCAAAAGATCTATAGCCGGATTCACAAAGCACTTACACCGATGTATCTCGAGATACGCCTCGTAAGTGTAAATATGCGCCGTCGTATCTGTGCGCCGTGCCCACAGAACTAACATAAAAAAAAACTAAAAACTGACTTCATCCGACCGACGTAACTTGCCTATGCCGGCATATAGTAGCCGCATAGTTACGCTGGAAGCATTTGGCACTCCCATAGATTTTCTAAGCAAATATGTAAATGAGGGAGATACGCTGACTCACAAACGTACTTGCACCTGGCGCATGTTTTAAGTGATTTCCGGCGTAAAGTTATTCCCCATATTGGAGGCGCAACTCATGCAAAGGTATGGACCAGGGAACGGACGCCGTAGTTTACATAGTACGTGAATAGGGCTGGGCATAGGTTACGTTCACGTCGTAGGCAGTGATTCGACGTATCTTAGCCAGTTGTTTCGACGTGATTGTGAGCATGCGCACTGGGATACGTCCAAGGTACGACGCATGCACAGTTCATTTTAAGTACTTGTCTGAAGCTCAGCCCATCATTTGCATTGGGTCACGCTTCATTAAAATGTATCACGCCCACTTCCAGCCCACTTCCACTTACGCTGCCTTACGCCGACGAATATACGCCGGCGCAACGTTGGGAGCATTTGCTTTGTGAATTCCATGCTTCCCTCTCTGTGTTGCGCTGGCGCAGTGTAAAGAAGATACGCTACGGCGGCATAAAAATGCGCCAATGTATGTAATCTGGGCCCTAGTGTCTACAAACTATGGGCTATATTTTTTTTAATAGTAATGGCAGTGATCAGCGACTTATAGTGGGACTGTGATATTGTAGTGGACATTCGGACACTAACTAACACTTTTGACACTTTTTGGGAACCAGTGACACTAATACAGTGAGTAGTGCTAAAAATATGCATGATCACTGTACTAATGACACTGGCTGGGAAGGGATTAAACGTCTGGGGCAATCAAAGGATTTAATGTGTGCCTAGCCAGTGTGTATGTGTGTGCTGTGGGAGGCGTTTTTACTAGGGGAAGTAATCAATTTTATTCCCTGCTTTGTGGGGAAAGAGAATCTATTACTGTCCTGTGTACATTCACAATGATCACCGGGTGCCTGTGGTAATCCATTGGCTGGCACCCAACGATCGACATTTGCAGTGTTTAATCAGAGCACGGCCGGGTCGCCGGCGGCGTTTGTGCATGCCCCCTACCTGGAAGTGTTAAATCACATACTAGGTATGTGATTTTGCACAGCCAAGCCACCTTGCCCCTGTATATCTAGGTTATATGGTCGGCAATCAGTTAAAGGCTGTGGGCCAGATTCTCAAAAGAGATTCGACGGTGTATCTCCAGATACACCGTCGTATCTCTGTATCTGGCCCTGGGTATTTTGCTTAGATCCGACTTGCGTAAGTCACTTACACCGTCGGATCTAAGTTGTAATGTTACGCTGGCCGCTAGGTGGCGTTCCCATAGATTTCAGCATTGAATATGCAAATGAGCATGATACGCCGATTCCCGAACGAAGTTGCGCGCCGTCGACGTAGTTTGCGTATGCGTAAGGTTACCCCTGCTATATGAGCAAATTACGGAGCAAGTGCTTTGAGAATACAGCACTTGCCCGCAAAAAGTGCGGAGGCGTAGCGTAAATGGGTTACGCTACGCTACGCCGTTACGAAGGTATTGTACGAGAATCTGGCCCTTTGTAACTTTTTCTTTATCATGCATTACCCAGTGAATGTTTCTGATTATACATTTTTGGCTAGTGCTTTTGGAGTCAAGGAACCTTACCAGTGGGTGCCCCCTGTGTAGTGTTGTTTGCTGAATTTAAAGTGGTTCTAAAGGTAAACTTTTTTTTACCTTAATGCATTCTCTGCACTTTTAATAGTGGTTTCCCCCCAGCCCCCCTAAACACTCACCTGAACCCATTCTCGGTTCAATGTTGTGCACGTCTGCAGCAGATCTTCTTCCCTCTCCCAGCTCTGTTAGGCTTGGCTGAGAGCAGGGAGACATTGGCTCTTGCTGCTTTCAGTCAAAACCTGTCAGCAGAGAGCAGAGGTGGGGAGGGGGGCTGAGCTGGGTTGTGTGTCTGAATATACTCAAACAGCCCAGCTTGGGAGCAAGCACACACAAGTATCACCATGGGAAGCAGCTTTCTATAAGGGGAACTTGGTTGGGGGCGAGGAGCCAGAAGCCCTTGCGGGGGGACCCAAGAAGAGGAGGATCCAGGCTGCTCTGTGCAAAACCATTGCAAGCATTGTAAGTATGACAAGTTTGTTGTTTAAAAAAAAAAAAAATCAAGCTTTACTATCACGTTAAAGCTGAAATTAAAATGATTGTAACGTTTTCTTTTTTTTTCCATAAAAATAATTGCATACCTACCCTGTGCAATGGTTTTGTACAGTGCAGCCCCTCCCTCCTGTCGAGTGCCCCCCACAGCAAACAGTTTGCTATGGGGGCACACAAGCCAAGTTACAGCTCCCTGTGTCCATTCAGACACAGAGCCACGACCCATCTCTCTCCTGATTGGCTGACTGAGTTTGATTGACAGCAGCCGGAGCCAATGGCGTCACTTCTGTGTCTTAGCCAATTAGGAGCAAGAGTCTCTGATGGTCAAGGCATTAATGGACATCACTAGACAGAGATGGAGCTTAGGTAAGTATTAGGGGGGCCGAGGGGGGCTGCTGCACACAGAAGGCTTTTTATCTTAATGCATAGAATGCATTAAGATAAAAAACCTTCTGGGCCAGATTCAGGTACACGTAAATTTGCGCAGCGTTTTCTAAATACTCTACTCTGCCGTATTTTACCAGCCTCTAAATCGAATTCTGGTAGATTTTTGCCCGTACGATACGGCGGCGTAGTCTATTTCTCGCCGCGTATTCGAAATACGCGATTAGGGGGCGTGAAGCATTTAAATTATGCGTGTCCCCGCGGCGATCGAACTGCGCATGCTCCGTTCAGAAATTTCCCGCTGTGCATTGCGCGAAATCACGTCGTTACGTCATTTTTTTTTGAGTAGGGTCGTTTACGAACATTCCTATTCCCGGACGACTTACGTAAAAGATAAAAAAAGACGTCGGAAAACGTTGAAATTCGACGCAGGAACGAAGGCCATACTTAACATGGGCTGTCTAATATTAGACCAGCAAAAAGCTGGTATAGTGTTACGCAAAAAAAAGATGACTAAAGATGCCGTAAGAGATTGCGATTGAAGATCGTAATTTCGGGGATAGCCGGCAAAAGCTCATTAGCATACCCCGACGCGGAAAACGACGGGAAGTCCACCCAGTGGCCGCAATTAACCCCGAAGGGGTTAACACTAGGGGGTGATCAAGGGGTTAAATGTGTTCCCTTAGGCCGCGTACACACGATCAGTCCATCCAACGAGAACGGTCCGAAGGACCGTTTTCATCGGTTAAACGACAAAGCCGACTGACGGTCTGATGTGCCTATCACATTCAAACTCATGTTAAATAAGAGCCAGTACACACCTGCCATCATTTAAGGTGCCTCTTATTAACCCCAAATAAAAAACAGCTATTCTGGTAGGTCTTTCCTGACATTTTCTTAGATGCATTTTACAGCAAAAGCCATGGTCCACAGCTTCCAAAGCATCATAGGGATCTCATTGTTAAGAGTATCAGTCAAGAAAAGGGTACAAAAGAATTTCCAAGGCATTAGAAAAAACATGGAACACAGTGAAGAAAGTCATCATCACGGGGAGGAAATATGGCACAACAGTGACATTACCAAGAACTGGACATCCCTCCAAAATTGATAAAAAGTAGGGATGAGATTCGTATTCGAGTCAAACTCACGTTTGACTCGAACATCATATGTTCAATCTTTCGTCGAATTACGAACGTTTTGGGCCATTCGTGCCAAATTCAAGTGTCGTGTCTCGGCCCATAATACACTGCAGCATCGCAGTGCATTGCTGGCTGATGATTGGCCAAGCATGCACTATGACCCGCATGCTTGGCCAATCACAGCGCGCAAAAAACGGTGAGCCATAATTGGCCAAAGCCAGGGTGGCTTTGGCCAATAATGGTTAAGGGGGTTTATTACACGTCCCACACTATATAATGCTGCCTTGTGTAGTGTGTTGGTGGTTTACAGAGAGAGAGAGAGAGAGTGTAATTTTTTGGAGTTAGATCAGAGCAGGCAGGCAGGCTAGTCAGTTAGAGTTACAGTGTGTAGAGGATATATATGCATCCCAGGTGTTGTATATACATTTATACACTGTATTGAGTTTAGATAGATCTGCTCTTCCTGATTTACTGACAGGCAGGCAGGTGATTGTGCTAGCTGCAGTAATTTCACATGGATTACTGTCTGTGTCCTCTGTACATTGTGCACCTAAAGCCATGTCAATAGATTTGCTGGTGTTTCTCATATTAATTCCTAAAGGCAGTAAAGCTGCACGATTCTGGGAAAAAATGAAAATCACAATTCTTTTGCTTAGAATGAAGATAACGATTCTCTCTTGATTCTCAAGAAAATGCACGGTGCTTTTATTTCCCATTTTTATTTTATTATATTTACACACACATTATATGTATGTATATGTAAAAAAAAAAAAACACAAAAATAAAAATGCATGCTAACAAAAGCACCATGCATTTTGGTGCAGCAGCATTAAAAAATAAAATAAAAAAAGGCCCTTGCACTTTGGTGCTATTGAGGGGTGGCAGGCAGTTCATTCTCAAATTAATAGGCTGTTCTGCAGCAAGGCACATACTCTGATGCATCGCATAGACGTGAAGTTGAACCTTTAAAACACAGTCAGGAGGCCGAGGGGCATCAAAAACCACGACAGTGATAGCTGATAATAGCATGGCTGTTTTGTACAATGTCACTACAGTACTACCCTACCTCACTGCGCACTCACTGCTCTATGTTTTCCAAAAAGCTTAAAAAATAGATGTTTTTGCCTGGAGCTACACTTTAAAAAAGTACCAGTTCAAAAATACAAACAGATTATACTTAACAACAAACCTACAATCCCTGTCTTGTTTGCACCGCCTGTATACTGCTGTTCAAAGTAAATAGGGCCAAAGGGGCTGTTAATATCCTGGGGGGAGGGGGCGGGGAAACCCATGCTATTTTTCTCAATGATTTTCATCCATATTGCAGGGACCAGACATTACATTAAAGCCACAGGCAGTTTTAAATTACTTTTTTCTAATAGTAACACCCAGAAAGTATGATATTTATTTCACTTTAAGCATCATTAAAATCACTTCTCCAGAAAAAAATACAGTTTTTAAAACTTTTTTTCTCATTGATACATGTTCCCTGGGGCAAGACCCGGTTCTCAAACCTGTTTTACAACAATAACTTGCATATTAGCCTTTAAAATGAGGACTTTTGAATTTGAACGTTCGAGTCCCATAGACTTCAATGGGGTTCTAAAAGTTTGCGAGAACGCTCGGTCCGTTCGACGGTTCTGGTGCGAACCGAACGAGGGGGGTGTTCGGCTCATTCCTAATAAAAAAAATGAGAAGAAAACTGGTCAGGGAGGCTGCCAAGAGGCCTACAGCAACATTAACATTAAAGCAGCTGCAGGAGTATCTGGCAAATACTGGCTGTGTGGTACATGTAACAACAATCTCCTGTATTCTTAACATGTCTGGGCTATGGGGTAGAGTGGCAAGATGGAAGCTTTCTCCTACTAAGAAAAATATCCAAGCCCAGGTAAATTTTGCAAAAACACATCTAAATTCTCCCAAAAGCCTGTGGGAAAATGTGTTATTGTCTGATGAAATCAAGGTTAAACATTTTGGCCATAAGTCCAAAAGATATTTGTGAACAAGGACAACACTGCACATCACCAAAAGATCACCATACCCACAATGAAGCATGGTGGTGATATCATCATGCTTTGGGCTGTTTTTCTTCAACTGGAACAGGGGCCTTAGTCAAGGTTGAGGAAATTATGAACAGTTCCAAATACAAGTCAATATTGGCACAAAACCTTCAAACTTCTGTTAAAAAGCGGAACATGAATATCTTTCAGCATGTCAACAACCCAAAGCATACATCCAAATCAACAAAGGAAGGGTTCACCAGAATAAGTTTAACGTTTTGGTGTGGCCCAATCAGAGCCCAGACCTGGATCCAATTAAAAATCTGTGGGGTGATCTGAAGAGTGATCTGGGTGATCTGACAGATTTGGCATGTTTTTGCAAAGAAGAGTGGGCAAATATTGTCAAGTCAAGATGTGCCATGCTGATAGACTCACACCCAAAAAGACTGAGTGGTGTAATCAAATAAAAAGGTGCTTCAACAAAGTATTAGTTTAAGGGTGTGCACACATATGCTACCAGATTATTTTATTTTTACTTCCCTCCACCTAAAAGATTTCAGTTTGTTGTTCAACTGAGTTGTACAGTTTATAGGTCACATTAAAAGGTGGAAAAAGTTCTGAAATTATTTATCTTTGTCTCATTTTTTTACATTGTGTAGACTTTTTATATCCAATGTGTATAATTTTTTATGAAACTGTGAACAGCTCAGTCCATTAGAGGGTTTATAAAACAGAGATGATCGGGTTAGAACATGTTCTCCACCGATGATCTCCACACACTGAGAAGCTGTGATAGACTGAGACAGAAACGGAGGGCCAGATTCAGAAAGAATTAGATTCCCCCAGAGTATCAGAGATACTCTACGCCGCCGTACTTTACCTGGCTCTACGAGGAATTCAGAGAGATTTTGGCCCGTAAGGTACGGCGGCGTAGTGTATTTCTCCCAGCGGAATCAAACTACGCGATTAGGGGGCGTGAGGCATTTAAATTAAGCGCGTCCCCGCGGCGATCGAACTGCGCATGCTCCGTTCAGAAATTTCCTGCCATGCATTGCGCGAAATCACGTCGTTACGTCATTTTTTTTTTGAGTAGCGTCGTTTACGGACATTCCTATTCCCGGACGATTTACGCAAAAAATAAAAAATAAATTGAAAGTCGACGCGGGAACGACGGCCATACTTAACATGGGCCGCGTAACGTTAGACCAGCTAACAGCTGGTTTAACTTTACGTAGCGAAAAAATGACGTACGCGATTGCGAACGACGCTCGTAACTTCGTGGATCGCCGGAAAAAGCTCATTTGCATACCCCGACGCTGAAAACGACGCGAACTCCACCCAGCGGCCGCAAAAAGATTGCAGCGTAGATCCGAAGGCGTACGAAGACGTAAGCCTGTCAGATCGAAGCCCAACGCCGCCGTATCATGGTTTGAGGATTCAAACTAGTGATACGGCGCGCGTAATTTGAAAGTACTCCTGTCTAACACCAGTTAGACAGGCGTAATGGCTCTCTGAATCTGGCCCGGACAGTTTATGAAGCTGCGATCTCAGCACTTTAATGATGATCTCTGTCAGAATTCTCCTTTCCAGATTCTCCAGCTCAGAGTTGATGAATCAGGGAGTGAAGAGTGAATCCCGGGGGAAGGAGGAATATTTATGAGTTCCTCCTTCCTCAATCAGACCCCCCGAGACAGAGTAACCATGTCCCTCTGCCATGTCTATTATACAGTATATACAGTACATGAGCACTTTTTGCTTTATAAACAAAAATAGAGCGACAATATTAAAAAATATATATATTTTTGACTTTTTACCATAATAAATACCCCCCAAAAATATATAAAAAACAATTTTTTTCCTCAGTTTAGGCCGATACGTATTCTTCTACATATTTTTCATTAAAAAAAAATCACAATAATCGTTTATTAATTGGTTTGCACAAAAGTTGTAGCGTTTACAAAATAGGGGGTAGTTTTATGGAATATTCATTAATATTTTTTTTTACTAGTAATGGCGGCGATCAGCGATTTTTTTTCAGTACTGCGACATTATGGCGGACACTTCGGACACTTTTGACACATTTTTGGGACCATTGGCATTTTTATAGCGATCAGTGCTATAAAAATGCATTGATTACTATAAAAATGTCACTGGCAGTGAAGGGGTTAACACAAGGGGGCGGGGAAGGGGTTAAGTATGTTCCCTGGGTGTGTTCTAATTGTAGGGGGGTGGACTCACTAGGGGAAATGACTGATCACTGTTCATACATTGTATAAACAGACGGTCAGGCATTTCTCCCCTAACAGGACCGGGAGCTGTGTGTTAACACACACAGCTCCCGGTCCCCGCTCTGTAACGAGCAATCGCAGGTGCCCGGCGGTGATCGCGACCGCGGGCACGCGCGCGGGAGTCAGGCGCCCCTAGTGGCCGCATCGAGAGCCGACGTAGAGCTACGGGCTGTCGTGCAGGACAGCCAACCTGCCGCCGTAGAACTGTGGCGGCTGGTCGGCATCAAACGGACACTTGGAGTGTTGGGGTAAATTTCTGGTACTTTAATCTCACTATGTCTCACGAGATTCCAGTATCAGCGGGCGTTCTCCACTGTTTGAAGTGTTTGTAGATCGCTTCACTCCTCATAAACTGGCACTCAGAGGACAACGATCTCCTCTGTGAATGCCAGAGAATGGAGCTGTGAATATTTTTCACTGCTTCATAAACGGACAACAAACTGTACTGAGGTTGTGCTGTGAAAATTAAGAACGCAAGTGTTAAAAAAAGTTATCTAGCTTACATAGAAAAGCTATCAAGAAGGATATTAGAATTTTTTGGAAAGGGAGGATCCAGAAGCTGGTAGTTGGCACAGAATGCAAATGTTTGGTATTACAAGCAGATCAGCACAAAGAGTAGCAAAAAAGAGGGTAATTACTATTCATCACCTAAGATAGAAGAATGAGAAATAAAAAAAATAATCTCTTACGGCTGGAATAAAAGTTAGATGAGTTGAATATCTAGCGGCTTCTTTAGTTCTACTCAAGGAGTTCTACTTGTGAGTAATAAGCAGCCTGAAGGAATTTGAACTGGATAAACTTATTCTCTGTTAAGAGCAGAGAAGAATATGAAGATACAAATTATTTCTTTCTGTTTGCAAAGGCATTACTTGTTCCCAGGACCTCAGTGTGTCCTTAATCTGATTTTTTATTTTACATTAATCAAGGTGCAATATATCAATGTATGCCTCTGGTTAAGGGTATGTTGATGTAAACAAGATTCTACAGTTGATAAGTCAACGACTATGAGATTTATCAGAGTTAGACTAAACTATGTCACGTAGTTAAGACACAGCCAAATCTTTGTATTATATAAAGTTCAACCTTGCGCATAGGTTATAAAATAGTTTCATAGTAAAGACATTCTTTAACCACTTAAGGACCGCCTCCTGCACATATACGTCGGCAGAATGGCATGGCTGGGCACAGGCACGTACCTGTACGTTGCCTTTAAGAGTCCAGTCGTGGGTCGCGCGTCCGAAGCTCTGTGACCGCGCCCGCGGGACACGCGGACCTAATCGGCGCCGGTGTCCCGCGATCGGTCACAGGAGCTGAAGAACGGGGAGAGGTGTGTGTTCTTCTGTGTGGCAGTGACACTGATCGTCTGTCCCTGATATAGGGAACGACGATCAGTGACATCACGCCTACAGCCATGCCCCCTTACAGTAAGAATCACTCCCTTAGGGCACACTGAAACCCCTTAGTGCCCCCCAGTGGTTAACCCCTTCACTGCCATTGACATTTTCACAGTAATCAGTGCATTTTTATAGCACTTTTTGCTGTGGAAATGACAATGGTCCCTAAATTTTGTCAAAAGTGTCCGATGTGTCCGCCATAATGACGAAGTCACGAAAAAAATTGCTGCTCGCCGCCATTACTAGTAAAAAAAAAATATATTAATAAAAATGCCATAAAACTATCCCCTATTTTGTAAACGCTATGGGCCAGATTCAGAGAGCCATTACGCCTGTCTAACTGGTGTTAGACTGGAGTAATTTCAAATTACGCGCGTTTTTTAGCTAGTCGAAAACCTCAAACCATGAATAGACGGCTGCGGGCTTCAATTCGACTGGATTATGTGTTTGTACGCCTTCGGATCTACGCTGCAATAAAATTGCGGCCACTGGGTGGACTTCGCGTCGTTTTGCGCGTCGGGGTATGCTAATGAGCTTTTGCCGGCTATCCCCGAAATTACGATCTTCAATCGC
Source organism: Rana kukunoris (assembly GCA_029574335.1). NCBI lineage: Eukaryota > Metazoa > Chordata > Amphibia > Anura > Ranidae > Rana > Rana kukunoris. The sequence continues at coordinate 115,868,346 of CM056055.1, read as the reverse complement.
AATCTCTTACGGCACCTTTAGTCATCTTTTATTTGCGTAACACTATACCAGCTTTTTGCTGCTCTAATATTAGACAGCCCATGTTAAGTATGGCCGTCGTTCCCGTGTCGAATTTCTACGTTTTCCGACGTCTTTTATTATTTTTTACGTAAGTCGTCCGGGAATAGGAATGTTCGTAAACGACGCTACTCAAACAACGAATGACGTAACGACGTGATTTCGCGCAATGCACGGTGGGAAATTTCTGAACGGAGCATGCGCAGTTCAATCGCCGCGGGGACGCGCTTAATTTAAATGCTTCACGCCCCCTAATCGCGTATTTCGATTACGCAGCGAGAAATAGACTACGCCGCCGTAGCGTACGGGCAAAAATCTACCAGGATTCGGTGTAGAGCCTGGTAAAATACGGCAGCGTAGGGTATTTCTATTACGCAGAGCAATATTAAGTGTATGTGAATCTGGCCCTATAACTTTTGCGCAAACCAATCAATAAACGCTTATTACGATTTTTTTACCAAAAATAAGTAGAAGAATACGTATCGGCCTAAACTAAGGAAAAAAAATATTTAATTTTTGGGGATATTTATTATAGCAAAAAGTAAAAAATATTAAATTTTTTTCACAATTGTCGCTATATTTTTGTTTATAGTGCAAAAAATAAAAACTGCAGAGGTGATCAAATACCACTTAACCACTTAAGACCCGGACCAATACGCTGATAAATGACCCAAGGTGTTTTTGCGATTCGGCACTGCGCCGCTTTAACAGACAATTGCGCGGTCGTGCGACGTGGCTCCCAAACAAAATTTGCGTCCTTTTCTTCCCACAAATAGAGCTTTCTTTTGGTGGTATTTGATCACCTCTGCGATTTTTATTTTTTGCGCTATATACAAAAATAGAGCGACATTTTTGAAAAAAAAACACTATTTTTTACTTTTTGTTAAAAAAAAATCAAATAAACTAAATTTTAGTCAAACATTTAGGCCAAAATTTATTTAGCCACATGTCTTTAGTAAAAAAAAAAATCGCGATAAAAAAAAATAGCTACCTAGCGGGAACAGCGACACTAATACAGCGATCAGAAAAATGATCGCTTAGTGACGCTGGCAATAGGGAGTGAAAGGGTTAACTAGGGCGGTGATCAGGGGGTTAAAACTTTATTAGGGGGGGTGGGGGGGCTATCCTGAACCTAACACTAACTGATTTTACACTGCCTGTCACACTGACACTAAATGCAGTGATTAGATCACTGCATTCAGTGACACTGTGACAGGGGGGGTGGGGGGGCAGATCGCAAGGGGTTAAGTATGCCTATGTGTGTGTGTGTGTCAGTGTAATGTTGGTGCACACTTACTGTGAGGTGTTTCTCCCATCGCAGCGGTTGGAAATACCGCTGCGATGGGAGATTACATCACTTCCCCCTTCCTGTGTTTACACAGGAGGAGGAAGTGACACAAAGTGGGAGTGCGCGCATTGGCTGGGAGCGATCGCGGGGGGGCGGGTAAACACCGACATCCGCCCGCTTGTCCCGGATCGCTCCCGGAGCCAGGGGGACCCCCGCACGCCGCGGAGGGGGTCCCGACGGGACCCCCGAACCGCACGAAGGCGGGGACGTAAATTTACGCCCTTGTGCCTGTACGAGCCATTTTGTGGCCGTATATGTGTGTGCGGGGGTCCTTAAGTGGTTAAAGAAAGCTCTATTTGTGGGAAAAAAAAGAACGCCAATTATGTTTGGGAGTCACGTCGCAAAACAGCGCAATTGTCATTTAAAGCGACACAGTGCGGAATCGCAAAAAGGGCAAGGTCCTTAACCTGCATAATGGTCCGGGTCTTAAGTGTTTAAGAAATAAATGCTAAAAAAATGTAAAAGGGCTTTCCCTGAATTTACTTTTTTCACAGAATAAACAAAATGCCCCAAAGAGGGCTTCAAGAAGACACACACACACACAACCTAATTGTAATGACTTATTTCATGCTTGTTAAACTGCTAACATGGTTGCCATAGATAATGAGGGTGTAAGGGTCCTTTCACACAGAGCGGACCGTTTTTGATCCGCTCCGTGTGTGTCCGTCGGCTCAGCGGGGATCGTCCGTAAATCCCCGCTGAGCTGTCGGCGGACAGGGCAGTCCCCGCACACTGTGCAGAGACCGCCCTGTCTTTCCTCCGCTCTCCCCTATGGGGAATCGGATGAATACGGACCACCGTCTCTCCGTATTCATCCGATCCGCCAGACGGAAGAAAAATAGGGTTTTCTTCCATCCGAAAAAGCGGATCTTTGCGGACGCGGATCTTTGCGGACGTTAGCGGATGCATCATCCGCTGACGAACACAATCCCATAGGGATGCATTACAAGTCTGTAAACGGACTTGTAAAAAACGGACGAACGGTCCGTACGTGTCAAAGGACCCTAATGTTTAAGAGTATTTTTAAGACCATCTTTCACAGTCCTAAGAAAAATAATTTCAACGTTGATGCAAAATTGTCCACTCAAGCCTTATCACGCTTACCCCTAATGCAGGTGGTCCGACACTACAGCTGGCTACTGTGTTCTTCACCTATAGCAGACCACTTTCCCATAAGGCAAACAAGCCTACCGGTACTTGGTTGGCCCCAGGACTTAAATACAATGCTATAGTGCCTGCCCATCATGTCAGGGCAATGCGCAAACTGAGCAAAGCAAACAGGTACTTGTGGTTGGCAGACAGGCAGAGTGGTTCAGTGATATTCCAGGTAAAAGGCAAGCAGAGTTCAGAGAATAGTCAATATCCAACCCAAGGTCATACATAGGGAAATCTAATCTAGCAGAGCAGGGCAGACAAACAGGCAGCTTGGTCAGGAAATTACACACTCTATCACAAGTATAAGACTGCAAGCTTAGCTATCGTGAATCAGGTTTGGTCACCACCCAGAGTCTGGCCATAATCAATCACCTTGCAGGTGGACAGACAGTCAAGGAGAATGCCACAGCCAAAATCAGGATGCAGGAAACAGCAGCTATGATGGAGCAAGAGCGCACATGTTCCAGACAAGCCTCATGCACACAGGACTTTTTGCAAACTCTCATAGAAGCCTTTCCTACTGGCAGCAGCAGTCTTGGCAGAGAAAAGGCCTGATGCTTGTAAAAGTGTCTAAAGCTTGTAAAAGCTTTTAGGCGCATTTACAGGTGTCAAGAGCTTGGGCATTAATTCATTTCATTGTCCAGAACAATAATTTATCCTGGATATTGAAATGAATGAACACTCAAGTGCTAAAGGTGCCTACTGTTTACGCTTGTTTAGGTGCCTTTAGGCGCATTTAGCAGTGTCAAGCTTTTTTCTGCCAAAGACCTGCCAAAAGCCTATATGAGCATGGACACATAGGCTAACATGCAGGGGAGTTTAGAGGCAGGAAAAATAAATGCCTGATGTCCCTAGAAGCAGCTTCAGAAATATCCAGTGTGCATTAGGCCCCTTTCAAATGTGCGGATCAGTTTTTAGGCATCCGCTTGCTCAGCGGGGATCGCTCCACACTGTGCAGAAATGGACCAGTCAGATCTCCGCTCTCCCCTATGGGGGGATCGAAAAAAAAACGAATCGTCTTTCCATTTTCATCCGATCCACCAGATGGATACAAAATAGGGTTTGCATCCGTCACAGAGAGGATCGAGGCTGATCGGGTGTCAGCGGACATGTCACTGCTAACATCCGACGCTCCATAGAGGTACATGGAGCGCCCGTTTAGTTCCACCTGATAAAACTGACAGGCGGATCTGAACGGTCCGCACGTGTGAAAGAGGCCTGAAGCATTAAAGGGGAAAGTCACAGCAGCATAATCAACTGGTAAGAAATTAAACAGTGTGTTATATAAAACATGGCTTTGCCTTGTAGAATTTCATATCTAATGCATGGAAATAGAGCATTTTATAGACATTTTCTTTTCTTAATATTCAGCAAAGTAAAACGTCCACTCAGCACAAATACTGTAGCTGTGATATAATTTTAGGTAACTTGCTTGTATTTGGTTAAAGCGGAGCTCCACCCGCATTTTTTTTTTTCAAAGTCGGCAGCTACTAACAGTGTAGCTGCTGACTTTGAATAAGGACACTTACCTGTCCTAGGCGCCCGCGCTGACGGCCCCCGCCGATGCCGATCCTCGATCCCGGCACCGCCATCCACAGTCAGGGAAACAGGCAGTGAAGCCGTGCGGCTTCACTGCCCGTTTCCTACTGCGCATGTGCGAGCGACGCGGCGCTTTGTGAATGGTCCGGCTGCTTTCTGGGATACACACAGTTCCCAGAATGCAGCGCGGCCCATTCACAAGAAGACACCGAGAAGAAGAGGAGGAAGAAAACCGCACCGCGGATCATGAGGGCAGATTCGGGACTTCCGCATAGCAACAGCCTATTTAGGGTGAGTATTTGTTTTTTTTTTTCCATTTTTTTTTTTTTTTTAGATTTAAAAAAAAAAAAAAAAAAATCAGGATGGAGCTCCGCTTTAAAGTTTGATTTTCCCTGTCAAAGGGATATATGTGCATTTTGTCCCAAAAAGAAGATCCTAGAATTAAATATATCTTAATATCATTAGATGAACATTTATTATGGCTCCAAAGGTTATCTCAGTATTTTTGGAATATTCTGAAATACCAAATGAAACAATCTGAAGCTCTAATTAGTCTTAAACATTGTGTAATAGGTTTTTGCCATGCATGGAAATGAGTTAAAGGATGCCTACATTTCCAAAATAAATAATAAAAAAGTCATCAGTCCACTCTCTCTTTATATAATATATGAGAAGGATTACATTTTAGGATAGAGTTTTTTGAGTGTTTTAAATTGTATTAAGATAATCTATTAGTATGGACAGAGATATTATGCTTATAATAAATGTAGTTTATCATTTTAAATTACCCTTTCTGGTTATATTTATTAAAATTAAAAGTAGCCAATATATTAAATAGAATTTTTAGATACTTGCCTTATGAGTACTAAATTAGATGTTTTTAATGAAAGAAATTAAATGCCACTCATATATCTGCACTAAGTTTGGTGCAACAGTGAGTAAAGTATAATTTCTGGCAAGAATAGTACATTCATTTTAAAAATTTAGAAACCAAAGAGCACTTGCTTTGCCAGGTCAGACCTCGAACATTCCAATAAATATATTTCAAACTGTTCATGTTTTAATGATATTCTTACTATAAAAGGGAGATGGAAATGCCCATATTTCTCCCAAAAAATAGATGAGGGGACTAAAGCCACAAAGAAATGAAATAGATATAATATCAACACGCAAAAGGAAAATGCAATAATGATGATATCATCAGAATACTGCCAAGAACCACTGAGCATCTTTATAAAAAATATAAGACTGCGTGATCCTGCCAGAAGGCAATGCTAACGTCATTCTCTCACAATGCATTAGTAGCATCGCAATTCCTTCATTGCATTAAGGCGTTAATTATATACTGTAGGATACTCAAAAAAAAAGTCTCAATTGTGTTTCAGTTTATATTTGGGGTATTGATCAACTTTAATGTATACTCAGAAAAATAGAACAAAAACGAAATTAGCATGTATGTTAAATTAATCTCAAGTTTTATAAGGTGTGTGTGGTTTACAAATCACAAAATAAAAGAACCAGTGGAAACCTTCAACAAAGTTCAACAACATTTTCATGTGAATATTGTCCTTATGATGATGGAAGACCCAGAATACAAATGATTTTCTTTTGATTGAAGATGGCTATTTTCAGACCCTAACCACTACTCCACCGCCCACCGTCATATGACGGCGGGATGATGAGCCTATTGTTCAGGCGGATGTCAAATGACCTTGCGCCTTCCAGAGCCACTGGGGGATGCGAGCGCACCCGCCACGTCACTGGGAACCCGATTCACGTGCCCGGTGGCCGTGATGTCTCCCGGGCACCCGCAATTGCCCAGTAACTGAGCAGGACCGTGGATCTGTAGGTGTAAACACACAGATCCACGTCCTGTCAGGGAGAGGAGACGGATGGTGTGTCCCTTGTACATAGGGACACCGATCGGTCACCTCCTCCAGTCAGTCCCCTCCCCTCACAGTAAGAATCACTTCCTAGGGAACACATTAACCCCTTGATCACCCCCTAGTGTTAACTCCTTCCCTGCCAGTCACATTTACACAGAAACCAGTGCATATTTATAGCACTGTTCGTTGTATAAATGCAAATGGTCCCAAAATAGTGTCAAAAGTATCCGATGTGTCCTCCATAATAACGCAGTCATGATAAAAATTGCAGATTGCCGCCATTACTATTAAAAAAAATGCTATAAATTTATCCCCTATTTTGTAGCCGCTATAACTTTTGCAAAAACCAATCAATTTACGCTTATTGCGATTTTTTTTTTAACCAAAAATGACGAGAAGAATACATATCGGCCAAAACTGAGGAAAAAAATAGTTTTTGTATAGATTTTTTGGGATATTATAGCAAAAAGTAAAAAATAATCATTTTTTTTCAAAATTGACGCTCTTCTTTTGTTTATAGCACAAACAATAAAAACCTTAGGCCGCGTACACACGATCGGTTTAAACCGATGAAAACATACTGAGGTTCGCTTTCCATTGGTCTAAACCGATTGTGTGTAGGCCCCATCGGTCCGTTATCCTTCGGTCAAAAAACAGAGGGCTTGCTTTAAAATTTAACCGATGGACGGCTAACCAATAGGTCAAAAACGATCCTTAAAGTAAAGAGAGACTGCATTGTACTAAGATAACTGAATGTATTTTGTTTTTGTTTTTTAGCTAACATGAATGTTATCTCCCATGTTTTGTATAGATGTTGGAAAATTATTTGAAAAATAAAGAAATTGAAAAAAAAAAAAAAAACGATCCTTCGGACCGTTCTCATCTGATGGACTGATTGTGTGTACATGGCCTTAGAGGTGATAAAATACCACCAAAAGAAAGCTTTATTTGTGGGGAAAAAAAGACGTCAATTTTGTTTTGGAGCCACGTCACACGACTGCGCAATTGTAATTTAAAGTGTGACAGCACTGAAAACTAAAAATTGGTCTGGGCAGTAAGGGGGTGAAAACGCCCTGTATTGAAGTGGTTAAACATCTCTAAGAATGATTCAACAATCTCTATGTAAACATCTACATCACAATCTATGCAAACACCAACTTTCCATAAGAGCCCCCTAAAACGACATCAGGATCTAGGGTGTCTATTTTAATAATCAGTGTGGTCAGAAAAGCCACAACAGTCTCCACAAGAGCTGCAGTATAGTGAGAAATGAAGACCACATATAGATGTTAAAGATTTTTTTGAAAGGGTGTAACTGCGTTAATCCCAAAATATATCTCTAAGGGCATTATTTAGGGGGCCATGGTAATTGTGTGTTAAAAAGCTAAGACATTTGAAAATCCCTTGAGAATGATTATTGATACCCACTATTGATGGAGGCTTTATGATTTATTTATTTTTGTCCAGCTTGAAACTTGTGAACTGAGTTGAGGTCAAACTGAAAAAGATTAAGTCTGTTATTTAAAAGTAACTGAGAAAATAACACAATTTGGACAATTCCGAGTTATGGAGTTCAAGCATTTGTGTTTACAAAAACAATTCTTGACTTTATTAAAGCTGGACTCCAGGAAAACAGCTAAGCAAACATATGAAACATATATAAATGAGATGTTTTACTTGCCAAAGGATTTGTATTTCTGTTTTCCATTTGTCAGGTTTACAAGCTCTTCCTCACAGCTTTCTGGTAGGACAAAAAAACTGATTTTTGTCTTTCTTTGCTACATTTATAAATGATAACACCAAAACTTTTTTTTTCACCCATGTTTAGTGTTTGGCCAAAGCTATTTATTATCAATTACCTGTGTTTACTTTTTTTAAATCATAATGACAACAAAAACGACCCAAATGACCATGATAAAAAGTTTACACACCCCAGTTCTTAAAGGGGTTGTAAAGGTACAATTTTTTCTCGTAAATAGCTTCCTTTACCTTAGTGCAGTCCTCCTTCATTTACCTCATCCTTTTTGCTTTTAAAAGGAGTTGTAAAGGAAAAAAATGTTTTGCCTAAAATTAATGGGCCAGATTCACAGAGCAATTACGCCTGCGTAACAGGAGATGCGCGGCGTAAGTCTAAATGTGCGCGTGCGTTTCGATGCACGGCATCCCCAGAACGAGATACGCAAGAAATCTACTTTTTTTTGTCCAGCGTAATTTCGTTAGACAGGCGCATCCGTCCGCGCAAAACTGCGCTAGACAAACCATTGATTTGCTAGTCAAATATGCTAATGAGGGACTTACGGGGATCCACAAAAGAACGTTGGGGCAGCGCAGGCTACGCAGTGTGCGCAACAGCAAAATGTCCTGTCTACAATTAGACCATATAAAAGCTGGTCTAAAAAGAGAAAAATCTTCTACATGTCAGATAAAGCAACGCTGTTAGTGAGGAGCTCAGCAGTCACACGTGTTGCCCAACAAACTGTATGCCAACATGCCAGTGGCATCCATGCTCATAGCTATACTACTGACGTTAGATGAGCAAAGAAGGAGGAGGGCACTGAGGAGGGCATTGAGGAGGGCACAGGATTTTTTTTTTTTCTAAAAAAAATTTTTATATAAACTTTTAAATTTAATCTAATCTAATACAATATTCTTAGGTGATACAAGCCCCTCAATCTTCACTCTTCACTCTTTACGGGAGAGGATATATCACACACGCCTAGACATCTATGGCATGAGTGATTCTGAGGTGTCTCGCATCTTCAGATTCACCCCTCATGCCATCATGGAATTAACCACAACCCTGCAGGAGGACATTACCAGCCCAACACATGACACTACCCATGACACCCATGACAGCTACATATACAATCAGAGCCCCATCCCCACAGATTGCGAACAGAACATGTATGGGGACAGCTGGCTGGTCGGTGAGTGACATGGGTGGAAGGCATGACTGCCCCCCCCCATGATGCACACATCACAAGGGGCACATGCACTACTAACATCCTCCTGTCTCTGCAGGTGACTCTGCATATGCACTGGGACCCCATCTCATGACCCCATCTCATGCCAGCTCACATTATGCATCTTTGCACGTTAAACACACACATTAATCATGGCACAATGAGAATGCACGCATGCACACCACTGTGGTCCCTAGCACATACACATCACATCCTCATCAAATTGGATTGGCACCAGTCCACCATGCAAGACTTGTGAGCAGCAACGCCACGCCAAGGCTCCAATTATGTCACTGTACATTCATACACCATTCACACGGACCTGGGGATCACTTCTCCCTGGTCCTGGGGAACCCTTCTCCACCAAAATTGAGGGTGACACCCCTTTTCCCGCAGGAATGTCACCCCCACATTCCCAAATCATACACAAACAGAACCAAAAAAAATATAAAATGCCCAGCAAAAATAAAAAATGCCCAGCAAAAATATAATTTAAACAAAATAAAAACAAAGAAAACACATAAAAGACAAAAATCACTCTCAAAGACACGTCACAAACAAACAAACAAACAAACGCTAATAAACAACAGAACAAAAGCACCTTGCTGTATAGGGAGGGATACAAAGGGATGTACTTTTGCAAAGGAAGTGCGTTTGTGTCTGTCTATTTATGATGTTTGCGTAGTTCACTAATTTGTCCTAGTCCACTTCCAATTTCACTGATTGCGCCGTTCCCGAGTTGTGAGCATGCGCACAGAGGTGCTGACCATGGTCTGCTTCAAGCGCGCATGCGCGAGCCGGCCGGCCCTTCATTTGCATGGGGTCACGGCTCATTTCAATGTAACACGCCCACGTCCTTCCCAATTTGTATTACTCCGCCTTGCGCCTCTGAAATAACGTTGCGCAGGCGCAAATTTCTGCGTAAAAGCGACGAGAATAGGGTGATTGCGCCGCTACATTGCGCCAGTCTAACGTAGAGGCGGTGCGCTACGCCGGTCCAATAATGTGCAGATGTACCTGAATCTGGCCCAATGTCTGCAAGGTAGACAGACAGAATAGTGTAATGATTCTATTAAAAAAACAAGTAAATACCTATAAAATTCCTTCATCTATATCACCTCCGGCGTTCTAGTTTCTGTTCTCTCATTCACTTCCTGGTTTGTGGCGCTCGTTCATGTAAGAACCTAATTTCCCAGTATGAATTGCGGCACGTCCAGTAATTTACGCATCCTTGAAGTCTCTAACACGTAGAGAGCGTCCTGCCACACACAGATGTAGTTCCCATGTCACTGACCACCGCAGTAAAGCCTCCCTTCACGATGGTGAGTAACTATCAGACAAGCAGGAAGTGAACAGAACAGAGAAGAAATAGAGCAACTTCTGAGCAAAAACGAACAATGAGGAAGTGAAAAGAGGAATGTCTGCATGTAAAGGATGCTTATTATGAAAAAAAAATTCCTTAACAACCCCTTTTAATGTCCTTATTTCTTCAGAGAAATCCACACTTCCTGTACTCCTGTCTGTAACTCCACACAGTAATGCAAAGCTTTCTCCATGGTGTGGAGTGTCGTGCTCGCCCCCTCCCTTGGACTTCAGGAGAGTCAGGACACCCACTAACACACAGCTCTTTTCTCTGTCTGCAACGTAGAGAGCGTCCTGACTCTCCTGTGGTCCAAGGGAGGGGGCGAGCATGACACTCCACACCAGGAAGAAAGCCTTGCATTAGTGTGTGTAGTTACAGACAGAAGGACAGGAAGTGACGATTTCGCAAAAGAAATAGGGACATTTAAAAGCAAAATTGAAGGATGAGGTAAGTGAAGGAGGACTGCACTAAGGTAAGGGAAGCTATTTAGACAAAATAATTTACCTTTACAACCCCTTTAATACCATGTATTGCCCCTTTTAACATCAATGACAGCTTGAAGTTTTTTGGGTATTTGTGGATGAGGCTCTTTATCTTCTCAGATGGTAAAGCTGGTCATTCCTCTTGGCAAAAAGCCTCCAGTTCCTGTAAATTCTTGAGCTGTCTTGAATGAACTGCACTTTTGAGATCTCCCCAGATTGGGGTCAGGAGACTGAGATGGCCACTCCAGAAAATGCACTTTATTCTGCTGTAGCCAATGACAGGTCGACTTGGCCTTGTGTTTTGGATCATTGTCGTGTTGGAATGTCCAAGTACGTCCCATGCGCAGCTTCCTGGCTGATGACTACAAATGTTCCTCCAGTATTTTTTGATAACATACTGCATTCATCGTACCATCAATTTTGACCAAATTTCCTGTGCCTTTGTAGCTCACACATCCCCAAAAACATCAGTGATCAACCTGCGTGTTTCACAGTAGGAATGGTGTACCTTTCATTATAGGCCTTAGAGGCCTCTCCAAATGAAGGGTTTATAGTTGTGGCCAAAAAGCTCAAATTTGGTCTCATTACTTCAAATTACTTTGAGCCAGAAGGTTTAAGGCTTGTCTCTGTGCTGTTTTTAGCATATTGTAAGTTTACTTTGTGGCATTTGCATAGTAATGGCTTTCTTCTAATGACTCGACCATGCAGCCCATCTTCCTTCAAGTGCCTCCTTATTGTGCATCTTGAAACAGCCACACCACATGTTTTCAGAGTCCTGTATATCACCTGAAGTTATTTGTGGGTTTTCTTTGCATCCCAAACAATTTTCCTGGCAGTTATGGCTCATAATTTAGTTGGTCTACCTGACCGTGGTTTGGTTTCAACAGAACAGAACACCTCATTTTCCACTTCTAAGGGGTGTAAACTCTGCTGATTGGCATTCTCAGTTGCTTGGATATCTTTTATATCCCTTTGCTGTCTTATACAGTTCAACTACCTTTTCTCACAGATCCTTTGACAGTTCTTTTGCTTCCCCCCATGACTCAGAATCCAGAAATGTCAGTGCAGCACTGGATGAAAGATGCAAGGGTCTGTCAGGAATCCAGACACTCATTGACCTTTTATACACACAAACTAATTACAAGGAAACATATCACAGGTGAGGATGGTTACCTTTATTAGCCATTCAAACCACTTTGTGTCAACTTGTGTGCATGTTATTAGGCCAAAATCCCCAAGATATGTAAACTTTTGATCAGGGTAATTTGGGTAGTTTCTGGTGTGATTATGATTTAAAAAGAGTAAACACAGTTGATTGATAATAAATGGCTTCAGCCAAACACTAACCATGAGTGAAAGAAAAGGTTTTGTGTTATCATTCATATTCTCTGAAAAATGGCCAATAAATCATAAATGCTGCTAGGGTATGTAAACTTATGAGCACAAATGTAATTGATGCTCTGTTAGTACTAACAAGCCCAAATTGTGCCAAGAAAATATCCCCCACACCATTACACCACCACGATCAGCCTGAACCGTTGATACAAGGCAGGATGGATCCATGCTTTCATGTTGTTTACGCTGAATTCTGACCCTACCATCTGAATGTCGCAGCTGAAATCGAGACTCATCAGACCAGGTAACGTTTTTCTAATCTTCTATTGTAAAATTTTGGTAAAACTGTGTGAATTGCTGCCTCGGTTTCCTGTTCATAGCTGACAGGAGTGGCACCTGGTGTGGTCTTCTGCTGTTGTAGCCCATCTGCTTCAAGGTTCAATGTATTGTGCATTCAGAGATGGTATTCTGCATACCTTGGTTGTAACAAGTGATTATTTGTGTTATAACACAAATAATCACTTGTTACAACCAAGGTAAGCAGAATACGAGTACAGCGCGTACAGCGCAGATGGACTTTTTCCATTGGATATTCCTATTGCGTGTAGCCCATCAGAGTTTTTTCATCGGAAAATTCAGATGAATTTTATCAGGGTTTAGATTTAGAAAATGTTCTATTTTTCTCTGATGGAATTCCGTCAGAATTCCAATGTGATTTGGCCGGGCAAAAGCCAGATCGTGTGTACACGGCATAATTGTTGCATTTTTATCTTCTCAAACCAGTCTGCCCATTCTCCTCTCACCTCTGACACCAAAAAGGCATTTTTCTCCACATAACTGCCACTCACTGGATATTTTTTTTTTTTTTGGACCATTCTCTGTAAACCCTAGAGATAGTTGTGGGTGAAAATCTCAGTAGATCAGCAGTTTTCGAAAATACTCAAACCAGCCCATCTGGCACGAACAACCATGTCACGTTCAAAGTCACTTGAAGCAGTAGTAAATCGCTGGCTTTTTTTAATATTTTATTTTTTAGACCTGCAAGGCAATGTCATAATGTGCATTGCATACAGTACTAGCACTTTATGTGAAACTTGCCTTAGAATGAAGCCCTCCAGCAGTGTGCTGTCACTGCTGAAGGCGCTTCCATTTTCACCCGGTATTCCTTCCAGGTTCGCAGACTCTGCCTGTTGGGGTGGCCAGATCCACGATGACGTTACATGCGTGCAATAGCCACTGTTTACGGCACAGGACTCTTAAGGAATGGCACGGGTATGTTGTTCCTTCAGAGCACATGCGCCGGTGACATCACCGGCTTCATCTACAGTAAGTATTTCCTAAACAGTGCATGTTTAGGAGCTATTTACATTACCTATAGGTAAGCCTCATTATAGGTAAAATGCATGCGTGGAAATTTACTCCGACTTTAAAACCTCTTTCTTCCACATTCTAATGCTCAGTTTGAACTTAAGCAAGTGATCTTAACCACATCTAGATGCCTAAATGCATTGAGTTGCTGCCATGTGATTCGCTGATTAGTAATTTGTGTTACCAAGCAGTTGAACACCTACCCAAAAATAATAATAATAATGATAATAATTGAATACCTAATAAAGTGGCTGGTGAGTGTATTTTGAATATAGAGCTGAAATAGCTTTTGTTTTTAAGTTCTGCTTACACCCCGCACACACAATCTGGCTTTTGCCCGGCCAAACTCACATCGAAATTCCGAGGGAATTCCATCGGAGTAAAAGAGAACATGTTCTCTATCTAAACTCTGATGGAATTCCTCAGAAAAAAGTCAGATGGGGTATACACACGGTCGGAATTTATGATGGAAAAAGTCCATCGGAAATTCCAATCTTGTGTACGGGGCTTTCGATTTCAGCTTCAATCTGATTTTTTCAGTGCTCAGAGCTTTCAGAAACATATTTCCAAATTATTTATAAAACAAAAAGTGAGAGTTATGACCACTTTAAATGTATAAACAATAAACCCATTTACATCAATGAGAAGCTGACAATCACTACCAGCACATCTAGCTGTACTTTGGGAATTCAAACTGTACAAAGGTTATTAGGTCACCATAAGTGTAAATCCCATCAATTAACAAAAATAGCAAGTATCAGGCTAAAATAAGCAATAATGAAGTAGATCTAAATGCTAACTGTATGGTATTCATAACATAAACGATTGCCAGACGTGAGCAGCTTTCCAAAGTACATTAAAGTTCTTAAACCACATGGCCAGATTGGTTACACTGATAACTGCCCCATCTCTCCTTATTCCCAATGGAAAATTTACCAAAAATATATATACATCTGCTGCCCTCCCAGCAACTCTTTCTGACTGGCTGGTTTGTTGTAGTGCTTCCTTCATTCATCACCAAGAATGGGTGATAATAAAAAATAAAAAAAAGATTACCAAAAAGTTCTCTTTCTATTACCTTTAAATCAGTATAGTCTATTTGGTTTAAATAATTCTCTGACACATTGTCTGCCCAGTAAAATGGCTTCTAAACTTACTATGCACATCAGGGATTCTGTAAATTTCTAATATTGCATAGGCGTGCGCATTGGGTGTGCCAGGTATGCCTGGGCACACCCTAATCACCATATGTGGTGCACATTCCCCCTGGTTAAACCCCTGATATTTTACCAAAAAAAATGTAAAACATAATAACAAATAAAATAATAGATTTAAAACTACTGACCCCATCCACTGCCCTACTCACACCAATCTCTGCCCTACTGACACTGTTCACTGCTCTACTGACACCAACCTCTGCCCTACTGACACTATCCACTGCTCTACTGACACCAACCTCTGCCCTACTGACAGTATCCACTGCTCTACTGACACCCATCTCTGCCCTACTGACACTATTCACTGCTCTACTGACACCCATCTCTGCCCTACTGACACCAACCTCTGCCCTACTGACACTATCCAGTGGTCTACTGACACCAATCTCTGCCCTACTGACACTATCCACTGGTCTACTGACACCAATCTCTGCCCTACTGACACTATCCACTGCTCTACTGACACCCATCTCTGCCCTACTGACACTATCCACTGCTCTACTGACACCGCCAGTATAGATACACATGCACACACATAATGTAAGTGTTTGAGCTTTGAGGTGTACACACTAATGCAAAAGGATGTGCACACCTATGTAACACTGTTTTATGCTTATACACACAAACAGATTGCCCATCCCCTATAACAGGAAGTATTTGAACAAGGAACTTCATAGCAGGATCATCAGGTATACTTTTAGTTTCCATGCATACTGGGCTTAAAAAAAAACGCCAGTTCCGTTGGCAGGAAAAAAAACGCTCATATAGAGCATTTTTACGGGTTTTTTTTTCCTGCCTCTAAACACTAAGTTTAAAATATGCTTAAAAATTGCCTCTAAACATCCTAATGTGCATTGACACATAGGATAGCATTGAGCTCCTTCTACACCGCCGCAGTAGAGATTGATTTCTTAAGTTTGTGTGTGTCTGCCATCACCCCTTACCTGATGTGATGCTTACCAGCCTTATATAGCTGGATTTATATGCCTGCTCTGAGCCTATGGTAAGCTGCTCTTTAATTTACCTTTATTAGTGATGAGCGGAATACGCCATATTCGATTTCGCGATATTTCGCGAATATTTCGAAGAATATTCGCGAATATTCGTTAATATCGAATATTCGTGATATTTTATATATAAAAAAAAAAAAATTGCGAATTTTCGCGAAATTTTTTTTTTTTATAAAATATCACGAATATTCGATATTTACGAATATTCGTGATATTTTATAAAAAAAAAAGAAAAAATAAATCGCGAAATTTCGCATATGCGAAAGCGAAAATGATTGCGAAATTTTGCTGTATTTTTTTTTTGATAAAATATCACGAATATTCGATATTTACGAATATTCGCTATATTTTATAAAAAATAAAAATAAATTGCGAAATTTCGCTATTGCGAAATTTCGCTATTGCGAAATTCGCGATTGAGAAATTCGCGATTGCGAAATTGATTGCGTTTTTATTGCGAAAATTATTGCGAAATTTGAAAAATGCGAATATTCGAAATAGCGAATATTCGCCGCGATATTCGAGGTATTCGCGAATACTCGAATATGCAATATTCGTAGCGAATATTCGCAATGCGAATATTCGTGAGCAACACTAATCTTTATGTAACTTGTTTAAACAATTAACAGTTTTTATTACATATGGCTGGACTCATAAGGCTTGTAGCTGGGGTTAGTGTCTATGTGTCATCATATATGCCTTTGGCGATATATGTGTGTATTTGTTACACACACTGGGCCAGATCCACAAACAATTACATAATTTCAAAATTGCGCCGGCGTATCTTTGTTTTGTATTCACAAAACAAGATATGCCGGAATTACGCTAAGATACGACTGACGTAAGTCTCTTATGCCATTGTATCTTAGTTGCATATTTACGCTGGACGCTAGGGGCACTTTCGTTGTTTGTCCGCGTAAAATATGCAAATGAAGTAGATACGCCGATCCACGACTGTACTTACGCCCGGCACACTGTTTTTATGTCGTTTGCGTAAGCATAGGTCCGGCGTAAAGTTACCCATGCTGTATAGAGGCGTACGTAATGTTAAGTATGGACGTCGGGCCAGCGTCAAATTTTCCGTCGTTCACGTCGTTCGCGTAAACCGTTCGCGAATAGCGATTTGCGTAAGTTACGTTCACGTTGTTTTCTTTGATGTTTTGTGACGTGATTTTGCGCATGCGCACTGGGATATCTCCACAGACGACGCATGCGCCATTCAAAAGAAGTGTCATTTACGTGGGGTCATGTTGATTTACATGAAATCACGCCCACATCTAACTAATTTGAATTGCGCGGCCTTACGCCGCAACAATTACACTACGCCGCCGTAAGTTACAGCGGAAATTCTTTGAGGATATGGATACGGCTCTGTAACTTACAGCGGCATAGTGTAACTCAGTTAAGCTACGCCAGCGGGACATGTTTGTGGATCTCGCCCAACGTCACTATGTTTCCCGCTTTTTTACTAGATTTGTCATACATTCTACATCTTGTTACCTTTAATTTTCCAGCTATGTAAGTATTTTTCCCTTTACAATATACTAAGAAACATTTACCAGCTGTGCATTCAAATATACCCCCTCACTTAAATTGATACTTTTTTACGTATATGGTGTATGTGTCCCCACAGAAGGGATTTGCTTTTTGTCCCCCTGGTTGTCGCTTGTTTTGGGCTACATGCGCTGTTGGACTTTACCAAAGTGATTACCTAATTGCTTATACTGTACCTGTTTTTTTCTTTATTTGGATACTATAATACATTTATACATTGCTTTTTATATGCTCACCAGATAAGCAAGCTCCTGAAGAAGCGCATCAAACACGCGCAACATGTAGAGCGATTTCCTTTAGCGAATTCTCAATATGATTCAACCACTCCATGCACCTCATTACCACTGGATCTATACCGTTACTATATGTACTAAACATTACATACCTATATATATGGTTTACTTGTATGTACCAGAGGTGGTATGAGAGTCATTGAGGTCATTCACTTACATGTTTTTTACAAAAACTCCTGTAGATGCAACCTTCTTTAGGCCAGCCCTTAATGAAAGCTGCATATTTAAAGAGATTGAAAACATACTGTGAAATCATGTTATTATAATATATGTTATTTAAAATTTTACAGAATGATTTTAGATATTCTTTAATAACACACATTGGTCAACATTCTTTGCACAGAAAGAAAATATAGATTCAGCAGGTTTTCTAATAGATGTGACAATTCCTGGGAGAATATAGGACCTGAAGGCTTTTCGTGCAATTCCCTGTGGGAATGCTGCATCTGGCATTTCAGATAATTGCTGGCAAAGCTCTATTAAGGGGTGGTAAATATGACACTCTGTTAATGGTACTAATAATTAAACCAAATGTTCCATATCAAGCAGTCATTCAAAAGCTGGGGTGGTGTAGGAACATGCTTTGTGCAGCTTGAACCATTTTCTTGATCAATAGTTCGTGGACAGAAAATCCCATTTCTTGAACAGTATTGCCAGAGTTTGACAACAATTCTAGTCAATCACTTAAAGGGGTTGTAAAAGTTCATTTTTTATTTTTTAAATAGGTTCCTTTAAGCTAGTGCATTGTTGGTTCACTTACCTTTTCTTTCGATTTTCCTTCTAAATGTTTTTTTTTTCTTTGTCTGAATTTCTCACTTCCTGTTCCTCCCCAGTAAGCTTGCCCCCATCGTTCGAGACATTCTGGCTGGGGCTTAGTCAGTGTGCTCATCCCCTCCCTTGGGACTACATCCCTGCGGGGAGACGCTGTGAACACAAAGGAAAAAAAAACATTTAGAAGCAATGAGTATTTTTTATGAGTATTGCAATGCGATAAAGTTGTGAGAGAGAGTTTACAACCACTTTAAGCCCCAAGCCAATAAAAAGAGGGGAGCATATTTTCCCCCCAAACATGTTGATTGTCTTCAATTAAGTCACCATTAAAGCTGTTTTGGACTTCTTTATGAATTTGGTCTAGCACTCCGTCTTTTGGTTTCTTTTCTGAGTGTCATTCTTGGATGCTCATTGGAGGGTAACCCCAGTTGAATTTCAGCACCAAAGTTAGTAAGCTTTTTAAAGGATTGCCTTCTTTCCCTTGACCAATTTGTGTCAATAAGCATTAAACTATCTGTCTCTCAAATGTATCCATTTGATCCTTCTTACTCTAATGCCGCATACACACGATCGGTTCGTCTGATGAAAACGGTCTGATGCACCGTTTTCATCAGACGAACCGATCGTGTGTGGGACCCATCGGTTTGTTATCCATCGGTGAAAAAACTAGGATCCTGTTTTAAAATTATCTGATGGTTAAAAAAACGATTAAAAAAAAACGATCGTCTGTGGGCACGTCCATCGGTTAAAAAAACACGCATGCTCAGAAGCATTGAACTTCATTTTTCTCAGCACCTCGTTGTGTTTTACGTCACCACGTTCTGACACAATTGTTTTTTTTAACTGATGGTGTGTAGGTACAACTGATGAAAGTCAGCTTCATCGGATATCTGATGAAAAAATCCATCAGACCATTTTCATCAGATGAACCCGCATTTTTGCGGCACTATTTGGCTGGTAGTGGGCATTTCATCGGGCGGCTGACGAAGGTGTTAAATGGGCCCGCGTAGCGCCGATGCCGAGGCGATTTGCAGGCACTTTCCAGGTGCTTCGGCAGCAGTGCCCATTCATTTCACCGACCTGAAGATGCTGCTTACAGGATTTTCTTTAACGTTCTGCCTGTGCATCACCTCAGTGTGAAAGCACCCAGGCTTTAATACTGAGACTGCTAGAGACTTTTTACAGGCGCTATTTTTAGCCCAAAACTGCCTGAAAAACGCTCCAGTGTGAAAGGGGTATTAGGGAGATTCACCTTCTCTATTTGTGTTGGTGACCATCATCAACAAAACTTGGAAAAATTAGACCAAATGAGTACAGGGAAGAAGGCTGCTTGGGGCCTGTTACCCATCAATAGTCATAGGTCAAGGGTGGTGTTGGCTAGGATTTTTTATTTATTTTTTAATCCTAGCCAACACCACCCTTGACCTATGACTATTGATGGGTAACAGGCCCCAAGCAGCCTTCTTCCCTATACTCATTTGGTCTCACTTTTCCAAGTAATTATTCTGGATGATGGCACACTGTATATTATTTATCAGTTTCAATTGAGGCCATACTCTCCCTTTTTGACCATCATCAACAAAAGTAATATTAAACAAAATTTTGAGTGGTCACTAGAAAAGGAAAAGAGGGAAAAATATTCCAATGAGGACAGTTGTTATGATAACCCTGATGACTACCAGGGATTTCTCTCACATGAGGGGTTTTCTGCCACTTCGTGTTTTAATTATGGGACAGGACCTGGAGGGAAATCTCCCCAATGTGACATAGATGGCATAAAAACCTGACAGGTATTTAAACCCTCCCTTACTCTATCCAAAATGTAATAAATGCCTTTAATGAATACCTTCTTTAGCTTTGTATATGCAAAGGAGCATAGGGGAGCTCATGACCGTAATAGGGATGGTACTGACACAGCCCCAAATGATCCATAATGGTTTAAAACTGGTATGGTCCAGAATAAAGTTAGATAAAGCACCTGGACCAGATGGCATCCACCCACAGATCCTAAAATAATTGAGCTCTGTCATTTCTAAGCTATTGTTTCTCATTTTAATGACTCTCTTAAAGACTAAAACAGTACTACTGGATTGACGTAAGGCCAACGTGTTGTCTAGGGATGAGCTTTAGGCCCCTTTCAGATGTCCGCCTCCGTTTGTCCGTTTTTACAACTCTGTAAACGGACTTGTAATGGGCCCCTATGGGATCGCGTCCATTAGCGGATGATGCATCCGCTAACGTCCGGAAAGATCCGCGTCCGTCTGGATCCGTTTTTCCGGACGGAAGAAAACCCTATTTTTCTTCCGTCCGGCAGATCACACACGGTCCGTATTCATTCGATTCCCCATAGGGGAGAGCGGAGGAGAGACGGGGCGGTCCCTGCACAGTGTGCGGGGACCGCCCTGTCCGCCGACAGCTCAGCGGGGATCCCAGTTTTGGGGAAGAAAAAGTGCGTCTTATAAGGCGAAAAATATGGTAACTGTGCAGTTACAAAATTGGTGTATGATTTTTTGTTGTTGTTGGATTTGCCTTATACAGTGGAACCTCGGATTACGAGCATAATCTGTTCTATCATTGACTGCAATGGCATGCAATACCACATGTGGCCAGAGGTGGGGGGGGTGGAGAGCCTGGGAAACACCCGAAAAGGCCTGAGAACAGCTCAGCTGAAATCAGAAAACCTCTGAAAGGCTCGGAAATTTAGTATTTCCAAGGTTTTCCAAGCATTTCCCAGCGGCTCTAAACAGTTCCAATCGGCTCCGCTCAGCTCCGGCGCCCCCCACCTCAGGCCAAAAGCGGTACTGCACACGGCTTTGGCTTGAATCCTGCTCGTTTTGTGAGACAACACTCGCAAACCAAGTCAGGATTTTTCAAAATACAGTGCTCGTATTGCAAAATGCTCATTAACCTCGTTACTCACAATCTGAGGTTCTACTGTACATACTTGAGATTTAACTCAGCAATAGCACAACCATCCCCAAAGTCACATGAACAGGCGCTGTTTGAAGTTTTGTAATGTGCTTTTTCAAGTGGTCAGTTACAACATTTTACAGGTCTTTCTACTAATTGAAGTACCCATTTATATTTTACAGCATTGGCAAAGTGAAATAAATATGAGTATGACTGATATCTTGTAGACATAAAGATGAGCGATTTAAAAGAGGATTGAAGTCTACTGTAGATTGTGAGGCTATAAAATGTGTTCATAGTTACAGGAAGTATCTGCAGTTTACAAAGAATTCAAAACAGTTGAATCACTGTTTATTTGTAAGATGGTGCATACTGGACAGTTGCTGTTTTAAAAAAAAAAGGGGGGCTTAAAGGGGCTGTAAAGAAAATTAAATTTTTTCATAATAAGCATCCTTTACCTGCAGACATTCCTCTTTTCACTTCCTCATTGTTCGTTTTTGCTCAGAAGTTTCTCTATTTCTTCTCTGTTCTGTTCACTTCCTGCTTGTCTGATTGTTACTCACCACCGTGAAGGGAGGCTTTACTGCAGTGGTCAGTGACATGCTCGCCCTTTCCTGGGAACTACACCTGTGTGGCAGGACGCTCTCTACGTGTTAGAGACTTCAAGGAGGGGTGAATTACTGGGCGTGCCGCAATGCATACTGGGAAATGTAGTTCTTACATGAACGAGCGCCGCAAACCAGGAAGTGAATGAGAGAACAGAAACTAGAACGCCGGAGGTGATATAGAGGAAGGAATTTAATAGGTATTTACTCGTTTTTTTTTAACAGAATAATTATACTATTCCGTCTGTCTACCTTGCAGACATTAATTTTAGGCAAAAAAAATTCCTTTACAACTCCTTTAAACAATTACAAATATTATTGGCAAAACCTATTTAACCACTACAGGTCCGCGCTATCGTCAAAAGACGTCTGCAGCGCGGACCTGATGTGCCAGGAGGCCGTCTTTGGACGGCTTTTGTTTACATTACCCGCGCGCCGCTAGGGGGCGCGCAGCGGGTAAACACTGTGCCGTCGCATCGCTGGGAAGCCGATGCATGTGCCTGGCGACCACGATGTCCGCAGGTACACACGATCGGCAGTCCCAGCAGGTGACAGCAGGGACGTGGAGCTCTGTGTGTAAACACAGAGCTCCACGTGCTGTCAGGGAGAGAGGAGACCGATCTGTGTCCCTTGTACATAGGGACACAGCATCGGTCACCTCCCCCAGTCCCCCCCCCTCCCCCCACGCAGTTAGAACACACCCAGGGAATACATTTAACCCCTTCCTCACCCCCCTAGTGTTAACCCCTTCCCTGCCAGTCACATTTATACAGTAATTAGTGCATTTGTATAGCACTGATCGCTGTATAAATGTGAATGGTCCCAAAATTGTTTCAAAAGTGTCCGATATGTCCGCCGCAATATCGCAGGCCTGACAAAAAAAATCGCAGATCTCCGCCATTACTAGTAAAAAATAAAAAATAAATCATAAATCTATCCCCTATTTTGTAGGCGCTATAACTTTTGCGCAAACCAATCAATAAACGCTTATTGCGATTTTTTTAACAATAATATGTAGAAGAATACGTATCAGCTTAAACTGAGGTAAACATATTTTTTTTTTTTTTTTTTAAATTGGGATATTATTATAACAAAAAGTAAAAAATATTGTGTTTTCTTTCAAACTTTTCTGTCTTTTTCTGTTTATAGCGCAAAAAATAAAAATTGCAGAGATGATCAAATACCACCAAAAGAAAGCTCTATTTGTGGGGAAAAATTATAAAAATATAATTTGGGTACAGTGTTGTATGACCGCGCAATTGTCATTCAAAATGTGTCAGCGCTAAAAGCTGAAAATTGGTCTGGGCACAAAGGGGGTTTAATAAATTGGTTAAAGGGGAGTTCCAGGCTTTTATATGTTTAGTAAAAGTCAGCAGCTACAAAAAGTGTAGCTGCTGACTTTTAATAAACAGACACTTACCTGTTCCACGGTCCAGCGATGCGGCCGAACGTTGCGTCGCTCCTCTCCGCCGGCACTCCCGGAGTGGACAGGTGATCGCCTGGGAACTGTCAGGTGTCCCAGGCAATCGCCTACAGGGAGAGGCCGCCTAAGGCGAGAGGAGGAGTCGCCTAGGCGGTCCCTGAGCTGAAGTCCCACTCCTAACGAAGCGCCCACCCCCCCCCCCCTCAAAAAAAATTACATGCCAAATGTGGCATGTAAGGGGGCGAGGAAGTTCCACTTTTGAACTCAATAGGACCACTGCAACGACCTATCAAATATCTTATATCTTAAAAGTTATACAACAAGCAGATTATCATATATGTTGAATTTGCTTAAAATATCTGTTATTTGGACAACTTTGTTCATGCAGAAAGTTAAACACTCCTCTGATAAGACAAGAGTAGAAATGATCTGTGTGATTTGGTAGAGCTCTGAATGTAAACTAACTTTATAAAGCTGCCCATTGTTGACCAATTGTAAAATGTATTCCCACTTATAAATGGTAACAATGGGAATGTAGCACAAACAGCAATAGAGTTAGTGTTTCTCCTTTTTTCTGGTCAGAGGGGAAGATAAGACATCTTTTATTTCAGTCATCTCATTAACTATCAGCTGTTCTCTTCCACTTCAAAGAGTCAACATACTGAACAAGGCAAAGTCCCGTGGGTGCCTTTGGTTCTCTCGAATTGCAAGTACTGTGTGGTCCCACCAAGAGTGAAGTTACCACCTATCTCTTCTATACTCTGCCTCTTGATTGAGGCTCTAGGCATTTCAATGGGAAATCTGTCATCACTTCTTCAGAGGTTCTCCAGCTTTATAACGGCATGTCAATTCCTTCAATTCTTTTGATTAGAAAATGTTAGAATCCAGTGAGAATTATTGCAATATATGTTTATTTCACTATGCATGTTGAGGTCTCCTAGACTGTAAGATCTAAAAGCAGGGCCCTCTGATTCCTCTTGTATTGAATTGTATTGTAATTGTACGGTCTGCCCTCATGTTATAAAGCAATGTGCAAACTGTTGGCGCTATTTAAATCCTGTATAATAATAATAATAAAGGTCACTATAAAACATATGTATGTATTTTGTGAGTGCATATATCTGGACAATGCAGTTATCCAGAAAAAATAAAAACGCTGCCTATAAATATGTTATGTCCTTAAGACTCTATTGAATGTAAAACTGCCCAC
Source organism: Rana kukunoris (assembly GCA_029574335.1). NCBI lineage: Eukaryota > Metazoa > Chordata > Amphibia > Anura > Ranidae > Rana > Rana kukunoris. The sequence continues at coordinate 115,843,857 of CM056055.1, read as the reverse complement.
AAAGATATATACATTTAAGAGCAAGGAACATTACAAACCGGAAGCTGGTTTTATTAAATCAAAAATGTTTGCTGTAGAGGTAAAAGAGGTTTAAAGGTCACAGGCTACTATCATATAACGTTTTATATGGCTAGAGAACTGCCCTGTAACTTGTAATATTCCTACATTTAACTTTTTATATGTTGCTCTGTTAATTTACACACTGAGCCAAGTTAAAGTGGTACTAAAGGATTATTTTTTCTCATTTTATCTCATACTTTACTGCTCTCTGTATTGTTTTTGCACGCAGCAGCCCCTATCCTTCTCTTCTCAGGTCCCCTGCCGATGCTCTGGGCTCCTCCCCTGCTGAGTGCTCTTACTCAAACCCCGCTCTTTGTGTCCATTGTCACACAGAATGGGGCTCATTCCCACTCCCCACTCCCTCCTCACTGGATTGACTGGCTCCCGCTGCTGTGTCTGAGCCAATGAAGAGTGAGAAAGCTGGGAGAGCAGTTGCTCTCTGTGCACATCGCTGAATCGTGTTTTTGGGGGGGGGGGGTCTAACTGCACCCAGAAGTTTTTTTTGCATAGAATGCATAAAGGTAAAAAAAACTTCAACCTTTAGAACCACTTTAATGCTCATTGTTCAGCATTGGGTAAAATTAATTTTTAAGTGATAATTGCAAAGCTAAAAGCCGCAACAAACACTGGCAACAGTAAAGTCTTGTTTACACTAGCAGTTAGGGGGGTTTTAAAACCACGCAGTTGAGCAACCCCTCAACTTCTCCCCTTTTAGCTAGAAAGGATGTGGCCGAGTGTGGGTGGTGCCCAAGTGGGGATGGGGTGGTGTGCTTTCTAGAGCCCCTAGAGGCTGACAGAGGCACATCCCTACACACGGGTATGGTGTTTAATACAGCTCTCTCCATAAGGTCACCACTTATCCATGCAGACATTAGTTAACTCCTTGTAATCCATGGCACAGTTCTTTAAATTTTTATACTGTGTACACTATGGATAATCATTCCTATTACACTTATTTTGTCTTCTCTTCTGTGCAGCATTTATGACCTGGTCCAGCAGAGCATGCCCTAGACTCCAACAGCTCAGTTACCTGTCACCTCATCCCAGTGACATTAATTCATATGCTAAGTTTTAATCCCAGAAAGCTTGACTCATAACTGTACATAAGTTGTGGCTTATTTTCCTTGAGGCACTCCATCTTAAATTAAATACAGGCTGTGTCCCTAGGATGCCTGAACTACAAGTTGCACCCAGATTGGGGTTCTTAAGCACATAAGCTCCTTCATTACCGGGATCTTCCGTCACATATGCCAAGTCACTGGCTGGCTGCTTATGCACCTAGACCCTCATACTTTAGTCATCATCAACAACAATATAGCTTTCCCTTGGTTAGCTTGACAACACATCAGGCATCTGTACTGCATCTGTACTGTCTTGTCCCTTGGTGTGAACCCCTTTAACTTATATCCTTAAAGAGGTTGTAAAGACAAAAAAATGATCCTCTTAAATTAAAGTCTGACAGTAGCTGATAAAGTAAAAAGTAATGTTTTGCATTATAGCTAGTTTGATAACTGTTGAAATCGAGCTGTTTTATTCACCTCCGTCACTCCTGAATCGTTATTCTCACTGACTTCCTGGTTTGCGGTGCGCATTCATTCTTGCTACATCATGGCCTAATGGGAACTACAGTTCCCATTAGGCTTAGCCTCCATGCCTGTGAGGCATAAGATAGCATCTTCACACAGGGCTGTAGTCATAGGGAGGGGGCGAGCACATTCTGCTTTCCACCATGCAAAACAGCTCAGATGCTGGTGGAAAGCAAGAAGAGGAGAGACAGGAAATGGCATTTTCAAACCTGGATTACTGTATTTTGAAGGTCAAAAGGAAAAATGAGGTAAGTGATATTTAAATGCTCTAGCTTACAGCAATCAATTGATCTAATAAAAAACAAACCTTTAGTGTTCCTTTAAGTAACTTCAGAACAGGCAGAGATGTACACTCTTTACTAAAGTTGTTGAAGTATAAATATACAATTACAGCTTGATAGTTCTCACATTATTCCTATACAAAAACACTTCTGAATGCCCTTTGCCTCATAAGGTAGACCCTTATTTGTAGAGAGAGTCTTTGAAGTCCAAAAGTCCTTAGATGAATAGCACAAGTCCATGTCCCTGGAACCCTGACTGAGGCAATCACATATTAACACAGCTCGTGTTCCCTAATCATGTGTAAAGTGACAACTTTTGGAGGAGGTTCCTTCCTATTTATATGTTTGCCCCAGCAGGGGGTGGTACTTACCAAAACCCAGGAAAACCTGTCCAGCAGTGTTAACACTTGCTACTCAGGAATTACCAGTTTAGTAGGGTAACATAACTAAACAATCCATATTGCAATATACAGTTATACTGAGAATGCAAGCAGGGTAAACAAAACCACACAGTATAATAATCAAAACATTAAAAAAAGAAAACACACAATATAGTAATCTCCTTGAAATTGCATGGGGGTGTACATTGTTTGAAGCTGCAATGTTTTGTTTCTTGGCCGCAACAGGAATTATACCCCTTGTCACGTTCATATTGCTCTTTAGAGACCACAGCTAGTGTAAACAAGGCTTAAAGCAGAACTATAAGCAAAACTTTTTTTTAGCTTTGGAAAGAATAAGGGAGGATCCTAACCCCCGTCAGTTTATTTTTTGCCATCTGTGTCCCATTGGGGAGATTTTTTCTCCACTTCTTGTCTCATAGTTAAAACAGGCAGTGAAAGGAAATCCCTGCAAAATAAGGGAATTCCTTGTGGACCTTCAGGTCCCTATTAGAAGGTTTCATCTCTATAACTTTTCTGGGAACAACTAAAAATGTGTGACTTTCTTTTACTTGAAAATCCCTAACGGGAGGCACAGACAGCAATAAAAACTGACAAGCGTACTAATCCCCCTCCACCCTATCCAAAACGAAAAACAAAGTTTTGCATTTGGTTGTATTTTAAGGCAGGAGAGTATGTTGTACCTGCTTTAACGGTATAGATACTATAGGTACACACAGTCAGTAATGTTCAAGGTATCAAAATAGGTAGCATTTACTGACTGGTTTATAAAAGTATACAAATAAAAAGGGTTTTTCCAACTTTCACATTATGAATTGATTAAAATAATAGTTAGAAATATAAGAACTCTTAATAGTAGGGAATGGGATGAGCCTGAGTTTGGTTGGAGGCAGGTTCGCAAAACATGAGTAAAATTCAGATGCAGAATCTCAATTCCCAATGTCAATAATGGACAAATAATTAAAAAAAAGTAATGGCCATTTTCCAGGCTAATAAGCAAGAGATTTTCAAACACATGGCATGAGGCACGTGGAACTGCCCAGGGAAATATGTAAAAAAATATACATTTGGTGGGGAGCAGTGATTTTAATAATGCTTTAAGGGCAATGCAAAATTCCTTTAAATTACATACCTGGGGCAATCCTCTTTAAGTAGTAGAAAAATGTTCACTTTTTTCTTGTACAATACCTACAGGTAAGCTTATAATAAGGCTTACCTGTGGGTACAGTAAATATCTCTTAAATGTGCACCGTTTAGGAGATGTTTACACTTGTAGAAGCCATGTGCAATGCGCTCTCAATGGACAGCATGCCATCTATTGAAAGCTGTGCAGCGGGTGCGGACGTGCATGTGGGAGTGATCTCACCTTCGCCTGGCCATTCAAGCGACCGGAGCCACTGAACCCAGAAATAAGACAGGATAAGGATGAATTCCCTGTCAGGAGGGATCATTTTTTTTTTGGAAAAGTTTGTCATAATGAACATAGTTACTAGCACATTATTAGATGAACATGAGGGTGATCATTTTGTTTTATTTTTCTTCCTGTAAAGTGGCACATCTGTATGCCGTATATAACCTACTGCAGCAAAACTGACACTCACATTAATAAAGAAGAAAAAATATCATTTGTCAGCAAATGACTGCATCAGCTGCTTACTTCTGTTTGTAAAATAAACCATCAGGGTTTTTCTTCATCTATATCAGACCCTCATCTTTGAAAATGGGTGGTTTTATATAATCAAGTATAATCTTACCCTGTGCTAACTACATCACATTCCCCTAATATCCTACTGCAGCGACTGGAATATTAACATCCCCACAATGTCCTATAATCTCTTATGTAAATGTGTTCCAGTGTTACTATAACCCCACCATATACTTTCATCAAAGGTCTTGTGTTCGGCCCCCACTCAAACCATACAAAACAATAAGCCCCCCCACTGGTAAAACACCATGTCCCTATGTTGATGAGGTCAAAGGCCAGTTCCCCACAACCCTGGCAGGGTAGTTGTGGGGGCCTGTGGGTGGGGAACATAATGGGATCTGGAAGTCCCCTTTAACAATAATGAGGTTCCCAGACACCAGCTTCCCCACAGTACAAATGAGTAAGAGGCATATAGTACCCCTACTCATTCACAAAAAGATTATAGAAAAATGTAAATAAACACTCACCAACATTTAATAAAAAAAATTCATGATGTAAATCCATTAGCGAGCATGTTGTCCATCAATGAAGATTCACATCAATCACGATGAACGACACCCACCAACCCCCACAGGGTTCTTTAGCTTTGCCAAGCAGTGGGACCCAGGGGCGGACTGACCATTGAGGCACCTGGGCACTGCCCGAGGGCCCCATGCCACTAGGGGGCCCATTAGGGTTGCCAGGCTTAGTAAAACCAGGGACAGTATGTAAAAACATGTGTTGTTTTTACATCTGTCCCTGATATGTCCAAAATGTACATGCTTTTGATGTGAAAATCCAGAGATTTTAGCTGTCCCGCCTCTGCACTGCCTCCTGGCATGGTGACCATCTGTAAGCCCGGGGGCCCCATAATCTTCTTTTGCCCGGGGGCCTCATGAGTTGTCAGTCCGCCCCTGGTGGGACCTATGGCACCCATGCACTAGGGATACCTTTGCCGAAAGGCACACTCATCAATGCCCTGGACCAAGCGGGAACTGCAGTCATGTGAACAGTTTAACGTCAAGGCAGTCTCCCAACTTAGAGATGAGCTGACACTGCAAGTAGTATAAAGCTGAATCCATTCAGACCAGGCTCAACACAGTTAATAAGCTTAAGTAAAAGTCTTGCAGAATAGCATACAAAAGTGAAAACAGTCTAGAACATCCTAACCATGACAAACTGTATGTTTAGTGGCTGCCCTGGCATACTTTTGAAATGATAAGGTCCATAAGCTGGTGGAAATCCATACTTGGCAGTGCACCAAACTCTTGTGGAACTTCAAGGTGCAACAAGCCCGCAACAACTTCCTGTGTAGGCTTATCTTCTACTCCAGGCAGATGTCTGTAAAGGGCTACATCTGCCTCTATGTGCCTCTTGCTGTTTCCCATGTGGCAAGACTCACCTGGGCAGAGCCTTCCCCCTTGTTATATAATACAGGGAGAAGGGCAGAGCCTTGAAAAAACCCAGTGAGCTGGCTCACATAAAATGATACATTATCCTTGCAGGCAGCTGATTTCAACCTGTCTACATGTATGTATCTACCCGTTTATTTCATTAATGTTAGTGTGGCAATTATCCCTGGAGGAGTCACTGATCTTTGTGTCCCCTGATTCTGCTCTTCAACAATTTTCACAGCAACGCTACACCCTCTGACACCCCAAGGCTGAGGAAGGAATATTTGATTGTGCAACACACAAAGCACATTGAATAAAAAAAATATATATATAGTAACATTGAACAATGGTACAATAATAGACACCAATATTGTATAAAACTAAAATATATATAAAATATATATAAAATATATATAACTGGAGGACCAAAGATCTCTGCCCCTGGTTCTAAGGGGTGGTACTGGGAACTAAATGCCCACTGACTAGTGTGTTGGTATTCATTGGGGCTCAAAGTTCTGGCTTTGGACATTGGAGTGCTCAGACTCAAGCATAGGTACCCAAACTGTATCCTAAAATAGGCGCCACCACCCCCCTGAGACAGTGGGCAGGAAGTTGTGGCCAATAGCCTTTTACCACCAAATGATCTGTGATAGCACCTTTTACCAATCACGCCACTCTCTGTCCAGAACCAATGATGGCAGCTGCAGCTTAGAACTCTGCAATGACAATCTCCCAAAGAACTAGTGATGTCAGCAGTGACACAGGGCCTTGCAGTGGCCATCTTCACAACTGTAACCTCTGAATTGATGTGGCAGCAGAGTGTTTCTGTATCTCAGACACTGCAGTAAACCCTGCATCAGGCAGCTCTCTCACACAGCAGCCCACTTTAATTTTCACCTCTCACTGTCCTCCACACGACTTCCTTGAGCCCAGGAACTCTCTTCTCTTTTTCCTCCTTCCCACTCCATGTCTTGGTGGGACATGTAGTCTATCCAGTCCATGGCTTAACTACTTGACCTTTTGGAAGATTTATCTCTCTTAGAGACCAGGCCACTTTTTTCCAATACAGCACTGCATTACTTTAACTGACAATTGCGCCGTCATTAAACGCCGTACGCAAATAAAATGTGTCATTTTTTTCCACAAATAGAGTTTTCTTTTGGTGGTATTTAATCGTCATTTTTTTATTTTATTTTTGCGCTATAAGCAAAAAAGTCCCACAATTTTGAGAAACATTTTTTTACTTTCTGCTAAAAAACATATCCAATAAATAAATACAATTTCTTCAAAAATGTAGGCTAATATGTATTCTGCAACATTCTGCAACATCTTTTTTGGTAAAAAAAAAAATCACAATTATCATATATTGATTTGCTTACGCAAATGTTATAGTGTCTACCAACTGTGGGATACATACTAGAATTTAACTCTTTATTTTTTAACTTTTTATACTAGTAATGGTGGCGATCAGCGACTTGCAGTGGACAATCGCACACTAACTGGCACTTTTGACACTTTACGGGAACCAGTGGCACTAATACAGTGATCAGTGCTAAAAATATGCACTGTCACTGTATTAATGACACTGGCTGCCAAGGGGCTAAACATCTAGGGCAAACAAAGGGTTAACTATGTGCCTAGCCAGTGCTTTTGTTTACTATGTGTGCTGCTTTTACTAGGGGAAGAGATTGATTTTCCTGTCAGGAAAACCGGCCGGGTATAGGGGAAAGATTGAACCATTGCAGTTTTCCCATCGGAAATCCTGCATGTGTGTACGGGGCATTAGAGAGAGCTGCAGCACTGGCTGTGTGTAAGAGACTGCAGCACGTATGACACTGTCAGTGACCAGTGATGGTGGGAGGGAGCACCATGGATCCAGGCCACATTAGTGTGATATGTATATATGTCAAGCAATGCAAGTCTTAAAGTGGAGTTTCCATCCCAATTTTTTTTTTCGTTATTGTGCTCATTAGACCTAAAAAAGAAAAAAAGAAAAAAAATATGTTTTTACTCACCTGGAAATGCCTGTTGCTATGCAGTACCACAAAATCTGCCTTTGGAATCACCTAGGATTCTGACATCATCTCCCTCTAATGCTCCTGGGAAATGTGTGTCATCATTTCCCAGGATGCACTGCTCTACCCAATTATCACTCCCCATCCAAGACTTCCAGGAAGTAAGTGCTTGTGGGCTTCACAATGCCCACAAGCAAAATAACAACGGTGTGGACATAGTTTTATAAACTATCTTTTTTGAATAACTATGCGGAGCGGCAGCGGATTGTAAAATAGTAAGTGACCGGATTTATATTATAAAAACGCATGATGGAAGGACATACATTTAAAAAATGCTAATTGTGGTTGGAACCCCGCTTTAAAATCAACATAAGCATATTGTATAAAGTAAAGTAAAAGTACCCTGTGTTGCATTCTAGAAGTGGTGTTATCTTCTTCTCTAATCACCAGCAGATCACCTTCCTCTACTGTTATCTGATGCAGTATCTGTGCTTGTTTATTTAAATTGTCACACATGCACATGCATACATTCCCTGGCAATAAAATGTGCAGTTACTTCACTTTTTTTCAGTGACCGATTTTAAATACCCCTCCAGTGATCACACAATTACACTTATGTAAGAAAAAAATATGTACAAAATCTTTATTTTAACAATAAAATATTAAAAACATGTATCAACTTGTGATGGCTTGCATACTGATACCAGCAAAACAAGCTGTTTGTCAAGATGAAGAACTAGGGTCATTGGAGCAAGTCCCTAATACAATCACACCATGTGGAAACTCTGGAGTCTTTCTGTATAAAGAGCTCTACTCTGGGGGTTGATTTATCTCCCATGGGCCGGCGAGACTTTACCTAACTGGATATTCCACCAGTACATCTCTGTATACTGTGTGGTCTAGTTACAAGATGCAGGAAAAGTACATCAATTAAAATCACCGAAAAATTAACCACTGTGTGACCATGTACATTTACATGGTCCGGAAGAAACGGTAATTTCCATGACCCTAGTTCCATCATATTGCAAACAGCTATACATGTTTGTAGCGGATAATGTCTTGATGGTATCACTATGCAAGCCATCACAATTTGACTTTTTTTTAATATTGTATTGTTAAAATAAATAATGTGTACATATTTTTTCTTAAATAGGTGTACTTGTGTGATCACTGGAGGGGTATTTTAAAATCCTAGTACCTACCTTTTGCTGCACTATATTTAATTGAATTGTAAGGCCTGTGAATGGCCTAATGCAGCGTTGCGATGCAGTGGTTTTAGGGAGGACCTGTGCGTGGCTTGTATAAGTAATAAATATTGTATGGCGGTGACAGACTACGAATTAGTGATGTGACGTCTGAGCCACGCAATGTCAGAAACTACGAACTATTCCACTTGTGGTATGCCGATGCAACTGAGATTCAAATCAGGCAATCGTAGATTGTTAGGGTGCCGACCACCCCTCCCCCTCCAAAACTGAACACATACCAATCATCCTGCCGCCGAGGCTGTAGACAAGGCATCAAGTGAGTCTAATTACCAGCCACAGAGCCCGTGCAATCAATACATGCTCAGCACCAAGGGATGAGGTTGCAACCCCATAGACTGTGAATCCTATAACCAGAGGAGCCTGTGGCAAGTGATGTCGGACAATGACCGACGGAGGCTTGGATCTATGAACAAATCGTATGTTTGTAAAAGGGGTGACAAACAAGGCAGAGGGAACCAGGACAGCCATCACTAATTACACAGCTTTAGGCAGGGCCCTCTGGAGCAGAGAACCGGGGGACCCTCCTCTCTCCTGCTGCGAGATAAGCGGGGGTTGTGGTAAGACGGAAAAAACGAGGGGGTGGGCCCCTGGCACCATTTGCTAAAGGTTGGGAGTCAGACGCAAAAAAAAACGGGGGGGTGCCCGGGCCCCTGGGGACCATTGGGCCCCTTACAGGTGTAATGCCTATCTACTACACCTGTGCCGAATGATGTCAGGACACGGCCAACAATGATTCGAAGGCAGCTAACTATGAAAGGGATGCAGGATAGGAAACTAAACTAATTGCAACACTGTGTGTGATCCGAAAGATTTGAATCCTACCTGCAACAGCGAGTGAAAATGTCCAACGAAGACCACGAAACGGAGAAACCGCAACTCACTGGAATCGAACGCACAGACTCATGAACCTCGAGGTGAGCTGGGAAGAGACGGCCTAGTGATGTATGGAGCACCAGCACCGTCAAGGGATACAGGTGAGTGTGTTGCTTAACCACTTAAGGACCGCCTAACACTGATATACGCCGGCAGAATGGCACAGCTGTGCACAATCACGTAAGGGTACGTCCCCTTTAAGTGCCCAGCTGTGGGTCGTGCGTGCCACCAGCACGAGCACGCGATCGGGTTCGAAGCTCCGTGACCGCGGCCTCAGGACCCGCGGACCCGATCACCACCGATGTACCCTCGATCGGTGGCAGTGTCACTGATCGTCTGTTCCCTGATATAGGGAAAGACGATCAATGACGTCACAAGTCCAGCCCCACCCCCTTACAGTTAGAAACACATATGATGTCACACTTAACCCCTACAGCGCCTCCTAGTGGTTAACTCCTAAACTGCAATTGTCATTTTCACAGTAATTAATGCATTTTTATAGCACTTTTTGATGTGAAAATGGTCCCAAAAATGTGTCAAAACTCTCCGATGTGTCTGCCATAATGTCGCAGTCAGGAAAAAATCACTTATCGCCGCCATTAGTAGTAAAAAATAATATTAATAAAAATGCAATAAAACTATCCCTATTTTGTAAACGCTATACATTTTGCGCAAACCAATCGTTTAACGCTTATTGCGATTTTTTTAACAAAAATAGGTAGAAGAATACGTATCAGCCTAAAGTGAGGGAAAAAATATGTTTTTGATATCTTTTTGGGGGATATTTATTATAGCAAAAAGTAAAAAATATTGCATTTTTTACAAAACTGTCGCTCTTTTTTTGTTTATAGCGCAAAAAATAAAAACTACAGAGGTGATCAAATACCACCAAATGAAATCTCTATTTGTGGGAAAAAAAGGACGCCAATTTTGTTTGGGAGCCACGTCGCACGACCGCGCAATTGTCAGTTAAAGTGACGCAGTGTCGAATCGCAAAAGGTCCTTTAGCTGCATAATGGTCTGGGTCTTAAGTGGTTAAATACCCTCCCGGACTCCTCCCATAAATTCAAGCCACCAGACTGGCCTATATATATATATATATATATATATATATATATATATATATATACATACATATATATATTTGTTTTTTTGTTTTGTAAAGGTATATATAGAAATGTTAATCTAAACTGTGGCACAATTTTTAAACTGCTGATAAGCAACACCTGTTATTTGTCATACTCTCATTTCTCCTCATTTACCTGCTAGGAAAAAACCTGTGATTTTTCACATGAGGCAAAATAGCTTGTTTCAACTCTCTAAACAAAATTAGCTATCCAGATAAAGCTTCAAAGGAGCCATAGAACTCGTTAGTATAATATTTCTTTAAAATGTCAATAAGCGAGTCTGACTGGTGAATGGCAAATCGTAGGTGTTAGGAGGAGGGCAGGAGAATTCCCAGAGGTTCTAATCCAGCACGTTTCTGAATCAGAGCAGCGTCTGTTATAAATTAATGAAACTGTGTCTGGCAACTCTCATTTTCATATTCTTTCAGGATCATGACAAGGGAATGCAAAATATAAATATCTGTTAAAAGTCAGACTTTAACAAGTGAGTTACATGGGATACATTTTTATTGGACTCACTTAAAAAACAATAATGCATTTTTTCAAACTGACATCCAAAATTGCCTTCTTTAATTCTTCTGCTGAAATCCTTCAGTAGTTTTAGAACATCAAGATGAAGAGTTATTTTTGTGGTATAAAATAAAGTCACAGAGATGTTAAAGGGAAATAATTTAATTTTTCAGTGATTGCATACATTTGCTCTGGCTCTGATAAATATTAGGTAGGGCTACTTATCCAAGAGCATATAAACATTTGTTTTGTTAACCATGATTCTGCCTAATTTGCTTCTCATCACAGTTACACAGTTATTTTATAGAGGAATACCATTATTTGTTTTATTTTTTATTGTAATGAATTATAAAACTGGCTGATTGTAAAAGTAATTTTTTTAACAGGAAGTATTCTCCCCTTATTATTCCTGTCATTATTCTATAGAATAAGGGGCTGATTTACTAAAGGCAAAATGACTGTGCACTTTGCAGTTGCACCAGATCTTAGTAAATGAGCCGACTTCCCTCTTCTTGCATGTGATTGGATTTTCTAAGGAAAGTGAAATTTTACCTCATTTACTAAGCTCTGAAGCATCTGCCCTTGCAGGGTGCAACTACACTTTGCAAAGTGCACAGTATTTTTGCCTTTCGTAAATCAACCTCTAATGCCGCATGCACACGACCATTTTTCATGTCATGGAAAAAACTGTGTTTTTCTCAACGTGATTCCTTTCAAGCCTGCCTTGCATACATACAATCGTGATAAAAAATGCTTGAGCAAAGCGCAGTGACGTACAACACGTACGACGGCACTATAAAGGGGAAGTTCCATTCTAATGGTGCCACCCTTTGGGCTGATTATGCTAATTCCCCGCTTATAACTTGCTTCTGAGCATGCGCATTTTTTTCTCCGTCGTTAAAGCGTACACACGACCGTTTTTTCACGACAAGAAAAATGGCATTGTGAAAAACAACGAGAACAAATAGAGCGTGTTCTAAATTTTTAATGCCCATTTTTCTCGTCGAGAAAAATGCTCTGGAGCATATACACAATCGTTTTTAACGAACAATTAAAGAATGTGAAAAACGGGCGTGTGTACGCGCCATAGGTGTTTTTATGGTTGATAAATGATAGTCGAAAGGGGGGAAAGAAGACCTGCTGTACTAAAGTAAGTGGTTCTATCCGTAAATATAAACAGTCATATTAAACAATTATGTATTTAGGAATATAGATAGAGCCCTGTGTACACCTCCAGTTCTGGCTTATCAGGCTCAAACAATAGTGATAAGTGAGTCTTCTAACCTGTTCAGTCCTTTTTTCATCAGTGGAGCATCATCCGGCACTTTATGAATCCACCCAATAGACATTAGATTGGTTAGAGAGACTGTCACTTAAGGTCTATGGGCCCATTTATTATGTTGCCCTTAAACTGCAGAGGAAAAATTCAAGGGCTATACTAGGAAAGGTGGTCCAGACATGAGCCCTGCAAAGGAGCTGTGTTGGAGGTTTTTCCAACCTTGACTACATAAATCCTTGTTCACATGAATCAATTATTTAGATTAAAGAAAATAAATATATATTAAAAAAAAATATGTACAGTATTTGAGATTAGAAATGCTTTGTTAATCCGACATCTTTTTAATAAATCCATGTGTTATTGTATTTTCAAAACCATTTAGTTAAAATAAACAAGCTTAAGCAAAGTTTTTTTTTCTATTTACCACCCCCAAAAATTCTGAGGTCCTATATGCATAAAAGCTTTTAAAATTTTACTAATTCTGAGAGGCTTTACACATCCTGAATCCACTGTCTAAGTTCCTTTTCATTTGCGAATTGACAACTCCATTGGAATCCACAGATTCACATAGATTGACAGTGAATTCACAGACTTGGATCAGCAGACTTGTAAACGTCAGGTCTTGGACCACCCATTACCAGTCACTAGAACACAGTTCTGCATCACTTCATATCAACTGCTACAGCTTAACACTTGCAAGGGGAAATAAGTTCAAGATGTGGGTCTGACAGTATTATGAGGGGCTCGCCCTCCTCCTCACCCTCACCTCCTCGCTCCTTCTCCACCCCAGAATCAAGTATGTTTACAACTACTTGGTAATTTTAGGTCTATGAAATCATTTGCTTGGTGTGAAAGGGGAAGGGGTTCCGAGCCAAAATAAATGTGCACACTGCCAAGATGAGAAGAAGAAAAGGATTTAGTAGAGGAGAAAAGAACGAACTGTTTCATGCAATGTATTACAAGTAAGACCCTAATAATATGGGTTTATTTGCTGTGGTCGGTTGAAGGTTGACAGCAGGGAGCTAAATAATATTTGTTGTTTTCCTAAGAGGGATTCAGAAACTGTTATTTTCACTGGTGACCTAACGGAACTCCTCTGCATATAAAATAATTGTAAGGGAAAAGGATAGCCAAGACATGGCTTATGTAAGAGGAATAAGGTACTGTACTATGGGGAAATGCTGACAGCATAAATAGCAGGATTAAAACAGATGTACGAATATTGAAGAAAATGGCAAGATTGCAAATGCAAAGAAAAAACATGAATCAACAAGGTCATTTTGGAAAGACAGAAATAATGTTAGTTAGATTTTTAGTTGGCTGTCAAAAAAAGTGATATTGACAACCAATGTAAACATTGTAATCTAGTGATGTACAGTATAGTGTAAAGCATGACTAACCGTAAGCTCATTGCTGGTTGAAAAATATATTTTTTGAGAAATGTTTTTTAGTTTATATTTCTTCAAATGTGTAGAGGGGGACTGTAGTCTCTATGTCAAGTCATTGGTATATTTTTCCCTCTGCCATGTTCTCGGTATTCAGTTGGTCTGTTCCACTCCTGTGCCAAGCTATTCAGTGGGTGGGTGAAGCTAGGTGAGGGGAAAGAGTGCTCAAGATGGAGAACAGGTAATACTCAAAGATGCCTACATGTTATTCCACATCTTTGTGGGCACACTGAAATGTACAATGTGAATTTAGAAACATAACCAGATGGCAAAAAAAGGGTGAGCTTCAGGTATTCTGGAACATCACATAGCAGGTACCACTGCAGCAATCTCCTTTTTATAGCACATATGGAAAAAATGTGCTAGTTATATCAGCATAGAGATGGGATTTGTGAAGTATGAAAATGTTTATGTGTATACCAATGATGTAGATGACAGTGACACAAACTTTCATGTTACCAATAATTTGCAATGTTTGTAGTTAAGAAAGTTAAAGGACATAAACCCCTCATTATTGTTGGCCAAGCAGGATATTGCAGTAGGCCTCTAGGATGCAAAAAGTTCATAACCTAAACATGGGCCTTTTATAAAAGTCAGGTCAGGCGTGGGTGGTGGCCTGGCGACAATGGCCATGTCAGTGGAGTGGTCAGAAAGGTTTCACAGATGATGTCTGGACTATCATTATGTTGTACTCAGACATGTTGCAGGACTCGAAACGGCGTAGGGAGGAACGGCGTGCTGACGACACCATTGTTTTTATCCTCACGACCATCCGGAAGGACGGGCGGATTGTGAGAGCCGGCCGGCTTACTATTTATATGCTTCCAAAGGATTCGTTTTTTGTAAGTGCAATCGAATTTCTTTTATTAAACTTTCAAAACGTTACTACTCTATGTTGGCTTCCTTTCTCTTCCCTTGGCTACACTCTGGGAGTGATTGTTTTTCTGGGATCCAGCCGCATTGAGACCAAGCTTGGAGATACACACAGGATTCCACTTTAATACCCGTTAAGGCAATCCAGCCTGCTGTGCTGTTGATGCTCACGATTATTATCTATCTGGTAAGCAGATTTACTATAAGAGGTGGAGGTGGAGGCTCTCTTCTGTCCTGCAGTATCTCAATCCCCTACTTGGGATATTTCTCTGAACTCACTGAACTTTGATTTTTCCCTGGAGCTTTTTACGAACTTTGTCAATTCAGTTTGTTTTCTTATATGATTTTGTCATACATTGGAACACTTGGTGTTGGTTTTTTATATACAATTTTTTTGCACTCAATGCACATTTTGTTATCACCTTCACTATTGATGTATTAATTTTAGCAGCGCAGCACACCCAATTTACTGTTTATATTTTGTTCATCTGACATTTGTGCTGCAGCAGCATTCACGTTTATCTTTATGTAAAATCGTTTGGTTTTGCCACCAATCCAATTTTTATTTTCATTAGACCTGCGCAGTATTTTCCACTGTTTTTCATGTTGCAGGACTGCCCTGTGGACCAGATTTGGAACCACCAGAAAAGCAAGGCATGGCAATGTGTAAATATTACTCCTGATCTGGCCTATGGGCTAAAGAAGTCTCTGGCACCTTTATATAGTTAGCACAAGTATGATGGCATTAAATCATGGGCCAGGAACTGGCAAAGCAATCCAGACCCTGAGTAGCTTGTCCTTTCAGCAACCCAGTTATTTTGAAAAAATAAATAAAAAATATGCAGTGTAGACAATAAATATTTTAATAATTATATACAGTATCTCAATTCCTACACTGCTTCTGGAAATCTGACACTTTTGAGAGCGTTGGATGTCAGGTTCACCCTGCACACTGTTTTTCCACCCGCCAACAGGATACAGAAGTGATGCAAAAAAGAGGGGGTAGGGTGGGACTTTAGATGAAGTGTGTGGGGTAGAGCCAGACAAAACCATATACATACGAAAAAAATGATATTCTTTATTAGACCAAAAATAGGGCATGGATCAACCCATATAAATGCATAATAGCATATTGGCATATAAAATACAAAGTATCAACATACATATTGAGGATAGTAATCAACATGACACAGAAAGTAAATATTGTACATCACAGTCCCCCAAATGGAGTAGACATAACATTATATCAGGGTGGTAAAGCAATAAAACCATCTAGAATCATAAATATGAAATATATGCATCAAAATAAGCTCAACAACGTTTCATGGACTTCTATCTACTCATCAGGAGCAAGTGCATCGATATACTAAAAAGCGGATAAAAATCGCCATTATAGTTTGATATAACTACAGACTGGGGGGTGGAGGGATTAAGGATAATGATGAACAGATAAACGGCCATAACTGAAAGTACTCACATAATACCAAGACCATGCGATTCCACCTGCAATATTCCCCATTGCGTCTCATTCAAAGTCCCACATATTCCCTTTTTTCTTGGACACAGAAGTGACAGCACCCAAAAGAACCCGATGTGGCATTTGATACAGGCTGGATGCTGAAAATTTGTAGCTGCCAGTATTTGGTGAATACAGGCATACCCCACTTTTAAGTACACAATGGGGTTTATTTACTAAAGCTGGAAAGCGCAAAATCAGGCTCACTTCTGCATAACAACCAATGAGCATCCAGGTTTAATTACCGACACTTAATTGAACAAGCTGGGGTTAGAAGCTCATTGGTTTCTATGCAGAAGTGAGCATGGTTTTGCGCTTTAGTAAAAGAAACCCCATTGTGTACTTAAAAGTGGGGTATGCCTGTACAGAGGAGATCAGCAGCTGAGACAACTAAGAATTTAAGAAATCTCCATTCTCCATTCAGCAAATGTCTTTTGGTTTTGTGATGAGGTGACAGGGTTGCTTTGAAGAAGAAGTATACAGGCAGTCCCAGAGTTACAAACACAATAAGGACTGTATGTTTGTTCATAAGTGGAATTTGTGTGTAAGTCGGAACGCTGCATTTGTAAGTGTAACTTCCGCCTGTGCAGGGATGTGGGATGTTCCGGGCGCTTCTGGGCATGCAGTACATGCTATCTGCGGCTCTTCTGGCCATGCAGTACATGTAGAACTGCAGTGTGGGATGTGTCCAACGCTGAAAATTAGCTGCTTAGAGGTATCCAGGAAAAGTGTGGAGCACAAGCGGTCGGCTTTGAGGCCTTCATAAGTAGGGGCCATTCGTAACTCGGGTGTGTGTAACTCAGGGATTTGTAGATACCCTCAGGGAAACTATTGCATGGATCACTGGATCTTGTTTTGATCCATGCCTTGGTTGTTGAGCAAACATTGTTGACAGTACCTACCTCACACCCAACTCCCCCCACCACCACCACTACTACCACTATCGCTGTTTAGCCACATTTAGTTAGTTAGGAAGACTTTTTTTTTTTTTTTTTATTAGGTCTGACTGAAGCCTCGTACACACGACCGAGGAAACCGTCGGAAAAGACACATCATTTTTCCTCAACAAGTTCCTTGTTAGTATAAAAAAGGAAAACGAAAGCGCTAGCCAACAGTGAATAGACCCAATATGAGAAAAAATATAAACTAATTACATGCAGCTCAAATCTAGTATGTGCTAACAACAAAAATAGGATATAAAAGTGTAATGATGAGCGCAACTTAAACTAAACTAAATAATCAATCCCAAATAAACAAGTGAGCATCGCTATGGAAACAGTGATAATAATACAAATAAAGTGAATAATCCAAATATGTGCAATACAGTGCAGCAACAAATGTCCCAAATGGGTGAAATCCAGTAGGGAGACAAATGTAAATCAATCAGTGACATGGCTTCTGTCCATGTAAACAACGAAATCATCCAGATGAGACTTCACAGATGAACGTGCTCACAGAGCGCTTACCTTCCACAAGGAAGAAAAGGGGCATCAAACACATACAATGGTCCTGTAGGCAGCCGTCTCTGATGCAATCTTCAAGCCAGTCTCAGCCACATTCGAAGTCCGGTCACCATAAGGTAGAAATATGGCGGATGTTCCAAAGAAAAAATGAAGCTCGCATGGTGAAGTACGTAAACTTAAAGATAGTTTAATAAGGTAAAACACACTTACAGCAAGAAAAACGAATAAAAACACCAAAACAATGGCACTTCCGGTCGGACGGTCAGAACCTCTGATGAAGTCACGTGACGTCCGACCGGAAGTGCCATTGTTTTGGTGTTTTTATTCGTTTTTCTTGCTGTAAGTGTGTTTTACCTTATTAAACTATCTTTAAGTTTACGTACTTCACCATGTGAGCTTCATTTTTTCTTTGGAACATCCGCCATATTTCTACCTTATGGTAACCGGACTTCGAATGTGGCTGAGACTGGCTTAAAGATTGCATCAGAGACGGCTGCCTACAGGACCATCGTTGTATGTGTTTGATGCCCCTTTTCTTCCTTGTGGAAGGTAAGCGCTCTGTGAGCACGTTCATCTGTGAAGTCTCATCTGGATGATTTTGTTGTTTACATGGACAGAAGCCTTGTCACTGATTGATTTACATTTGTCTCCCTACTGGATTTCACCCATTTGGGACATTTGTTGCTGCACTGTATTGCACATATTTGGATTATTCACTTTATTTGTATTATTATCACTGTTTCCATAGCGATGCTCACTTGTTTATTTGGGATTGATTATTTAGTTTAGTTTAAGTTGCGCTCATCATTACACTTTTAAGTTCCTTGTTAGGCTTGTGGAGAAACTTGACAAGCTTTCTTTGCCTACACACAGTCAAGACCAAATCTCCTTGTTCTCAAACGCAGTGACATACAACACATATGACGGCAGGGGAAGTTTGATTCCACTGGCACAAACCTTGGGGCTGCTTTTGCTAATCTCATGTTACTGCGTGTTAAGTAAAAGTTTGGTGAGAGACGATTTGCACTTTTCAGTCTGTTACAGCGTGAAAAATGTGCTATCTCCATTACAAACGCTACTTTTACCGGAGGTGCTTTATTCTGAGCATGTATACACACGAACGTGTTTCTCGTCGAAAAGCAGCCCGACGAGGAACACGACGAGGAAATTGAGACTCCCGTCGAGGAAAAAGAGAACTTGATCTCTTTTTTCCTCGTCGAGTTCCTCGACAGTTTTCTCGAGGAAAAGCATACATATGACCGTTTTCCTCGGCAAAAAAGCTCTGCCACCAAGTTTCTTGATAGATTCTGTTGAGGAAAACGGTCGTGTGTACGAGGCCTGACAGGTAAAATGCAGAGAGACCGAAGGCTGTAGACCGAAGAGAGGGGCAGAGATGGAGGACAGCACTCTGTATGTCACGTCCCCTTTACATCTGTATGCGCTGTCCATCTCCACATCATCACCAACACAGAGGAGAAGGGGATAACAGCATTTACAAGTCAGCCATCTAATCTTCCTGCCTTGTGCCTTTTCTGCTTTACCCCTCTACCAGCTTCCAGAGGAACAACTCAGCCCCCACCTGCACACTACCAGCTATGATAGGTACAGAATCTAGAGTACTAACAAGCATCTTGTGTAGTTATGACAAAGAAATATTGACTTATTAAAGCTGCATCCGAAATAGATACAAAAAGATTCACTTTTGGCTGGCAACGTGAGTTTTCTTGTGCAGTGGTGGGGCAGAGATACACTACATCTGGTGGACTTAAAAATAAACACATCATTGTTGCCTTTCTCTGTTAACTATTGGCCTCCTACCCATGCTTCTTAATTTTATTATACAACAAGTGGCCAAACATTTCTTACAAGTGAAATCATAACTTTCTATCACAAAATATACTATAGCTGATGACCTTGGAACTGAACATAGCTCTGTTGCCCTTTGTGATAACTAATGGCTTCTTATCCTGGCTTCCTATAATCATCACACAACAGCAATTTAACATTCTTTCCTTTGGGCAAAACCTTATTTCACACTCCATTACCTATTTACTGCACATGGCCTAGTTTTAAATTGTTGTTAAGTGGTTCTAATGCCCCTATGCCCGCCCCCAGGCTATATTGGTGGATGTCTTCTGATCCACCATTTTTATTGTTGCCCTATCTGCCATAGCAGGTCCTGAAAAAGCCATGAATTGGTGAAACATTGACTTGGCATATCTGGTTTTGGAAGTAGATATAATTTACAATTGTATACAACTGTTATCAATTCAAAGACTTCCGATACCATCAATAGGGTATTTCTAATGTACATATGTCAATTGTTTTGAGGCATTTGAGCCCATGTTCTTAACCTCTGATTTTAATATACGTATCAATAAATATATAATGTTTTATAATTATGTGTAGTCTCCTATCCTGAGCCTATAAAGTCCTGTTTTCTACTGGCGGGTTCTTCTTTAGTCAGTCCGCAATCTTTTGTGTAGTAATCAGGGGAGGGCTGGGCCAGGGGGCAGGGTGGCAATTGCCTCCCAGGCCACCCTAACGTATGTTCAAAATGCCCACTACCATTTTATTTTTTATTCTGGTCTTGGAAGTCGGGCCGTCCACTAGCTGTTGCATTCCATGAGTTGTAGTCCACGCTTAAAGCTCCCGGTGGGTGAAAAACCTAGAAGCGCAGAGTTAGCTACCAATCCCTGGGAAAAGATTATTGGAAGCAGGCAGAGGCAGGGTTAGCCAGGGAGTCGGGAAGCAGGGCTGGGCGCTGGCTGCAACTTGACCCCATTACCAGGAGCATTACCCCCCAGGAGGATGTGGCGTGCAAGGACCTGCTAAGCTGAGATCACTGAGGTGAGAGACCCAGACACTACTAGCTGACCCCCATATCACCCCCCATACACCCCATGTAACCTGCCCCAGTGATCAGGCTGCATCGATGGGCACTGGAGTTGGCTGCACTGATGGGCACTGGTGAGGCTGCATTGAAAAACCAGATGGGCCATAGATGGTGAGCCGATTCAGCGGTTCAATGGGCCACTTGACTGGACTTGCCCCCCAGGCCTAAGGCTGCCAGCCCTCCCCTGGTAGTAATGAATTACTGCATGTTCAAGAGGCACCATATTTCACAACAATGCAACCCCACAACATCACAAATCCCCAGCTAATCATCTAGCTAATCTACCAGAATATATGGGAATGGGTCTCAGCTCATTCTTTCCTCCAGAGTACAAGAAAGATGGCAGAGGGGTTAAGCAGAAGAGGCACAGAATAGAAAGATGAGATAGCAGATCTGCACATTTCCCCCTCTTCTTTGTGTGAACCAGGTCACTGCCCCCTCTCCACTGTGTGTCTGGTGTGCTTCTGGCAATGTGTGTTGGGAATAAAGAATCTCCTAAATACAAACTGATCATGTTTGCCCTATCCTGTGAAACCCGGGGAGCTGAGCATGTGTATATTGTGATCATGGGAGACCTGCTATAAACTACAAGTTCAAGAAATTACTATAAAAAGATGGTGCTGCTCATTACTATCACCTTAAGGCCTCATGCACACTGGATGTTAAAATAACATTATAAAAATGCCAGTAGCTTTGCAGTGAGTTTTTCAACTTTTTTTTTTTTTTTTTTCAACATTTTTTCAATAGCGTTTTTTAGCATTTATTTGCGTTTTTTGCATTTTTCCACGTTAGCGTTTTTTAGCGTTTTTTTGTTGAAGAACATTTTTTAAGCATTTATCATCAATTATCAGTGTTAGAGCGTTTTTACAGCTGAAAAACATCTCTCAGAACCCACTAGTTTTGGGTTTGTTTTACTGCTCAAAAACGCCACTGTCCAAAACTGCTGATAGCAGCCTATGTGTGCATGAACACATAGGATAACATGATGGAGAGTTTATTGACTGTAAAAAAAAAAACGTCTACTTCCAAAAACAGCTGCTGTAAAAACATCCAAAAACGTCCAGTGTGCATGAGGCCTTAAAACTGGCATGTTGAGTCTAATGGGTAAAGGCTACATTGCTGTGCTATAATTTTCCTACAAGAACACCCATAAATCTGGCTTAAGTCTAGAGTGGAATTGACAATTAACAAAAATAGACATAAACAGGTCATTTAATTGCACAATGTGGCCTTAGATAAGAATGCACTTGGTCCACTGGCAGATTCGACAACTGTTTTCCAATTTGGGTGATACTTCATCTTTAAAGCTCCAAGCAGACAGCTAAATGCATGATAATAATGATTGTAATTCTGTTTGCCTGGTCTTGCAAAACAGGCACTTTGGCCTCTTCTCTCTCCTAAATGACCCATCCAGGTTTAGATGAAGCTTGGAACCCTTTGTGTAAGAATTGAGTGCAAACCAGGCATCTTATGAAGTTTACCTACGAAGTAATGAATAAATGTTGCTGAGATGCCCAGCAAGTACAGACACATCCATCGGCTTTGCTATCCTGCTGAATAAATGGATGGTGGAAGATACGTGTATTGTCTCGTACACACGACCATGAGAGCTTTTGGCTGGGAATCAAGGCCGTGTGTATGCTCCATCGCTTTTTTCCCCAACAGGAAAACCGCTGGGAATCCCGGCAGGAAAAATGCGAACGTTTTTTTTTTCCTGCTGGGATTTCCGGCTGTCTTTTTCCTGGCAGTTTTCCTATGGGAAACACTGTGATGGAGCATATACACACCCGGGATTCCCAGGCCAAAGCTCTCAAGGCAGTTTTCCTGCCAGGAAAACCGGCCATGTGTAGGGGGAAAAAGCTGCCGAGCGGGTTCTCGGTTTTGCCCTCATTTGCCCCGATTGTGTGTACAAGGAATCAGAGTCTAGGGTGATCCGGTAGGAGCTTTAAGTGAGATAATGAGAGAAGTAGCCCCAGATGACCTGTAGTTAATCAGAGGGATTATGTCTGTCCAGGAGAGAGGTCTTACCAGGGGATGTGTGAGTTGTGGTGATGAGGGGATAGTAGAAATATGCACCCTAACAGAGGGAAAAGTTCTAAATTGTAAAACAGAGACAGAGGAGGTGAAGCTTTGTATCTTTGTATTCTGTCTATGGATGTCAAAATGTTACAAGGTCATGAGTCCTGGCAGTGGGGCAGAAAGCAAAAGCCACATGGCCTATTAAGAATTAGTAAGAGACATTGGGGTTGATTTACTAACAGCAAATAGACTGTGCACTCTACAAGGGCATTTACTCCAGAAGATAGTAAATGAGGGGAAGCTCTCCTGACTTCCCTCAACCAATGATGTACAATCAAAAATGCAGTTTTATTTTATTTTCCTTGCATGTGATTGGGTATTCTTAGCAAAGTGAAGCTTCATCTTGTTTACTAAGCTGTGGACTAAATACCCTTGGAGAGTGTAACTGCACTTGTAAAGTACTCCGTCTATTTGCCTTTAGTAAATCAACCCCATTGGTGGATGCAGTAAGAGAAGTGTGTACCAAAAGATAGATGTCAAAGTCTCAATATACAGAATGTGTGAATAAAAACAAAATGGATTGGAGAAGAATTGCCTCCTGATTCTTTGGTGTGTGTTGAGCTGTTACTGGCTTCCGTATCTGATTTCTCTACATAAACATTGTAAGATATATCCATATGTGTGGAAAAAATATATATTACTTTTTTTGTATAATGAGTCAACAACTGACCTTTGTCTTGTAGTGTCCATTCATTTCATTCCTCCACAAAGAACCCCCTGAAGAAGACTTTCTGTAGTTGAAACGCTGGGTCATTGTTGTGATGCTATGTTGAATCTGAAAAGGACATATCAAAAATTGTTTCTGTAGTCACAAACTCCTGTATCTATGATGTTTCATTTTAAACTGAATTTTAATATATTTGCATTCAATAAAAACGTTCTTTAATAAATACAAGTATTGCTGGTGCCTCTAAAGTCCTTTTTTCGATCCATTTTGTTTTTTATATATATACATTGGGTTGTGGCACCTGTCCAACACTTGGATAGTTAGGCTTTTGATTAATATTATGTGTGAACAAAAGTATTTTAGTTACAAATGTTTTGGTATAACTGTCACTGTACTTGTGTACTACCTACACTTTCAGGTTTTTACAGTATTGAAGGGCAAGTATACAGTATAAGCAAAAGAAAGTAGTATACCTGCTTAACCACTTAAGACCCGGACCAATACGCTGGCAAATGACCCAAGGGGTTTTTGCGATTCGGCACTGCGTCGCTTTAACAGACAATTGCGCGGTCGTGCGACGTGGCTCCCAAACAAAATTTGCGTCCTTTTTTTCCCACAAATAGAGCTTTCTTTTGGTGGTATTTGATCGCCTCTGCGATTTTTATTTTTTGCGCTATATACAAAAATAGAGCGACATTTTTGAAAAAAAAACAATATTTTTTAGTTTTTGTTATAATAAAAAACCAATAAACTAAATTTTAGTCAAACATTTAGGCCAAAATTTATTTAGCCACATGTCTTTAGTAAAAAAAAATCGCATTAAAAAAAAATTAGCTACCTAGCGGGAACAGCGACACTAATACAGCGATCAGAAAAATGATCGCTTAGTGACGCTGGCAATAGGGAGTGAAAGGGTTAACTAGGGCAGTGATCAAGGGGTTAAAACTTTATTGGGGGGGGTGGGGGGGGCTACCCTGACACTAACACTGAGTGACTGTCACACTGTCTGTCACACTGACACTAAATACAGTAATCATACATGTATGATTACTGCATTCAGTGACACTGTGACAGGGGGGAGGGGGGGGGCGATCGCGGGGGTTAAATGTGATTTTGTGTGTAGTGTAGTGTAGTGTTAGTGCAGACTTATTTGTAGTGTGGTGATCTCTCCTCAGCGGCGCTTGAAACAAACGCCGAGGGAGAGATCACGTCGCTTCCTCCTTCCTGTGTTTACACAGGAGGAGGAAGTGACAGGTCAGGCGGGCGCGCGCATTGGCTGGGAGCGATCCGGAGGGGGCGGATGAAAACGGATAGCCGCCCCCACTCGTCGGATCGCTCCTGCAGCCGCGCGGACCGCCGCATGTACGGGGGGGGGGTCCGATCGGACCCCCGATCCCCCCCAAGGCACCAACGTATATATACGTTGATGTGCCTGTCGGTGCCATTCTGCCGACGTAAATGTACATGCGGCGGTCCTTAAGTGGTTAACCTGGCAATCAAATAAACCACACAGGGGGGAAACTGGTGCATGCAAGGACCTCCTTCGGTCCACATATACAAAAATCATAGTTTAACAGCTTCAGCCCTAAATAATTTGGCTGCCCAATGACCGGGCCATATTTTGCAATACGGCTCTGCGTTGCTTTAACTGACAATTGTGCGGTTGTGCGATGTTGTACTCAAACAAAAATGATGTCCTTTTTCCCCCCCACAAATAGAGCTTTCTTTTGGTGGTATTTGATCATCTCTGCAGGTTTTTATTTTTTTGTGCGCTATAAACAAAAAAAGAATGACAGTTTTGAAAAAAACACAATGGGGGTTATTTTCTAAGGCAAATCCACTTTGCACTACAAGTGCATACTACAAGTGCAAAGTGCACTCGAAACTGCACTGAAAGTGCACTTGGAAGTGCAGTCCCTGTAGATCAGAGGGGGGCACACAAGGAAGATTAAAAAAACAGCATTTTAGCTTGCATATGATTGGATAATAAAATCATCAGAGCTTCCCCCTCATTTCAGATCTACCCCTCAGATTTACAGTGACTGCACTTTCAATGCAATTTCAAGTGCACTTTGCACTTGTAGTTTGCACTTGTAGTGCAAAGTGGATTGGCCTTTAGTAAATAACCCCCAAAATCTTTTACCTTTTGATATAGTAAATATCCCAATCTTTAAAAAAAAATGATATATATATATATATATATATATATATATATATATATATGCTTTCCTCAGTTTATGCCGACATATATTCTTCTACATATTTTTGGTAAAAAACAAAACAAAAAAAAACGCAATGTGTTTATTGATTGGTTTGCGCAAAAGTGTGTACAAACTATGGGAAAGATTTATGGCATTTATATGGCGTTTCTAATTTTTCTTTTTTTTACTAGTAATGGAGTTGATCTGCGATTTTTTGCAGTATTGCGCCGTTGTGGCGGACAGGTCGGACACTTTTGCCAAATTTTTGGTACCATTCACATTTACAGAGCGATCAGTGCTATAAATTTGATTACAATGTTAATGTCACTGGCAGGAAAGGGGTTAACACTAGGGGGCAAACAAGGGGTTAAATGTGTACCCTATTGTGTGTTCTAACTGTGGGAGGAAGGGGACTCACTATAGGCAATGACAGATTGTGTTTTCTGCTTTGTAGAAAGACACGATCTGTCCTTCTCTCCTCAGACAGCACAGGGGTTTGTGTGTTTACACACACAAACCGCCGTGCTCCCACTCATGCACAAGAACGCGTGTGGCTGCCGGTGATCACGCCCGCCAACAACGCGCATTGGGTTCGCCGCAGTGCAGGGGGCACGCGCGCCTTCGGCGGTGCTCGCACTCCCTCTGGTTGCTCTCCTGATCAAAGCCACATATGGACAATTTCACAGAGTGTTGCTTCTGATCGAGCCCACAAGTGTGCTTCCGATGATGTCACACAGAAGAGGAGAAGCCCAGAGCACCTACATGGCACCCAAAAAGAAGAGGATCGGGGCTGCATACACATACATATTAATAAAATGCATCAATTGCTACATTATTAGACTAAAATTGGGTTGCTGTCAGGATGCTCATGGAATAGAACATGCCTCAACAAATATCCACAAAACACCCTTCTTGAGGATAACATCAATTGACTTGTTTGTAATTTTAGCTAGATAGCTAGATGCACAGAGTACTGTATAAGATAGATAGCAGCATAAGGTATTATATAGGCATGCAAAGGGTTTATGTGTACCTGCCTCTTAGGAGATAAAGATTAGTACCTGTAATTACACAAAGGCATGGCTAGCTATCATGATGAAGCAGTGAATGATGTATCCCTTCATATAAACAATTATGAAATGTTATTACTGTATTATATATGCTCTTCGTTGCCTTTTTACCCCAGCTATGTCCAGAGAAATGCTAAAAAAAAAGATAAATAGGCCGGGAGGAGGAGGAGGAGCCAGTCTCTTGGGACCCCCGGTGTTGACCTGCAAGCAGTGACTCGGATGGCGAGCCCAGATCCTCCTCCTTTCAGTGCTCCTGGCCCTGCCCTCCTGCTGAGTGCCCCCACAGCAAGCAGCTTGCTATGGGGGTCACCTGTGCCACAGCTCCCTGTTTCCATTCACGCATGTGACATGGCCCGCCCCCTTTCTTTTCTCATTGGCTGACTGATTTTGATTGACAGCAGCGGACGTCAATGGCACCACAATGCTGTCTCAGCTAATGAGGCGAGGAGTCCAAGCCAGCCGAGCAACATCACTGGATCTAGAGGGACCTCAGGTATGTATCTGCTGAACACAGAAGGCATTTTATCTTAATGCATAGAATGCTTTAGGATGAAAAAAAAACTTATGCTTTTACAACCACTTTAAGGGTTATATTATTTAAATTGGATTCAGAGCTCATATGTTCTCGGGACAGGAAAAAAGTGGTCTGACACAAACTTGGTCCATTCCTCTGCCTTTATTTGGCCTGTATCCATAGATCTCAATCTAGGCAGAATCTGTCGGTTTTGTATAAGTGTTCTTACTATATTAAGTTACCATTTTTGATTGTCTCTGCTTTCAGAGATATTTGTTGTAGTAAATTCCCCGCAGGTAACAAGATTATATTACCGAATTTCATTGCTATTAATCTTTGAGTAAATAAGATTCAACTGATTTATTTGACGATCTTGATGGATTTTGAAAATGTCGGAACACAGAGTGTCAGGCCTCGTACACACGACCGAGGAACTTGTCGTAAATGAAACATCGTTTTTCTCGACGAGTTCCTTGTTAGGCTTGTCGAGAATCTTGACTAGCTTTCTTTGCGTACACAGGTGTCTGTTTATGAAGCAGTGAAATCTATTCACTGCTTCGTTCTCCGGCATTCACAGTGAAGATTTTTCTCCTCTGTGTGCCTGTTTATGAAGCCGAGAAGATCGCTTCACCCTTGGAGGAGTGAAGTGATCTACCAACGCTTCTAACACTGGAGAAAGGCCCCTGATACTGGAATCTCGTGAGACTTTATGAGATTACATTACCAGAAATTCACAGAAATACAGAGATGTCAGTTTATTGAGCACTAGTGATAAATTATCACCGCTCATTACTCTGACAGACCGCGTGGGTAATGTAATTAAAATAACGAGTCCCCCTGCATAATATATATATGTATACACACACACATTATATATACATGTATATACACACACATATATATACAGCCCTCAAAATTTCCACTCGCCTGCTAGCATTTGGCGAGTGGATTTAAGCTGGGGGCGAGTGATGACAGGGCTGTATGACCAATCTCCCTCCAATCTGTGCCTACACTGAGATTGGCGGCCGAAGAGGAAAGGTGCATGCTTGGGATAAGTAGAGAATGGGGAAGAGACCCGGTTCTAGTGCCCCGTCCCTCTGGTCTTCCCCCATTGCCCTGTCCCTCTGGTCTGCCCCCAGTGCCCTGTCCCTCTGGTCTGCCCCCAGTGCCCTGTCCCTCTGGTCTGCCCCCAGTGCCCTGTCCCTCTGGTCTGCCCCCATTGCCCTGTCCCTCTGGTGTGCCCCCAGTGCCCTGTCCCTCTGGTCTGCCCCCAGTGCCCTGTCCCTCTGGTCTGTCCCCAGTGCCCTGTCCCATTTTGTTAAAGTTGTTGTAAATAATATTTAATTGTGTAACTTGATTCTGCGTAAAACATTTAACAGTGTCATTCCATGAGATAATCTACGAGGGCGTGTTTAGGGGCGCTATTAGGCACGGGGCAGTGTATGAATTAGGTGGGGCAACTGGTGGCGAGTAACTCTTGAGACCTGGCTAGTAGCTCAGGGGTTGAAATTTTGAGCCCTGTATATATATATATATATATATATATATATATATATATATATATATATATACATGTACACATTATATACAGTGTATATGTATGTATATATATATGTATACACATAAATATGACAGGGGGACAAGGTTACAGTGTTGGGGGGGTCTGAACGAGGTAGAAGGAAGTTAAAAATCTTCCTCCTTCCTCCTCAGAACCCCCGGGATTCCCTCTTCACTCCCCGCTTCACCACCTCTGAGATAGTGAATCGGGGAGTGTGAATTCTGAATCAGATCGCCAGTGAAGCTCTCAAATCACAGCTTCATAAACTGGCCGTTACTGTGTCAGTCTATGAGACTTCTCTGTGTGTGGAGATATTCGACGGGAAAACAAGTTCAAACACTTCTCCCCCCGATTATCTCTGTTTCATAAACTGTTTATGGGCTGTGATCAATGGTGATCCTTGGGATCACCGCATTTCATGCTTCATAAATGGACACCACACTGTCAAGACCAAATCTTGTCGTTCTCAAACGCGTTGACGTACGACACGTACGACGGCACTATAAAGGGGAAGTTTGATTCCACTGGCGCCACCCTTCTGAGCATGTGCGGGTTTCTAAGCATACACACAAACGTGTTTCTCATCACAAACCAGTCCGATGAGGAACAGGACGAGGGAATTGAGACTCCCGGCGAGGAAAGGGAGAACTTGTTCTCTTTTTTTCTCATCGAGTTCAACAACAGTTTTCTCGATGAAAAACATACACACGACCATTTTCCTCTGCAAAAAATCTCTGCCACCAAGTTTCTTGATGGATTCTGTCAAGGAAAATGGTCGTGTGTACGAGGCCTCAAAGGTGTGGGAGGATTTGCAAGGTCAGGGCAACCAGTGGGGTATGGATTCTTTAATCAGCCCTCATGGGGATATCGCTACACTTTACTTTGATGGTGTGCCACTCAACGCTCACGTTCAACACACTCAACACATAGCTGTAAATTGTCCCTTAACCCCATAATGCCGGCCCTTCGGCCCTTTAAGGGGTTTCTAAAGCTGGGAGGTAGGCGGGTTTATGATCATGTCACAGTGGTGATTGGCTGCCACAGTGGTCACATGGTTGGAAAGCTCCCGATTGCAAGTAGCGATCAGGAACTTTCCATTAGGCGCTGGTAGCTGTGCTCGCGGGACAGATTTGTTTACATTTTGGTACCCAAATATGTGGCCGTTTGGTGTCAAGACCCACCCGCCAAGAGGCCACATATTTGCGTACTGTCAGTGTGAAGAGATTAAAGAAACTTGTACATGCTGCCATACTAATCCTCTACTTTTACTACTTGCTGAAAGCAAAAGGAAGCCAGGCAATTACAAATCAGCAATAGTAGCTAATATATTTATGCTTTTCAAATTCCCTTTAAATGCATTTTCCTAGTCCTGGATCATAAGTAATGCTCCAAGATGAATGTTTGAAGAATCAGTGAACTCTCAGGCGTGTGAAGCAGAAGCAGCTCAAAGAGCCAATCACGTGTGCTGAAGAACTCAAGGGACATGCTGATAGAAGGGGAGAGCTAAGTATCAGAGAGATCAGTTTATCAGTCTGCTGCTTCTTCTTCTTCTTTTTCACTGTCCAGTCAGAGATTAGGGCATGAACAAAACCTAGCAGTATTATTTAACCTTTCCAGCCCCGGAAGGATTTACCCCCTTAATGACCAGGCCATTTTTTGCGATATGTCACTGAGTTACTTTAACTGACAACGCTGCAACGCTGTACCCAAATAAAATTGGTGTATTTTTTCCCCCACAAATAGAGCTTTCATTTAGTGGTATTTGACCGCCTCTGTGTTTGTTTGTTTGTTTGTTTGTTTTTAGCGCTTTAACCACTTAAGGACCAAGCCTCTTTCTGAGATTTGGTGTTTTCTTGGCTAGAAAATTACTTAGAACCCCCAAATTTTATATTAATATATATATTTTTTTCTAAAACCCTAGAAAATAATTGCAATACTTCTTGTCACACTGTATTTGCACAGCGGTCTTACAATCACACTTTTTTGGGGAAAAAAACACTTTTTTTAACCTGTTAAGACCCGGACCAATATGCGAGGTTAAGGACCTTGCCCCTTTTTGCGATTCGACACTGCGTCGCTTTAACTGACAATTGCGAGATCGCGCGACGTGGTTCCCAAACAAAATTGGCGTCCTTTTTTTCCCACAAATAGAGCTTTCTATTGGTGGTATTTGATCATCTCTGTGGTTTTAATTTTTTGCGCTTTAAACAAAAATAGAGTGACAATTTTGAAAAAAATTCAATATTGTTTACTTTTTGCTATAGTAAATATCCCCAAAAAATATATAATTTTTTTTTTCCCTTAGTTTAGGCCGATACGTTTTCTTCTACCTATTTTTGGTAAAAAAAATCGCAATAAGCGTTTATTGATTGTTTTGCGCAAAATTATTAATATTTTTTTTTTTTTACTGCTAATGGTGGCGATCGGAGATTTTTTTCATGACTGTGACATTATGGCGGACACATCGGACCCTTTTTTAACAAATTTTTTGGGACTTTTTTTCACCACTGTTTTCACATGAGGGAGCTACTCACGTATGCATTCGCTTCTGCACGTAAGCTCGGCGGGATGGGGAAGGTTTAAAAAATGTCTTTTTTTTTCATATTTCTTCTTATTTATTTTACTTTTTATTTTTAGAATGACAGGATCTCTTAAATATGAGATCTGGGGTCAACAAGACCTCAGATCTCATATTTACACTAAAATGCAAATGCTGATAAAAGTGATCTTGCAGGGAATCCGCCACAGAGACCACTTTTATCTTGAAGCTGACTGCCCACTCTTGAGGAGGATACCAGGGTTATGGTAGGTAGCTGCTGCCCTAACAACGGTATTCCTCTTCAAAATACCAACGTAAAATGACGGCCGCGGGCCGCAAGTGGTTTAACAAAAAAATAATAATAATAATAATAATAAAAAAATAAAAAAAATAGAATTTATTCATTAATTTAAGCCAATTTGTATTCTGATACATATTTTTGGTAAAAACAAAACAAAACCGAAAGCGTATATAATACAGGTATTTGCTCCCACTTCCGGCGATTGATCCCACAGATTCCGTGCTGATCGACGCCATGTCCGGCCCCTCCTCGGTCCCCCCTGCTGTCTTCTGGGAGACACACAGGTCCCAGAAAACAGCAAAGACCAGTGAGGACACACATTGCGATTCACGAATGGGCAGTAGCGAACCAGGCTGTGAAGCCTGATTCCCTTACCGAAGATGGTGGCGCCTGCACCCAGAGACGAGGGACAGATCGGCTTCGTGTGAGGACATTGCGGGTGCCCTGGACAGGTAAGTGTCCTAATATTAAAAGTCAGCAGTTGCAGTATTTGTAGCTGCTGACTTAAAATATTTTTTTTGGGCAGAACTGCACTGGAAATATAAGTGGAATTGATTATTAAAAAGCGAATGGAGGGAGGTGGTGTTTGGAGACAATTCAAACGTTGATTACCCACACAGAGGTGCAGTCTGGAGACTGTAGCAATTACTACCATTGGTAAAGTGGATTCATCGTGGTGGACACAAGGAGTGATTTGTCTGAGTTTTATACTCATCCTTGAGGAACTCCACTTTAATCTGTACATTTAACTATTTGCCTAGAGTTCAGCTTTAAATAGGATCCATAGTTTTGGCAAGGTCTGTTTCCAAATGACTGAACATATGTCCTCAGACCGATGTTAGAGATTATCATCACTGAGAAGTATTTATTTTGAATTTTTTTACACCTATACATCAGACAGCAAACATAGTATCATAAAAATGAAGAAAGAACATGTTTCAGGTAATAAAAAAAAAGTAAAATAGACTTTTGCAAATAAAACTAGAAAATCAGAACACCATCGTTCGATATGTGCACCTTTATAACCCAGCTCTCTTCCCTGTACCTTTCAGCTTCATAGTTAATCATTTGTTTGTCTCTATCTACTAGAACTTCTTATCTACTCTCCTGTCACTTTACAACCTGAGTTCTCTTATCACATTGACAAAGACCATGTGATCTAAAGCAGCCAATGAAGTCCAGCAAACCCTCTGATTACATCCCATCTCCAAATGGGACGGATGGTTTACAACAGGTCAGTAATGCTCAGTAGAGTACAGAGTCCAGGCTGAGAAATACTTGTTACTTTCTGTACTAGGCATCATTGTGTACATCCCCGGTCACTTTCTCTGGAATATATGTGACAGTCTGACCAGGGAAAGGCTTCTCCTGTCTTTTTTTTATATATATATAAGGTATAAGTTATCAGAATCGATGAAATTTCCAAGGACTTGGACAATATATATCATTTGGAGATGACCATGGCTGCCCGACATGATAGTGTCATCATACAGGATCCCGTGAAACACGGATATAACCCACAGGGTAAGTGTGCATAGTCTGGAACTTCTGGAATACACCCATAGGTGGCAGAAGAAAATTCTTTTGGCTGTTCTGTCCCTTGATTTTGCTACATTAACAGGTATTAGTAGTCTATTATTCAACTAACACCATCTCTCCACCGTGGTACTTACATCTTGATTCACCGAATAATGTGGCCTAAATATGTGTAGTCGTTTTTGTGTTTGTTTTTGAGGGGGTTGGGTGCTATAAATGTTTAAAATGTATCTAAAGCTAAAACTTTTTTTTAATTATTGGATAAAGTAGGAAATAGTTAAAGTTTTACTATTGTCTGCGTTCCTAGGAAAAACTATTTAACCTCCCTAATTTGCCATGGTACCAATTATTTCTGAGACTAATTGTATTGGTAAATGTAAAAAAATAAATAAAAATCTGAGCTGTCCTGGAACAAGAATAGAGTGGAAAGCATCCAACGGGGACTCTTGTTGTGGTGGCAACTGTCTAATGGTCCTTACACACGATCAGAAAATTGTACGAAAAACACTGCTTTCGAAACAATCGTACGATAATCTGATCATTAGTACATTTTCAAGACCAAATCAAGACAACTTATATGAAATTATCCAATGGACAAGCTAATTTTTCTCGTATGATACGAGATCGTACGATTTTTTTTTTTTATTAATCAGTACAGTCCTCGTTCAAAAATACAGTACAAATACACTACAACACATTGAATCACTTGTACGAGAATTTTCGTCACTTTAGTAAACTTTATTTGCGATATGAAACAAGCATTAAAAAAAAAAAAAATTGATGATGATTTGTCTGATATTCCCCTCATGTGTGTACCAGGCATAAGTCATTGTATTTGATTAGTATTGGGTCAATATATAGCAATTATCAAGACTCAATCACGACAATTCATGTGAAATAATCTGATGGACAAGCAAACTTTTCTCGTACGATATCAGTTTGTACGATTTTTGTTTAATCAGTACAGTCCTCGTTCAAAAATACAGTACAAATACACTACAGCACATTACATCACTTCCGGATTTTTATTCTGTCGTACGAGAATTTTCGTCACTTTATTTTCGATATGAAACAAGCATTTAAAAAAAAAATTGATGATAATTTGTCTGATAATCTCATCTGTATACCAGCCATAAGTCATTGTATTTGATTAGTATTGGGTCAATAATAGCTATAATGTAATTAGTAGCAATACTAATTAATTTTATTCTGTTGTACGAGAATTTTTGTAACTTTAGTATCTCTTAATTTTTGACATAAGACTAGCATGGGAACAACACGGATAATCATTCATCTGATAATCATATTATGTGTATCAGCCATAAGAGGGAGGGAAGTAAAACCTGCCCGATGGGGTACAGTATACCAAACTTGGCAGGGTTATTATCTTCCATTTTCTTTTTTTTTACTCTTTTTTTAACATTCAGTTTTTTATTTAGTTGTTATCTTCCATTTTCTAATCTATCCAACCCCCCCCCCCCCCCAAAAAAAAGTGTAATGCTGTGTTAAGGGAGATACGTGTAGTTATTTTATTAAAACTTTATAAAAATAGAGTGGAAAGCATCCAATGGGGACACTTGTTGTGGTGGCAACAGTCTAATGAAAAAAATTATTAAAATGTAAAAGAATATGGTAAAAGATACTTGTTTATTTCCCTATAGCAAAAAAAATTAAAAATGATTCCTGCTGTTAGTTTGGACTGTAAGTTATAAAATAAACAAAGACACCTAAAGGTTTGTTATAAGCAACAAAGGCTTTTTTTTTTTTATCTTTCTATAAAAATTTGGCATATTGTATTTAAGTAGTAAAACAAAAGCATGAGCAAGCAGAAAAAGAATAGAGCTGTTTAGTGGAATGCCAGTGTGTGTTTGTATGAGACAATGTAGTAGGTCATAAATGATAATGACTGGACCAGTAGGAGGAGAAAAATGGAGCAACACAAGGAGCAGCACAGACTTGGTGATGTCATGTGAGAAATGAAAGATCCCCAAATTGTTTGAGAATTTCATTCAGATGTAATACAGATGTTTTCTCAGTTCTCCCTCTGTCACTTTCAATAAAGTTACAGAGACATCAGAGGTATGAGTGGGAATGACCAGACCCTGTTAAACTACTGCACTCTGTTAGCAACAGATGTAGGGGCGTACGTAAAAAAACAACAAAAAACGATATATATATATATATATATATATATATATATATATATATATATATATGTATTTATAAAATACCTGTTATAATAATTGATTTTAATAAATATTCTGTCTTATAAATTACTCCAATGCTGACTGACTATTGGAAGAAGTGGCATTGCATCTGCTGAGCTGGTGTAAAAAATGCTCTCTTTAATAAATCAGTTCCATAGACTTTGTGGGGTTGATTTACTAAAGGCAAATAGACTGTGCACTTTCCAAAGTACAATTGCACCTTTGCAAGGGGAGCTTAGTAAATGAGGTAAAGATTCCCTTTGCAAAGAATATCAAATAATGTGCAAGGAAAATAAAAATAAAACAGCATTTTTGCTGGCACATGATTGGATGATGGGCTTCTGAAGCAACTGCACTTTGCCTTTAGTAAATCTATCTGTCTTTATTAAATCAAGCCCTGTGTGTCTGTTTTTTTAATGGCACACCTATGTTCCTGCCAATACTGAAGAATAGTTTACAGATACATCAATGACTAGATCACAGAGAACACGTTACAAGCTCCTTTCGAGAGCTTCACTGGCTATCCATTGGCTCCCCAGGCCCTCTGCCTTGTTTTTAAGGCATATTGGAGTCAAGGACCAATCTATTTATCAAGTACAGTTTCCCACTATACCCCAACAAGATCTTTACGTTCGGCGAATCAAAACCGCCTTATGCCTAAACCAGCAGTATCTGGTGGAAAAAGTCTTTGGTGTATTTCTATGGAATAATCTTCCTGAGAGTATGCAGAATTTGTTTCCGCAAGGTACTGAAGACTCACTTACTTTCCAATGTATATGGCTAAGGGATGTGTGCTATCTACTACTAACCAGCTGATCAGTTCGCCCTGACTTGTTGCTGCTTATATAAATGTGGACTGTTATTCTGCTTCTTCAACTTTTTCATTTTTTCCCTCTGTTGAGATGATCCTCCTTATGCTATCTCAGCTGTTATTTATTACTAATCTATCCTGTATGTGATATCTGCTATGCTTATTTTTGAATGTCAGTATACTGTATGTATTTGGTCTGACTAGCGCTTAGGCGCAGTTCATGAACTGTATTTGGCGTTTTACAAATAATAAAATCAAATCAATGATCACACATGGAACCAGGGACGGACGGACTATTCGGGCACTCGGCACTGCCCGAGGGCCCCATTCCACTAGGGGGGCCCATTAGGGTTGCCAGCCTCAGTAAAACCAGGGACAGTTTTTTTTTTACATCTGTCCCTGAAATGTCCCTTACCGACATCCTTTTGGTCTAAAAATCCTAAGATTATAGCTGTCCCGCCGGTACCTTTTCAGTGTGTGCATGTATATTCTGTGTGTATGTATACTGTGTGTGTATACTGTGTATGCATACTGTATGTGTGTGTATACTGTGCGGCCCCATAATCTATTGCCCGGGGGCCCCATAATCTCCTATTGCCGGGGGGGTCCTATGAGTTGTCAGTCAGCCCCTGCATGGAAGATATTTTTACTAAGGTCTAGTACCTATTCTGATTGATGTAACTATGTATTTCCAAAAATATTTACCATAGGTGTGCACAGCCTATTGCATTAGGGTGTGCACCTCAAAGCTCAAACACACATGATCCCTGATCAGCCTTCCGTTTTGTTTGTCCAATTTTAAAGTATAACTAAAGGCAAAACTTGTTTTAGGTTTGGATAGCGTGGAAAGGGGTTAGAACACTTGTTTTATTATAGTCTGTGTGCCGGTTGGGGAGATCCCCTCTCTCTATTTTTCCTGTATATCATTATCATCGAAAGTGAAAGTAAAAGAAAACTCTAATTTTGGGCTGTCCCCAGAAAAGTAATAGAGGGAAAATCTTCCAATGGGGGCTCCAGTTCTGATGACCTGGGGGTCCCCAAGGAATTCCCTTGATTTGCAGAGATTATCTCACTTCATGTTTTGGCTATTGGACAGGAAATTAATGTAAATCTCCTCAATGGGACAAAGATGGCAAAAAATAAACTCCCTTACTCTATCCAAAATGGAAAAAAAAATGTTTTCCCCATAGTTCAACTTTATTTGAACAAGCTGAAGTTAGAAGCTGGTTGGCTACCATACACAGCTGAACCAGATTTTGCATGTTTTTGTTTAGCGTTTTCCGTTATGCTGTAACGCATCTCAATGTGGCGTGCCTTAGGAGAATTACATACAAGATGCCAAAAAAGAAAACACTGTAACTTAATGACACATTGCAGACTTGCAGATGTGCATTCGCAATGCACACATTAACACACACCCTAAAATTGACATGTATGTAAAAGAGTGAACTTTTGTGAGACTGAAATGCCTTGCTACACCTGAATTAATGGCACTAGCTGTAAAGAGGAAGTAATATAATTACATATTACATTTTACAGATATGCAAACGAACATTAATGTTTTGCATTACTAGTGAGAATGAATGCAGCCCAACCTTTACTGACAGCATAAGTTTGAGTGATGGGCCCAAAGGTTATGACCTGTACATATGATCAACATGGTCAATTAACACTGGGTGTTATAAAAAAAAATCCACATTGCATAACATTGCTGTTTTTACATCACATTGTCAATAATATCTGCTACACAGCCTAGGCCGCAGATGGTACTGCGGGTCCACTCATTGCCATTGTCCCACCTCAGGAGAGAACGGAACACACTTAAAGCTACACAAACGCCTGACTCACTTGTACAGCCAGTGCCCACGTGTAGGAGTCTTTCGGGAGTCTGGACTGTGTCACTTTGGGTCACTTAAGCTGTTTCCATTTATTTACACTGTTTTAATTTGGTAATGATTCCAAGCCCCATTTTATGCCACACTAAGAAGTCATACAAGTGTGAATTTGAAAGCAAGGTCACACCCTAGAAATTGCTACCACCAACTGCTAAAGTTTTTTACAGCTGATACAAGCCAGAAGAGGAAGTGTACCTGTTAACTTTTTTTTAATTAACTTTTTTTTTTTGCGTTCCTACTTGACTGACTAGTTGACAGTTTTTTTCAGTACATGTAATCTATTAATAAGCTACAGGTAAATGTACTTTTACATATGCTGCATACACTAAAAAGCAAGAGTTTTTCTGTTGCTTATGTGCTATAGGATATTTTTGATTATTATTGCTTCTAATTACATTATTGCTATTATAGACCCAATACTAATCAAATACAATGACTTATGCCTGGTACACACAATGAGATTATCGGATAAATGATCATCCATTTTTTTTTCTATGCCAATCTCATATTGAAAATAAAGAGTTTACTAGACATGTGCATTCGTTTTCGTCAGAATGCATTTTCATTCAAATTTTCGGGTATTTTCGTTATCCTTTTAACAAACAAAAACGAATGCGAAGAATCCGAAATCCGAAAGATCCAACATAAAAAAATGCTTTATCTTAGTTTTAGTTACTACAACAGTTCGATATAGATAGGAGATTCGACATGATGCTGACAATAGCAATCTGTGTCTATCGAACATGTGGTCGAATGTGCCTAATCTTAACTCTATTAGTCCAAGATTATTCTACATAGAGAGGAAAGATTCAACATAGAGAGAAAAAATTTGACATTATAGAGAGAGTATGTTATGTTTTTTATTTTGTTTGTTTATTTTTTTTTTGTGGTGGTTTTACTGGATGGACTTTTATCTTTTTTCAAACTAACTATGTAACAGTGTGAGGGTAGACCATTCAACATGAACGACAAAGATTCGATGAAGCAGCGAAAAACATGAAAACCTTAAATCTGTCATTGAAGGCTTATGGTGTCTGTCGAAAGTTCTAAGAAGATTCGACAAGCAGCTAAACTGTACAACACCGCAATCGTACATTTCCGGTCAAATGCTCGGCCCATAGGCTATAGAAGAATTTGAATGTTGGTTGACTAGTAATAATAATTTATAAATATAATTATTACTAGTGTCATACAACATTAGAATTCTTCTATAGCTTTTAGGCGGAACATTTGGCCGGAAATGTACGATTGCGTCGTCGTACAGTTTAGCTGCCTCGTTGAATCTTCTTAGAATATTTGACAGACACCATAAGCTTTCAATGACAGATTTGACCTTAATTAATTGGGATTTTCGGACTAATGCATTTTTTAACTAAACTAAATTAATAAAAAACTAATTTTGGTAGTAAAGAAATAAATCGGACGAAAACGAAATTCTGAAACAAAATAGTGTGCACATGTCTAGAGTTTACTAAAGTGACAAAAATTCTCGTACAACAGAATAAAAATTTGGGAAGTGATATAATGTGTTGTAGTATATTTGTATTGTATTTTCGAATGACAACGGTACTGATTAAATAAAAATCGTATCGTATGAGAACATTTTTCATGCTTGTCCGATCTAATAATATTGGATGAACTGTCGTGATTGGCTTCTCGAAAACAGTGTAGTAATGATCAGATTATCATATGATCGATTCAAACGCAGTATTTTTCGTAGTATATTTGTATTGTATTTTTGAATGACAACTATACTGATTGAATAAAAATCGTACGATCTGGTGTCGTATGAGATATAATATTGGATGAACCTTCGTGATCGGCTCTCGAAAACTGTGTAGTAACAATCAGATTATCATACAATCGATTCAAAAGCGGTGTTTTTCGTACATTTTTTTTTATCATGTGTACGGGCCATTACATGGTACAATACACTTGCTATAGGCAGTGTTTAACTGCATAAATATCAAGATACTGTATTTATTTTTTATGATAACTGTCCTGATTTTGGTAGGAAATGTCCATAAATAAATAAAAAGAATTCTGGAGTTTAAATTAAAAATTGTACAGCATTTGGAATATTTTTGTCCAGGAGCCAATGTTTTTTTAAAGGGTCACTAAAGGAAAAAAATGTTTTTGCTGAAATGACTGTTTACAGAGTATAGAGACATAAAAGTTAACTGATTCCTTTTCAAAATGATTAAAAATAGATAAAAATCAATCATATAATGTGCCTGCAGGTTAGTTTCACTTTTGAACTGGCTTCATGTTTCTGCAAAGTAGAAATAGACACACAGAACAAAAACAAATCCAGGGCAGTGTTTTTTTTTTTTTTAAATGAATCTGATAGGTTCTGGGAAGTTTTAGAAACACAGTAATGACAGCTTAAACCATCATAAGAAAGCTTCCAGCACTGTGGTTATAAGGAAACAGACAAGCAGGAAGTGTGGAGAACAGAGCAGGATTACAGCAACTTCAAAGCAAAAACGAACAATAAGAACATGAAACCAGTACTGCAGTAAGGTAAAGGAAGCTATTTAGCTAAAAAAAAAAATCCTTTAGTGATCCTTTAAGTTATAGCGGCATATAGCAGTTTATAGGAAAAAGGCATTTTACTACCCAGATTCTTACTTTAAAATTATAACTACAATTTGTAATTTTCCTGTCTGAAAGTTCACATTAAAATGTTTATTCTATTATGCACTCTGTAACTGGAACATAGTTTTAAATATCTATAGCTTTTATCAAGATGTACCTTGTGATAGAGGAAAGATGCTTTGCAATAGACATACCTTTAAAACTTCTATTTGGGTATTCAAATATTTTTTGAATATATAATTGGTCTTTTAATTTTTCTGAGACTAGACGGAAACAAGACAGGATTTGTTTTTAATGTATTTTATGTTCATGCACCAATTTTGCACATGTTCAGAGATAATTACCATGGTTTATTTTCATTTGATGGGTAGACACTTGGATGTTGAATGTTGCTGAGCCATTGTAAAAATGAACCACTCTATTAACTAAGTTTTATAGTTTTAGACAGCATTTCTAAACTGACAATGAGTTGACAAATACAGTGAAATACAATTCTAATATAACTTTATGGTGATTGTATAAGAGATACCTTTTGGTCTTGTACATATATCACAAGGACGCTTTTTAGTAGTTTTATAGAACAATTCTTCTCACCTATGAACAATAGAAATTTGAAACTAACATCTCTTGAAAACCCAATGTTTTTGTGTTTTGATTATTGAATTTGTCTAGATCAGGGGTGTCAAACACAATTTCATCATGGGCCGCATCAGCATTATGATTGCCCTCAAAAGGGCCAGTTGTATCTGTAAAATTAGATGTCCAGCGCATCCCCGCCCCTTACATTAGATGTCAAGAGCCAATCCAGCATCAGAAGTTGAGTCCCCCACCCTCTCTTACATCAAAGTGCACCCGCATTTCCTTATGCTGCTGATGGGAAGAAGCTGTATGCATTGCTTGAAAGCAGAAAGTAAGGGCCGAAAGTAAGACCAGAGGAGGGTTGGAGCTCTTTTGCTACTGCAGGAGAGGTGCGAGGGCCACATGAAATGGCCCAGTGGAACGGATTCAGCCCATGGGCCTTGTGTTTGACACATGTGGTCTAGATGATCTTACAGAAAGTATACACACCTGATTTATAAATGCTACCAATTCACGTACTAGGCCATCAATCTCAAACAATACAGCAAGGATAACTTACTCTGATTTACTAAGAGTCCATGCAAACTGGGCTTAAACAATTCTCCTTGTACAGGAGCTTTGCGGGTATTTTTCTCCTACCTGTAGAAGCAGCTCAATGTTAAATATATGAATATTAAACATGTTACACTTACCTGCTCTGTGCAATGTCGGTGCACAGAGCAGCCCTGATCCTCTTCTTCTGGCTCCTGGCTTAACCCCCTGACTCTGAGTGTCCCCACAGCAAGCCTCTTGCTATGCTGTGGCCACTCATGCTGGCTCACTCTTGAGCCCCTCTCTGTGGCATAGAGGGTTTCCCAGCTCCACCCTAACCCCCCACCACACTGCCTGTGATTGACAGTAGCAGGAGATTTTAGCTCCCACTCCTGCCTCACTTTCCAGTGAGGAGAAAGAGAGCAGAGAAAGCCGCTGTTCTCAGGTAGTGTTGGATCGAGATTAGGCTCAGGTAAGCATAAAGGGGGTATGGGGGGGATGTACACAGAAGGTTTTTTACGTTCAGAACCATTTTAATGTTTATCTAAAGTCAAGAACAAATATGTAATATTATGTAACTTAAGAATCCTTAGGTGTAGTTTCTGAATTGTTTTCACTTTTTTAGTTTATTTTCACCTTGTGATTCCGCAAGTAACATACTCCTTGTCCTCAGAGGGGCACTTTCAATCACCATACTGTATTTATAGAGGAGCAGTGCCGTCACACTTTGGACATAAAGGAGTTGATATACCAAAGTGCAGCCTTACCTCATTTACTAAGCTCTTGACCAACTGC
The DNA here is from genome assembly GCA_029574335.1 of Rana kukunoris. Lineage (NCBI taxonomy): Eukaryota > Metazoa > Chordata > Amphibia > Anura > Ranidae > Rana > Rana kukunoris. The sequence continues at coordinate 115,801,308 of CM056055.1, read as the reverse complement.
ATTTGCAATTTGTAAAGTGCACAGTCTATTTGCCTTTAGTAAATCAACGCCACAATGTACAGTATTTTTTATTATTTTTTTTGCTCCTCACAAACAGATATAACAAAACACTTTCAATCAGTGGCGGTTTCCCCTCACCCCCAATCTATGCATCCAGACCTTAATCTACATGCAGGCCGGCGGACGCATGGATTTCAATGGGGGCTTTCTTTTTTTGAAGCACATGATTAGAGCCTGAGGCTTTACTTGCTTAAGGACTGGCCCATGTAGATATACGTCGGCAGAATGGCACGGACAGGCATGTTAATGTACCTGTACATCCCCTTTAAGTGCTTGTCCGTGTGGTCGCCGCGCTCGTGACCCTGCCGCCATCCCTGTGAGTTGGACCGTGGGTCCCGCGGACTCGATCGCCATGGGGATCCCCACAATCGTCTCACGGAGGTATAGAGTGGGGAGATGCTTGTGTAAACAAGCATCTCCTTGCTCTGCCAAGTGAGAATGACACTGATCTCGGCTCCGTGTACTCGGAGCGGAGATCAGTGTCATGTAACCTAGAGCCCACCCCCCCCTACAGTAAGAATCACTATGCTAGGCACACTTAACCCATACAGCGCCACCTAGTGGTTAACCCCTTCACTGTCAGTGTCATTTTCACAGTAACCAGTGCATTTTTATAGCACTGATCGCTGTGAAAATGACAATGGTCCCAAAAATTTGTCAAAAGTGTCCGATATGTCCGCCATAATGTTGCAGTCATGAAAAAATCACTGATCGCCGCCATTACTAGTAAACATTTTTTTTTTTATAAAAATGTCATAAAAATATCCCCTATTTTTTAAACGCTATAACTTTTGCGCAAACCAATCAATAAACCAAAAAAATTTAGAAGAATACATTTCGGCCTAAACTGAGGGAAAAAAAAATATATATTTTTGGGGGATATTTATTACAGCAAAAAGTAAAAAATATTGATTTTTTTTCAAAATTGTCGCTTTATTTTTGTTTATAGCGCAAAAAAATTAAAACCGCAGAGGTGATCAAATATCACCAAAATAAAGCTCTATTTGTGGGAAAAAAAGAACGTCAATTTTGTTTGGGAGCCACGTCGCACGACCGCGCAATTGTCAGTTAAAGCGACGCAGTGCCGAATCACAAAAAGTGGTCTGGTCCTTTAGCTGCAAAATGGTCCGGGGCTTAAGTGGTTAATTGGCTTCAAAAAGGGTGGGCTCAGGGCACAAATTTGGCCGGTTCTCATTCATGAGGAGTCAACCTAGTGATCTTCTTGAAGGGGAATGTTGAAAAATGTATGTTCAATTGGCTCCAGTGCTGATCGATGTATTCTGTCAGTGGAGGAGTCACCACTGTCAGTATACAATAGCACAGCAGGCAGGATTCCTTCATCCACTTCAAATGTGTGGATTGGAGAATCTGTTTTTTTTTTTTTTTTTTAACCAGCTGATAAAAAAAATGTTTTTTAAATGTATGGCCAACTTTAATCAGGTATGCAGGTAAATAGAACCCATACAGGCATAAAATCATTGGTACACTGGGTACACACTCAGCATGTATTGGAGTGATTGTGGTTGTGTATCTGTGTACCAAGCAGTAGGATTGTGCATCATTATCACTTGTGCTAACACTTGTTATTGTGTTTACTGGGAGTCGTTCTATTATACTTAGAGTGTTTAGCACTGATTTTATCACAAAAACTCTACCTACACTATAATACTATCTAGTAGATAAACACGGTTTATGATAACCTTTTCATGTGCATGACTAGTTCAGACTAGACAGATTTTGAAGCGGTAACATGATCAATTTAGAGCCATAGTAATACCATGTGACACAGGTCATCCACATATACTAGTGCAATTATGTTTAAAATATAACATTTAAATGTGTAGTGCATTCACATATAGCAATATAACAAATAAAATGTAAGCGGCATTGCAGGAACACAATAAGCAACTGGACACTCTGCCATTTTGGATGAAGGGTTTGAGTTGTATTTGTTATAATTTGTTTGGTGGGGGGATGTAATCATTAAAAAAAATTGAGATTGAACTTTAAGTAAATTTGGTCTTTAAGCTAAATCTATCACATTGCACATTCAGGTCAAGGTAACTGATATCTTTATAGCTTATTTTCTCTGTTACAAATGCCTACTCTTAACTCCCCTGCTGTCTCTTTTGCCAGCTGGGTTACAGGTACTGGTACTTGCCTTGTACTTCTGAGTATGGGGAGCATGTGATCTCTTCCCTTTCCTCCCACTGTACAGTGTACACCTGGTCAGAAGCCAATCGCTAGGCTGAGCACTGTCATGTAGGGCTAGGGTTGTTAACCTCTTTTGAGCTTTGCCATGGCATCGTCACAGATTTATTTCAAATTCAATCGGTCACTCAATATTTTGCAATGTGTTTGTACAGTTCAACAAATGTATTAAACCGGACATTTATCTTGGGGAGATTAATAAAAAAAATTATAATACAAGTCGTCATCAAATGATTATAAGTAACAGTAAGTACACAACAAAGCTATTTTTTGTTGTTGTTTTATTTGAAGTGACTGTAAAAATAATCTTAAAAAACAATACATCTGTAAACACTTTTATATTTATAAGATAAAAATAAAAACTTGAAACATTTACAGCCACTTTAATGCATTTTTCGCATTAAGGTAAAACATCCATGATGAGGTACCCCTAGCCCCCCCCCCCCCATTTACCTGGCTCCTCTTACAATCCAGTGCTGTGCATGTCTGCAGCAGCGTTGCTCTCTCCCCTTCTCCTCACACAGAAGCAACAGCAGGAGCCATCGAATCCTGCGACTCAGGAGCGAGCATGCATGCCTCATAGCAAGCACCTTGCTGCATGGGCACTCACAGAAGAGGAGGAGCAGACAGCACCAGTAAGGAACCCAAGAAGAGGAGGTTTGAGGCCTCTCTGGGCAATACCATTGTATGGAGAAAGCCAGTATAAAATGTTTCATTATTTAAGAAAAACATTTTTTACAATCACTTTAAAGATGAACTCCAGGCAACCGCTAAATACATAGTTAGTACACAGATATAGGAACTGTATTATCTGCAAAGAGGATTGTAATTTTGTCCAACCACTTAAAGGATCACTAAAGGATTTTTTTTTTTTTTAGCTAAATAGCTTCCTTTACCTTACTGCAGTCCTGGTTTCATGTCCTCATTGTTCGTTTTTGCTTTGAAGTAGCTGTAATACTTCTCTGATCTCCACACTTCCTGCTTGTCTGGCTCCTTATGAAAAAACTTATGCTAGCTTTTCACTGTGGTCCATGATCAAAGAGGTGTGATTACTATGGGCCAGATTCAGGTAGATCAGAGCATCTTTGCTCTGGAGTAACGCTTCTCATTTACGCTACTCTGCCGAAATTTTAGGAGCAAGTGCTGTTATTCATGAAGCACTTGCTCCTAAAGTTGCGGCAGCGCATCGCAAATGAGCCGGCGGAATTCAAATTGGGCAGGTACGGGGCGTGTAGTATTCAAACTAAGCGCGATCCCGCGGCGAACGTACTGCGCATGCGTCGAGTGTCAATGCATCCCAGTGCGCATGCTCCAAATTCTGTCAGTGAACGTCAATGACGTCACATTCCCATTCATGAATGTTTTACGCAAGCGACGCGATTTGTTTTTTTTTTGACGCGATGACGACGCCTATACTTAACATAGGATACTCCACTAGGGGGCTGCTTTATCTATACGCCGCATATTGCTTCCGGAAACGTCGTAAAGTCACTGCGTCGCACCCAAAAAAGATTGTGAATTGCCGATTCCCGCTCATTAACATATTTTTTGAGCGTAAATCGGCGGGAACGCCCCCGGCACCATTTTTAAGTTGAAGTAACGATGCGATGGCGAAATTCAATTGCGCCGATCGCATCGGAACTCCAACCTGGCGTTTCTTGTTTTCTGGTTACAGAAAACAAAAACGCCGGCTTAAAGTGACAGTTAGGCTGGCGGATCCATTGATCCGCCAGCCTAACTCTACCTGAATCTGGCCCTATGTGTCTAAAACTCCTCAGGACCAATCAGATTAATTTAAAAACAAACATTGCCCTGTATTTGTTTGTTTTTGTTCTGTGTGTCTCTTTACTTCACAGAAACATGAAACCAGTTTAAAAGTAATACTAAAACTGTAGGCACATTATATGATTGATTTTTATCTATTTTTAATCATTTTTAAAGGGAATCAGTTAACTTTTATGTCTTTATATCCTGTAAACAGTAATTTCATCAAAAACATGTTTTTTCCTTTAGTGACCCTTTAAGTCATTCATGCTTTTTTGCTAGACACTGCAGTTAGAAAGGTGATGCCATTTATTCTGTTACAGTTAAAGCTTAACTCCACTTTTGTCAAGTAAAAAACATTCCCCTCTAGGTGATCTATGTACATGCAAGGATTATAACAAACTTTGTTGCAGATTCCTACCTTTTGTTATTCTGAAGAAATCCCTCTGCGTTTCTCTGTGCCTCTGTTCTGAGTGAGTCTAATGGGAGTGGTTTCATAATAAACTGTCAGGTGTGCAGAAGCAAATCTGCTGGGCCTGCATCCCTTTAAATGTGTTCCTATTAACCACTTCCGGTCCGCGCTATTGACATAATACGTCAGCAGCGCGGACCTGAGGCGCCGGGGTCACGTCTTTGGACGTGATTTGCTTGTAATTCCCCCGTGGCGCGCGGCGGGGAAAAACAGTCCCGACGCATCACCGAGGATCCGATGCGTGTACCCGGTGGCCGCGATGTCCGTCAGGTACACGCGATCGTCGGTGAGAGAGCAGGGACGTGGAGCTGTGTGTGTAAATACAGAGCTCCACGTCCTGTCAGGGAGAGGTGACAGATGCTGTTTCCCTTGTACATAGGGAGACAGCATCGATCACCTCCCCCAGTCACCCCCCTCCCCCCACACAGTTAGAACACACCCAGGCAATACATTTAACCCCTTCCTTACCCCCCTAGTGTTAACCCCTTCAATGCCAGTCACATTTATACAGTAATTGGTGCATATTTATAGCACTGGTCGCTGTATAAATGTGAATGGCGCCAAAATCGTGTCAAAAGTGTCCGATGTGTCCGCCGCAATATCGCAGTCAAAATAAAAATTCGCAGATCGCCGCCATTACTAGTAAAAAAAAAATATTTAAAAAAAATCATAATTCTGTCCCCTATTTTGTAGGTGCTATAACTTTTGCGCAAAGCAGTCACTTATTGTGATTTTTTTTTTTTTTTTTTTTACAAAAATACGTAGAAGAATACGTATCGGCCTTAACTGAGAAAAAAATATATATTTTTTTTTTAAAAATTGGGATATTTATTATAGCAGCAAGTAAAAAATATATATATATTTTTAAATTGTCGCTCTTTTTTTTGTTTATAACGCAAAAAATAAAAACCGCACGGGCGATCAAATACCACCAAAAGAAAGCTCTATTTGTGGGAAAAAAAGGACGCCAATTTTGTTTGGGTGCCACATCGCACGACCTCGCAATTGTCAGTTAAAGCGGCGCAGTGCCGCAAGCTGAAATTTCGCCTGGGCACGAAGGGGGTTTATGTGCCCAGTAAGCAAGTGGTTAAAGGAATCTCTCTAAAAAAAAAATGTATATGCGCTATATTATTTTTTATTTTTTTGCTATTTTTTCACCCCACGAAAGTGGAGTTACCCTTTAACCTCCCTGGCGGTAATCCCGAGTCTGGCTCGGGGTGAAAATCCAGTACCATTAGCGGTATCCCAGAGCCAGACTCAGGATCACATCGCAGTATCCAGGCAGGAAGTTACTTACCTTGTCCCTGGATCCTGCAATGTCTCCCCGCTGTGATTCACACTCGATTTACACCCGAGTGCCGCCAAGCTCCGTTCCCTGCGATGCTACGATGCACGGGGGCAGAGATCGACTTACTCTGGAAATGCGTAATTGTATTATTTTTTCACTGTGCATTAGGTCACATTCAATTATATTATATTATTATATTAATTTTACTATATTTTCAGCCAAGGCTTACATTTGTAGTTTGACCAATAAATATTGTTAGGTTGCATCCTGCCCTTTTTTGCATTAAATGCAATGTGTTATGGAGAGATGTGAATCTGCCTCACAGGTGATTGCCCTGGTGGCAATTTTTTAAGTCATTTTTTATCAATAGAGGTTAACAAATGATATATGACCTGCCCTTTTGCTGGGTTGCTTGTTGAGAAAAGTGCCAGTACTTTGCCATCATTTTTGTATAAGTCTGACACCCACCTTTAGTCCAAAAGTGCAGTCTGATGCTAGTGACACACTAAAGATATTCAAGCAAATTAAATTACTTTCAGCCAGCTATTAATTATAAATCTTTAGTGCTGGAGGTAGGTGGCCTTGACCGTTTGGTTGTTTTTATGCTGTTTAGGTTTAAGGACACATACCAGTTCCTGCATGGCTGTCAAATTGGGACCAGTCGCGTAAAGTCGCGTTCCATTTGATATGAATGGGACTGTAGAGATACAGATGAAAGGAACACCTGTGCATCCCATGTGAGCAAATATGGTCATCGTATATATGTACTCTTAAATACACCCGTGTAAACAAGGCCCTAGGTCAGGAATCCTCAAACTACTGTTGCGGAACTACACATCCCATGAGGCATTGTAAAACTCTGACATTCACAGACATGACTAGGTGTGATGGGAATTGCAGTTCCTGAACAACTTGAGGGCCGTAGTTTGAAGACCCATGCCCTAGGAAAATGGTTGAAACTGCTTAAAACTGCTGTGTGGGCCAGCATAAGGCAATACATTTTCCTCAAGTCCAAGATAGGCAAATCTCTAAATGTATAACCAAACTACTACGTGTGTAATCTGACTAGTGCCTGCCATCTCAAATACTAGCTGAGAGCTTATGTTCTGAGATGAACACTGACCAATTTCCTAGCCTAGGCTTTAGCAGTACAAACTAAGAACAAAAATCAATATGTTGCCTAATGATGCGGAAACAAAATGGAGGCTCGAATCATTATGTAGAGAAGTTGTATGTTTACAGGGCTTGTAAACATACAAGTTCCAGCAGCTAGGTTTTGGGTCAATTATCCAGTACATACAGTAAGACAAGTAGTACCTTTCCTTTAAATGTACAAGTCATAGCATATTAGCAGTATGTTTTTTATATTTCCTTCGGTGCTAAATATGTCATCATAGGTATTATAGAGTCAAATTACCAAAAAGTGTAAAAAAATTGATTACTTAACTCAGTAAATGAAGTGAAACTGTATACGATACAGTAATCTCCCATTTAGCGTTGTATTGAATGGTATATGTCTACATAGAAAGTTCTAAGCACAAAACTAGGGAGCTTATTTTTAATAATTTGAGAAAGAGTCAGGGAAAAGGTTGTTGTCTGTAATGACCCATTAAATTCCATGCCATATTTCCAGTAAAAAAATGGTTTATGACTATGAACAACAACTCTAATTTTGCTCCCATTTTCTTATATAGATTTTTAAAATGGTGTTTTATGAAACTTTGGCTGATGAATAGGCAAGATCTTGCATATAGAGCCCCAAAATCACTCAATGTAAGACTGGGTCCTTTAAATGTAATCTCATCCCTCGTGTGTCATAGCTCAGGAAATGCCTCAACTTTGGAATGTTGGAAAGAGTCACAACATGAAGTATTATCATGTGAAAGGTTTCAAAAATTGTCTGGTATGCACATGCTCAGTCACAATTAAATTGTATGTAAAAATAAAACTTTTTGTTAGTTGTAGATAGAGTAGGGAAGTATTACAAACTCTATTATGTTACATTTCGCTGTCTATGTGTCTCACTGGGGAAATACAATTTATTGATCAAAATTCGACCAGTCCTGTCTATGGGCATTCCTGTTCAAGACTGTTGGTAAATTTTCATTTGATCAGCGCATGCCGCCAATCGGCTGCAGCTCAGACAGCAGAGGAGTTCCACTGTCAGAATACAATAGCGCAGTATGGAAGATTTTGGCATCTACCTTGAACGTGTGAAATAGGGAATTTCGGTTTTTTTGATCAGTCCACCAGCTTATCAAAAAAACTGATCAAGTATGGCCAGCTTAAAGTGGGTGTAAACTCTTTTTTTTTACTTGTACGTACAGGTAAGCCTATAATTCTCACTGCATACAGCCGGTGATGTCACTGGCACATGCACTCTGAACGGACAACATATCCATGCCATACCTTCAGAGCTCTGTGTCGGGGTCTGTGACTCCTGTACACATACGCAAATGTGACGTGATCACCTCGCAGCCAATCAGACAGCCCGAAGGGCGCAAACCCGGAAGACTTTGTGCTAAGGTAAGTATTTCATAGTTTGCTAGTATGCAATGCATACTAGCACATTACACACTCTAAGGATATGCTCGAAGGTTAATCGAATGCTGTCTAAATTGGCTCTACTATATGTGTCAGGGACCTTAGGTTGTAAGCTGCTTGAGGGCAGAGACTGATGTGAATGCACAATATATATGTAAAGCACTGCGTAAATTGACAACGCTATATAAGTACCTGAAATAAACAAATAAAAATAAATTATGCAATTGTCTTACAGGGCTTAACCCCCTCAGCAGTATTCCCCAGTCTTGCTCTGGATGGAATTTCAGAACCAAAAGCTGTAACCCCGAGCCAGACTCGGGATCGCCTCGCAGTGTCCACAGGCAGGGAATTACTTACCTTGTCCCTGGATGCTGCGATGCCTCCCCGCTGTGTGATCGAGCTGTCTCCTCGCTTGATTCACATAGTGCCCATGTGCTGCCGAGCTCCGTTCTCTGCATTGTTACGACACACAGGGTGGAGATCGGCGCCAAATTAAAAAAAGTAAATACACACAATACATACAGTATACTGTAATCTTATAGATTACAGTACTGTATGAAATAAATACACACACCCTTTGTCCCTAGTGGTCTGCCCAGTGTCCTACATGCACTTTTATATAATAAAAACTGTTCTTTCTGCCTGCAAACTGTAGATTGTCCATAGCAACCAAAAAGTGTCCCTTTATGTCAAAAGTGGTTTTAGACCAGCTATAAAACAGCTAAAATACATTAGAATCACTTGCAGAATTGAGCGATAGCGATTTGTGGGGAAATTCATCATCAAACAATAAAAGTAATGACAGCGACAATTCTGCAACTGAGCAAATTTCTGTGTTTTTGATTTGATTACATTATTTAATATTTTTTTTTATAATTACATTATTATTTGTTATAATTATTTATAGTTATTTATTATATTATAACTTAAGATTTTGTTTTTCAACCTGTATCATACCTATCTACTAGATTTTGGTTTGGACAGATTTAAGTGAGTTATTCCTAAGAATTACAGGCCTACAATGTAAAACGCCAAATTTCCTTGCAAATAATTGTACTGCTTTCAGCACCTAAAATCTGAAATAATCATACCGCCAGGGAGGTTAAAAAAAAAGTGTGGTTTACTACCGCTTTAAGTCTCTTCAAAGTGAACAGAAATCTTATCTTTATGTTTTCACAGAATTGAGTACCTCTGTTGGAGGACATGTTTGCCCTATTTCTCTGATGCCAAAGTGAATATAGTCTTTCCCTCACTTTCTGTCTTGGTATTAGTGGCCACAAGGAAAAAATGGAGGGGCCCAGTGGTGAAACAGACAACAATAAAAACGAGACAAAGGGCCTAATTCTTACCTACTTTATCCAAGACGAAAATATACATTTACATACACTTTAAGGTACATAAAGCAGTCTAATTTTGGCAGGACTGGCCAATGCCCTTTATTTCTATGGGCACTGTCAGAAAACCCTCCTCATCTCAAGGCCAAGAATTCTCAGGAGAGATAGCCATAATTTTCATTGCAATGATGACTTTGATTCCTAAGTGTTTAACTCTTATTTCTTAACATAAACAAACGCACTTCGCCAAGATGAGATTAAATGTTCTGTGAGCTACCAGAATACATACAGATGCAAAAGAACAGTTTTATTGTGCTTGCAAATATGACCGCCCTCCTAAATATCTATGGGTAGCCCCAAAGAACATCTACTAAAGACTCCTGTATTACAGTCTTAAAATTACAAAATCTAGTTACTATGTGATACAAAAGCCTTATAAATTAAACCAAAAATTCCTTTATCTTCCCTGTCTGACTGAGGTATCCTTTTAAGCTTCGTACACACGACCGTTTTTTTTCCGGCAGGAAAACTGCCAGGAGAGCTTTTGGCTGGGAAAACCCGACGTGTATATGCTTCCTCTCAGTTTTCCCGTCAGGAAAACAGCCAGGAATCCTAGCGGGAAAATAGAGAACCTGCTCTCTATTTTCCTGCTGGGATTCCCGGCGTTTTTTTTTCCACCAGATCTACCTAAGGGAATCACTGTGAGGCAGTGCTGATGGAGCATACACACGGCTGGGATTACTGTCCAAAGCTCCATGGCAGTTTTGTGGGGTTCTCAGCATCAAGAAGGATATTTTTCATCACATGACAACAGCATATATATCAAAAATAGTAAACAACAAGTCCATTCCAGTCTTGTAAATCACTAAAAGCAGCGCTAATCATCACTCTCATCCGACTGATAGATCATTTCCTACGAACAGTTCATAAGAAGTAAGGCAGACAAGCAAAGCGTATCTCCCTGTGATTAATGTTGGTTCAGAAGTTTTTTCTTCACTCCAAAATAGCATCCACCATGTATCACAAGCCCCCTTTCGGGTATGTACTCACCAGAAAGTTGAGTATAGTAGGCACTGCATGTAGGTGTCTTTAATCAACTCCAGGCTCACACTCCGTTTGATCTCCCCAAATGGTGCTGTACGTATCCACACAGCTGGAGTAGTGGGCTTGTGTGGGCCGAATGCCCTCCCTGGTCACCGTCTCGGGTGTATATCTTTTTCTCTATCTTTTCCCCTTCCCCTTTTTCCCTTTCCTTCCTTTCCCCCCTCTTCCTTTTTGTTGTTTTTTAGGCAGTTTTTAATGTTTTTAGCGAGTGTTAGAATGTCTATATGTTTATTGTAACCGCCACTCGATTTTATGTTGTTTTTAAAGTTTGTTCTTTTTTGTATGTATCTGGTAACGTGACTGGATGGGAAGCAGGCGCATCGATGCAAACATGTTTTGTGAATTATGCGCCTTGTATAAGAAACAAACAATAAACAATAAACAATAATATCTTTATACCGATATCCCAAATGAAATCCAAGCGAGATCTTGAAGGATGGCCAGAAGAAATCTTCAATAATGTTGTGTTGTAGTGAGTAATGCTCACAAAAGGTCCGATCGGGGGGAAAACGAAGAAAAAAAGGGGAAACAACTCCTCATAGCGTAAAAAGGTTTTAATCAAAAATCAAAAAAAGGATACACTATAAAAAAAGTCCAAACAGGAAATCCAAATAGGCACACATAAGAACTGTCCAAATGGATAAAAATTCCACAAAATGTTGTCTTATCAGACTTTAACAATATCACCCTTGCTAAAGTCTGATAAGACAACATTTTGTGGAATTTTTATCCATTTGGACAGTTCTTATGTGTGCCTATTTGGATTTCCTGTTTGGACTTTTTTTATAGTGTATCCTTTTTTTGATTTTTGATTAAAACCTTTTTACGCTATGAGGAGTTGTTTCCCCTTTTTTTCTTCGTTTTCCCCCCGATCTGACCTTTTGTGAGCATTACTCACTACAACACAACATTATTGAAGATTTCTTCTGGCCATCCTTCAAGATCTCGCTTGGATTTCATTTGGGATATCGGTATAAAGATATACACCCGAGACGGTGACCAGGGAGGGCATTCGGCCCACACAAGCCCACTACTCCAGCTGTGTGGATACTTACAGCACCATTTGGGGAGATCAAACGGAGTGTGAGCCTGGAGTTGATTAAAGACACCTACATGCAGTGCCTACTATACTCAACTTTCTGGTGAGTACATACCCGAAAGGGGGCTTGTGATACATGGTGGATGCTATTTTGGAGTGAAGAAAAAACTTCTGAACCAACATTAATCACAGGGTGATACGCTTTGCTTGTCTGCCTTACTTCTTATGAACTGTTCGTAGGAAATGATCTATTAGTCGGATGAGAGTGATGATTAGCGCTGCTTTTAGTGATTTACAAGACTGGAATGGACTTGTTGTTTACTATTTTTGATATATATGTTTATAATTTTAAGCGGCTGCTGAACTTTTGAGGTTGATTTTATATTTTAACCTTATTTTAATTTAATTTAATTGTTTTTACCATATCATTGTTATTTTTCACTATATACATCATTTTTAGAATATTATTTATGGTGATTAGTGAAATTAAGCTATTTAATTACCTATTAGCTGTTGAGCGCCGAGATAGTGAAAGAAGGCCAGGGACTTCACTACTTTTTTTGTACATGACAACAGCAGCCTGAACAATAATAGCTCGTAATTGGAGAGAAAATAAAAGCCCAAACATAACAGACTGGATATGTGAATTGAACGAAATACAATATATTGAAAGACAGATAAGAGAAGAAGGATACATAAATAGTCAAATGCCAGAACTATGGCAAAAATGGGATGAATTTTGGCGCGCTAATAGAATGAAAGAATATTTATAAATGGAAAAATAGGAAGAACTTGAAGGGTCATTGTAAAGGGAACATAAAATTGAAAATAAAAAAGGGAGAGAATAGAGGGTTTCCTTTTTCTTTTTGTTTCTCTGTATGCTAGGTTGAAGAGGTATGCATGTGTGATAGGATGAATGAGAATGGAAGATAGTAGAATATATGAAGATACATATTGTAAGAAATTTTGATAATGTGGTTTATAGATACTGATCAGATTCTGTACATTCAATACTGAATAGGAATAGATATGTAATGTGATAGAATCTTGTTTAATTGCAAACTTTTTGTATTTAAGAATAGACCAATAAAAATAAATTGAAAACAAAACAAAAGCCACACGTTTTTGTCTAATGATTAACCTTTGATTTAACCTTTTATGTTTATATGTAATCAAACAATTGAACTTTATCAATTTATCAATCTAATCATCAGAAAATCCAGTTTCAAAGCAGAAACTATTATAACAATGACAAGTAAACATATTGTTGTCTACATATCTTGCTACTTGAGACTTCTACTCTTTTTTTTACAACCTTCCCTCCCCCAGGAGTTGCTTTTGTGTGTAAGGTGACTTTAGTATATGGTTTACATATGTTACTAGAACATTTATATGTGTTTCCTTGCACTGTATACATTTAAAACTAGCAATATGGTAAAAATAAGTCTGCCAAACCTGTTATTTGAGTTAAACAACTTATGCACACTGCAGCAATGTAAGACAAAGTGTTGTAGAGCTGCTATTATAGAAATTGCTATCATAGCTCAATAAACACTAGTTATAGCGCAATGTTCTCTTAAAAGTAAAACTACAGTTCAATTTATATTCAGATTACTAGAGTATCCCTTGGCATTAAAAATTACCTATGTTACCCACATATGATGGAAGTGCAACAGACCCTTTTGGCGCTTAATTTTTTACCTTTAGGCTACTGTCACACGAGGCAGACTTCGTCGGTGATCACCGCTGAGCCGGCAGATGACAAGTCCCTCTCTGCTCACTGAGCGGGGAGGGGCTTGTGCAGCGCCATTGTCTCCTATGGGGAGATCTGCGGACAGCAACGGACAGCATGTTTTCATCAGATCTCACCCGATCCGATCCGCCATGGACGGATGGGGACGTACCGCCATACGTCTGATTTTGGCGTATCAGATCGGGTCGGATGTCAGCGGACATGTCTCCGCTGACATCCGACGCTCCATGCATGGATCGGCCGTTCAGGTCCGCCGACAAAACTGACAGGCGGACCTGAACGGTCCGCCCGTGTGAAAGGAGCCTAACAATGACCTATATGGTAATTTCTTATCACCGACTCCTAGAAATGTCCATCCTTTCTGGCCCAGTAGCCATCAAAAAACTTTGTTTTTGTGACATTTTCTCTCGGGTTGATAGGCATCTGATTGGGAAATAGGTTGATATAATGAATGATACTATGAGAATGGAAGAACTACTGCCTTATGATACAGATACTACTGAATTTTTTTTTACCCTGTGGATGTTATGAATTCTATATTCTCAGTCAGGTGCCTTAAAAAGTAGATTGTGACCCTGCTTCAAAGAGAAAGGTGGGTGAGTGCACTTAAATGTATGGAGAATCCAAAGGTTTATTAGAAGTAATCTATTAATTAAATCACATCTCAGGACAGGGAACCAACATTGATGTGTTTCATGTTACAATCCCCTAAGCCTCGTACACACACGAGATTCCCGGTGGTAAAAAGTCTGCCGGGAAACCCGAGGGGAAAATCGAGAACCTGCTTCGTAACTTTTTCCCCCTACAAACGACCGGTTTCCTGGCAGGAAAACCGGCATGATAACTTTGGTCGGGAATCCCAGCCGCGTGTATGCTCCATCGCAGTGTTTACCATAGGAAAACTGCTGGGTTAAAAACGTCCGGGAATCCCAGCGGGAAGAAAGAGAGCTGGTTTCTGTCTGGAAAACTGCGATGGAGCATACACACGGCCGGTTTTCCCAGCCAAAAGCTCTCATGGCAATTTTCCAGATGGAAAACCAGTCGTGTGTACGAGGTATGAATCATAACTAATTATACAATTTTTTTTTCCCTGTCCTGAGAGGCTTTGATGTGCTTTTATAGATACATTACTTCTAGAGTGCGGTCACCTACTTTTCTCTTCAAAGCATTTTGAGGTTGCGAGCCGGACTGGCACCTTCTTGTGTGGATTTCTGTGCTAGTATATAGGTGGACTGACCTGGAGCAGCGTATTTGTATTATAGTGATATGTTGTGACCTTGCTTCCCTTAACCTCCCTGGCGGTGTTCCCGAGTCTGACTCGGGGTTAGATTTCTGTGCTACGATCGGTAACCCCGAGTCAGACTCGGGCTCGCCTCGCAGCATCCACAGAGACTGTTTACTTACCTTCTCCGTGGATCCAGCGATGCATCCACGCTGTGTGAGCGAGCGGGTGCTCGCTCGATTCACACAGCGTCCCCGTGTGCCGTCGATCTCCGTTCCCTGCGACGTTACGACGAAATTACGTGCCAAATTCAAAAATGTAAACAAACACTATACATACAGTATACTGTAATCTTATAGATTACAGTACTGTATGTAAAAAATACACCCCCCCCCCATGTCCCTAGTGGTCTGCCCTGTGCACTACATGTCCTTTTATATAATAAAAACTGTTCTTTCTCCCTGCAAACTGTAGATTGTCCATAGCAACCAAAAGTGTCCCTTTATGGCAAAAATTGTTTTAGAGCAGCTAAAAAACAGCGATAATAAATCAGAATCACTTGCAGAATTTAGCGATAACAATTTGTGGGAAAATTCCGTCATTAAAAAAAAAAATAATGACAGCAAAAATTCTGCAACTGAGCAAATTTCAGTGATTTTGATTTGATTACATTATTGAATCATTTTTACTATAATTATATTGTTATTTGTTATAATTTTTTATAATTATTTATTATATTATAATTTTTAATAAAAAAAAAAAAAAAATCATACCCGGGATGCCTATTAGACTCTTGTTTGGACAGATTTAAGTGAGTTATTCCTAAGAATTACAAGCCTACAGTATAAAACGCCGAATTCCCTTGCAAATAATGGTACCGCTTTCAGGACCTAAAATCTGAAAGAATCATACCGCCAGGGAGGTTAAAGTGAATGTAAACCCTCCTATCGTTTTCAGCCAAGGAAGCTGCCATCTTGGCCTCTGTTTAATCTACAACTGCCATGATGCTGCACATGTGATCAGTTATGACACCAGCCATTGGATGGCTTGACAGTTTGGTTGAGAGCACAACCAATGGGAGCGTTTCTTTTCCGGCACGTGCCGGAAATGAAAACTGTTCTATGGATGGGTTTACTTCCGCTTTAAGATGACATCTTAACATTTATTTGCACCACACTGCAATTATTTATACTTTCTTCTGAATTTTCTTCTTTTAATTTTTATTTTTTTCTCATATCAGTTCTAGACTTGGACCACCCCTTCCCTCTCTTTTTCCAATCTTTCATTAGTGGTACTGTTCATTTTATTGATTACACTATTTGCACCTTGTATGTTAGGTGTTTGTACTGTTTGACTGCTGGGTTGATTCTTTGGCATGCTCCATTTGGTAGTTTTCAAAATTTGATCCCAGTTTATTAATATATTTAATTGATGATTGTATGTTATTCTATTACCAACTCTAATGTATAGCATTGACTCGTACATTTGCATATTGTACTGCATGTAACTATTCTCTTTTTTCCTTTCGTAAATAGTATATTCAACCATAAATATTACTTACACTTTATGGGCAAAAGTTGGTGAATATCTGATCACCACTTAGGGATGAGCTTCGAGCTCGAGTCGAACATGAGTTTCACTCGAACTTTGGCTGTTCACCCGTTCGGCGAAGAGCGAACAATTTGGGGTGTTTGCGGCAAATTCGAAAATCTGCGGAACACCCTGTAAAAATCTATGGGAGAATTCTAAAGTGCTAATTTTAAAGGTTAATATGCAAGTTATTGTCCTAAAAAGTGTTTGGGGACCCAGGTCCTGCCCCAGGGGACATGTATCAATGCAAAAAAATGTTTTTAAAACGTCTGTTTTTTTGGGAGCAGTGATTTTAATAATGCTAAAAGTGAAACAATAAAAGTAATATTCCTTTAAATTCCGTACCTGGGGGTGTGTATAGTATGCCTGTAAAGTAGCACACATTTCCAGTGTTTAGAACTGTTCCTGCACAAAATATAATTTTTGAAGGAAAAAAGGTAATTTTAAACTACTCGCGGCTATTCATGAATTGAATACAGAGAAAAGTAATTGCCGTTTTTTTAATTACTTTAATCTGTATTGCCAGGACCCGACAATTCATTAATAGCCGCGAGTAATTCTAAATGCCCTTCAGGTCTGGTATGGATATTAAGGGGAATCCTGCCACCAAATAAAAAAAAATGGCGTGGGGGTCCCCCTCAAAATCCATACCAGGCCCTTACCTGAGCACGCAACCTGGCAGGCCGCAGAAAAAGAGGGGGCATGAGAGACGCCCCCCTCCTGAACCGTACCAGGCCACGCGCCCTCAACATGGGGAGAATGTCCCCATGTTGATGGGAACAAGGGCCTCATCTCCACAACCTTTGCCCGGTGGTTGTGGGGGTCTGTGGGCAGGGGGCTTATCAGAATCTGGAAGCCCCCTTTAACAAAGGGGATCCCCAGATCCCAGCCCCCCCCCATGTGAATTGATAAAATTGTTAAAAACCACACAGACACAGCTTTATAAGTCCTTTATAAAAATAAAAATAAAGATTCCAGCTATGTAATCTACTCTCGATCTCCACGCCAGCAATGGAATCCATTCTTGGTATCCAGCGATGGGGTGATCTCCACTCTCATACGATGATATCCAGCAAGGAACACACACGCGATCCTGACTTCACCGGAGACCGGAATGATGCGGCGCTAGCCTGACAGCTCTTATGTAGCTGAGGGCGGGGCCACCCATCACGTGACCCCCATTGACCTGGATGGGTGGTTTCCATTGTATCAGAGGGGGGCAGGGTTACCCATCCATGTCACTGGGAGGCTGAGGGAGGTATATGCGTAAACACGGGGTATGAGGTTAACCACTTATGCCCCGAACCATTTTGCTGGTCAAAGACCAGGCCACTTTTTGCGATTCGGCTGTGCATCACTTTAACTGAATAACAAAATTCATGTCCTTTTTCCCCCACAAATAGAGCTTTCTTTTTGTGGTATTTGATCACCTCTGCGGTTTTTATTTTTTTGCGCTATAAACAACAGAGCGACAATTTTGAAAAAAAAAATATATTTTTAACTTTTTGCTAAAATAAATATCCCCCAAAAATATATAAAAACGTTTTTTTTTTCAGTTTAGGCCGATACAAATTTAAAGGGACGTACAGGTATGCCAATGTGCCTTCCCGTGCCATTCTGCTGACATACATCGGCGTGCAGCGATCGGCAAGTGGTTAAGGCAACATTCTCCGTAATGAGCAACATTTGGTTTTCTGTATATTTGTATCCAGGAAGCTCCAGTCCATTATTGACATGTGCAGTAGTGTACCAAGACCTCACTCCATCTTCCATGACTCCCAGGTTGGGTCTCTAGGACACCCCATACCGCAATCAGATCCAACATAGGGGTACCGATCACTAGGGAAGGAGCCAAGCACCCGAGCTTCTTCACTACGAGAGATCTCCGTCACCTAGGCCAAGTCACCTCAGCTTCCCAACTGGCTGGCTGCTATAAAGCACATAAATACATGTACTATAGTCTCTAGAAGTGGCAACACAACCTGGGTTATATTAACCGACTATTAGGACTCTGGTACTGCATCTTCTTTTCACATTCCACTTCACTGATGGTACTTTATCCATTTCATCTTCACAGTACAATACAGTTCTTGTTAACATCATTCCACATTCAGTTATCCTTTCTAACTTGTGGAGCCTCCTGGAATCCCTTGCCCATAATAGCTTATAACTCAATTAAAGCGGAGTTCCACCCAGGAAAACCACATTTGCCCATCTAGCTTAAAAAAAATTAATAAAAAAAAACGTGAAAAAAAAAAAATACTTACCCGAAATACCTGTTGCTATGCGGAAGTCCGTAATCTGCCTCTTCCACACCGCGGTGTCTTTTCTTCTGCTTCTTCTGCTTGTGAATGGGGCGCGCTGCTTTCTGGGAACTGTGTGTGTTCTCAGAGAGCAGCCGCCCATTCACAAGCCAGCGTGAGACTCACGCAGGCGCAGTAGGAAATGGGCAGTGAAGCCGTACGGCTTCACTGCCTGTTTCCCATAGTGTGAATGGCGGCGCGGGACCCGGAGCGATCGTGGGATCGGCATCGGGGCGGCCATCAGCGCGGGCAAGTAGGACAAGGTAAGTGTCCTTATTTAAAGTCAGCAGCTACACTGTTAGTAGCTGCTGACTTTAAAAAAAAAAAATTGCGGCTGGAACACCATAAAGTCCATAAAGTTCATATGTCCATGTCCTGGGAACCCTGATTGGGTTCTTGCCAAGGGGTGAACAATAAGGCAAAGTTCAATCACATAGCAACCTTATCTCCTCTCTGGTTCCCATACATGGAGCTCTTCCATTGTATTTATATGCCCTTCATAACGGGCGGCACAAAGAACACCTGAAAATAAGACACAACACTTAACCCCTTTAGGAGGCACAATTTAAATACACATTGTAGCAGTAAATAACAAAATAAAACATCTGAAAAAGCATAGAATATACTATACGACAAAACAATTTTAGGCATCTGCCTAAAACCATATACAAACACAGGTTGCTCCAGTCATCCAAAATGATTGCACAGCAGCACCCCTATCACGTATATACAATTCTTTGGAGCTACTCAAAACGCAGGCTGATGTGCAAGCTTTATCCAGAGTGGGGCTGTGTGTGTGTCCATAGACACACACAGTCCAGCTCGGCCACGCCCTCTGCTCACTGGATTTGACTGACAGCAGCAGGAGCCAATGGCTCCCACTGTTCTCAAAAAAGCCTGTGACAGCAGGAAGAGAGGGAGAGAAGACTTGCAGCTGGGCACAGCGCTGGATCGATACAGGAGTCAGGTAAATATTAGGGACTGGCGGGGAAGTTTTTTTTTTTTTCTCAAAGTGATACTAAACACACACCCCTTTATGCCTAACTCTTTTTTATGACATTTATTGCCTACAACTTTAAATCCGTATTGTTTGCTAGAAGATTACTTAGAACCTCCCAAACATTGTATATAGATCTTTTTCTTAACAGAGACCATAGAGAATAAAATGGCGAACGTTGCAATTTTTTATGTCAAACTGTATTTGCGCAGCTGCAAATAAAAAAAAAAACAGTAAAGCAATCTCAATATTTTTGTATAATGTGAAAGATGATATTACGCTGAGTAAATAGATACCTAACATGCATTAAAATCATGTTTTAATATTGCGCACACTCGTGGAATGGCAACTAACTACGGTATTTAAAAATTTCCAAAGACGACGCTTTAAAAATGTCTACAGGTTACCAGTTTAGAGTTCTCGAGTACTGTAGGTCTTGTACTAGAATTATTGCTCTCACTCTAACGATCGCAGCATGTGTGGTTTGAACACTGTTTACATTTGCAGGTGTGAATTATGTATGTGTTCGCTTCTGCGCACAAGCATGGAGGGATGGGGCGCTTTAAAAAAAAATCGTATTTATTTATTTGTTTTCATTTTACACTGTCCCTTTAAAAAAACTTGAAGTCTTCTGTAAACCACAAGTGATGTCATGACATCGTCTAAGGGTTTCTAGATCCGACACCCGATCAAAGCAGATTCCAGCATGAAGGGGTTCATTTATATTGTATGTGGATGTCGATAATGTATGTGTATTTCTGTATGCGGCTCATGGCACTGTAATTTGTTTGATAAAAAATATAATCTAAGTACCTTTTTCCTAGTCGATATACAGCTGTCACATGACCCAGCTCTCTCCCAGCCTGTCTGCAGGGAAAGAAGGAGCTTCTAGTCCTGCACTACTGGTCACATGTTCAAAATAAATAAATAAATCAGCCTTTGGAATACAGAGTAAAAACAAATACATTTTATCAATAAACAAATATATACTTGAAACCAAATTCTTATTATCTTTTAGTAATAACATGGTGTGGGTGGATTTATCCCAGTCTCATGCTGTGTCACACCCCTCCAGCCTGTGTCTTAGAATAACAGGGAGGAGAAGCCTCCATCAATCTACATGTAATATCCCATTGTGTTTAGCTGGTTAGTGGACATGGAGGAGGGAGGAAGACTAGCCTGTTATTTACCACTGTGTATATGCCCACATGTGTGACTCTATAGTCACATAGGCTGCTCAGATATGATAGCAAAAAGAAATGCTCAGTATAGAATCTCTGTGAAAACTGAGCATGTGCAAACACTGCTCTGCAAAATCCCAGACAACAGTAAGGAGCAGTGAGGACTTGGGCAAAAGGTAGAGATAGAGAACAGCAGGATCAACCAGGTTTTTTCCGAATACAGAAAATTAGTCTCATAGTAACTGAGTGAGTATGAACAGCATGTAATATGCCTTTTTTAGATTTTTTTTTATGATGTGGGGTTCACACTGAATCCGAGCGACTTCCCTTCACTGAATCAGATTAGTGTGACTTCAGGTGCGACTTGGCTGACATCTGTGCGACTTCATGCACAGGAGTCTATTCAAGTTGCACCTGAAATTGCAAATAAATAGTGTAGGAACCTTTTTTCAATTTGGTGCGGCACAGAAAAGTCAGAGCCGCACCAATTTAAACAGTTACATTGCCGAAAATAGGGTGCGACTTTTCAAGTTACACCGGTGTGAATGGGGCCACTTTAATGCAGAGAAAGCATTAAGGAAAAAAAAAACCTTTACACTTTAGAACCACTTAAAATTGTTGTGTTACTCGAGCAACACGTAACATCCTTCATTAGCTCCTGAACCTTTCCCTCTCACTTCCATTTGTTTAGATTAGAACAAACAGTGCACATCAGTTGTGGTCATGTACTGCTCTATGAACACTACAGATTGCACAGTATCTATCCAGGGTGAGCACAAGAGGATGGCTATGTTCCTACATACAGTGGGTGGATTTACTAAAACTGAAAAGTGCAAAATCTGGTGCAGCTCTGCATAAAAGCCAATCAGCTTCCAGGATTATTATAATTTTTTTGTCAAAGTGTTATTAAACCCAGGTCCCTGCATTCACTATATCTGGTCTCTTACAGTACACCAAACACATGAAAATGCACATATTTTAGTAAATATAAATTGCTAAATACCCTTTCTCATCAGCAGTATATATCAGTCTTGTAACTTATATCAGTGTCTGGTTAAAGCTTGTAGGAAGAGTTTTAATTTTCCTCTGACTGTCCTATGAGGCTGCATGACCCTTAACCCTCTGGCTGGACAGTGCTGATTGGCCCTGTGATGATCGCATGCACCCCCCCCCCCCCAAAAAAAATAAAATAATACTCTCTAGCAATACACACCAAACTGAGCATGTGCAGAGTGCCTACAAGGCTGTACTATGTACTATGGGGATTGTGGAAGAAGGGGAGAATGAGATGAGACAGGATCATTTTTTACACAATGCACAGGATTAACCCCTTAGGTTTCACAGTGAGTATGACAAGCATGCTTTACTGCATATACAGACTGATCTTGCTGTTGTGAGTTTAGTAACACTTCAAATGAACAAGCTGAAGTTAAACCCTGTGCACTTGAGTCGGGAGACATCGGGCAGTTAAAAAAAAAAATTCCGACATTCGGCCCGTGTGTATGTCAGTCTGTCAGAGAGAAGCCAGCCATTTAGCCAGTGTTCTGTCGAGCAGTGCTGCCCCATCGAATACACTCGAAACTTTGCCTGCGCCATACGTCATAGCACAACCGCTGATTTGCCGATCAGCTTTGATGACGTAATCATGGCGCATGTGCACATTGTAGGAAGTATCCCATTTCAAAGGCACAATTTAAACCTATACAAACATCAGGGGGAGACCGTAGTTCTCATATTGTGCATTGCTACTGCTGGAGACAGCGAGGCACAATGTGAACCCCCCAAAGCCCCCCCCCCCCCCCCCCCACTTTTTGTATAGGTTTTAATTGTGCCCATGAGATGGCATCTCCCACCGAGAGATACCTCCTATGATGTATGCTTGCATTCTGGCACATCACTCCAGTGTGGCTCCGTCCTGCACATGCGCTGGCACTATTCGATGGGGGGCACTTCTCAACAGAACACTGGCTTCTGTTGGACGAGCATGCATAACTCTTGATCAGCGCTCTCAGCCAATGGCAGAAAGCACTGATCGTAGTGGTCTGGCAGGGCCAGGGAAGATTGCTGCACTAACATTGGATGGTTAGTACAGCGGCTCCAGACAGAGCTGACAGGCTTCTCAGTTCAACCCATGGGAAAAATGGAAAAAATAAAAAAAACTTGTAGTGTGTAACAGGCATTAGAAGCTGATTGGCTACTATGCACAGCTGCACCAGACTTTGCACTCTCCAGTTTTAGTAAATGAACCCCAGTGGGACCATGGAGAATGAATGTAGCTGTCCTCTAACAGGAAATCAGACCACGGCAGCAGCAACAAAAATTTTTTGGCATTTTGGAAGTGTCTGAGATCAATAGTTTAGAAGTACAATTGGATAGATTTTTTTTTTAAACCAGCATCAATTATTTAAAACATAAATGTATCATAGTTATTATTATTATTATTATTATTATTATTATTATTATTATTATTATTATTATTATTATTATACAGTTTAAATGTAATATAATATGGAAAAGCCATGATTAAAAAAAAACAGAATTCTGACTTTTAAACTCAGAATTATGTATTTTTTTTATTTATTTTTTATGATGGATGATGGCCCCAGGGCTCTTCCATAAATATAAACTCCTTCATATTTAAAAAAAAAATATATATATATATATATATATATATATATATATATATATATATAAACTCCTTCATATTTCAAAAAAGATATATATATATGTATATATATATATATATATATATATATATATATATATATGTGTGTGTGTATATATATATATAAAATGTCTGATTGTAATGGAGCTGAAATTAAAAACATAAAAAAATTAAAAGGTTAAGTATTTTTTAAAGAGAGAGGAAAGAGATAATGAGAAGAATAGAAGGCAGAGGGAGATATGGAGAAAAAGAAACAGAGGTGGGACATGTATTGTCCCTTTCCCGTAGTTTTTGTATTTTCAGTGTTTGCATACATCTATAAAACCATGAGCAGCTTAGTAAAAAGCGATCTTTATGATATATGTGAACCTTTGCTGCCGACAGCAATGTGACTTGAAATTCTTGCGTTATAGTAAAGAGGGCTTGGCTGACACTTAAATGCCTGTAAAATAAAAAAAAAGAACGAATCGTCCACTTGTGTCCCATGAAATCACACCATGACATCCCTCCAATGAAATAATCCTAAAAGGATCGATTAAGGAACAATCCGAATATACACTCCAGGGGAAGGTAATCGGATATTTGGTTAGGAAATAATTCGTTAAATAAATCGCTCCCCTCGTGTGTGTGTGTGTGTGTGTGTGTGTGTGTGTGTACATCGGCTGCTGTCACACGAGGACCCGACACACAGCATTTTATTGCATTGAACGAAATGACAGCATAAAAAACATTCGCATGGAAATAAAATAGCTGAAAAAATTGTGAGTTCGGCCGATTCTTGAGTGAATTACACAAAGTTTACAAACGAAATCCGTTTAGATTAGTGTGTTTTTCTATAACTTTTCGGCGTTTGAAGAAAACAATGGGGGACTAAATATAGATCTAAATGAGGGTATTGTGGAAGAGTCGGTGATTAGAGAGGATCATTAAATAAATACACAATGGGGGTCATTACTGGGGTCGGGGATTTAATTTAACAATCGCATGTCTACAAATACATAAAAAAAAAATCTGCATATATATATAGTGTCTAAATGCTATAAATGTTTGCATTCCTCTTTTTCATTTATATATAAATCCATCCAGCCCAAAGTCTACATTGATCTGCATTGCATTGACTTCTTAGCGACAATTGCAGCAACACCTCTGTCACTTTCTTCTGAATTTAGATGTTTGCATATATGTTGAAATAAATGACAGTAAATATAATTTTTTGGTGGAAAATTTCGTGTTTTTTTTTTTATTTTTTTTTTTCTCTTTTCCTTCTCTGGAATGCTGCTGGAAATAAAATACCTGTTTGCACAACCTCTTGACTCCAGCAGTTACGTGGTGATAAGGTTAATTTTTAATTAAATTGTGATGTTACATTGTGTAAAGAGAGCTTATTTGCACAGAGGGGAATAAAAACGGTGTAAAACTTCAGCTTGGTGACTTTCCACATGTGTCTTATTACAATAACAGTAATCAGCAGTTGGGGTGCACCCGGACACATAGGGGGGTATTTACTAAAACTGGGGGAGAGCGAAATATGGTGCAGCTCTGCGTAAAAACCAATCCGTTTCTAGGTCTCATTGACAAAGTTTAACTGAACAGGCAGAAGGTAAAAGCTGATTGGCTGCCATGCACAGCTACACAACATTCAGTTTTTTAGTAAATCTGCCCCATAAATATTTACTTGAAGTAGCGCGATTTCAAAGTACAGTAGCAAGGTCAGCGCGATTTCAGGTGCTACTTTATAGAAATTTGTGTGGCTTAATGCACAGATGTCTATAGAAATCGCACCTGAAATCGACAAAAGTAGTGCAGGAACTACTTTTGCAAATCGGTGCGGCGCCGCAAAATCGGTGTCGGACCGATTGGAATAGTGCCATTAGCGAAAATAGGCTGCGACTTGTCATGCGATTTGATCTCTCAAATCGCATGACAAATCGCTCCAATGTGAACCCAGGAGTATAGTTCTAGTTTTAGTCATTCAGTATGTCAAATCTGCAGAACAGTGGCTTGATTTGCTAAAACTGAAGAGTGAAAAATCAGGTGCTGCTGTGCATAGTAACCAATCATCTTTCAAGTTTTGTTGTCAAAGTTTAATTAAGCATGCTGAAGTTGGAAGGTGATTGGCTACCATGCACCGCAGCATCAGATTCTGAGTGCGCCAGTTTTAGTAAATCAACTGCTGTTTAAATATGTCCTGTATACTTCTAGTTGTAGTCATTCAATATGTCAAATGTGCAGATCAGTGATAGCACTCAGCAGGCTGGAGTTTACTCTATAGGAACAGCAGAGTTTTATGGTCGATGATATTTATTTTAACACAGCGTACACACGGCGTACACGTTTTTCCATGATGAGAAAAATGAAATTTTTTTAATTGGTCATGAAAAACAGCCGTGTGTGGACCCCGGAGCATTTTTCTCGTCATTTTTTAAGTCATGAAAAATGGTCGTGTGCGCGCTTTAACGAGGGGGAAAAAACACTCAATGCTCAAAAGCAAGTTATGAGATGGGGAAATTAGCATAAGCAGCCCAAAGGGCGGCGTCATTCGAATGAAACTTCCCCTTTATAGTCCTGTTGCACCGTCATACTCCGCTCCCCATCACAGACTGCTGCGGAAGTGCTGTGGCGGCAAAGTGCGCATGCGCGATGCGTTCCAAACGCATCTGAGATGCGTTCCAATGCATTTACGACAGTGCACACCAGCGAAACCTCGTTCGGCATCCAGCATCCAGGCTCTTTCCTTAACATCCCTGTGGATTGGAAGATGTTAAAAAAAGAGCCAGGAGGCTGAGCGAGCGCAGCGAGCCCGACTGGCCACTTACCTCTAAGTCCACGTCGCCAAGAATGACGGCTTCGCTGGTGTGCACTGTCATAAATCCATTGGAACGCATCACAATTGCGTTTGGAACGCATCGCGCATGCGCAGTTGGCCGCTACGTCACTTCCGTAGCATTGTGTGACGGGGAGCCGAATATGACGCATCACCATCGTACGCGTTGTACATCACCACGCTTTGCTCAAGCATTTTTTTTCACGATTGTGTGTATGCAAGGCAGGCTTGAGAGGAATCATGTAGAGAAAAATGTTGTGACCTCGTACGGTCATGTGTACGCGGCATTAGACCCCTTTCACACTGGGGCCACGGCCACGTTAGTGCTAAAGCAGCACTAATTTTAGCGGCACTTTACTGCTGTTTTGCGCCACTTTTCGGACACTAGCGGGTGCTTTTAACCCCAAAAAGGGGTTTAAAAGTCCAGTTTTGCGACGCTTTCAAATCGCTTTTCAGTCGATTCATTGCAATGGGCAGGGGTGTTTTGTACAGCGTTTTGGACAGCACTCCCAAACCACCCCAAAGATGCTGCTTGCTTGACTTTCTCTAACAAAAGCACCCATTGCAATGAATGGGAGGCAGTTTTCAGGCGCTTTACAGGCACTATTTCTAGTGCTAAAACGCCTAAAAACTGCATCAGTGTGAAAGGGGTCATATAGTGGGGGTGCTTTGATTACTGTGCAATTACATCAAAACCATCTAACCAACAAACAATTAAATAGATATAACTTCCAATTTGGATGCAAGTTGTTCCTACATTATTCAATTTTCTTTTTTTCAATTTCTTTTAGATCTACCTTCAACTACATAGTGAAAGGGTCTGTCTGCAAAATTAAAAGTGTTTAGGTTTGACCTCATATTATATGATGTTGGTAAATCTAAAGGAAAATTGCGCAAAAAAAAATTAGTACATAGGTGAAAAAACAGGAGGGTTTACAACCCCTTTAAATAAAACCATGTCCAGGCTTTATATCAATATATCAATTTACAGGCATACCCCACTTTTAAGTACACAATTGTGTTTATTTACTAAAGCTGGAAAGCGCAAAATAAGGCTCACTTCTGCACAGAAACCAATGAGCTTCTAGGTTTTATTACCAGGCTTAATTGAACAAGCTGGAGTTAGAAGCTCATTGGTTTCTATGCAGAAATGAGCCTGATATTGCAATTTCCAGCATTAGTAAATAAACTCTATTGTGTACTTAAAAGTGGGGTATGCCTGTATATCAATGACAGCGGTTTGGTATTTTTGACAGCTATTTTATCTATAGAAATCTGGCTTGTTGGGGGTACCTGAGGACTGAGGTTGGGGATCACTCTTCTAGAAGAATGTCTACATCTATAAGGGGTGATTTACTAAAACTTGAGAGTGCAAAACCTGGTGCAGCTGTGCATGGTAGCCAATCAGCTTCTAACTTCAGGTTGTTCAGTTAGGCTTTAACAATAAAACCCAGAAGCTGATTGGTTTCTATGCAGAGCCGCACCAGTTTTAGTAAATCTCCTCCAAAGTGAACTGTGCTCATTGCAAATACAGTACTCAGTTGTGGGCTAGCAATAGTATTTTCAGAGCTGCACCAGATTTTGCACTCTCCAGTTTTAGTAAATCAACCCCATAGTTACAGTAATTGTTAGTTCTGTTTCCTGCATAATGACTCATGATCTGCGTATGTGATGTTCCAGTTTTTTTTGTTTTTTTTAAAACCACCCCTGTGATGTTTGTACCTAAATTATTAACAAACTCTATTACTATTTAATGTGGGTCTTCTAAATGTCTTTTTTTTTTAAAACTAACCTTGCTGCCTCATTCCGAGCACAATCCCATCTTTATTGTGGGCATGTGAAGCCCAGTAGTATCTTCTTTCAGAATACAGCACTGCTGGCTACCCAGCATGCACCTCCTGACCTTGTGAATGCGCATAAACCACAGCGCGGCTACCAGCGCGGGATGCCCATTGACAGGGCTGATCCTAGGCAGGTACGTGGGGTGCACCCAGGTGCCACAGACGTGGGGGCACTAAAGCACCAGAGTGCTTCCCTCCTTCCTCATCTCCTTGTCTGTGTCCAGAGGCGGCTCTCTCCGCCGGTCACCGCCATCGCCACTGTGTTTCCTGCCCAAGCCCGTCCCCCCTCCCTCCTCCTGTGAGAGGAGGAGAGCAAAACAGCGGCTTTCTCTGTGTGGAGAGAGACCTGCCGTACAATGATGTCGCTGGGGGGCAGTCCGTGCCTGACACGTTCTCCTTGTCCGTGTTAGGGGAGCATCTCTGTGTTTGAGTCGTTGCCATAGAAACATTTGTAAAGGGGAGGAGTAAGATGACCACACCCATGTGGGGGCACCAGAAAAATTTCTTCACCCCATCGTCTGTGACCCTAGGATCGGCCCTGCCCATTGATTTCTGGGATTGATGAAACTCATCTCCTAGGAGCCAATGCACAGCCAGAAATGATGTACCCCGCC
Source organism: Rana kukunoris (assembly GCA_029574335.1). NCBI lineage: Eukaryota > Metazoa > Chordata > Amphibia > Anura > Ranidae > Rana > Rana kukunoris. Next base: position 115,772,502 of record CM056055.1, on the reverse strand, counting down.
GTGGCGAGCTACACTGGAAGAGCAGCAATTACCCTGCAGAAAGAAGGTAAGTAGACAAAAAATAAATGGCCAATACGGATTTATACTGTAATAATAAACAGGAAGTCGCAAAGTTGTCAATGTAGGTGGTATTCTGCTTTAAGCTGGCCATGCACTATACAATTTTCTTGTTCAATTTCCTTTAGGTTTACTTTAAACTATGTGGTACAAGGGCCTGACTGATTGCATACAAATTGAAAGTGTTTAGGTCTGACCTCATATTATATGGTATTGTACAAGACAATTGTATAATGTATGGCTGGCCTTACAATGAACTATTATTGGTAGCTGACTTTATCAAGCAATGTGAAAACAGCAGCGTGCCATAAGCAGTATTGACATGGGGGTGGGCTGTCATTGATTGGGTGATGTCACACATCAATAGGAAGGATGGTGAAGGCTATGTCTGCACACATCTCATGAGCCTGGGCTCTGTAACTTGGATGAAGGCAGCAATGGCACATTTCAGGGTCAGAGGATAAGGGCAGAGATGGTACATGGCAGGGTCAGAGGATGAAGGCAGAGATGGTACATGGCAGGGTCAGAGGATGAGGGCAAAGATGGTACATGGCAGGGTCAGAGGATGAGGGCAGAGATGGTACACGGCAGGGTCAAAGGATTAGGGCAGAGATGGCACATGGCAGGGTCCGAGGATGAGGGAAGAGATGGCACACGCCAGGGTCAGAAGATGAGGGCAGAGATGGCACATCGTAGGGTCCGAGGATGAGGGCAGAGATGGCACATGGCAGGGTCAGAAGATGAGGGCAGAGATGGCACATGGTAGGGTAAGAGGATGAGGGCAGCGATGGTACACGGCAGGGTCAGAGGATGAAGGCAGATATGGCACATTGCAGGGCAAAGATAGCACATGGCAGTGTCAGAGGATGAAGGCAGAGATGGCACATTGTAGGGCAGAGATGACACATGGCAGGGTCAGAGGATGAAGGCAGAGATGGCACATGGCAGGGTCAGATGATGAGGGCAGAGATGGCACATTGCAGGGTCAGAGGAGTAATACAGAGATGGCACATGGCAGGTCAGAGGATGAGGGCAGGGATGGCACATGGCAGGTCAGATAATGAGGGCAGAGATGGCACAAAGCAGGTCAGAGGATGAGGACAGAGATGGCACAAGGCAGGTCAGAGGATGAAGGCAGAGATGGCAAAAAGCAGGTCAGAGGATGAGGGCAGAGATGGCACATGGCAGGTCAGATAATGAGGGCAGAGATGGCACAAAGCAGGTCAGAGGATGAGGACAGAGATGGCACAAGGCAGGTCAGAGGGTGAGGACAGAGATGGCACAAGGCAGGTAAAAGGATGAGGACAGAGATGGCACAAGGCAGGTCAGAGGATGAGGGCAGAGATGGCACAAGGCAGGTCAGATGATGAGGGCAGAGATGGCACAAGGCAGGTCAGAGAATGAGGGCAGAGATGGCACATGGCAGGTCAGATGATGAGGGCAGAGATGGCACAAGGCAGGTCAGATGATGAGGGCAGAGATGGCACAAGGCAGGTCAGAGGATAAGGGCAGAGATGGCACAAAGCAGGTCAGATGATGAGGGTAGAGATGGCACAAGGCAGGTCAGATGATAAGGGCAGAGATGGCACAAAGCAGGTCAGATGATGAGGGCAGAGATGGCACAAGGCAGGTCAGATGATGAGGGCAGAGATGGCACAAGGCAGGTCAGAGGATAAGGGCAGAGATGGCACAAAGCAGGTCAGATGATGAGGGTAGAGATGGCACAAGGCAGGTCAGATGATAAGGGCAGAGATGGCACAAAGCAGGTCAGATGATGAGGGCAGAGATGGCACAAAGCAGGTCAGATGATGAGGGCAGAGATGGCACAAGGCAGGTCAGATGATGAGGGCAGAGATGGCACAAGGCAGGTCAGAGGATAAGGGCAGAGATGGCACAAAGCAGGTCAGATGATGAGGGCAGAGATGGCACAAGGCAGGTCAGATGATGAGGGCAGAGATGGCACAAGGCAGGTCAGAGGATAAGGGCAGAGATGGCACAAAGCAGGTCAGATGATGAGGGTAGAGATGGCACAAGGCAGGTCAGAGGATAAGGGCAGAGATGGCACAAAGCAGGTCAGATGATGAGGGCAGAGATGGCACAAGGCAGGTCAGATGATGAGGGCAGAGATGGCACAAGGCAGGTCAGATGATGAGGGCAGAGATGGCACAAAGCAGGTCAGAGAAGAGGAATGTGAATGATTTGTAGTGGTGGTTCCTGCTTGTGTCAGTCTACCATCTGCATTGTGTAAAGTGAAAGCAGCGACATAAGTGCTGATCCTTTATCATACATGAGACTGGGTGATCTGAAGAGTAGTGAGCCCCAGGCTCCGCCCCCCGTACTCTTCGCTGCCGATCTCCTATCTGGATAGACGGAGAAAAGCACCAACTTCACAAACTTACGGAGACACAACAGAGCGAGGGAGGCGTGGCTACAGGAGGTGCCCCTGATTGGAGGAGACGCGGCAGAGGCGATCCAGCCCCCAGCGCTTGACAGAGTGACAGAGATGAGAGAAGACAGAGCTCAGCCTGGCCGGCTGGATCACACAGAGCTTGGGAGGGGAGCCAGGAGGTACGGGCTGTCCATTCCTTTCCTTCTACACACTTGTCAGCGCACCTGAGCCACACACACCTATATACTACGACTGAGTGCTTGTGTATATGACAAACCTGCCCCCCCCCCCCCAACCTACCTACCTACCTCCCCACCTCAACACCACAGGAGCCAATGCCGCCCGTCCACAGACACTAGTCCGGCAGGCGGCACATGTCATTCCCGGCAGGCGGCACTTAGTCACTCACCTCTGCTGACATCACAGCGCACCCTGTGCCCCCCTGTGTGCGGGTGTCTCCTGCCCACTCCCCGGCATGCTGCCCAAGGTGGAGTCCGAAGCCTTAGGACTGTCTCGGTCACACGGGGAGCACGGACACATGCCGGACAACATGCAAGGTAAGTGGCCCTTCGGTCTCTGCACAAGGGCCCCAACTTATCACAGAGGGGAAGGGAAGGGACAGGGCAGACATCCCACCAGGAGCCAGAAATTGTCATAATGTACTTCTGTTATTGAGGCTTTGTAGTGGCGACAGACGTTCCGAATATGGCGAGAACAATTATATCTATATCATGCTAACTACATGTATCTATCTATCTAAATAGGTATATCTACATTTATCTATCTGTCTGTCTATCTATCTATCTATCTATCTATCTATCTATCTATCTATCTATCTATCTATCTATCTATCTATCTATCTATCTATCTATCTATCTATCTAGATCTACATTTATCTATCTGTCTATCTATCTACAGATCTATCCATATCTATCTATATATAGATAGATAGATAGATAGATAGATAGATAGATAGATCTATATATATATATATATATATATATATATATATATATACATTTATCTATCTTTCTGTCTATCTATCCATCTACCCATCTATCTATGTATATATCCATATGAATCTCTATCTATCTATCTATCTATCTATCTATCTATCTATCTATCTATCTATCTATCTATCTATCTATCTATCTATCTATCTATCCAAATATTGTATAGTATTTAGTAGGTCTGTGCCTAAAGGCTGCAGAGGCACAGGGGTGGCTTTTTCCAAGTACAGTTCTTGGCCACACATTTTCCTCCCATCATCAGTGGTTATGATGATCATCTCATGTGAGCTTATTTACAAACTGCAGCTTAATTTGCTAAAGAAGTTGTGAGTCTTCACTAAAATAAAAATGGTGTGAATATTCCCTTCCATTATCCATGTATGTGAAAAGCATCATGATTGGGTATTCAAAGTGATCAGGTACTGATATATAAATAAAGTGAAAAGTCACACTTTTTTTTTTTTTAAAGTGAAGAATCTCAACTTCTTTAGTAAATCAGCTTCATTATTACACATTTATCACAGTATTCCAAGCCAGGTTAGGACCCTAAAAATCTCAAATGTCTGGTAAAGGAGGTGAGCCTAAGGAGGGGTGCCAAAAGTTGTATTATGATTATAGATGTGGACATCTATCTATCTATCTATCTATCTATCTATCTATCTATCTATCTATCTATCTGTCTGTCTGTCTGTCTGTCTGTCTGTCTGTCTGTCTGTCTGTCTGTCTGTCTGTCTATCTATCTATCTATCTATCTATCTATCTATGTATCTATATATATATATATATATATATATATACATGATGTATCTATATCTATCTATCTATCTATCTATCTATCTATCTATCTATCTAGGTATAGCTCTATATATATATATATATATATATATATATATATATATATATATATATATATATATATACACACACACACACACACACACATGTATCTACAGCTATCTATCTATCTATCTATCTATCTATCTATCTATCTATCTATCTCTCTCTCTCTCTCTCTCTCTCTCTCTCTCTCTCTCTCTCTCTCTCTCTCTCTCTCTCTATATATATATATATATATATATATATATATATATATATATATATATGTAGATATATATCTATAGATCTTTAAAGATATATAGATTTGTATTATATATACACATGCCCATACACACACAGACAGATGGACTGATGGTGTGTGTGTGGCTATATGACATACATGTGCCCAAGCTCAGATAGATCAGCGGATGACAAGTTGCACATGTAGTACTCTATATAAAATAATATTGTGTCAATTTCCCCTTCCCCACTTCCTACATAGAAGTTTGTGACAATGAGTATACAGGATATCCCAGTATAGGACTGTGACAGGGAATTAGGGAAGATGATCACACAGGGGTCATCCTCTGTCATGCAGTTGTTCTAGGATACACTGTATACATGGTACAGATATTGACAGGGACAGTTACACAGCGCTTTATTGGACTCATTAGTGTTGGTGATAATGAGCATAATGAGAGAATAGATATACATACAGACTATCCAATAGGCACTTGTAGCGTAAGGAAACAGAGAGCTAATATATAGGTGGTTGTGATATTCCTCTAATTTCACTTTTTTTTTTAATGCAGTTTATTGCAGGAAACATTAATATGATTCGTTTTGATATTGACGCTATTAAATATGTCCAGTTAAAGTATATCTGTTTGATTAGTTGTAATTTTTATCTCAAATTCAAAGCCCAGTTCTAAACTTTAGTTCAAACCAAAGCTTTAAACTTTCACATATACAGGTTTATATTCAGATTTATATATATATATATATATATATATATATAGACATAGATAGATATAGATAGATAGATATAGATAGACAGATATATATATATAGCTATATAGCTAGATATATAGATAGATATCCATAGATAAACAGATCTATCTATCTATCTATCTATCTATCTATCTATCTATCTATCTATCTATCTATCTATCTATCTATCTATCTATCTATCTATGTAAATAGATAGATAGATAGATAGATAGATAGATAGATAGATAGATAGATAGATAGATAGATCTATTTATTTATGGATATCTATCTATATATCTTTCTATCTAGATATAGATAGAACGATAGATATATCTATCTATATCTATATAGATAGATATAAATATATCTATCTATCTATCTATATAGATATCTCTCTCTCTCTCTCTCTCTCTCTCTCTCTCTATATATATATATACATATATATATATATATATATATATATATATATATATATATATATATGAATATAAACCTGTATATGTGCAAGCTTAAAGCTTCAGTTTGAACTAAAGATTAGAAATTATATATATATATATATATATATATATATATATATATAGATAGATGGATAGATAGATAGATAGATAGATAGATAGATAGATAGATAGATAGATATAGGTAGATATATCTATAGATCTATAGATATATCTATAGATAAATATCTATAGATAAATATCTATAGATATATATATAGTAAAAAATATGATACAAGTAAAAATATAATCATCTCTACCAAGTAAGAATATCATTTTCTTAGTGTACTTGCAATTTACTAAAAATAAATTGAAAAATAATAAAATTAAATGAATAAAATGAAAATAAATTGTAAGTGCATTAAATAAATTATATTAAAGTTTATTATATTCTTACTTAGTATAAATTTCTTTATTCTTGTTTAGTAGAATTTTTTACATTCTTACTTAGTTCTGATTTTTATATTCCTAATTTAGTAGAGATTATTTGACACACAGTTTTTTCGTTCT